>PVNU02003569.1:0-600000 GCA_003013855.2 Liriodendron chinense | reverse complement strand
ATCGATTGGAATTAGGCCCAGCTTATGCGTGTTTGGAGACAGCCCACCCAAACGAAATGCAGATGGGAGGATGCGCTGACTGCTCCTATCCACAGAAAAGCTGCAAAACATGTGATTGTCGTGATAAACGGCTCGGATTCATTATTCACACATTCTTAATTTGGGCAGTGGACATCGATTCAGGGGTCCATTGCCTTCACATTCTTAACTTTTAAAGGCTAGTTCAAAAACTTGGAGAACTCCACTCAGACTCAATGTCTAGTCGGGTCGAGTTGACTCGAAGACTCAGCCGAGTCTTTACTTGACAGAACTATATACTTGTTAACTAAAATTTAGAATAATCCATAATTCATTAGATATTAAAATGATTTATGATAAGTATAGAGGCATAAACAATCGCAAAATGGTACAAAAACAGCAGTCATAGGCCACCAGTGACTCATCTTGATTCTCGAGTCAAGGTGAGTCGTGCTGAGGCAACCGAATCATTGAGCCAACTTGATGAGTCTTGTCAAATCGAGACAGACCTAAACTCAAGAGCAAGTCTCCTAATGACTCGGCTAAAAAACTCACTGAGTTGAGTTGACTCGAATGAGTTTCGAGCAGAGTCACTGAGTTTTAGAACTATGGTTTTAGGTACCCTGCTAAATCTTGAGTTCTTTGACTAACTACACTTAGAGGATTGATATTGGAATCAGCCAACTAGTTACGAATACAAAACCAATGTCTAACATAGACCATACAAAGCTAAATTACAAACAAACATACTGCACCATGCCTGATACTCGTTCCAACCTTTACATGGACAACAAACAACATTTGGAAAAAGAATAATATTCGACAGTGCTGCAAAACAGTAAGATTAGGATTTATTCATGTTACCTTAATCTTATCTCTATATGAGAATCCTTTCCAAGGACAAGGAACTTCCTACTAACATGAAAAGCTTCAAGTAATTCGCGGAATGTCTTTCGACATTTTTCTTGGCCAGACCAATGGCTGTCGCAAATACCAGTGCATGGGTCCTATGTAGTGCAATGTGGAGTTCTTCAAGGCTGTGAAGGAGATGGAGATGTTGGGGGTTTGAAATCTGGATACTGCACAAACAAAGATAAAACAGATGAAAAGAAACAAACAAAAAAAAAAAAAAAAAAAATCATGAATGAAAAGTGTTTGGATGTGGAAATGAATCGAATTGTGAACATTTGATTTATTCAAGAGGAAACAACGAAAAAACAATTGAGGAAGTAACCCTCGAATTTGCATTTATGCTTCTTTTGTCCAACTTGCTGTATTTTGGGTGTTTGGCAGCGACGAATTGGACAAGTTTTGGAGTTAAGAAGAATCCAAATCCTCCAAAATAGCTTTTCTTGAACTCACACCTCTAAGCTCTGATTTCAAACCCACTCAATTACGTATGGACTAAAATCCACTCTATTACATGGGAGTTCAAATCCATGCTGCCCTAAGGGAATTCCTATTCGAAGATTACAATTTTATTAGACTAACAAATGAAATTCGATCTGATAGTGCAACCAAATCCAGCCTCTGGGACAGATCTGTTGGGGGTCATTTACATGCAAGTGTTTGACACTGACCCCAGAAAGCCCAACGTGCTGATGCCACTGTACAGTTACCTGATAAAACTGGAATGATATTGTTTTTGTGATAGTAATTCATAAGCACACAACCCCAAAAAATGCATCATCAATAGCACTAAATGGAAACTACATAGATTTCATATTAACATTTAACACAAGCAAACCAGGCAAAAAAAAAGGGTGAATAAAGGTTGTCTAATAGCTGCATCGACAAGCGTCCGACGCAATTATCTACTATGGAATTTTTTTTCCCCTCTTTAATTTCCATAGGGCCTGTTTGGGCGCCACTTAAAAATGAGTTCATCTCATTTTAGTTAATCGTAGTTATATATTAGAGATTATGATTGTTGGTTATCAAGATTATTTTTAATCCTTACCAAAAAAAAAAAAGAGATCTCTAATACAAAATTACGATTATCTAAAAAGAACTCAATTTTAAGTGGCACCCAAACAGGCGAAACGCTTTGAAATGGGTTTATCCCGTGTTGATAGTCTTTATATGGTTAGAGCTGGCTTCTTGAGCATTTTACTTAGGATTTGTTGAAGAGTCATCCAACACTTGATGAAAGTTTATCAATTCTGCTATACCTTTCCTTGTATGTTCTTCAATTTAGCAAATCTTGTACTAAAAATCTACAAAAATATTAGATAGCTGTGTTTTATCTCTCCAGAAACTTAAAAGATTTTCGATTACTGAAAAATGTAAAAAATGCATGTAAAGGTATACAAAAGCAGATGAGGATGAACATTACATATGGGTATGGTGAAAGTGGTCTTTGCAAGCCAGAAATTGTCTCTGCTTTGACTTCTGCTTTCGGCACCGAATTGATTTGAGGAGGTTCAGCAGCTGCCTCTACTTTCACCTCAGGTTTCACCTCGGGAACATCCGTACTTGGGCTTTCCTCTGAAGGGGCTGGCGGAAGAGCTTTTTGCTCCAAAGGTGCTGGTAGAAGAGCCTTGCCAATTGTCTGCATTTCCAATAAAAATTTAGGGGGCAAAGGTATAATAATCAAGTTCTTGGTACTATTCAATTCCCAAAAATGGAAAGTGTGTAAGCAAATTAACCATGGTGGCATAAACAGCGGGTCTGTTTTATCCACGACGGAATGAAAATGATCCAAACAGCACTCCATGCTCATTGTGATAATAAGGTTATGCTATCCTTCAATGCACACCTTTCTCAACATGGATGGGCCCACTATCATTGTGATAATAAGGTTATGCTAGCCTTCAATGCACACCTTTATGTGCAGCACACGTGCCAACCTAGCAAGTCCACGGGACATCTGAAGGTGCACAGGATGGGCCCACTATCAAGCTGAAGATACCAGAAAGAAAAGTAACTTGTAACATGGGACACACATTGAATATGGACTGCTGGCAAAGTCTTCTTAAATCATCCATTCTTCTTATAACCTGTCAGTATGACGCCTCTTGATCTAACCTTGGCCTCTTCTAGATCTTGTTTTCGGTTGTTTCTCTTGGTCATTAAGACTCCTATATATAACTCTGTGAGGCCAAATGGCTGGAAGCCATTTCCATGTGAGGTTAGATGAAGGGATTTAAAAAAAAAAACAGCCCAATATAGAGATCCATTGAGAAAACGGATTTCCTCAATACCTTTTTTTTTTTTATTGCCGTTGTTTTAACACCTGAAAATTGTCGAAGTGAGCTGTAACTTTATCTGGGTCCCTACTCATGGCTCAGTGGTAGACCCTGTGGGTTTCTACACTGAGGTCATGGGTTTGAGTACCCATGTGGTGTGTGTGGGTGTGTGTACAAAAAAAAGCTGTACCTTTATCTCATCAAGAAGTTCCCCAGGAGCAACCTTTGTAGTCAAGAACTCATCAACTTCTTGCAGAGTTTGCTTTCGATCCTGTCAGCAGAAGAAAATGAATGCAGGTTGGTTTCCGTCATCACAATTCAATCACATATTACCTATTACAGTCAGTGTTCGAAGTTTCAGTATCGCTACAAGTTTCGCTAGCCAGGGATATGATAACAATATCGATATCACCGATAATATCGCTGATAACCGGAAATGTAGGGAAACATGGGAAAATGGTGGAATTTTTTAGTGAAACCCAGGAGATGCTAAAATACATATATTTGCATATTTAGGAATAAAAAATTGCAAAAAGAATACATGCATAATAGGTTTCTATTTAATGGGGGCCTAAAAGCATGTGTTACTATAAGAAATCAATCCAACCATCTCATCCATCCCATCTATCCATCCAACCTCTAACCTTCAATCCAAACATCCATTGATATTTCAGAATATCAGCAACACACGATATTTCCTAACAAATTGTCGACCACTAGAAAAGAAACGAAAGATTGTGGTCTCGATATCGCCATGTTGCGATAATATCGTCGATAAATTGAATGCTGCATACAACCATGTGCTGATAAAAAATATGAAATGGGAATTTTATAATATACACATTTTTGGTTATATCAATACATTGGTGATGTTATCGAAATATTGTAGATACATTGGCGATACAAGTGACACCTAGAATTTACACAGTCGAAAATATTGGTAATACACCAATAGTATCAATGCATTAGCAATATAAGTGACACTTGGAATTTACACAATTGAAAATACTGACGATATCGATACATTGGCGATATTTAACGATACATCGCCGATATACCTAGAATTTCTGATACTATTGGTGTTATAGGCATCACTACCAGTGTTATCGGTATCGTTGAGCTAGAGCTAGAGAAAATATTGGGGATAATTCGAACAATGATTACAGATGAAAAATGCACGTGCATGCTTTGTGAAAATTAGGCTACATTTGGGTGTTCGTGGTTCCCAAGGCTGACCGGTTGCACTAGCATCGATCACGGTTTTGATAAGGATGGGACCTTTACAATAAGATTTCAACCACGATTTGGGGTGAAAAAAGCAGGTTGATACTAGCACCATTGATGCGTGTGGTGTCATCCATGCCACCCCAAAATATCAATATGTCAAGGGGCTGTTTGGATGCTACAAATTGTTGGAAATGAAATCAATTTCCATGGACATGGTGCTTTCAGCTGATTGTATTGCAAAAAGTAGCTGTAGTAATCGATTGTCAATATTACGCCTTTTCTCTGAAACCAAGTGAATTGATGTCTCCCGAAAAAGCTTATCCATGGGCATTTCCTCTCTTTATTGGGGACACCAACTGACTATTGAGAGATCCTTTTTGGTTTTCAACACTAGAAAAAACTTAAATCCAGACAATGGCAAACGAAAAACAATCAATTTCCATGGAAAATTTAGTTGCAAAACAAACAGGGGACTATGGATTCTTTTTCATGACTTTCCATGTTTTTAGCTTTCCTTGGAGGTTTTCAATATCCACAATTTTGGTTCCTATCCAAACATTCCCTATGGACACTTGGGAAGCACAACCAACCATGATTCTAGTACACCCAAACGCTACCTTAAGAATACATTGTCATTGTCAAACAGTAAAGTAGAGAAGAAATGTAACTAACTTCTGCAAATAGGAGTTTCTTAGTTGCAAACTGAAGAAGTGCAACCGAACCTAAGACCTGGAGAACTGTTTCGACCTGCACAATTACATTTAGGCAATGAGTAATATCAAGTTCTAAAAAAATTAAGCTACTTAAAATAATAAAAAAATGCCAAATAAACAGGAAATCTTTCCCACTTCCCGACCTCTGTGAATGCCAATGCACCTAAACCAGTAGCTGCTACTAACCCAAGTGCAACAGAGAAACCATCAGCACCCTCCTGCATACAATTATCGCCATCATCAGCATCATCATCATCATCATCATCATCATCTAACAGAAAAAATCAATTAAAATTTCCAAGGAAAATCATACAAGTTGAACATCTCCTATTTCTCACAAACCAATGACTTGCCACTACACTGTAACTCAGATGAGCATAATCAGATAGAGTAGATTCATCAGGAAGAGACGGCAGGTCACATTATATGATCCCTGGCCAAAGGATATGTTCAAGTGGGGCCATGGACTCTTTATAGGCTGGGCCTGTTTGTAGATGGACCATGCAAAAGATCCTCCAATGGGAAATCCTAGCCCTTTGAGTGGTGGTCTGCAAATAGATGGTTAAGAAAAGCACCATGGCAGCAGTCCACATTCAAACCCAGAAAAGCCACAGATTGGTTGGCTATAATCTTCCAATTTCAGTATTGGTTGGGCCAATCTATTATGATGATTTTACTAAATAAAGAGAATTTTACATACTCCAAGGGCGCTGGAAATTGAATCCTTCAATTCCCCAAAATCAATACTGGTTGCTTTCTTTGGCTGCAGCCACGGAAGTCCACTATTCTGCAACAGTGAAATTACAGTGTCTAAGATTCTTAACACACGCACACTTTAGTTTAACTGAAACACGGATTCTCAATACAATAGAAGGGGGAAAAAACAAAACAAAAGGAAGGAAAAGGAGAAATACAATCCATCCTCGAGGTCCTTCTGCACCGTCTTTTATTGCAAAAGCAGCTTTGAAACCATTGATTGTAACCAATTCGGCTATGAGTTCAGAATTCCCATCAAACCTAGCTTTCGTCACAGCTTCAACAGAATTAGTCTTGAATGCTAGATTCAAAAGCCAATAAATAAATAAATAAGTGGGCTACAATAGGGGTGATTACCAAAGATCAATGGTCCATATTTGACAAACAAATTGTGGCCGACTATGATGGTAAATGGGTGCATGTATATGTTCCTTCATGAATGCAAATCAACCGCGGCCCACCTAAATGCCCAGATAGTTGGCACTACAACAGATGGGGCATTGCTGAAAAATTACAATTGTCAGATGACCTTAGCTGTCCAATCATGTTTTTCATTGTAGTTATGGACCAGTGCATTACATGGGTCTCTGCTAGTTCTGATATAAGAAGACAGCAATGATCAAAAGTACCAAACAAAGCTGAAATACAAGAAGCTAGCATCATTTCAAAGACCAAAGATCCTATAAACATTTCCACAAAAGAAAACAAACAAAAACAAGGCTTTGTTGATGGATCCATCCATGAGGTGGCCTATCTGTTGAACGGTTTGGATTGATTGCCACATCTGCCAATTTTATTATTCGAAAGGTTGATTCTGTTTACTTAAAGCTATTGATGAATGAACTTCACCAACCATTAACATCTCTACAATTCCCAACATGGTTTTTCTCCAAATCTAGCAAAATGGAAAACAGAACTGCACCTGAAAAATCTTTACTTCTCCAAACACAAAGAAGAAGATAGAGAGAAAAATGAATCAAATAGTAACAGAAACACTGCAACTAGAGATTCCACATCTTACTTGTCGAGAATGAACAATGTGGTATTTTCTGGTTCCTTGAATTTCAAAGACAGCTTCTTCAAGAACCCCGGCTTGTCATCACCCTTGTACTCGATCAAAACTGACTTCTTCTTCAAACTCCGGAGATCTGGGCTACCCACTCCCCGAATTTCCTTTGCCGGCCTTATATCAAGCATCAGAGCACCGCCATCTTCTGACAACTTCGAATATGCATTCCTCGCAGATTCGACTCCATACGATTTGGATTTCTTCAGAATCTGAGATAAAATCAGTGGAACCGCCAAAACAGTGATGCCGCCAATTATGATAGGCGGATTGTCGGTTGCAAACTTCAAGAAATTGTCGATCAAACCACCCAAATCAAAATCAACAGAAACTGCTGGTGTGAAGGAGCTCAAAGACTGTCCTAGAGCTTCCTCATATGTCAGAGCTCCGGCCGATCCGTTTTTGCTTAACACAGAAGAGAGGAGTACTAAACTGCTACTAAAAGTAGCAGGTTTTGAGAATTTGAGTGGAGAAGATGGTGGGAGTGATAGAAGCTTTCTGGGTTCTGTCCTTCTGTCAGAGAAGGTGGAGGGTTTGTGAACTGACACGGTTTTAAGGCCTGCTGCATTGAGAACTTCCATTTTGAGGGATTCTTGGATCTTTTCCTAAGGAAATGGGAATTGGGTTTTCAAGAGATTGACGTGGGAGATTGAATTTCCATGGAATTTGAAGATTTTTGCAGAGACAGAGAGAGAGAGAGAGGGACAGACAGAGCTTAGCTATGGGAAATTGGGAGGGGCTGTTTGGTCCAAACATACAGATGATGAGGTGGAAAGAGAGATGGAAATATCGCCAGTGGGAGCATGCCACGTGGCGTCTGAGGATGAGACGTTGGTTCTCAGTGGTGATGATGCGTTTGAGCCGGAAGAATCGGAGTATGTTACGTCCTTCTCTCTACAGTACACGTGGCAGACTGATATAGAAATCGGTCCATTCATATGCTGTTTATTAGCATGGATGGCTTATATTTCAAAGATAAAGACTACGTTTCTTTCTCATTAACTGATCGATGGACATTAAATCTACGGTTAATATTCAGTAAAATAAAAAGAATAAAAATAATGAATAGGATTGTCTATAACTTTGATTTTTTGAACATTATCCACACTTTCTAGAGTCCAGTGAATGGATGGATGCGATTGATACATCAACATGCCACGTGGTCTGTGTGGAGAGATGGCTGTTCCATGTTCCGGTAGTTCCGGCTCCACTGCATCATCGAATAAAAAAATTAGGGGTGTCAATGGGCCGGGCTCAGGCCTGAAAATCAGAATTTTACACAGTGCCGGCCCGATATAATGCAAAATCCGGGCCAACACCTACCCAGGCCCGGCCGCCCTAGAAAAAAAATGCAGGAATTAGTACGGTAGGGCTGGTACAAGCTGAATATGGTGGAGCAATATCTCTCTTCAGTATATGTTTCAGAGTTATGTATAAATCTCATCTGTCCACATATTGCGGTATGATATGAATGAAGGGTCATTTGAAAAAACCACATTTATCGGATGATTTACGATGAACGGATCTTTGGCCTTCAAAGGGACGGTTAGAAACAAAAACAGGGCAGTGGAGAGAGTGAGGGAGCGGTTTAGGTGAGACCCCGGACTCACCCAAGACGGTGCGGCCCTTACCATGGGGCCCACTTTGATGTATGTATTCAGTATCCACTCCATCCATCCGTTTTATCAGATCATTTTAGGGAATTATCCAAAAAATGAGCAGATCGAATTATCAGGTGGGTTATACCATAGGAAACAATGGTGATTGAACGCTCCACCATTAAAAACTTCTTAGGGAGCACCTCAATATTTCCGTACTTTTTATTTTCCATCCAATCTGTTGATAAGGTCACTTAAGACTGGATGAAGATAAAAATAAATATCAGATTGATCCAAAACTTTTGTGGCTCATTAATGGTCATCACCACTGTTTCCTATGGTATGGTCCACCTGATAATTGGATCTTCTTATTTTTGGGATAATGCTCTAAAGTGATCTGTAAAAACGGATGGACTGCGTGGATACAGAATACAGACATCAATGTGGGCCCCACGGTAAGGGCCGCACTGTCTTGGGTGAATCCGGGTCTCACTTAATCCGCTCCCGAAAAGTGATAGATGGAAGTATTTTTGCTAAGTTTCAAATCATTATCTACCCATAATAGGATTAACTAATAGCTGGTCCAGATTTATAGATGTCTCTGCCACGTGTACCGTAGAGAGCTGGTTTTATCCTAATGGGAATCGGATTGCATGCGGAGTTACTCCGCACGCTCTTATCATGCGGAGTAAACTCAGTTGGGCCCACCTAGAATGTATGCACTTTATCTATTCCGTCCATATGTTTTTCCAGCTCATTGTAGTGGTTGAACCCAAAATTGAAGCATATCCAAATCTCAAGTGGACCATGCCACGGGGAAACAGCGGAAATAATGATTTCCTCCGTTGAAACCTTCCCAAGACCTACAGCGATGTTTATTTGTCATCCAACCTGTTCATAAGATCACATGGATATGGATGAAGGAAAAACACAAATATCGTGATCTGGATGAAGGAAAAATACAAATATCAGCTTGATCCAAAACTTTTGTGTCCTCTGAGAATTTTTCAATGGTAGACATTCAGTTCATACGTTTCTTGTGGTGTGGTCCACTTTAGATTTTGATATGCTTAATTTTTTTTGCACCATAACTAAAATTTTCTTAAAATGGATGGATGGAGTGGATAAAATACGTAAATCACTGTGGGACCCACAGAGTTTACTCCGCACGCTAGATTGCGGAGTTACTCAGTACGCAATCCGCTTCCATCATACTGACTGGATGGATGGTCGAGATTACTTCTTTAAAACTCATGTGAATTTCATGTTTCCTTTTCTTTTCTTCTGCTTCTTTTAGTTTTTTATTTTTTATTTTTTATTTTTTTCTGGATGGGAATGCTTGGCGACATTTCTGGCAGTGGGCTAGTGCGTAGTACGTACTAGCCAGTGTTGGAGTACAGCAGTAATGGCACGACGCGAGTAATGCTACTCCAGAGTAATGGTACGTCGGTGCTGGAAACACTCTGTGGGCCCACCATGATGTATGTATTTTATCCGCGCCATCCATCCATTTTCCCACTCATTTTAGAGTCTATTGCCAAAAAATGAGGCAGATTCAAATCTCAGGCGAACCACACCACAGAAAACAGCAATGATTGAATGCCTACCATTAAAAACTTCCTACGGCCCAATGTAATGTTTATTTGCCATCCAACTTGTTGATTAGGTCACACAGACGTGGATGAAGCGAAAACACAAATATCAGCTTGAACTTTTGTCGTTCCCAAGAAGTTTTTAATGGTGGGCATTCAATCACCACTCTTTCCTGTGGTGTGGTCCACTTGAGATTTTGATCTGCCTCCTAAAATGATCTTGGAAAATGGATGGACGGCATGGATAAAACATATACATAATGGTGGGGCCCACAGAGCTTTTACAGCACCGACCCGCACCCCAGCCCGTACAGGAGGGGTCGCCACCGAATCCCAGTCCCATCTTCCAACGCTAAATACAAACGCACCACATGTGACAACTTGGCATATGTTTGCATCTAGAACGTTCATAGAGTGGTACCTCCAGTGAATGTCCCTTATCCCAGAAATAAGGTCCACACATCTCTCAAGCGAGCCGCGAGCGCACAAAGAAATGGGCGGTTAGGGAAAAAAAATTAAAAATTAAAAAGAAAACCTTTGATACTCTGGTATTGTGTGATGGTCTATACTCATGCACTGAGAAATTGTAACCTGTGGCATGCAAGTAAATCAATCTGTCCTTCCGAGTCGTGGGCCACAATTTCTATGGATCACCAACTGAAAACTACATGATTTCTATTCGCCAATTGGCGAGCATTTAATAAACAGCTGTCTAAAGAAAAAACCCCTCTAAATCCAACATACAAATGTCCATCAGTTTAAAATCTTTCGATTGATGTACAGTGGGGTCCCGAAAATTGGATGGTTTTAATTTGAGTTAAAACTATGCCAAGTGTGCAATTTCTCAGCCCACCGTGTATCAACCATCATACTCTGCCAGAGCATCACCAAACCTAAAACCTACACTTACATCCAAAGTGCAGGCGTTGCTCACCTCAGGCGGGACACCCCGCATGGAACAATGGGAAACAAAGGATAAGTTGACACCTACATTTTGGAAACTTTACAATTGTGCATGTTTCTATATATGCGATATGACAATCCATTCATCAGATCTGCTCCACTAGGATGAAGGTACACTCTAAAAATGGGGCTATTTCATAACTCAGTGGCCCACACCACTTGAATTTAGAGGATTTACGGATTTTTACTTTACATCGTTCCCTGTACTGTGGCCAACCTGAATCCGCCTTCTTTTTTGGGACGTAAGGTTAAAATGACGCATCCCACTCAATGAACGGTTTGGATTCCACACAAACAACATGGTGGTATCCAGAGAAGCTCGAATGTATGGTAACTCATGTACGTGCGAGTACATATGGTCATTCCCTCGTGGACCTACACAATGAGGATGTCCACGTGTGAGGCAAGAGTGCTTTCAATGGCAGTTGAGGGAGTGTCATAAGCATTCTCAAGATTGGTTCCGCGCGTGTTACCCACAATAAAAGGCATGGGCCCCATGTTTTAGCTGGCCCACCCATCAATGGCCTGCTGCAATTTGAGAGGATTTCCCTTCCACATGTACGAGTTTTGCATTTCCGTTCATATCTATTCACGGGGTTGGTGGTTACAGATCATCCATCAGGTAGCACCCCCCCCCCCCCCCCCCCGGATGGGGTTACCCTCCAAAAATCGCGACTTGACAGATCTTAACCACCCGATCAATGGACTTTAATGTGGACTACGGTCAGGATCATCAGAACTGGTGCCAATTTCGGACTGTGCCCGCTCACCGTGAGGCCCTTGTATTTGACAATGGGTCTCTGACCAAGATGGGCTGGGGGCACCTCGTGATTGAAACAGACTCTGTGGCAGTGTATGTAAAAGCGGGCTATGATGCATGAACAAATGCAGAAGATACAAACCATGGGCCCAATCATGCGTGGACACTGATCAGAGAATCCTAAGCATCCAATTTTTAGGTGGTCCAAATTCAATAGATGAAACCTGATTGACAAGATGGCTTGTTTTCTTTGGACCAATGTCCCAGCCAGAGTGCTTCCTCGAGCCATAACCGTGCAGAACTCGACTTGAATCCCCTTTGTGGACACATCAGCCTATCACCCCCAAGCGTTTGCTAGGCTAGTTTGAGATACAAGAGGGCATACAAAGAGATTTGAAGGGAAAGGCTTGCATTGCTAGAACTAAAGAGCTTACAACTAGTCGTTCACCTAGCACAAGAGTGCCTAGTTAAGTGTAAAGATTTGCTAGGTAGCAAGGTTAGTTGGGGAGCATGCTGAAGGCATTGGAAGATCAAGATCAGATCAGGAGGTTCCATGAGTGACAATGAGGGCATCAGTACATTATGCGGCGGAGATGGACATCTCTGTGAAGCTAACCCATTAAATTAGCCATCTTTTACTCTCCTTGTGCACTCAGAAGCTATGTACATTGTCAAGAATTCTAGAGAAGAGATGATAGTTGTTTAGAGATTGCTAGAATATCCTAATGTTCTATGTTTAGTGTCGAGAATTCTAGAGAATATAATAGTTGTGTAGAGACTAGAGATTGCTACAAATCCTTAATTTCTCTGGTGCCTTCTTGTAGCTAAACTAGTGTAGAATAATCTAGAAAAATACTAGAGCATTCCTAGCCATCGGATGATCACCACATGATTCATTCTAGCCATTAATGTAAAGTATTCAGAAGATAATTTTGCCTATATGAGAGAGATCGATCCTCGTCTGGGAGGCACCCTCTTGAGTAACAGTGCACTAGACGCCTTCTTTCTTCAAATCTCATGTCGGCTGTCTTATTTCTCAAGTTAGCTTAGCTAAGACTTGGGCAATTGGCTAACTCATCCATGGGGGGTTCTGAGTAGAGTGCCATATGGTCTTACACTTGGTAAACACCAGGTCATCAACATATAAGTTTTTGGTTCCATATTCCATGAGAAACACAAAATTTGTTTTGCCTAAAAGCATCAGCAGAAGTGCAGGGTTCCACTTGAGATGGTGGGACCACCCACCCCCAACCCTTCGTTTACCCCCAGGTTTTGGCAAACATGATTTGTTGTTTGGCGCTAAGCACCATGTCAGTCCTTTGTCTAATATAAGATGACCATAACAAGGATAATCCGTGAACGCTATTGTAGACCCTTTAATCACAATAATTGAAACTATAATTAGAAAAAAAAAAATCATGTTACATTGTCTAATGTAGGAGATGATAAGGGCAAAATCAGAGAAGATCAAAGAAATAATCCAAACCTTGCCCGATTTCCCAAATCGAAAGACTAACACCCCACTTTCGAGCTTCTGCCAGCCGCATGTAAATCGACAGCAATGATGGATAGAACACGGCATGCCTGATGTGATCTTCAGAGTACAGAAAGAAATGCTCAGCAATGTCCTCCTTCCATTGCAACACAGGCCTGTGCTTCTTCAACAAAGACAGGTACTCATTGCCAGTGATAGCTCCACCACCTGAACCTGCAAAACCCGAAAACATTTTAGCACCCAATTGAGGTTTCATAGTCTCCTTTGAATATAGAAAATCTTTTCTTTATTTATTGCATGAAGAATATACATAATTTATTATAGCCATGTTTGGATGCACAAGTGAAATGAATTGCGAACATTCAGAGCAAATGGTCATGCAGCAATGACATTCCTCTATTACTCATGATGAGGAAGAGCCCTCAAATTTAAGTGTCATATCTTTGAAGTCCAATTTGGAGCATATAATCCATCAAAATTCACGCTTAGGAAGGCAATTACAATTTGGTTATTTCCCCTTATCATACTAATAATCGCAATTCAATTGGATATTGAATCAAAACACATCTTCAAATGGAGATATAGGTTCTATAGTTGAATGCCATTTACATTCACAGGGCTGTTTAGATTGGTGGAAAATAGGATTCAACCGTGGAAAGGAAATTGATTTCATCAGATGTGACATTTTTGACCATTTGTGAAAACAAAAGCAGCTAAGCAAATTAGTTTTTTCTTTACACCAGTTCTCCTCAAGAAAGGGCCATTTCCATTTTCTAAAAGAACCTAAGAAATGGAGAATTCCATGTTTTTTGAGAGATAGGTCCTCACTTTTTGACCATTGACCTTTCCACATTTCTAGAAAAATCATGTGTGCTAAACAAACAGGTTATTTAGGATTCCTTTCTGCAGATTTCTATTTCTAAATATTTCCTCCAATGTCATGTTTTCCTTTCCAAATCTACTTTTTGGATTCCACGAATCAAAACAGTTCCTAAAGAAATCCAATTGGCAATTAAGCATGGAAAGTACTCCTTGAATTCAATTTTCATAAGTTTCAAAGAACCAACCTCCAGAAAGCACGAAATCATTCCCATAGAAATTGATACCGAGGAAGATCTTGAGTGCATGGCTCCGAGCACCATCATCAGAGTTACCAAGAATAAGCTGAAGGGAGGACCTAATCCAATTCAAAGGTGCATTTGGCCCAGGTCTCTGAGGGCCTGAGAAGTCGTAAGTCATGAGGGAGAAACCATCCACATCATCTCTCAAGCTTTGAAAATCTTCTGGGCCGAAATCATGCTTTTCAAGATTTTCTGAACTTGTTGGAGCGATAACAAAAACCAACTGTAAAGGGAGGTTGGAATTCCTCGAATCCACTGAATGCAAGTCCTGTCCTAGTTGTTTGATGAACTGCAGTGCCTGTACTTGCACCAAGAAAGGTCCATCAGCTTGACACATTAACAACAACAAAAGCAGCAACAGCAACAGCAACACCACCACCACCACCAACTATAATAGAGAACTGTCAGATAAAGGCAAGGTACCATGACCTCTGGTGCTGTACCATCTTTCCAGCCAACATGCCACTTGTGTAGGACACATCAGTACCATGGAAACTGTGGGCCCCACCATGAAGATCACCCGGGACAAAAATCATGTTGTTCTGCTCATCAGGTGGGCCAAAGCTTTGGAATCAATGGACAACTGACAGTCTCACTCAAATACAGTTGTTGGCCACCTAGTGAAAGGGATCAGCCTGATTTTCAAGGAGGATTGTCATGGAGGTGCGTACTGTTTTCAAGGAACTGATGTCCTACACGTGGGCATGTTGGCGGGAAATATGGTAAAGTATCACAAGTATGGTACCATGGCCTGTATGTGATCAGTTCCCATAATAATAAAAGCAAATCTGCCCTTACAAGGATTTTAGGAAATTAATAACTAATTGCACAGACAGCTTCAAATTTCTTCAGACCACAATCACAAGTCTCAAACGCACGTATACAAAGTAACCTTCAGTCTTCAGATCTAGGACCGCCAATATGCTGGATCCAACTTGCACTTGCTCCAAGGTTTTGAACTAGGTTGCCCAGGCCAGTCAGATTGGTCTGGCCTAGTCAAAAGTTTCAACTTGCGGGGCTTAGCCCACCGACAGCCCTAATCATTTGTTGCACAAAAGCATGAGAAGAAGCTTGAGCAAGTGTAAAAGCCTTGGAATCGGAAGTGTTAACAAAGAACAAGTTTGAAGCAGAAGCGGCACCTTGTATGCTTTTATTCGATATACATACAGGTACGCATGCACATCAAGCAAGCAGGAACATGTTCCCAATATGCCTGTTACATCATACATCGTTGTGATTGAATATTTGGATCTGTTGGGCATGGTCCGTTCAAAACCAGATGCTGAAGCGATACCGAAAAAAATCAAACAGCACCAAAGTGCACCTAAATGACACAGTGGCTGCTGCCAAGAGACACGTAGAAGGCAGTTTCCAACATGGTGCAGTTACAAGAGAGTATGGGCAGCCCAACACACATTGACATAGCCTCTGAAACTAGGGTGCACTACAACACAGACATTGCCCATATATAGCTTGCTAGAAATAGGCACCTGGACTTCCTTCTTCCGCCAGAGGTTAAAACACACATGCCCAATTGCATGTTATTGAAAGCAAAAGCCAAATTCTATAATAGTCAAGTTAGCACAATTCATCAAAGCTTGTATTTACCATGCTGCGCATATCCGGGTCATGCAAGACGCCATAACCTGCCCACCTCGACCAGGATTCTAGCACGATACCATCATATCCAATTTCCCTAACCATTAACGAGTGAATGCTTAAGAAATGAGAAAAGCAATTTTGATACAGAAATGCCAATGTATGGAAGGGAAGGAATGTGCTGAGGCTTACTTGCACTCTCTTATTATGAGATCAATTGCCTCCTTCCACTGCTTCTTCTTTCTAAGCAGTTGATTGGGAAAGGCTTCTAGAACAACTCTGGGTAACACCTATGACATAGATGGATACAGACTGTCAGATCAGACAATCGATATTCGTAAGAAATAATAGGAATAAAGCACAATATCAATGGAATGAAGAAAAAAATCAAGAAAATCACGAGCATATGGATGTAAACAACAGATGAGAAGATCAATAACATCTCTTTGAGAAAAATACTATGACCTAATCACATGAATCCAAGCATTCGACGAGCCCAAGAAAGATGAGGAATTAGAGGGTTACCTTAAAAAAAAAAAAAAAAAAGCCTTAGAGGATCCTGAGCCTGAGCTTTGATAAGCGCATACACGTGTGCAATAAATAAAGCTCATCTACACGCCACACATCTACCAGCACGACACAGTTGTTAGATCCATTCCATCCATCAGGTTGGTCCACTCAGCAGATGACCCCCATATTGGAAACAGGTGGATGGGTTAAAAAACTTCAGCCAAGTTTTAGAATTTTTTTTGCAAACTGTGGCCCACCTGACCAGTGAATCAACCTGATTCTTGGGCCAGGACATCAATATAGTGGTTCCTTCTAATGGATGTATTGGATCTCAGACCTATTGTGCAATGCTAGAACATGTGGTGTGTCCATGTACTTTATTGGTGCATACAAAGCTCCCTGAGCCTTAGGAAATGTACGGATTTTTTTTCACCCAATTCTGTTTATTGGGCCCATGGTTCGGTGCTTCATAATGCTGATCAATGGCACTGTGGATGGGGGATGGCCCCAAAGGTACACCACATTGAGAGTTCCTAACCATTCAAGCTGTCGCCTACAAGTAGAAATTTAAGAAAGAAGAACAGCGCTGGTCCACATTCAACAGAAAGAAAAAGGACTAAGATTTACCAATCTGGTATATCCTCCATCTACAGTCGAACCATCAGATCAATGGTCTGGATAGGCAAACCATGGGCCCACATACACCGAAATGGAGGTCTTAGCAAACTGTAAATTTACTGAGGCCAGAGGCACTACATGTCCTCTAAAAATGATACATTTTTGCGAGCAACTAAAAATATCTTCCGAAGATGTGAATTGTTGAGAATTCAATCACCTTTAGAACTCTACCCTAGAACACATCTGAAGTCCAAAGTCCAAACCACAAAGCAGCAATTTAATAAAAAACTGTTACGGCTAATGGTTTTACCAAAGAATTTCCATTCCTTCTAAGCTCAGAAATCCATCCAGTATCAGCATTATGCCGTCCCTCCAGTAATAACTGGGACCCGTCACTGAGAAAAAAAGGCACAACAAGGTTACAAAAACAATACTGCTGACATATTAAATAAGAACCATATCAGTATCAACTACTTCATCATACCTCTTTAGGTTATACCAGGTAGGCGACAAATGTGTAAACTTGGAAGTGAATCTTTTCGCCATTTCATAGCCTTTGGAATTCCTGCATAAAACAACATGTCAAAAGGACATCCTAAATGTCATGTAGAATGCCCTAGCCCAAGAGCAGGCTGCTCCACTCATCGGGTGGGCCGCACGTGTATGAAAACAGTGAATTATTATAAAATGGCTAATGGTCAGTTTTTGGGCCAGGCATCTAAATAGCGGGGGCCACCTCAGCTTGGATTTGTCACATGTATTACAAGTTGGCACATGTGCCCATGTGTGAAGGTCCATGTGGAATTAGCAAAACCTAACAAAACCGAAATTCTTGTCACCTACTAATGAATGGTGCAAGAAGATTCTCAGTTAATCAATTTCATTCTCTTAGCTTGTTAGCATTCCCATTTACCTAGCAACCAGACACCTATATGTTACACAAGAAAATTGTGAATTTAATCAGTGCTGCTGATCCCCATGGGAGAACATTTGAACCTAGTTCATCAAGTTTGTAAAGACATATAAACATGGGAATATGATGAGATCTTTGCAGATCCCACTAGGGCGACAGATCAGTCGCTCTAGAATGTGGTAAGGAAAGGGTATGCAATATGCACGTTCCTCGGATACATGGTATGCTAGGGGTTGGATCATGTGAGTCACTCCAATGCATAACTATAAGGAGCAAGGTATTCCGTAACGGTAATGATTGCAGTAACGGCCACCAGCGTTACCTTTACGATACGGGGTGTAACAGATGTTACGGTCTCATTTTTTTTTTAATTGAAAAAAAAATTGAAAAACCCGTATCGACCTCGTAACAGACCATTACGCAGTCCTTACAGCCTTTACAGGGGGCGTAATGGGCTGTTACAGGGGCCGTAACAGCCTTTACGGGTCATTTTTTCCATAACGGCCATTATGACCTTTACGATCCCGTAACGTGTAACGGTTGCCACTGTTACCTTTATGTAACGGCCTTTAACCATGATAAAGGGTTGTTTAAGTGCTTGTAAAATTGTTAACTGGTAAATACTTTGCATGCAAACACTTTACACGTAATGTTCAGATGGGAGTAAAATGTTGTTAAGTGTTTACAATCTGTAAAGTGTTTAGAGCTTTTGCCCCACTTCTTTTCTTACTGAAATGAGAGGTTCATATTTCAAGTAAAGAGTTTATATACTAAATGTTTACATACTTGCGGAGTGCAGTGTTTGACACAAACTCAGCCTTGTGTGTGAACCCACCATGACGGGTGAAGGACATCCAACCCGTCCATCATGTGTGCCCCCTTATGTGAGTCTTTCCCAAAAATCAGGTTTGTTTGAAAAATCAAGTGACCCACATCATGGGGAACAGTTTGGATTAGGACACCCACCATTAAAAACCTTTTAGATATTTCATGGGCTCCACTGTGATGGACACAAGGCATCCAATCTGTCCATCATGTACATTGAAGTTGGCTTAACCCAATGATTTGAAGAATTTGGTAGGATTTACTGCTCCAGGATCCGTCTAGTATGGATAACTACTTTTTACCCCATAAACACTTTACAAGTTAACCGAACATAGAAAGCTGTTTACCTGTAAACACTTTACTACTTAAAGCCAAAAATAGCATTATGTAGACCTGGATCTCAAATCAACCAATAATCCGGATTGAAGAACATGTATGCCCCGTATATGGTGTATGAGCTCACACAGCTTGTTAAATAGTAGCAAAAGCACACCGTTGTCTGATCCAAGTAAAAGAGGTATACGGTGTATACGTACCATGGAGTGACGTATGCCAATACCGGATGTGGAAAGTTACGAAGAGACGTATTTTCTGAAGCCTTCGAATTTTCCTGAATTTCTTGGAAGAGGAAAAAATCGGAGAAAAAAATAGAAAATTAGAATCGAAAAAAATAAAATACAAAGGGAGGAAAAAAATGGGAATATTAATTGCTTACAGCGAGTATTTCTTGAAAACCGATATTCGGTTTGACGAGGCCCCTTTCGAGTACTGAGAGGACCGTATGTGTATGAGATGGAGGGTATTTGAGGCGGTATACGGCGATGGATACGATGGGAATGAGGAGGAATAGAAAGAAGAAGAAGACGGAGATGCGGGTGTGAGTGGCGGCATCGATGGTTCTCGCTCCTTGGACCGCCGGTTCGGACCGGTCCTGGACCGGCTCGGCGGCGAGCCGACGGCCTCGTCTTTTCGTCATCCGAACATATGACGATTTTTTGTTGGATTTCGGACGGAGGCCGGGAACAATTTCTCCAGGGGTAAAGATGGAATTCGGGATCAAAGAAGACTGCGCGATCAGGGTTTTTGACGAAGCGTACTGCGCACACGGGTGCCTTGTAGCTGGGTAGGGTGGACTGGGTACTACCCACGTCTGTCCCGAGCTCGGCGCGGGCTGAGGCTCTGAGAGGCCCACCGTAATGTATGGGTTTATCCACACTGTGCATCCATTTTTCCATGTCATTTTAGGGTATAAGCCCAAAAATGAGGCAGATCTAAGGCTCAAGTGGTCCACACAGTATGGATTGAACCGTCACCGCTAAAATCTTCTCAGGGAACGCATAAGTTTTGGATTAAGCTGATGTCCAGGTCCATGTGACCTATGGCAAGTAAACATCATGGTGGACCCTAGAAAGGTTTCAACAGCAGGCATCATTATCTCTGCTGCTTCCTATGGTGTGGTCCACTTGAACTTTAGATCTGCCTCATTTTTTATTGCATATGTTGCAATGATATAGAAAAATGAATGGGCGGCGCGGATAAAAACCATGCAACACAGTGGGCACTCATAGCCCCATCATCTGACCAGTTCGGGTGGGGGGGGGGGGGGGGGGGTTTGAGGCCGCTGCTGCTGCTGCTAAGATATGGGCAACTGATGTGATGGACCAAGCTCCATCGTTGGCGACCTGCAAGGCGAAAGGAGGGAGATAAGGGAAGGGGGGCCGGAGTCTAGCCGGTAGCCCTCCAATGGTTAAGTTAGTATTGAGAGTTGGACAAGCAGCAGTTCAGCCAGGATCATAATAGTGCGTACCTCTCCCTCACGCTAATGAGGGTATTTATAGACATGGGTTTCCACCAACTCTTTGGCCGATGGGACAGGGCAGGTGGTATGGTTCATGCTGCCGCGGGGGTCAATTGTGGTAAGGGGTGCCATACACCACCTCTTACCCCATTTATTGGGGGGACTTGATCGAGCTGAGCTAGTGGAGCCCGAGGTTTCATTCCAGGAAGAGCTTCTTGCCTTATAAACATCCCCTGGTGGTTTTTGGTATCAGGATGACTAAGGAGGCCGACACCGATCTTCTATACGCAATGATGTCACATCGGATATCCGGGCGCACCTCCGTTGGGGCGGCCGTACGCGGTGCGGGGGAAGACGGAGTAGGTCGGCCTTCTGAGGTTCACCCTTCAACTCAGCTCAGGATATGTCCCCACAACAGATGTGGTGCCCAATCCACATCCCTAGCTCGGATCCACAAATCTCCTAAGGACAAATTGCATGTATATCAGATCCAAATTCAAATCCTCTGTTGGCAGCAAAACAGAAAATACCTGTTTGCTGCCTTTTCATTTGCCCACATCACACCGCATGACTTCAGTGTGATCAGGTTGCACTGAAGATTTGAGTTGATATTAGACTTATGTGATAAGGTGGACTAATAAAAAGGCAGCAAACAGAGATTCCTTGTTTTACTGCTAGCATCGAATCCAATCCACCCAAATACTGGGACCCACTTTAGATTCGTTATTTATTCAAAACTAGAAACATATGAGGCAATGGCATGTATTTCAAAACTAACTAGCCCAAGTAACGCAGTTTAATCAAAACTGGATACACCTCCCGACAAGTAGGATATGTCAAATTCAATCTGCCCAAACAATTACTGGGCATGTGTTTAGGAGCAATCGCTGGTGATTTGACTCCATTTTCTTTAGGATAAAATCCCTTTCTTTCGGTGCCTTGTTCTCTCAAATTTAAATAATTGAGAAGATATAGAAATGAGGCTGGATGTTACAAGGATTAAACCCTTATTCGCTAACTCCTAATCTTCTCAATTTAAATAAAAACTCTCTTTAAAAAAATACTTCTGAAAAAAATTGAAACGAAAAATAAAAGAACACCGGAATACATAGATAGCATAGTCACCCGATTCATCTTAACTAGGAATCGGATGAGAGATTAGTTCATTTTTGCTTCCATAATAGTCAGGCGGCTGGACAAGAATTGTCCATCTTCTACTTTGTAAAAGCCTCCAAATATATAGATAGCATAGATCTTATGAGCCCACCCAACTAGGTATCTCGAAACTAAGATCCACTTTATTCAATACATCCTAATTCATTAATAAACAAATTACTTGTTGAATTTAATTAAGGTGCCAGGACAAACGTACACCTACGTAATATGCATGGAAATTATTTGTCTTCATGTAAATGTTGTTCAACTATGTTGAATTCACCTTGGGCTATC
Source organism: Liriodendron chinense (assembly GCA_003013855.2). Lineage (NCBI taxonomy): Eukaryota > Viridiplantae > Streptophyta > Magnoliopsida > Magnoliales > Magnoliaceae > Liriodendron > Liriodendron chinense. The sequence goes on along the minus strand of PVNU02003569.1, from coordinate 577,791 downwards.
CGACCCACAATTCAAGTAAGTACCACCATGATGATAGGGGTCCAAAAAATTAGGTTTATATAATCATCAAGTGGGTGATTAATATTATAGAAAACAATTGTCATCTATAAAAAATAATTCAAATTCATGTGATAGTTCACGTGATAGTTAGATGTGCTGTATTTTTATTTTTTAGACATCCCATTTTCTTGGGTGACCCTCCTGAAAGGGTTTGATTTGATGCAGCCATAGAAAAGGCTTTCTACAGACATTGTAGAGTATCCAGCGTCTTGCATAAGATACTATTCACATCTTTACGGTCGATTATATGTCCATCAATAGGCCAACGACGGTCAAGATTTTCATGACAATTTTATGGTTATAATCCATCTAGGGTACACGCCACCTGTATGTGATCCACACGTGTGTAAACTTGAGGTGTATGAAATTTATGCATCAGGTAGCTCATGTGGCAAAAAAATGAAGAAGATTGGCCAATGACGGTGGTCTACACATATACAGTAACTATGAACATAAGATTCTTTCCTTTTGTGTGGCCTATAGAAACTCGGCCGGGCTGAGTCAACTCCAATCATCTGGATTTTGAGTCGAGACACAGTGAAACTTGCTACTACAATTGATGCGCTTGGTTCATCAGCTCTGAAAAGATGCACCACTGTACCACAATTGGTTTTGTATTTGTGGGTCTATTTTATTTATTTATTCTATACCGACTATTTAAATATCTATAATTTTCTTCTATTAAATATTGAGTTCGAGTCGAGTAAAAACTTGCTATGATGTTTGAGTCAACTCAAGCAGTCTGAGCATCCAATTGAGCTTTCAGGCTTTTAAAACTATGGTTGGGACATCCTGACTTTTGGGGACACGAGATTGTATGGCCCGGATGTCCTGCATGTTCAAATAAGCTTTTTTTTAATGGGTTAGTTCACACACCCCATTGTTAGTACGCCCACCCATCCTATGGCATTGTTAGATAGGCTAATTTGAACATAATACAAGAAGGATACATGCACCTGCAAGCATATATGGGGGGGAACACATTTTGAAAGAAGAAGAAGAAACTCAAAAACTTGACTCAACTCGATAGTCAACTGGCTCAGGTTGACTCAAAGACTCAGTTCAACTCAACTTAATATTTAATAATTAAACTATAATTTAATTACTCTAATAATAAACACTTTAAAATACAAGATAAGTCTTTAGTCAGACGGTAAATGGTAACTCTGCGGAGTTTCAACAGGGGGTCTTAGTTTCAAAACCCATCAGTGGTGAAAATCCACGCTGCTAACAGTACTAGCGGGTGCATTGCATGACTGACTGGGTGGGTGTGTTGCGTGATTGACCAAAAAAAAAAAAAAAAGGTAACTACCAGCTTGACTCAAGCGAGTCTGTTTGAGTCATGCCCAATTGAATCGAGTCAAGTGACTTGTGTTGAGTTGACTGAGTACGCAAGTCAACTGAATGGGTCAGAGTCTGAATCGAGTCAGACTCCACAGTTTCATAGCGACTCCCCTCAATTTTTGGGTTTTGAGTTTGGGAACTATGGGCACGCGTTGTCACGTGCCTACTTATACGGCACATGTGGGGAGTTTTAAGATGTCGAGTGGCACATGTGGTGTATATATGCATGACACCTTGGTACATGTGGCACATTTGGCACAATGCAAATAGAAGACTCCGTGCATTGCGGCTTGGCCTGAAATTGAGTTCCCTTGCCTGGTGCAGAAGCAATAGCCAATTCCCTGCCTAAGATTGTAAATGGGTTAGCGGACCCGATGGGGTACCCAAATTCAACCCATTTAAACTTGACCTGTTTGTTAAATGGTATGGTTTAGGTACAAGAACAGACCCAATTGGTAAATAAGTCTGGGTCTGATTTCCTTCATATTAGGTTTGACTCGACTTCAATTCGTAACCCATTTTGTAAATGGACATGTCTGGTTGATAATACGAGGCACTACAGAATCTAAATCAACACGCAGGTAGATGGTATAAAATCTTAGTGTCTTGGACCTGTTAGGCCCATTTATAAGTGGGTCAGGTTCAGTCTAGTTATCCCTTAATTAAACCCATTAGACCTGACTCATTTATAAATAGGTCTGGGTGAGCTCTCCTTTACTAAACCCAAATCCATTTATAAATGGATCTAGTGGAGTTGCCTCAGACTTGACTTAGACCAGCCTATTTAGTAAAAGGGTCTAATCTAAAATTTAGATCCAAACCCATTTAGTAAATGGGTGAGTCTAGTTTTAGCTAAACTTGTCTCAAATTCGACCATTTACAGCCCTATCATGGCTAACCTTGGCCGAGTGGAATCGAGGTAATACAATTTTGTGGCACTGGCCAGTAGCCTTTGGTACGTGAAAGCATGGGTCGCGGTGAAAGATCCAACCCATTCATTAAATGGGCTTCATTTTTATAGACTCTCCATCTAGAAAATAAGTCCAGTGTGACCATCACATGGATCAGGGATGGTTAAATATATGGACGGTCGAGGGACCCGATCGATGCTTTGGATTCACCTCTACCCCATATTATGATAATATGGCTCTGAACTTCGAACAGGGAATCTACACAACGGCTTGGATCCTTCACTAGTATGACACGTGTGAGAGGCTATTCCAAATCAGTGGACTAGCTGGTTTCCACACAGCTCTGGACGGACCAGCTTAGCCCCAGCCAGCAACCCGTTCCATTCATTTAGCACTGCGCTATCCTCATTTGCAGTAGCTGACCGCTATATGGGAAAAACATACATCAGATCTACTTCATCCATCTTGTACATGGTCATGTTTTCACCATGGATCCTGAGAATCCGTCAAATCCAAGAGTTAGGTGGGCTACACCAGACGGAACCGTGTAAAATATACTTAAAACATCTAAATTCACATGGTGTGGTCCACATAAATCTTGGAATATATATTTTCGGCAATACCATCCATCCTTGTGTGGTACATCAGATATTGAATGGATTGGATGGCAGATCCACACCATAGTCGGCCCCGCACACACACGTTGGACAATTTTAATGGCCGTTTCAATGTTTTCCGTTGGTGCAGACCACGCGAGTGTGTAGCTCGGCCTGATTTTTGGGTCCACTAAAAAAACAGGGTGGCATAATCGATGAACTATGTGGATCTCATCCATCGTTAGATCCACGTCAGCGAATGTAACACCTCCATACGTTCAATTAGGCCCCGTTTGGCTGCCATTTAAAAATGATTTGATCTTATTTTAGCTAATAGTGAATGCTTATTGGGTGAGTGCTATCTCTAATCCATTCATTAGGTTGCTCTGACCTTCTGCGTGTTTTTCCAAAAAAAGCAGATGTAGTCCACTCAGCATGTGATGCAAGGAGTACTGGCCAATCTACCAAAAGCTCCAGAATTGTTGGGGGGACTCACCGGTACTCCCTGCATGAAGTGGTATCAAAGCATTTCGAGTCTTCTTACTAATGTGAGTAGATGATGCAAGTGCATCTTCACATTGAGGTAAGGTAACCCATGATGTGGGGTCTATGTGATGCAAAATGGCCACGAGGTGGTGTCTATGTGATGTAGAATGGCTACGGGGTGGGTCTCACTGTGGGACCTAAGAGATGTGGGGTAGCCCATGGAGAGATCTTGGTCAGTTTGCATAAGAGGGCCTGAATAAAAGGATATTTTGATGCTTCCCAAATATGTATCAACTGATATTAGAGTGGGAGACTAGTGTTCGAGTCTCCTTAGAGGTGCTAGTTTAGTATATGTTTGGTCACACCAAATTTTATGATTACATGATTAATAAATCTAATTTAGTGTAAAGTTTGATAACATTTCATGATTAATCAATCTAATTTAGTGCAAAGTTTGATAACATTTCATGATTAATCAATCTAATTAAGATTATTTTTTGTCCTCATCAAAATCTTCAATACATGGTTACCTTGAGTTATGCATCCAAGTGCGCCCTAATTAAGCTAAATAGCATCTCAAGTACTAACATCAATCTCAAGGAATTACTTTCGAAACGACATATAATTCCTAGTCTTCTTCGATGGTGCCATCTACGACCTTAAAAATTAAATAAATGAATAAAACACAGTAATTCAATTCGAAGAAGATAACGATCATCACTTCATGGAGAATAGAATCTAGTGAGCATTTTGGCCCACATTAAAAAGATGCAAAGCATGCATATAATGCAAGTGAAAGAATCTCATTCCATGGCTATAAATGCACCCTCACCCCATTCAAGCATTCCCAAGAGATAGAAGCCTTCCTTCACCATTTGCCTTAGTTTCCATGGCTTCAATCCAAGCCCAGGGGCCCACCGAAGAAGCTACACTTAAATCGAACGACAATGGCAAGTGTTCCGAGAACAACATGGCTTCCATTATGAAAGGGGTGGCCGTGGATACAATCAAGGGATTGGTGGATCAAAAGCACAACGATCAAGCGGCCAAGCAAGAAGTGATCAAGAAGCCTGATTTGTGTCCCACCCAGGATGTTAGTGGCACTCATGCCCATACGCATGAGTCTAAGCATGCTAGCGCTACAAGTGAGAAGAAGAAGAAAGAGAAAAAAGAGGATAAGAAGAAGGGATCGACTATAGGGTCCGGTGCCGTTCATGGTCACATCAGTTTGCAGAAGTCTGTAAAAGTGGGCCACAAGACGAAGGAGAAGAAGAAGAAACAAAACAAGGGCAGTGATGATAGCAGCAGCAGTGAGAGTGACAACGATGCTCATGACAAAAAGAAGGTATGTGTTTTCGGTCCATCCAAATAGATATTATTGGACATAAATGTATGATTGCAGTATTACACATGACTTATTTTTTAAATAATGGTGATTTGGTTTGTTCATTTGTGCAGAAGAAGGACAAGGAGAAGAAGAAACACAAGTAAGAAATGAAAAAGAATTACAGTAATATCAGGAATAAAAGTTCATATATATGGGGTGGCATACGATCATGTAATTGATAATTCCAAGGACTTGTCACCTTCTAGCTGGCATTACTGAATGAAATATTAAGTCTATAATCTCTCTTCTCTCTCCATACCCATGTTAACCAGGCTTTGGATCTTGCCGGGTCCAGGGCCATGTTCTTAAAACCCACACCCTGATCCAATCGGGTTTGCTATTTTAACTTGTCCAAGTTGATGGATCCAACCTGAACTCATATAGACCGATTAATTGGCTCCCAAAAGACAATATCCAAATTTGACCCAATTACTTCATTGGTCTAAAAAATTGCAGCAGGGCTTCTTTAATTGAGTCTGGTTCATCAATGGTATTCAAAATCAGTTACTAAATGGTAATGGTCAAAATCAGTTAATTGAGCCTTATGGGGTTGAAATAGCCGTCACAGTGGTTACAGAAAAAAGAGTCGTAATGGTCCAGAAAATAATATTTTTTTTATTATAAAAAAAGGGTCATACGCTGTTAGGGCCGGTATTATAACAGTAACAGCGGTGGCCACCATTATTGTTACGGAACACCTTGGGTTCATCGTATACCCATGAATCTATACTTCATTGGGCTCTCTCTCTCTCTCTCTCTCTCTCTCTCTCTGCATACAGCTAGGTAGAAGGGTTTTGGCAGGGTAAGATTGCACCATAACACATTACCATATGTGTTCCGGTTTCCATCGCAGGTTGCATCCTTTTGAATAATATAAATTGTTCATGTAGTCGTTACTACCACGTAGAAGTTATGATCTATATCATGATATAGATTAGATGGGACACATTTTCACATATCTATCTTGTTTAAATACCATATTAACCTATGACCGGTTCTAGCATAACATGCAAAGGTTACAGGGAAGTCGTGAGAAGTGACCTTACTAAGAAGGGCAAGACCATGGTGTTGATCTTTGCACTTAGGAAATGGTAATGACTCATCATCTCACACGTGGCACTCAGTACAAATATCCGTACAATCCAAATTGTGGGTCCCGCTGTGAATGGACATATCGGTAAAATCATTGTGACCGATCAATACAAAATGTCCATTAAATGTAGGGCTGTCTACGGGCTGGGCCTGGAGTAGGTATCGGCCCGGATTTTGAACCATAATTGGCACGGGCAGTCGGGCAGCCTTATTCAAAACTCTGATTTTTCAGGCCCAATCTGGCCCCATTAACACCCCTAATTAAATGGATAATTATATCTCAATGGTGAGTGATCCAAATTTAAAGGGAAAAAAAATTAGATGGTAGATGTTGTCTTGCTGGTGAATTTTTGGGCTATGCTCTATTCATGGTTGGGTCAAAGGTTTTTTTTTTTTTTTTTTTTTTAGTCATGTGGCACCCACAAGTGCAATTAGTGTCTCCTTAGCATTTGAGCTTGAGACCTGCTGTTGAAACGCCAAGGCATTTTCTAGCTGGACTAGCAGGTGGACACATAAGTTGTCATGCAACCATTCCAAACTCACCTACCTTTTCATGGTTGGGTCAGAGGTTTGGACAATATAGATTGTAATGCAACCATCCCAAACTCACCTACCTTTTCTAAATGATGCAGAGTTAATATATTCATTTATGAAATGTCTGAAAGACTGCAAATACGGTGGAAGCCTAACAAATCAAATTAGACATATTTCTAAGCATGAATCTGAGTTGACTAGACAAGTCATATGGGACTCGACGAGTCTTAAAACCATGCCAACAACCATCAGTGGTACTATGAGATTGTATGGTTTGACCCAATCAGAAGACTGCAGGTTATCTCTGCTGTCCATCAGATGGGTCTTGTAATGGAGAGCCACAGTCTAAAATTTTGCTCCTACTCAACAATACTAACAGTTGCATTGCATCGATGGCCCACAATGGATGATTAAGAAAGGAGATGCATAGTCCACATTCAAGGACATGGATCGAATGGCTAGGATGATCTGATCAGTGACAGTTAGGCCTGTGGCATCCCCAAGTGGAAACAATGTATTCTACTGAAATGGGACCACTTCTTTTTAGGATTAATCACAAGGCCTCTCAGCCTTGATAAGTGCAATTTCCAAGCATGCACTCCGCCGCTCACATGTGAAAATACAGCACACGTGTGATTAATCCTTGCTTCTCATCAGACGAGACTGTTCATCAGGTATGCATCTGTTTGTGGATGACTGAAAGAACCTGTCCAATGCTCCACACTCGAGAACAATGTGGGGCCCACCAGACTGGAGAGATCTGATGTTGGGCCCAAGGTGAATACTTAGTGGGGCCTGCTGATGAGAAATCGAAAACCAAGAACGGCAAACGGTCAATGAACCATCCACTATCTAATCCATTCACGTCTCCGAATTTGGGCTGATCAACTGATAGGGCTCCACTAGAACAGGAGTCAGAAGTTTCAAATGATCTTAGCCATCCATCCGGTTGACACATTTCAAATGTTCACCTGCTATTGTTGTGGACGGCTATGCTAATTTGTAGCCAAAACATTCACATGCAACAGATTCTATTGAGGCCCAGCTAAAGTTCAGGTCCATTTACTGATGTTGCGGGATCCAATTTCAGGCCCAGTGAGCAACAAGTTAGCCCCGGGCCTCTTTTGTAGAATGAATGAGTAAATGGGTCAGCACCATCATCTAAACACCGCGGCATTGCTTGGCTAGCTAGCCACATCTAAATCCTGCCATCAGTGTGACTAATATCACCTAATCTATGATCATCGCAATATTTTCAAACTATCAGCCGATTTTAAAATATTGTGTTAATTCACAATTCTAATTCAAACAATATTCACAAAATTATATATATATATATATATATATATATATATATATATATATATATATATATATATAGAAGGAAGCTATGATGATGCATGAATCGTGCAGATTTGATGGTCTATCCCTTTAAATGGGACTGATTTGTTACCATCATCAATGCTTATAAGCAATAAATCACATGGTTGAAATCATCAAATTAAAATTTTAGTTTAGAATAAAAGGAAATACAAAGTGGGTGATGAAGGAAGAGACTGAAGAGATGATGAGAAAGATAGCCCGGCTTTCTTAAGTGATTAAAACTTTGAATTTATAAAAGTAATTTTTTGAATATACAAGAAAAAAGAAATAAAACTCAAATATTTTTATTATTCAATGTCTAATTGTATATCAACTCTGATTACATCAATAATAAATAAAAAAAATTCTAATTCATAATTACCACAAGGGAACATGAGCAAAACCCATGTATAAATGCCTACATATGAAGTTTTTGAGGTCTCGAAATCAAACTGGTAGGACCACAAGTTCACCCATTGAATAACATCCAACTTTTCACATGCATGCAACGTCCAATCCATTCGATAGTTTGTCTGCATCAATGAGAATCACCTCTTGCAAAATTCAGTTACATCCTCAAGTAAAGCACATTTGCATTTTTATTTATCAAATGGGTATAAATTGTTTTCAATGGTATGGTCTACCTGATGAGTGATGGGACAGACTTTTGCACAAGATGATCCCCCAATGGTTGGCCTAACCTATTGGAAGAGTTGAAGTTATTTGCTACGCCTTCTTGAGACCTACTCTTTAAATTTTAAATTTATTTATTAATTTATAATAAATATGTTTTTTTTTCTTGTTTACTGCAAGAATTTAACGACGAAAAAAGGGTTAAAATTTGAAAATATTTGGAGAAATTTCCAGGCCTGGAATAACGAGATTTGCCACAATCCCTGTCCAAGACGGAATCGGATTGCGTCTCTGGACGATAAGAGCGTGCGAAGTAAACTCAGTTGGGCCCACCTAGAATGTATGTGATTTATCTACTCCGTCCATATGTTTTCCAGCTCATTGTAGTGGTTGAGCCCAAAATTTTAGCATTCAAATCTCAAGTGGACCATGCCACGGGAAACCGTGGTAATAATGATTTCCACTGTTGAAACCTTCCCAGGACCTACAGTGTTGTTTATTTGTCATCCAACCTGTTCATAAGATCACATGGATATGGATGAAGGGAAAACACAAATATCAGCTTGATCCAAAACTTCCGTGTCCTCCAAGAAATTTTCAATGATAGACATTCACTTCACACTTTTCTTATGGTGTGGTCCACTTTAGATTTTGATATGCTTCAGTTTTTGGCACCATACTTAAAATTTTCTGTTAAGATGGATGAACGGAGTGGATAATCACTGTGAGCCCCACAGTTTACTCCGCACGCTAGCGTTCGGAGTTATTCAGTACGCAATCCGCTTCCGTCCAAGACATAGGCCTAACCAGTGTCATTCCAACTTTCCCGGTAACATGCCACTTGAGTAGGACATCATCAGTACCGTTAAAATGAAAATCACCCTTCTCTAAGGTCGGGCTGATTCACTCGCTAGGTGGGCTACACCTATAGACTGAACCAGACCATCAGTTTGCCAACGTTAGCATTGGTTTGGCCCATCTATGAGAATACCGGCTTGATCTTTCCTCATTTGGCAGGAAGTCTCCAGCGTTGGGGGGCCTACCGTTTTCATGGTACGGATGTTCCCCACAAGTGGATATTTCCTGCCAAATGATGAGTTCTACGTAGAGTGCGCAGGCTAAGCTCCGTACGCACCATTTTTAAATTGGCAACTCTGCGCTCCATGTCGGGATAGATATCAGGGCGCGGCTACGGTGGATCCCTGACCGTTGCGTCCACTGTGTGATGTGTGTACTACATCCACGCCGTCCATCCATTTTGAAAACTCAATTTAGAGCATTATCCAAAAAATGAAGTAGATCCAAAATCTCAGTGAACCATAATACACTAAACAGTAGTACTTAACCATTAAAAACTTTCTCGTGGGCCACAAAAGTTTTGGATCGAGCATGGACGGTGTAGATGTAAGGACGTACATTACAGTGGCCCCACAGTTGGGGATCCACTCAAACCGCGCCCTAGATATCATCTGTTGCAGTTACCTTTGGTTGATTCGCAAAAGATTAGACAGCAAAAGCCATTTAAAAAGGAAATGTCTATGTCCATTCATTCGTCGACACTTGCTAGTAGGCCTTTTTTTTTTTGTTGGTTCAAATGACCGAAATGCCATTCACTTATCAAAGATCAACGGAAGTAACCTCATGAGGAGACTTGGAAATTGCTAAGGGCTACGTGGGAAGAACATGCGTCAGATCTTTCCCGTCCATCAGATGCACCGTCATATTTTCACCATAGATTCTAAAACTCAGAGAAAAAAAAGACTTGGAAGGGCCGCACCATAGAAAATTGTTTAAAATTGTGCCTAAAATCCCTCTAAACTTTGGAATGTCTTGATTTGCAGGTAATCGGTTCATCCTGGTGTGAAACGTGAGATGATCAGTGGATTGGATGGAATATACACACCATGGTGGACCCCACACAATGCAGATGAGCGGGACTTCCCAATCAACTGTTTTCCATTGTGCAGCCCACCTGAGTCTTGAATCTACCTGAGTTTAGCGCCCAGTACTAACACAGGGTGGCTCACCTGACGGACGGTGTAGATCTCATCTACATGAAGTTAACTCCATCCACGTCAGCAAAAGGAACCCCCATCCGTACAAAAGTCGCGCAAGCGTTTTCGAACTGCCGACATGCACTGTGGTTCACAAAAAGTGACGGCTAACGTGTCTTTGCTTTTGCTGTCAATTAAGGAACAAATGATCACATACACGCAACATCTGTCCCGCTGATATGCCACATGGCTAGGAAATCAGTACCGTGAAAAAGATGGGTCCCGTGATGACGATGACCCTTCACAAAAATCAGGCTGATCCACCCGTTAGATGGGCCAGTTGGACCATTGGTTATCCAATAATCCAATAGTGGGGCCCTCCTGATGAGCTAACTGGCCTGATTCTCGTCATGTGATCTTCCTGTGTTTGAGCCAACATACAAATGTGGCTCATTCACTGTTTGGTGGGATCCATCATTTTCATGACACTAATTTTATAGAAAAAAAAAAAAACAAATAAAATAAGTTTGTGCCGGTGGGAAAGATGGTACAAAGTTGTGACATCATTGCTGGTAGGTGACAGTTCTCAAAACTAATATGAGGTACTAATGAGCATTCTATAATTAAATTTAAGGAAATGATTGTTTTTTCATTTACATGAGTTATTATATATAGGTAAATGAGTAATAATTATTTATCTATGCAGTTACCGCATCAACCCTAATGTTCACCATGAGCTTGTTTGGAAGCTTCTCATTCCAAAGCATTGAATTTGTATACTTTCCATGTATAATAATTGTGAGGCCCACCATGATATTTGTATCTTATCTATGCCGTCCATCTGTTTTGCCAGCTCATTATAAGGCACGAGGTAGATCTATAGCTCAAGTGGACCACAACATAGGAAACAGTAGGAATTGAATGCCTAACGCTGAAAACTTCTTGGAAGCTATAGAAGTTTTGGATTAAGTTGATATTTGTGTATACCCTCTATATATGTTAGTGTAAGCTTACTTCTTGGAAGCTATAAAAGTTTTGGATTAAGTTGATATTTGTGTATACCCTCTGTATATGTTAGTGTGAGCTTACTTCTTGGAAGCTATAGAAGTTTTGGATTAAGTTGATATTTGTGTATACCCTCTATATATGTTAGTGTGAGCTTATGAATGGGTTGGATGATAGATACACACTCATATGGGCCCTATAAAGGTTTCAATTTTGAATGGTGGTTGTTAATAACCCTCTTATTTCCTATCATGTGATCCACTTGAGCTTCCAATCTGCCTCATTTTTTGGCTCATGCCTTATAATGAGATGATAAAATGGATGAACCATATAGATAACATATATACATCATTGTGAGACCCATGAATTTTGATAGTACCGAAGCTGCCTTGGATTGGGCTCATATCATGTACCATCCCTACCAAGACGCACGAGGAGACGTACGGGTACGTGGCGCGTCGTCATTAGCTGACAGAGTGGGTTCTGCACCTCGGTATTAGTGGAATGTGATAGTTCTGACAACTTCGCATTAGACCCGAGGTGCGAGGCCCCACCGTGTTGGCCAATGGCGACATGCAACATACCCGTCCATCTCCTCATGCATCTTGGTGGGGTAATACCTAATCCGAGCTCCCTTGGATTCATGCTTTCTGGCACAGTTTTCCAAATGTAATTAATGTGGTATTTCACTCTTACACAAACGGCCTTTAAAGTAATTATTACCTGTTTACCGGTGTTTATGAATGTGATTAAAAAAGCAAAGATCCCCTAAACATTTGGGGAATTGACATCAAGGCCACCAAGATTAACAAATGCCCTTTTCATTTTTTTTCTTTTGTAACCAAAAATATTTATAAGCTCCATTACAATAATTGATAATAATAATAATAATGTGGAGAAATGAGTTGGTGATTCCATGTGGTTAGCCTCTATGGATTCAGATAAGAGATTGCGAAACTTTCTCAATAGACATACCTAACCATTAGACCTAGCAAAATTCAACCCGACCCGCTAACTTGACCTGACCTCATCTGACTTGATTTTTTTCAAATTAGGGTTAGAAAATTTGACCCGTATTCAATTTTTGGGTTGACCCAACCCGACCTGAATTTTTATAAGTTGGGTTAGGGTTAAAGGTAACCCGACCTGACCCGACCCAACCCAAATCATATAGGGGTTAAGTAGACTATTATATATTGATTTTCTTATTACTTAAATAATACAATTTTTTTTTCTCACACACCCTAGTTGGAATGGTCCACATGTGTGTCAATTTAATAAACATGTGTACACCAGTGATCACGTTTTATGATGTGTAAAACTAAAATATCATGATATTTTTTTTTTTGGTGCTCATTTATTGGAGAACTTAAATGGTAGCTAATGGTCTATAAAATAAATTAATAAAATTATTTTAATGTTTATATTTATTTGATTGTTTATAAATAGGCACTTAATACCTATTGAACATAGATGGTTTGGTTTTCAATCCAATGCTGTGTTATATGCATCTAGTTTAATTTATAAATTAGTTGGTTGATTATTAAAATGTGGCCGGTTTAATTTGGGTTGGTTAAGGGTTGGAAAAATCCAACTGAAATCAATTTGGGTCAGGTTAGGGTTGAGGTGGAAACAACCCGACCCGACCCGACCCGACCTGACCCAATGCCAACAGTCCATATACGATCTTAGTTGTCAGCAGCTGTATTGTGGGATGCACTGTTGCTAGGTCACCGTCTCAATATTTAATTTGCTAAACAATTTTAATCTTTAATTTACCTTTTGAGTAGTCAAGGTTAGCTACGCATTGGCTGAATTCCAAGTCCACATGTGTGAAGAGAAGATGCAAATCATTCTTCTTAAACTTTATTTCCCTCGTTCTTTTGCTTCTCAAATTCTCCTTCCCTTGCTGCAATTTTTTTCTCTTGTAAAATAATTAAATAAACAATGCAACAAGAAGGGTAATGATTTGAGTGAATGCTTCTTTCTTTCTCTCTCCCTCCCTATTCCAGAAACTCTTCAATCACCATTATTTTTTTCTTCATGGAAACTTTTGTATTTTTAATCATCTATACGCTAGCAATCAGTTGAACGGTTAGATTTTCCCAACTTAGAAATATATATGCTAGGGACACACAGTGGAGCTGATAATATCGAAATTAAGTTGGTTCACTAACCCATCAATTCCCAACTTGTACAACCTGAAAACCTAACAAATTGTACATATGTTGTGGACAAGCATTATATGATAATACCATAGTCGTAAAACTCGGTAACTCAACTTGGAACTCAGCTGATGGGATTTTAAGCCCAGTCACCAGAAAACTAGCTGGTGACTTCGACTTGGTCAAGCCTTGGCCAGAATTGTTGAGTTGGTTCACTTGGTCAACTTCACCGGGCACAACTGGGTGGTTGCTCTTTAGAATAAAAGGTCCAAAGCAGAGTGAAATTTGAACCCCGACCTTCCTGACTCCACCAAGCCATACATTTCATCTATAACCATTTAGGTCCATTATTATATTCGTGCATGGACTATTAAATAGCTGTTATCACTTAAATATTCTTATTAACATAATAATTAAATGAGTTTAATCAAGTTTTTGGGTCTTCAAACTATAAATAATACATCAAGCTTGGGATATCAAAACTGAATATTCATTGATGGAGAGGCATTTGCATTTATGGTTTCGGTTTTCTTAATTCCAGATAAAAAATAACAAGAGAATTCGAAACAAGAGGTTTGCTCGAATGAATGCCTCAACCTAGTTGCAATAAGATTCGTGGGACTCTGGCCATTGGATCTGACCCAAACCGTTTATACAATATTTTTCACTTTATATGATGGATAAGACAATAAATAAAATCTCTCAACTGGATTATTTCAAACCTTTCATTACCTTTGCTCTTTTGCTCTGAAAATCAACCATTTGCATAGCCTCTATGTAATGGAAGGGTTGAAATATTCAATCTCAGATTTATTTTTATGGGCATCCTCGAACCAAGGATTGTTCTATCAAATAAATGGTTTAGGTCATTGAAAAAAATCTAAGTCTCCTGTAGTTGGAGTCCCAACGAATCTTATTGCACTAGGTCACGTTGTAATCTAGCAAATCTCTCTACAAAATAATAATAATAATAATAATAATAATAATAATATAAGTCAAATGACTGGGCCCCACAAAGCTGCCCATGGGATTGAAGGATCAACGTCCAAGTTGTAAAAATGCCTATGATACATGAGGACTATGCAAGTGGTGGGAATGGGGGAATGTCAAAAGGAATTGTCCTTGCAAAACGTGGTTTTGGAATATGTATTAAGGTGGAATTACATGATACCCGACCCCACTCTTTGCATCATGTATAAGGTTTCAATTCTGACAAGTGGGGCCCCTGGTTCAGTAATCCAAACCGTTGGTCTATTTTTTTCTAACAGTGATGTTCCGTTTTCCTAAAAATTTCATCTGTAGAACAGTTGTCGCCCTTCTGATTTATGGCCTAAATGTAATAACAGCCCACATTCAACCGAAAAGAAAAATGTTGAAATACTTTTCGCTAGAGTCTTTCAATGCGAAATTTTTTTCATGGCATGGCATATCCATGGTGGGACACAACAGATAAACGGGCTGGATTACCAAGATCAAGCCACGTGAAATTCTGAAAGCTGTGTGCAGCGCATCATGTAATTCCATGCAGCTAAGAATCCTAATCAATCCACTTTATTCCTCTGGATGGAGAAATGCCCTGTCAAGGCTCTAAGAGCCAATTCTTTCCGTAGATTTGTGGGACCCATCTGGGAAACAAAGCAATCTTGCTTTGCCACTAATGCCAAGCGTCAAAGATATGTGGGCCCCACCATACAACTAGTCTATCCATCTGATCCACTCATGTGGCCTATATAAGTAGGGGTCCTTAATCAAGTGAGATGAGTCAGGCCAATGAGCATTAGCAATTTATAGCTTGTAATGGAATGGATTCTCGATCGGGGCGTAAGTTGTGCACCCTCCCTCAAGGGCTTCCGGCCTTGCCATGTAGGATTCAGCTGATGTGGCACTGTGAGCGTCATAGACCGGAAGCTCTTAGGGAGGGCGGACAAATCTCGCCCCACCCACGGAGCATGTCGGAGTTGAGGCACGTAGGATGTGTGGGCCATCTTCTTTGCAGTTCAAGGTTCGCTCTTAATCCTATTAAAAAATCCAATTTCATATTATTATTTGTTATCTAAATAGTACTATAAACAAATATGGTATTTGATAACTGATTTTCTACACCTTATTGAATCATTTCCTTTTTATTGTTACCATTGGCAAAAAGAAAGTCGTAATTAGTTAGAATCAAGCATAGATGACGGTGATCCATATAAACGATGCAACCAGCTTTGGTATTTTTTTTTTTCCTTAGAAATAGATTTGAAAATTGGAAAGTCACGAAGAAGATATATATTTTAAATGAAGTTGAGGGTATTTTGAAAACTGGAACCCCATGCGTGGTTTTTATTTTATTAACAAAAGCCATCAAACGGCTTCGATTTAATTTGCAATTGCTTCTTTCATGCCGGTGGCTTGCTTCATTTCTGTGCTAGAAATTTTTGCAATAAATGTAAATGTTGTGCGGGGCACCATAATGACGATGTAACATCCAGTGAATATATCTTTTGTCCACCTCATATTAAAATGCTATCTGGAAAGGAGACGGCTAACAAACTTAAGGGAGCCACAATATTGAAAAAAGTAGGGATGAATTATGTTATTTAAAGTATTTGTCTTTTTATGTAGTGTGTAGCCGCAGCCTTTTTCTGTCTTTTTTTTTTTTTTTCTCTCTTTCTTCTTTACTATTTCTAGGTATAATGCACCTGACTCCTGTATATACGTGGCATGAGTGGCGAGGGAAAATTCTACCCATGCAATTAATTTACAGAATGCAGGGAAATTTAAATATTAAACGGACATTGCAAGGCATTCTAAAAAGATGAAGGTAGTTTTGTAATTCAAGGAGGTGTATGGCTGTTTAGCAACTTAGTATTTTACCAAAAACCTGTAAAACATTGTCTTAAATTTTACTCACTCTCTCACGCAAGCGTATGCTTTGTTGTTGCAACCATTCTCCCCTCTCTAATCACACACCGACTGTCTCTCTCCATGTGAATAGCCTGCAAATTTCTGTTTTTCTCATGGCCAGGGCCCTTTCTATTTCACTCTCTTTGTATGTTGTGTTGCCCGGATCCTTCTCTCTCTCTCTCTCTCTCTCTCTCTCTATGTTTATATCCAGTTTAAGGGTGGTGACTGGTAAAGTTAGCCAGTCCCATATTTGGGCTCTATTCATCACAGAACCGGCTTGGCCCAGACCCATAGGCCAGTCGATATCAGTCTTGAACAGATGAGAGTGGGCCTTAAAAATTCTTAGTTGGGTCATACTCGAGTTATGAAAAGTGGGCCATCTCAGTCCAGGATGAGATCTGGGGCTCATTTTTGCAACAAAAAATTGGGCCTGGGCTGACCCTAATCCGGCAGATGGCACCCAACGATGATGGTGTGTGTGTATTTTTTTTTTTTTTTTTTTTTTTTGAACCGGCAATTGCACTCGCCTCACAAGTGGACATGACTCATACGTGTGTGAGATCCGACCGGATGGTCAGGTGATCCTCACTATGTAGTTCATCAGGTGGACGGTATACGTAAAGAAATGGGCCACCTATCTACACTGAATCTGAAATATTGCTCAAGTTCTATTAATCTTTCCTTCTCTTTTGTAGTACTGGTACTGTGGATTCAGTCAACAGATCATATAGCCCTTGTTTTCTGTCTGCGATTGTCTGATGATCGGCTTGGATCTAGCACATGTGTGCGTCGTTTCCACATGTGTGGCAAATGTGCAGTAGAGGACTGCAATTCATTGCAATGCAGCTTGAAGAGAGGAATGATGAACTGATCACATACAGGCGCTGCAAATGTGAAATGTGCAAAGGACATGCGTGGAAAGAGATGATCCAGAACATGAAAATCAACTGCCATGAATATCAGAGAGACCCACTTGTTAAGTGCTATAACCGTACATTGAATAAGATCAACAGCCATCAATTGGTTTCGACAATGTGGCCTGCTCGATGAGTGGTTCAGATTGATTTTCAACACAGATGATCTTCACGGAGTGGCCAACCTGTTGTACAGCTCAGATCTCTTATACAAGTGACACGTGGCAGTAAAGAAATGGTTGTGTGAAAGTTTACAAGCAATGCATGCGAGGCATCATTTTTCATTTGTGTATAAGCTGGTTAGGGGAGGATAATATAAACTAGAAACAAAGTCTTTTCTTTTTTATTTTTTTACGGTGACATCCCTACGTGGGTCCCATGTTAGCTTGAAAAAAGGTGATTGAATCAATCGACATGTTCGAATCTCCCGTGGGGCTCACAAATTGAATGGATATATAGGCTTATCTGAGTGTTTAAAATTGCTGAAGTCATGTGGTAGCTTTTCTATGTCGTCCCAACGTTTCTGTGCGTGAGTGGACCCATCATCGAGTGGCCTTTTCTTCATCTTTTGTTTTAAACCATCCATTCAAAAGGCTGCTCATTCATTCAGCAAATGTGATATTCATATGATCATCCATCCAATGCAGGGCCCATAAACTGGACGGTTTAGATCATCTATTCAAACAACCACATGTGGCCATTAAGGATAGACCAAGCAAAGGAACGTCCGGTAGTGGTGTCAATGGGCCGGGCCTGTGGTAGGTCTCGGCCCGGTTTTTGAATTGTTTCTGGCCAGGTCGTCGGGCTGGCTCTATTCGAAATTCTGATTTTTCAAGCCCGAGCCCGGCCCATTGACACCACTACTCCCACATTCCCCTTTAGTAAAGGAAGCCGGATTGCCTGGTGTGTTGACGTCACCAAGTTCTGTGGGCCCTGCCTTGATGTATACGTTATATCCACACTGTTCATCGATTTTCCGAGATCATTTTAGGACATGCGCTGAAAAAATGAGGGAGATCAAAGTTTAAGTGGACCACAACACAAAAAGCAGTGGGGCAATGACACCCATCACTAGGACCTTTGTAGGCTTCACTATGATGTTTATTTGCCATCCAACCTGTTCATAAGGTCACATGGACCTATATGAAGACAAAACACAAATATCAGCTTGATCCAAAACTTCTATAACACCCAAGAAGTTTTCAATGGTAGGCATTCAATCTCCACTACTTTTTGTGGAGTATTTCACTTGAGATTTCGATCTGCCCCTTTTTTAGGTCCATGCCCTAAAATGATTTGCAAGATGGAAGGTGCAGATACAACACTTTCATCATGATCGGACCTGCAGAACTTGGTGACGTCAACACACCACCAAGGTGGTACACCACGCATGGGTATTAGTGACAGACTCACAAGAGTTTAAACACTAAGGTCATGCGTTGTCCGAAGATACAAGTGGTCCACCCAAAACGTACGTCATCATATTAGAAATACATCAACGGGTTAGAAACTTTGAGCTGATAGTTTCAAAACTGTACATTAGTTCAGTTAATTGTGGCCCAACTGACTAGTTGACCGACATGATTCATGGATCATGGAATCTGCATGGTCGTACCCTTCGGCGGGATGGATTGGGTCTCACACCGGTGCCATGAGGACTTAGCAAATCTGTACATTACCTATTTAAAAATTCAAATTTATTAAAAGGAAAGTCTGTTTCGCTTTCCAATTTGTGTTTTTTGCATGATCATTGCAATCTTTCACCAATTTCTATCACTATATAACATGCTTTATATACATTAACTTATTATTTGAATGTGATCACTCAATGATTCCCTTTGATAGCTTTCATTTTCCAAACACATCTATCTTATGAATAGTGACTGCTCACTCTTTAATCATGAACATTATATTTATAAAATGAGACAAAGGATGCATATAAATGTAGATATGGGGCAAGGAGATTTTTCCTTTCTTTGATAAAGTATAATTTTCATTTATATTAAATATAATTTTAATTCTTTTATATTTCATTATATGCATCAAACATTATTTGATTACTATGATTCGACATGAGATATTGGAGTAAACTAGTAAGAAATAACATTAAAGGAGTGGTGATAAGAAAAAAGAGCATGCATACAAACCTTGGAATTGTAAATAGAGTAAAAGATGTCAGGTGCGAGGTCTCCACATGCAAGGATGGCAAGTTTTCATATTCTCAAATCAATTGACACTCCGAATGTTGACACTAAGGACAGCTTGCTCATGGACACCTGAAATGAAAATAAACGCATGAATCATGTGGTTGAGCCTAGTTAAAAACTTTCTATTCTTGGTCAATAACCACAAAGTCTAGTAGGATTGAGAGGCTTCCATAAATAATTAGGGTTTTTCTACATGTTTTAGCTTCCGTTGGACTCTAATATTTTTCCTACCATTTAGTTTATTATTTAAAGTATTATAATCACGTTATTTGCATTTAATCAATTATTATGAATTTTTAAAAAAATAATTTATGTTTTCTCTTCTTTCCCTCCTTGAGAAAGTTTGGTTGAGATAAGGGAGATGGCACACCCTCCCCATGTCTAAGATAAGTTTAGCCGCAAAAAATTTCCACATTAATTAACTATTTGAGTTAGGAAAAAGTTTACAAAGGATAATGCAGTTTTGTTAATAAAACAAAAACATCTACTTATTTAGAATTCACTAGTTACATGACTTACATGCATGTATGACCAAAAGTTAGTTACATCGGTCGGTTCATCAAGTGAGCCATACTGGATTATAAATTAAGGCGCGCCATAAGAAGAAAATGGCTACAAATTGGACGCTCAAAATATACAGGTGGCATGCATAATGAGTGGGCTAGTCTAATGGGCCCTTGTGGATGAGCAATGGAGCAAAAACCATGATGATCCACAATCCATGTTTGGATACGATAAATTTATAGTAGACATCCAAATGAAAATATAATGGAATCAAAATACTGAAACCCACACGAATGTTCATGATGCGTAGATACGTACCCTCACCAAGAATCATTTTGGTCCACTCATCAAATGGACAGGAATTAAAAACATGCTTACAGTTTAGAAAAATCAGGCCCACGATTTTTATTTATCCACCACTTGCTTCATAAAAGTACGTGTCACATGGAACTGGCTTGATTCTTTATCTAGGTTATTAATATGTGGGACCCACATTTTTACTATAAATTTCATCACCATCGAGTAGCTCGGAATGTGGTGTGAATTTCTGTGAGTTTAGATGGGACAGTTTAGGAACCGTACTGATCAAATAATCCTGACCGTCTGATAGGAGGCGACTCATCTATGTGAACTTTCACAACCATCTATTTTTCTTTCTTCTTACGCATGTACCACATGAGTAGAATATTTCATCCGTGCAAAAAGTGGGCCACACATGATGATCAGGTAGCCTGAAAATCAGGCAAATCCAGTCATTGGCTGTGTCACCCCAGTACCCTAGCTGGGTCATGCCCAGGGATGTACGCTGGTCTTGATATTGTGTCCTGCTCAACAGGTGGACCGTCCTGATTTTTGCCGTATTTGATCATCGTGGTGTGGACCATCTTTTTGACGAAGCTCGTATACCATACATGCGGAAGTGGATTGCTTGGTTAACCCAACACCCCTTAGCTACTTGGTGGTAAGGACTCTGTGGGGCCAACATGAAGCACGTGTTTCATCGACGCCAGCCATCGATCCGGTTTGCCAGCTCATTTTGGGGCATGAATTCAAAATTGAAGCATATCCAAAGTTCAAGTGGACCACGCATCAGGAAGCAGTAGGGATTGAATGCCTACAGTTGAAAATTTCTTGAGGCCACGCAAGTTTTAGATCAAGTTGATATTTGTGTTTTCCCTTCATCCTGGTTGTGTGGACCTTATGAGTAGGTTGGATGACAAATAAACATTATTTTGGACCAGGCAGATTTCAAGGGTGGACATCATTATCCCCACCGTTTCCTGAGTCATGGTGCACTTTGAGCTTTGGATTTGCTTCAATTTTTGGCTAATTTCCTAAAATGAGCCGGTGAAACATATGAACAGAGTGGACCATGGGCCTCACATAGTCCTAACACTGCATAGCTTCGCCTTCTGATCACCGCGCAATCAGCGTCCCCATGCATGTGTGACAGGTAAGAGGGAAAGGACGCGGAGCAGGTCCTACCCCAGCTCGAGAAGGGCTGGGGCTCTGGGGAGCCACTGTTATGTATGAGCTTTATCCACAGTATCCATCCATTTTTCATATCATTCTGGGGTACAACCTCTGAAATGAGGCAAACCCAAGGCTCAAGGGGACCACATAGTGAAGATTAAATGCTTGTCACTGAATACTTCATGGGGGCACAAGTTTTTCATCAAGCTGATATTTGTGTTTTTCCCTTTATCCACGTCTATGTGACCTTATGAACAGGTTCAATAGAAAATAAACTTCACAGTGAGCACACCACTGTTTCTTATGATATGGCCCACCTGAGCCTTGGATCTTTCTCATTTTTGAGCTTGTAGCCTAAAATAAAATGGCAAAAATGGGCGGACAGAGCACGTAAAATGGGCGGACTGTTTCGTATAACCTCTGAAACGAGGCAAATCCAAGGCTCAAGTGGACCACATAGTGAGGATTAAACGCTTGTCATTGAATACTTCATGGGGCACAAGTTTTTCATCAATCTGATATTTGTGTTTTTCCTTTTATCCACGTGCATGTGACCTTGTGAACAGGCTCAATAGGAAATATACTTCACAGTGAGCACACCACTGTTTCATGTGATATGGCCCTTGGATCTTTCTCATTTTTTAGCTTGTAGCCTAAAATAAAATGGCAAAAATGGGCGGACAGAGCGCATAAAATTAACCCATGCATCACCGTGGCCCTCATAGCCTCAGCCTGTGCCGGACAGGTAGAGGTAGTACTCAATCCACGTCTTGAAAAAAGTGGCCGTAGGTTAGTTTAGATAGATCCATTGGGATGTGCATTGGCCTGATTGGGTACTACCCTCAACAGCTAGAGACGGACGGTGCTATCAAGGGCTAGAGACGGTACTATCAAGGGCTTTGTGGGCCCACTGTGATGTATATATTTTATCCATGCTATCCATTCATTTGGAAATATCATTTTAGGCATGAGTAGAGTTGAACAAAGCCAAGCCAGCTCGGTTAGCTAGCTAGACTCGGCTTAAATAAGCTTGATTCACTTCGATTTGAAGGTTAGGTTTGAACCGAGTTGAGCCATTTTTTCACGCTTGAAAGGATTTTTCCAGTCAAGCTCAAGTTGACCCAAGCTCAGCTCAATATATATATACAAAGCTTGTGAAAATAGTACATTTTTTCTCAAGCTCCACCCTCAGTTCAAAGTCAACTTGAAAAACTCAAGCTTGAAAGCTTGATTGAGCCAAGCAAAGCCTGCCAATCCAGCTCAAAGGCCAAGCCTACTTGAGCTTGAGCCAAGGTTGCCTGTTGGTATAGCTGAGCTAGAGCTAGCTTGATTCGGTTGAGCTTGGCATACAGCTTGAGGCATGAGCCCAAAATGAAGGTAGATTTAAGGCCCAAATAGACCACACCACAAGAAGTGGAAGAAATTGAGAGCATACTGTTGAAAACTTCTTAAGCACTACAGAAGTTAGGCTAAGAAGTTTTGCATCAAGCTGATATTTATGTTTTCCCTTCATCCGAGTCCACGTGACCTTATGAGC
This sequence comes from Liriodendron chinense, assembly GCA_003013855.2. Taxonomy (NCBI): domain Eukaryota; kingdom Viridiplantae; phylum Streptophyta; class Magnoliopsida; order Magnoliales; family Magnoliaceae; genus Liriodendron; species Liriodendron chinense. The sequence continues at coordinate 554,698 of PVNU02003569.1, read as the reverse complement.
AAGTTTGATTGCAAATAAACATCACAGTAGGCTTTAGGAAGTTTTCAATGGTAGGAGTTCAATTCTCAATGCTTCCTGTGGTGTGGTCCACTTGAGCATTCAATCTACCTCCTTTTGTGCTCATGCCCTAAAATGATCTGTCATATAAATGAACAGAGTGGATAAAACATATACATCATTGTGGCCCCCACAAAGCCCCTAAGGACCGTCCCTCTCTAGCTAGCTGCTGGTGAGAATAGTACGCAATCCACGTCCTATCCGCTGCGTGTGATCATTTCTCCACTGTGTTTTGCCGTGTGCGCGCGATCAGGAAGTGATGTTAGCACCGCCCATCAACATGCGTCTGGTGGGAAATGTGGTGGATCCAAACCGTCCATCTATTGGGTCATTGCTTAAATTGATCCAAAGACAAATAAATAAACCGAGTAAATGATCCTTTCCAGATGGATAGTTACCTCCAAATGAATGGTTAAGGTGAAGATCAATTCAATCGAAGAAACTGATGGGTAGGATCATCCATCTATTGTGATTTCCAACAAATGGCCACCTAATCATATCAAACTTCCAAATTGCTACACATTAGCTATTGGGTTAAGGTCCAGTTTCGGCTTCCTGCCCCATGTATGGGGAACCCTCGTAACAAAAAGCTCCACAGGGCCCACCATGGTGTGCGTGTCATGCATCCCATCCATCAATAAAAGGAGCCGGGATTGTCTGGGTTGCCAACCACTGATTGGTCAAGCTCAGCACACTGACATTGTCAGCAGTCGGTGCCAGTAGTGTTTCCTTTCATCCTATTGAGATTCAGTAGTCAACGGACGCGGATTAGCTACTGACAGGTTGAGTAGCCAATAATGCTACTGAAGTGACGTCATCATGTTATGTGGACCCCATGATGTATGTGTTGTATCCACACCGTCCATCCATTTGGAGAGACCATTTTAAGGCATGACTCAAAGTATGAGGTAGATCCAAAGCTCAAGTGAACCTCAAAGTATTTATACAACACATACATCATATTGGGCCCACAGAACATGGTGATGTCACTTAGTAGCGTTAGTTATTCGCTCCTCAACCTGTCAGTAGCTAATCCAATCAGTCATGGAACGCACAGAACTATGGAATTTCACCACTAATGGGTTTCGGAACCAAAACCTCCAATTGAAACTCCCAGGAATCTACCACCGAGGCAAGGCTCCGTAACATGATTTGGTGCAAATGATGGACAGATTGATGTCATACACACATTACGGTGGGCCCCACAGAGCTTTTTACTGCACGTGAACATGTTGCATGATGACAACCGACAAGAGTACATGACATACATGTCAGCCCATGCATCCAACATAGTCGAAATGGAACAACAAACAAGCATCCATTTCCTTCACTTTTCTACCTAAACCATTTGAAGGGCGTTGGAAAAGAAGTTTCACACAACATATCAAATCAAATGAGGTATGCAGCCAGGGAGATAAAACAGTACAGCCATCTTATCAAACCACAACTTTGCAGGGTAATGTGTAGATCCAAACCGTCCATCTTAACGCCCCTTCAGTGGATGGAAAATTGTAGAAAATAAGCATAGATCAGATGATCCTAGACGTCTATACAGTTGGCTTGAGTGAAATGGTTAACCGGCAGTGTTTAGAGTAAAGTGAAGAACATTGATGTATAGGATCGTGCAATAATTTTGATTTTGATATATGGGGCATGGAAGGTGGGGTCCAGTGGATGGATGGTGCAGATTGGTATGTAACCCTGTCACGTGTACTGTGGAAGTATGGCTCCCCCATGTATCACCAAGATATCATGTCTTTAAGCTAAACAAACAACGCCAGGCCACTGTGATGTCTGCATAACATCCAATCCATCCATCATGTGGGCCCCCTCATTTCTCCTAGGCGCCCAAAACTCAGGTGGATCCAAAACTCAGGTGGGCCACACAGAAGGGAACACATAGAATGGACGTTCACCATAAAAAAAAAAAACTTTCAAATGTTATGTTGGTCCCCATGGCCTTCATATATTCCATCCAATCCATTCAGAAGCTAGGGCCCACCAGTTTGTTATGTTCATTTTTTTTTTCCCTTCATGGGTAGCCCATGAAATATGCGCTAGCCTAGCTCTGTCCTGCCGAGTTTTCCAGATTGGTCGGTTGGACCGTCTAGATGTCTCAACGCAATTAGGAGCACCATAACTAATGGTCCTCTAAGACCGCTAGGTCATTTTTCACGTTCCAACTTTGAAGAACCAAAGGTACCCTCTTGAGAGCCCAAACCCATTCCATGCATGTGAAGATGTCCCACTCACCCACAAAAAAAAGTCGAGATTTTCATTATCGCTACATATTTTAGAAAAAATTCATCAAGTGATAATATTATTGTGGGAATATTGAGAGATTTTTAAATTTTCTCCAATTTTAAAATTTTCATAATTTTTTAAATTATTGCAATCTTAATAAAATAAACATTTAAAAGTGTAAATTAATTCATTTTTACTCTTATAAATATACAATTATATATTAAACTAGGATTTTGCTAATGCTCCTCCCTAAGGCTTGTAAATTATACATTATATGACCTACTCAGGATTTGGACCACTTCATTTATTCATATAATTAGGAGTAAGCTCCGGTGCAAAAATCATGCCAATAAGGTTATCCTAAACATTTGATAACATGGATATGGACAATCAACATTGAGAGGAGAAACATAATAGATCCACTTATCAGTCTTGAAACATTAATTTGATAGATGATTAAATGTACTGTGTAACATTCAAAAGCTTTAGAGGGGTTGGTAATGTCCACTCAAGCCATTGAAATCATTAAATCAAAGTATTAGTTTGAAACCATAACCAATAAAAATGAGGTCTACAAGATGGATGGTCGAGGATGATGGTTGGAGCCATTTTGTTTATGGCTCAATCTCGCCTTTCCATTCTTCATGCTATTGATCGTATGCTTAGGATCATTTGATTGACATAATTTTAGCACCATGCTTTTGAATGAATGGACATTTCAAATTAACAATTAGATGCACACGTGTTTGTTAGAAACTTTCAGGACCTAGGGATGCTGGAAAAACCCTATAATTATTTATTATTTTATAATAATAAAAATTTCAGCCACATTTTCCAAATAATAATCCAAGAAAGCCTCAGAATTTTAAAAACGTCCCTACAAATTCTAGAGCTGCGAATGAGATTTGTCCCTACGTGTGAAACGTCCAACCCACCATCTAGATCACATAGCAGAAGTCAGACAGATCCACTCATCAGGTTGGCTACGCATGTATTTTGTGCCAGATCAGTGGTTGTCAAATTGTTTTGTATGGTGTGACCCACATGATGAATGGATCAGCCTACTTTTTGCATCAGATGTTCTTCATGGTGGGACCTACATTTTGAACGGGCTGGATGTGCTGCACACTTGACACTTTGGTGACTGTATGCTAGTTGTATCGGTTTTACTACCATCCAACTGTTGTATACATACCCAAAGAATCCTCATTTCTCGTATGCACCGACAAATAGATAAATACACCCACAACCAATCCAAGCGCCTGGAGTCGACACGTGGCATGGAAAAGGCAAGCCATGAAAGGACCCCCACACGAGTTTTCCATCATTTCACAAACTATCCATACTCCCTCAAAAAATATGAAATTCCAAATATAGCCCTAAGCATTCTTTATGTATACAATTAGATAGCAAGTCACATAAACTCCTCCATCCACACATTTAATCACCAAAATCAAGTAGTAGTAGGAAAACCCCAACCTTTTTCTTCTTTTTATCTGAAGATTTCATCTCATCCGTCAATCAAGCTCTTGGTTCTTCTCTACAACTCTCACTCCCTTTGTAGATCTAAGCAACTCAGCCTGTTTTACGATATAAATTAATATTAAAAACAAAAACAAATACTCATAGAGTGTTCTAATGAAAATGATTGAGGTTCAGCTTATGGGACACAAGGGTGGATAATCAGATGATCCAAACCGTCCATTCAATGGAATATGCTGCTGATGAGCAACTGCCCACAAAAAATGCATGGGACATTGCCCTTTTTTTTCAACTGTGGAGGATAAGATTGTCTAAATAATATGATATTTATATGGTTTTCCATCTATTGAAAGACCCATTAGATGAACAGTTCAGATCATCCGTCCAGGCAACAATGGATCAGAACTGATAAGAGTTTGCCTAAACAAAGATCTTCGAACCATCGGATTTTATTAGCCATAGATTACCTGATCATCAGTGATTTCTACGGCGAACCCGTCCACGATGACCCAAGAAAACCTCTTCTTGTAAGTGCCTGGTTGGAGTGTGCTTGCTAGCAACTCATCATGCTTGTTGCTCAGGTACAGGTCCAGCTCATATGCTCCTTGTTTTGTCCTATCACACACAAACAACATTAGCAAAAAGTGCCCACATTGCACCCTCATCAAGAGAAATGATCAAATGCTGTGAAATAAATGTACAAAAATGGAATTGAAATGTTGGTGCTGGATGAAAGATGAGATGAAAAGATAACAGACCGATTGGCTCGAAGACGCTCGTATTCGGGATCGAAGTTCATGAAGACGAAATAGAGTTCGGTTGCACCTGTTCCCATCACCACCACCTTCTTCTTCCTCTTTCTTTTTCGATGGCAAGTCTTTGTAGAAAAAAGTCTATGTAGAAAAAGACAAAAAGAATTTGGTTTTTTCTATACATCTTGAACAGCAGATGAAATGAAGTCAAGGAGCCACATTTCTCTTTTGGATCCAAAGATGCATTTCCCCTCTCTCTCTCTGTTTGGCACCATTTAAAAAAAAAAAAACTCAAGTCCAACTGATTGGACCACAAGTTACGGTCCAACCCTTCCAATAGGTTGGTCCCAATGTATTGGACGGGTTGGATGTCGCCCACATATCAAAGGTTGAAAGCCATGTCCTAGGTGGACCATAACTTATAGTCCAACCGGTTGGACTTAAGACCTTCAACCGTACACCTGGCATAGTTGTACGGCAATCCAGACTGTCCAAACACTGACCTAACTTCGGAGCATGGCCCACAAAATACACTGAGAATATGGTAGTAACCATCTGATTTTGTGCTTCGAATTTGGACCGCTCAGTACTTACTTCTAACCATTTATTTAATATCCATCAGTTGGATGGTTAGGATTGCTTGGTTACTTTGATTTTATTTGATCCAACCACAATGTAGCCCTAAATTTGCATAATTTGAATAGATGCACATGAGTATCACATGTGAGGATGTGTTGTAGTGTAGCCACTCAAAAGCTGACACAAGACGTCCAATAATTGGACAGATCCATCTTCTCGGTCCTATCATAGATTAACCATGGTGCAATAATCTCATTCTAAAACGATCTTGACCTCTGATTCTTTTGAGTTGAATGTGAGTCATTGAAAATGGTCTTTTTAGTGTTATATATATTCATCGCCGGATGGAGATGATCAGAATCACTCATTCACTGTAACACACAGCATGAAAGGTTCAGATCATCAAGCGTGCGTTGTCTATCTTGTGCACCCCAGACCGAGGCTTTCAAGTGGACAGTCAACATGACAATAAACTCAATGGAAGAAACTAATGGCTAGGATCATCTATTTGGTGTGAGTTTCGCGCGACCAAGGGCCATCGAGGGATAGAATCCACTACACGGACGGATCCTGACTTTTATTGTACGGTTTTTGGCAACAAACACCCCCTCCTGATTAATTAGAGATTTTTAAATAAAGGAACTTTTATGCAAAATCACGAGTCAAGATTTTACCAAATAATGCCTCTACAAACCTAATATTCAAGAAAAATATTTTTTAAACAGTGAAATTATATACCTACTTTGCACTTTTTTCATTAGAAAGTAGTGAAATGAGGTTGTGAGTCCACATGATATTTTTATGATGTTCGATCCATTCAATAGAGATAATCCACATGAACTGCAAATTGAATCATTGAAATAGTTCAAAGCATACCCAAAAATCATGCTGATTGAACAACTCTTATCTCATACTATTCCTAATAGATATTTGTTTGTTGAATTTTGACCTTTAGTTGATGTTAATTATCCATTAGATTTCCATTAGATGTCCACCAATGAAGTAGTTAAGAATGTAGAGCTTCAGTGCAAAGTTCAGTATAATACACTTATCATGGGCCCACTATTTGGACGGTTTAGTTTGGGTACACATATGCTATCTACATGGTTTCCATGTGCATGAGCAGCAAGCATAAGACCCTACTAGAGTATAAAAGGAAAAGGTAAAAGGGAATTATACAATAATCAAACATCTTTATTTGTGGTGTAATTATAGTTATCCATCTATTAATCATCTAATTATACTTACATCCTAAGAATTTTGTAATAATTTTTTTTAAACACTTAACAGTCATGGATGGAAATCCATTGAAATGAGCAAAGTATCATTTCTAATAAAACCTAGCTCAGTGTTTTGTCTGTTTTATTTGAGATTGAAATTGTCTACAACACTGTCTTGTGCAGTGCAAGTAATGTTGAAAATTTTCTGATCTTTAAAAATAAATAATTGGAAAAAATCGAGAAAAAAGGACAAGCTGAAGCACGTGAAAAACATGCTGTCCTTAAAGTGTAATTCGCCCCTACTCAATATAATTTTGAGTCTGCTGATAGGTTGCAGGCAGATTGCTTTCAGGATACGACAAGTCTTATGTAGTTCTGCGTTCAGCAAGAAACTAAGAAATCACTATGGAACTCAGTAACACAGTCTGGCAGATAAAGAAAAAGAAAGAAAGAAAAGAATGACAGTCTTCTTCTGGTAGCAGCAGACCACTACACTGGTCTAAGTGGTTTGGTTTATTTCAACCAAACCGAGAGGCTAAGACTAAGATGGGTGCTGGTTCAGTATTCGAGGTTGTGATTGCTGTTGTTGTTTTGGAATGAACTAGACTTGTCCAGTTTATATAGGCAAGGGTGACTGGCAGTTTTGATCTAGAGCCATAATGGCACTAGCCGTTTTCTTGCTGTTGTGAGAAACTAGCCGTTTATGGCAGTTTCTGACTGTTGTGCATGTGGGAGTTATGCACCTTACTGTATGAGCAGTTACACAGGTCCCTCTAATTAGCCCTGCAGCTCTTTATAAAAAGCAGAGAAGTCTCTCTGTCAGACCTCTCACCCACAGCACCTCCTCTGTTCCGAACCCAGCCACATAATCTATTACCTAGCCTCTGTCGCACCGCATGCACCACTAGCGCCTTTCCAGCCACACTGCCTCATGTGCCCACGCCCTCGCATCTAGCCCGAGCCCAAGACCGAGATCGTGCCCGTGCGCGGTGTTCCAGTGCGAAGCACTGGAACACGCAAGCCACCATTTTCCCTCTCTTCCACCATAAATAAGTAAGGTGCACAACACCCTATTTATAAAGAGGAAAAAATCATTTCTCCCATCCGATAAACGCTTTTCTTTTAAAAATGTTTTTCAAAAAACAACCTTTTTCAACCAGTAACATCCAAGCTCTCTAGGGATAACATCTTGTATATGTGAAATTCACTCTATGTATTAGGTATTAGCTATTATGTTCACCCCACGAGTAAAAGACTTGTGCAAATAAAACGCTTAGATGGGCTGCAACAATAAGAACAACGTGAAATTGTGCCTAAAAGCTTGAAGTTTTAACAAGTTGTGTCCATGTAAGTTTTAAACCACGCAACTTTTGTATATTTCATTCATTTTGCGAATCACACAATGAAATTAAAAAACCATGGTGGCCCCTCGCATAAACCTGTGGTTGGTGTCCTATATCCGTTGTTCCACATGGTATGATCCACCTAGAACATGGATCTAACTTTTTCATATATCTACAACATGGTGGCCCCAAAGAGCACTGTAAGCACATTCCATGTTAAGTTTAGGATCATCTAAGATGTTAATATACTATAACTGGTTCAAGTGGCGAAAACTCTCAGGTGGCTTTCATGGGGTGTTTTTCCATGACATGGATCTAACCATTTCATGTCAATGAGACCTACACCCTCATCGAGCTGACTTACATATGCTTCAATGGTAGACTCACATAAGTTTCAACATGAGGTCATGGGTTTGAGTACTCATTGTGATAAAAATAACCACTATCGTGTGTGAGTGCGTGTGTAAAAATTGGTCAAATGTTTTAGACTTCCAATTGAATATAATCTGAGTGAGTTTAAATAGTTTTATTAAAAGTTAAAACGGGAGTTTTGGTTATTTACATGAATTTAGTTTGTTAGCTTTAACTGAGTGTATAGAAAAATATTTTATAGGTTTAGGGTCTAATTGTTATTAGATGATTGATAGGTGGATAAATGTAATTATACCATGATGACAGGGGTTAGGCTGTAATTTACGTCAAAAAGGTCAAGGATCCCTTGATTAGAAGAGCGGAAAGAGCGGTCGAGACTGGAATCTTTTCGGGTTCACAGACACGGATTTCCAAGCCGGACATGCGGTTTTGCCTTCACATGATATATCTTCGAGGTGGGGAGCTTCGCGTGGGGACCACGGCCAGTCTTTCCATCCTTCTTACTCATCTTTGGGTGGGCCCCACATCCTGGCGCGGTGGGAAAACGATAGGAGCCGTGATGATACCGAGAGGAGCCGTTTTCCTACACCTCTCGCTGTGGGAAAACGAGAGGTGGTGAGAGTCCGAATATGGTACCTCGACCTCTCTACTGTACACGTGGCCAAGTGATGAACCAATCTCGACCGTCTATCAAGTGGGACCTATCTTTGGATATCCACTTTTTCAAAAGTAGAACCTATTAGACAATCCTGCCCATTACTTTCGTCACTTCCCCAAATCAGATGTTGCCATTCGCCCGAGTTTGTTTTCTACCTTTGCTGTGAAGGCCACATATCAGATGGCTAGGATCATCTGATTTATGTGCATTTTGAACCATGTTCCATCCACGGCCCTGGAATCTATATGGACGGTCCAGAATGAGAAGTCACCCTACCACGTGTACTGCGAAGCGATGGCTCGATCATATGTTTTTGTCCCACCGCTCAAGTTAGCAACAGCACTGACTAGTGGCTCCTTGACTCTTCTACACACCGTCGAAATGCGAGTGCCAGATCGTAAAAGTGCAAGCTGGAACTGCCAACCCGGTTGTTTCGACAAAGGTCCACACTTTCACATTCAAGCTTTATTTTTTAACCTCCCCTTTTTGTGACGCGTCCCAATCTCCACCCTACAGTGCTCCACTCTAGTGATCAAGCAATTCATCTGGTGGGATCCGCGATGGATGGCTCGGTGTGAAACAAAGGTCCACACTTTCACGTTCAAGCTTTATTTTTGTCCCTCCCCCTTTTTGTGACGTGTCCCAATCTCCACCCTACAGTGCTCTACCCTGGTGATCAAGTAGTTCATCTGGTGGGATCCGCGATGGATGGCTCAGTGTGAAACAAGTGCATCCATCCATTGGTCCTACGGCTAGGATCGTGTCTAGCGTATTTCGCTGGACATATTCATGGGCCAACATGATGTAAATGTTTTGTATCCACGCCGTCCATCAGTTTTTTCAGCTCATTTTAGATCAATAAGTCAGAAATGAAGCAGATGTGAAGCTCAATTCGAACACACCACGGGAAATGGTTGGGACAGTGACACCCACCGTTGCATCCATTCTAAGGCCTACCCTAATGTTTAATTGTCAGCCAACCTGTTGGTAATGCTACTCAGGCCTCCTGGATAGATGGAAAACACAAATATCAGCCTGAACCAAAACTTCTGTGGACCCAAGAAGTTTTTAATGGTGTACGTTCAACCAACACTATTTCCTGTAGTGTGGTAAACCTGAACTTCGGATTTGCTTCATTTTGGTTCCATGGCTTAAAAAGATGGGGGAAAACGGATGGACGGCGTGGATATAAAACAAATACATCACGTTGGGCCCCACAGCGCCAAACACGTCCGCACACCACGGCTTGGGGTGGTGTTCGCAACGCCACCTGATCCGCGTTCCCCAATAAGTATCTTTTACCGTTAACAGCGTCCAACGACCAATCATGGGAGTTCTTTTCAGATGAATTCGTTGCATTTCTCTTTTTAACCGTCTATTTGTAGGTCATAAATCGGCTGGATAAGATTCACTATCAAGGAAATCTTTCGGGAACAATCCATCCACTGTGAGCCGCAACAGACCATTGGTCTGGATTACCATACAATTGGCCCATTTTTAGGAATTGAAAACTCAGGTGCACTCCTCCAAGATCCTGTTTGCGTATATATCTCTTCATCTAGACATCCAAACCGTCCATCAGTTGCACCAGCTCATTTAAGGATGTGAGCCCAAAACTCAGGCATATCCGAAACTCAAGTGGGTCCCACCACAGGAGACAGTGGAGATGAGGACGCCCACCAATGAAACCTTCAACAGGCCACTGATTTTTCTACGCCATCCAACTCGTTTGAAGGTGGTGTTCCAAAAATCATGCACATAGAAATCTCAGGTGGACCATATTACTGGAAACAGTGCTGATTAGTACCTTGCCATTAAAAATTCTACTTTTTCCACTCCGTCCATCCGTTTCTCCAGCTCATTTGAAGATGGTGTCCCAAAAATCATGCACACAGAAATCTCAGGTGGACCATATTAATGGAAACAGTGTTGATTATTACCTTGCCATTAAAAATTCCAAGCCCATAGTAAGGTTTTAGTAATGTTTATTTGTAATCTAAACTGTTGATATTGTGAAGAATATCTGGATTAAGGTAAAATATAAATATCATCTTAGTAAAAAACTTTTGTGGCCCACAAAAATCTTTTAATGGTCGTTCATCACTGTTTCTAGTGGTATGGTCCATCTGAGATTTGTATCTTCTTAGGGTTTGGTATAAACTCCTAAAATGAGATGAAACAACAGATGAACGGCGTGGATATATAAAAAAATACACCAATATGGGCCCCGCACGGTTAGAGTAACACCCAGTAAGCTGTTCCCTGGGTAACAGCTAATCCGCTCTCATGTTGGAGATGCTCCCAACTAGCGAACCTAGTCTGCATGCATGCAGGCTCCCCCTTATTATATTTCTATGAAAATAAAATAAAAATAAAAATAAGTGGAAGAGTCAACGGTCATGCATGCTCATTTATATTTGTCTACGGTGCTAAATTCATGCACCTATGTCGTCTGTCTGTGACTTGATATTGTAGTCTTAATTGGTAAAAACTTAGATCGGCCATAGCGCGAAATATGGACCGGATGATCGTGGCCATCCATTTGGAGGAGATGGATGGTCAATTGAAGTCTCATTGACCACTTAAACGAGTCCTCTAGTTGGAGGATCAGGGAGAACCCAATGTATATCAATTTCGGTATATGGCCCCTGACCTATCCTTTGGGCCATATCCCAAAATTCACACATATTAGACAATCCTGATCATTGGATTGGAAGATTTTTAGGATGAAAAACAGACGGTCAAAGAGACTTCGGATTACTTTTCGAGACCGTTTATGTTCTTTTCACCAAAATTCATCCAATTGAATGGTTTGGATTGTTAGATCGGTCTATTTTTTCGTGGAAATCGGAACATGGACCATCCAGTTATATCCGAACATCTTTACACGTGGATCCCAACACCAACGGTACAATACAAGCTTGCAAGCCTGAGTTCGTTTTGCTGTGTGTCAGCACCAGATTGCCAGCATGTGTCACCCCACTGGGGCCCATACGCTGACAGGATCTGATGATCTGAACTGTCCATATTATGGATGCTACTCTCTGGGGACCACAGTGAAAAAACATAGGCTGAAAAGTGGTTCTAATTAATATAGAACATTCGGAGGCCATTTTCAATGGCTTGGATTCAATTTCAGAGATCAAAGATCCGTATAACTTGAGAAGCTATATTTTCTATACTCTATAGACCAAGAAGATGGACAGCTCCAATCCTGGATCCATTTCTGCATTTAGGCCCAAATGAGCGACCCTTCTCTCATCCACTCGGCAGGATGAACAGTGGATCAGGACGGTGCACCGACTGCACCCCACCATGAACGGTCTATGGTTGAAACTTCAACCAAAACCGATGACTCTAGGATCATCCGATTGCGTAACTCCAAATGGACGCTTTTAAAGAAGAAATAAACGGTCGATAGTTCACATTCATTGGTGAAGATGAGAGGAAGTGATAGATGGACGGTGGAGATCCAGCGTGTACCCTTCCACATGTGTGATGGAAAGGGAGCTGTATCATATGACGGCTCCATCGTATCATTTTGCAACTCTTACGGCCCTTGTTTTCTTTGTTTTGTTTCACTTTTGTATGGACTACAGCCTGTACATTTTTCGTTTTGGCCCACATTGAATTTGGAAGGACATGAATTTGGGAGTCTCCCTTAATCCTGATGGGTCGAGCCACTTGATGAACGGGTTGAATGATTGATGAGACATCTAATGGACTGAACCCACGCATCTCAATGGCCCCACACAGCTCAAACGTATGGTAATTAATACGTAGTGCAGGCATGTGATCATTTCCCAACCTTTAACAGGAAAAAGGCCAAAGAGTCAATGACCAGGATCCCCATTTGAGGATGATCTTAACCATTTGGTTGATGGAATTGCATGTAAAGGGCTCGTTGAAGAAATTAGTTGATACTCTTGCTATGGATCACCAAGATACGTGGGCACATAAGAATGATTAATGCAACATATATTAACTCAAAACAAAATCCCTTGAGTGCTATTGGAATGGAAGGGGAAATGTGACATAAGTAAGAGGAAAACTACATCAACACTAAAGGGAAGTAAACTTTTTACATGTACATCCTTTACTAAATAATAGTAATTTAAAATGCTACTTCTTCGTATTTACAATGTTTCGAGCCCTTTGCTAAATAATAGTCATTTAAAATGCTTCTCCTTTATACTTGCAATGTTTTGACGGCAGTCGTATATAGAGAAACTCTTTTCCATCTAAAATTGCTCTTTAAAACTTTACATGGAAGGTATGAGCCGGTTTATTATGCTAAAATTACATGACAACTAAAGAAATCGTGGAATGATTATAAACTATTTTTATCAGCAAACATCAATTGCATTTTATTGTGGATTCCTGCATTTAGTCTGCAATCAAATGGTAATGATAGCATTTTTACATTACTTTAATGATTTATTTTTTCTCAATAACAACTGCGAATGATGATAAATAGTTAATACTAAATTTTGAGGGGTGTTTGAATAAAAGAAAAATACCAATATAATTACACCTCGAAAATCACATCCAAACATATGAAATCAAACAAAAGATTGGATACCATTAAAATCCATGGGTCCTACCATGATGTATGTGTGTGATCCACTTTATCCATCCATTTCAACATCTCATTTTAGGGCATGAGCTAAAAAATGAGGTAGATTGGAAGCACAAGTGAACTACGCAAGATACAACGGGGTTAATGACATCTACCGTTTAAAAATGAAACCTTTTCAAGTTCCCAGAGATGTGTATCTATCATCCAATTTGTTGATAAAATCACATTGACATATATGAAGAGTATTAGCTTAATCCAAAACTTTCATAGCCCCAAGAAGTTTTCAACATTAGATGTTGACAACCAATTCCCATAATTTCTTGTGATCTACTTGAGCTTTAAATCTACCACTTTTTTGGGTTCATGCCCTAAATGAAGCCAAAAATGATTTGGCAAAATGGATGGACAGCATGAATAAGATACATACATCATGGTGGACCCATAATTTTTACATTTTGAAATTGTATAAATGCATTCTTTAAAGTACAAAGCTTTACAAACAACCTCTCAATCAAAGTCAAGCATCAGAACCGTTGCTATACATTGCATGTGTAAATAATCATTACTTGCTAACCATGACTTACACTAGTAGATAAAAAAATCAAATAACCACAATGTTATTGTTTGATTTAAGAATTATATAAAAGTGCAGTGATTATAAATTCATTTACTTGGCCACTGATTACATATGCATATGATTAGCCATTTTTGTGTTTCGATTTATTTATGATAAAATTGCAATGATAACACAATTCTTTTCATTTATAGAGAATTAAGACAAATTAAACAAATCCCAAACTACTTTCACATCATTTGAATTTTTAAAAGAAAGATCGAGCTCTTCAGTCTTTGCTCCACCATGTAGTTGTAAGTGTCTCACCAATGCAAATAAGTTACATTTCCCATTTTACTTTTCATTTTAACTGTAAAATAAATGTGCAAAACATAAGAATTAGATAAGTAGATTTTTTTTTTTGTTTTTTTTTTTTCCGTAAGGCTGGTATCTATAGTTAGGACTATATATTTGAATTATTTGTATGCTACGCATGTAATTTCTCATTAATTTCCGATTGCTGGCTTATTTTAAGCTACACTCACACACCTACCCACACCAAATGGACACTCGATCTCTGGTCTCAGTGTTGCAACAAGAGTCTGTCTACCACCGAGCCATTGAGCCTGACCGTTATCATTAATTTCTAATTCTCCGTTTGTCCATGATAAAGGGGCAGAGATCAGCCAGCAAAAGCCCATTACTAGACGGTTATGATCATTCAAGCATTCAAGCAGGTTATGCAGCCACGATTGTGGTAAGCAGGGATCAGGCAAGCCACCATTTGAGGTGGTCCACAGGTTGCTTCCGATTACCCGAAAACAGTGTCTCTGAACCAAAGTACTGTTTTGTCCTGGACCGGAATTGTCTACACCGCTTGTGTTACTTTGGCGCGATGAACACCTTAACTATGTGAGGTCTACTATGATTTATATGTAAAATCCACTCCATCCATCAGGTGAGAACCATTATTTAGACCGGTAAACACATAACAAAATTCCAGCTTAGAAACTCATGTGGGCCAAAGCAACCGAAAAGATGTAAAATTAATCACACGGTGTGGCCCACATGAGTTGTATATCAGACTAGTTTTTTCATATTTTATTCATCCTGGTGAGTTACACCTGATTAACAGGTTTGATGAAATATAAATATCATGTTGGCCAACACACAATGCAATGGTTGTCATCCCATCCCCATTGCTTCATGTGGTGTGTGAACCATCCAAGATTTTGATCTAGCTGATTTTTGTCCTCAGAGACTAACATCGATGATAGAATCTGATAGATGGAGTGGATTGTACAAATACAACATGTGGGCCCCACAGACCTGGCTGTTTTATGCTCTTGGTAAAACAGGATTCCAGTCCGTTTGTCCTCATTCGCCCACTTGGCGGTAAATGGTGGACAAAAGCTGTCATATCGGGAGCGGATTAGGTGTTACTCGGGTGACACGTTAATGTGTGTTTCACTGACTGTTAGGACCAACCTGATGTATGTGTTTTATATCCACGCCGTCCATAAGTTGTTTCAGATCATTTTGAGGTATGTTCTAAAAATATAAGCAGATCCAAATTCCAAGTAGACCACAACAAAGGAAAAAGTGGTCATTGAACGGTCACCATTAAAAATTTCCTAGGGACCACCATAATGACATCCAACCTGTTGATAAGGTCATACAGACCTGGATGAAGGGATAAAACAAATATCAGCTTGATCCAAAACTTCTGAGGCCCCCACAAGTTTTTAATGGTGGTAATTCAATCCCTAATATTTGGTCCACTTGAGATTTACATATGCTTCATTTTTTCGACCATGCTCTAAAATGACCTGGAAATAAAAGATGGACGGAGTGGATATACAACGCATCAATCAAGATGGACCCCACGGTCACCCACACTGTGTTACCCAGGTAACACCTAATCAGCACCCTGTCATCTCTGTCCACGTCAGCACATACCCACACCATCTCACAGCTGTAACCGAGATTCTCTCGTCATCAAAAGCTTACGGACGCCCATCAGCATCCTGAGGTGGGCCCGGGCGCACATGTCAGCGCAGACGGTTCGCAGCTACTCGGGACCACCTGCCGGCTCTCGTGCGCCCAGATACCTAATACCTTTAGAGGAGGATGACCGATAACTGACACGTACGTCTAGCGAAGTCCTTTCTTCCTCTGTATTTTTGCTGCAAGCTGTCAATCGCTGGCCGATTGATCTCCGCACGTGAGGAGGTGCTGAGACTGGTTCTACGGCAGCCGATGCGTTGCTGTCACACAATCGCAGAGAAGATTTCTTCCTGGTAATTATCACTCGGGAATTCTGGGATCCTCGGTTCGAGCTTTTGCAGACGTAGCATTGATAAATTGCGAACAGACTCTGTGCGCTCGGTGTGCACCTAGAGCCCGTACGCTCAAATTTCGTGCCTTCCGGGAGCACAGAGTCTGTAAGCTTTCCGAATGAGAGCTTACAGATTCTCACCGGTCGTCTTTCAATGGGGAAAATGATGTATGAACCCTCTCGGGGCTCGCTGTGCGCATTGTAGTCATGCTCAGATGAATGAATGGCAAAATTGGAAAGTGAAAATCTACGCGATGCAACTTTGCAACTGGAGGGCTATCAACGGGCCAGATTCTTCCTGGCCGAGGCCCAGGCCTAGTTACAGGCTAGTTGCATTTGGCTCGTTGGCATCCACATTACCGATCTGGGCCGTCCACTAGGTCTAGTTCACTCTTCATATGCTGCCTTGGAAAAAAACCGTACTGATCTGATCATCTGAACCATCCAATTAGTGGCATGCAAAAATGGATGGACAAGACTGTTCAAGAAGATAAGCACATATGGTTAGGGATTTAATCTAATGGACGGCCCAGATACCTGATGCGGATTCCAATGAATCCATGTGCAACTAGGTGCATGAGAAGGTTTCCATACACTGACCGGGGATAATTTCTATCCTGACATCTGTATATGACATCCAAACAGTGCCACCCCCACCAAGAGGATAGCCTTTTTGAATTTCTCCCATCATGTGGGCTACACCTCATTATATCAGCATATATCTATGGTTTGGCCCCATAATGAGTGGATCCGACTGATTTTATCAATTGGTTATCCTCAAGGTGGGCCCAACTTAGCGGACGGGTTGGATACTATGCACACATGACTGGTTGTAACTTATCGGTGTTGATCCCACTGGTTGTGCACGAGCATCTCTCCTTGTAAAAGGTACTATGAGGTCGAGCTCTGTAGGCCCCACCGTGGTGTGTGACTGAAATCAACTCCATCAATCAGATGAAACCTTCCATGGTGGGCCAGAAACCTAAACCTCAGGTCAATCCATGACTTAGGTGGGCCACACCATTATACAACAGTTGATAGTGGATATCAACCCACTGAAATATTTATGATCGTTTATATGGCCCACTGAGTTGTGGTTTAGAAATCCAGTCTATCCATTGTGTGTGTCCCACTTGTATGAGTTTCACACCAAGTTTCAGACATATCCAGGACTCATGTGGGCCCCAAAGAGTGCTTTTAGATGTTTTAGGCATGATTTTTCACTGTTTCAGATGGTATGGCCTTATTGAGGTCCAAATATGACTGATTTTTGGGATATCCCATAGCCTATAAGGGAACCACCAAATGCTGGGTATGTATTTATGATACACATAACGGTGGGGCAGCTCCACCTCATGATGAATGGATTGTCTAAGTGCCCTAATTGCATTAGGAGCACTAATGTAGCTTGCACTGGCTCAGAGGCTTAGATAGAAATTCCATACTCATCTTTTCCAAGCCAGGCCCAAAAGCCAAATGGGCTTGCCTGAACGATTTTCAGCCCTAGTTGCAAATAGGCCAGCTCCAACGCATAAGCCAAGGACCCAAGCCCAATGCCAACTCAGCCGGCCACAAAATCTGCCCTGGCCGGATTGGTCCACTAGAAAAATTGCCCATCATGGTTTAGCATGTAGAATCAGCCAGCCATGGTTAAAAGACTCCGCAACTCGGATTCAATCATTCGGTCCTGAGTCGAGAAGGGGCTCATCCGAGTCTCGCAAACCGGATCGGGTCCTACCAAGTCTGGCTCGATTTGGACTCACATAAAACTCGTCCGAGTCTTAAAACCATGAGGCCAGGTGGACCACCCATCAGGCCTTTAGGCCCAAGCTTCACCCAATTAATCATATAACCTAACCTTCAGACTATGCTCACGTCAAGCTCGCAACTTGGGAGAGTTATTTGATACTCTGATGCCGTGATGGTTCATATACATGCACTTGGAAAGTGTACGAGTAACACATGCAATTCAAACTTTACGAATCACGGGACCAACGTAGGTTGGTCGCAGACCCCATAATCTGATTGACTGTACCATACATTTATTTGTTGAATCCAGACTGTTGATTTTTTTGCATTTTAGTCGTTCATTAGGTGTCCAATCGGGCAGTTAGGAGAACAGTTCGCTAAGTGGGCCCCACCACTTGGATGGCTTCGGCTTATTTACATGCATGACACATGTACAATTTCTGAGTGTGCTCGTGGGAACGATCTCCCTGCTAATGCACGAGTCCTCCAACTCAGGCACCAGGTGGAATTGTGTAACGATCACATCCTTGTGACTACCTAATTTTTGAAATGCTTTCGAGTTTCAGTGCTTCCGCTAATCCTGGTGGGGTACACCTGTTGACTGGGTTGAATGACATATATAAAACACGGTGGACTCCACATTCCGTCTAGAAGTTTCTCTGTAGTTGGCATCCCCTCTCAGTGTCCCCATTGTTCCCTTTGGTGTGGCCCACCTAAGTTCTAATTCAGGGTGGGTTGGCCTAACATTGGTGCGCATGTAATGGATGAGTTAGATTGCACTCCCACATGATGGTGAGCCCCATCAGCCTTCTTTAGGCTAGGTTTGGACTAAGCCTACACAGGCCCATGGCCATGGGGTTGGTCCACATTATGCTTTCAGGCCAAGTATAAAGTGTCGGTATAGTCCTGAATCCCTTGCTTGCTATAAATAGAAAATTCCTGTTTGTAGCTTTTTTATTAGTCCACGTCATCATAGCATGATGACATAGTGGACCAATAAAAAAGTTACGAACAAAAAATCCCTGTTTATAGCAAACACATGATCCGGACTTATATTTGTGACACATGGTGACACATGTTTCATGATGTGACACGAATTGAGATACGAGCTTTTTTCACTAGGTGAAATACACTGTCCAGATTTTCTGTCATAAAAATCAGGCCATGGAGACAAAAAATCGCACGTGTTTTGTATTTGCATGTGTGTATGCAGCAGAACATTGATACTATTGCCAAGTATTTTTCTGCCAAAATGGAGGTTAGGGTCACCCCACTACTGTGGTTTGGAAGGTATGGCCTGTTTGGACAATCGAATTAGAATGTATTAGATGAGATTGAGTATACAAATCCCACACTTCCAACCCAATGCCCTCTTTGGACTTTTTTGGTTGGCAATGGTTCAGGGCTTTGGAAACTACACCTGATACGTGGTCAAGTTGAAAGGGATTCACTCAATCCCACTTCATATCCACCGAGGCTCAGAGGGATAAAGACCAAGTCGGGAGGGATTGCGCCCGGGTTGTGTGGAGCCCACAGCAATGTCGTGACAAATCCACTCCGTCCATTTGTTTTAAAAGGCAATAATAGAATAAGAGCCTAAAAATAAAAAAGATTTAAAACTCAGGTGGGTCATGCAACATGAAAAAATGGGAATAAAAGCGTCCACCACTTAAACCTTTCTGGAGCTGACCAATAATGTGGCTCCCACCATGATGTATGGGCTATATCCACACTATCCATCCATTTTTCGAGATCAGTTTAGGACATGGACTCAAAAATCAAGCAGATCCAATACTCGAGTGGGCCACACCACAAAAGCAGTGGGGATTGAACACCTTCCACTGAAAGCCTTTCAGGGCCACTGAAGTTTTAGATAAACTTGATAATTATGTTTCCCCTTCATACAGTTCTATGCTACCTCATGAACGGGTTGGAGAACAAATAAACATCAAGATGGGCCCTAGGAAGGTTTCAACGTTGGTCATTATTGTACCACTACTTTCTATGGTGTGGTCCACCTGAGCTTTGAATCTGCCTCATTTTTGGGCTCAAGCCCTAAAATGCTCTCGCAAGTGGATGGATTGTGCTGATATAACACATACATCAAAATAGGGCCCATGGTTTCAGGGGTGGAGCCAGGATTTTCTTCAAAGGGAGCAACCATTGAGATTGAACTCTTATGGTTGAAAACTTAGTAGGGCCACCGTTGTGTTTACTTTTCCATCCAACTATTTCATACGGTCACATAGACATGTAGGAAGGGAAAAATATAAATATCAGCTCAATCCAGAACTTCCATGGCCCCAAAAAAGTCTTGAATGGTAGGATTTAAATCCCTACCACTGCTTCATGTGGTGTGGTCCACTTGAGCCTTCAATCCTGTGTCTGTTTTGGGCTCATATCCTAAACTGATATGTCAAAATAGATGAATGGATTTGATAAAAGATATAGATCACAGTGGGCCCCATGAAGGCTTTGACATGACCGTCAATCTTTACCTAGGTCCTGGTGGGGCCGAATTGGGTGAGACCCAGCCTCACCTAAGAGTAGGGCTGTAAATTGGTCAGCGAACCCGATGGGGTACCCAGACCCAACCCATTTAGACCCAACCGAGACCCGACCCATTTGTTAAATGGTACGGGTTTGGGTCCAAGAACAGACCCAGTTGCTAAACAGGTCTGGGTCTGGTTTCTTTTATATTAGGCCCGACACGACCCGAACCGAACCCATTTAATAAGTGAGCGAGTTTGGTTTATGTTTTAAGGGACCCATCCAGCCCAAACCCGGCCAGACCTGGTTTTAAGCCTTGTAAAATGCTTGCATACTTGATATAGACCCGGACCCATTAGACCCGACCCATTTATAAATGGGTCTAATGGGTTGACTTGGACCCGACCCGGACCCGCCCATTTAGTAAAAGAGTCTGGGTCTAAAATTTGGACCCAGACCCGTTTAGTAAATGAGCGGGTCTGGTTTTGGCTAAACCCGCTCCGAACCTGACCATTTACAGCCCTACCCCAGAGTGCAGTCCTTATTGTACGTGAGGTTGCAATGGGGCCATCTTGATGTATGTATTATGTATCCATGTTGTCCATGCATTTTTTTCAGATTAGTTGAAGGCATTATCACAAAAAATAAAGCAAATCCAATTATCAAGTGGACCATACCATAAGAAACAGTGGTGATTGACTGTTCTATCATTAAAAATTTCTTAGGGCGCATATTAATGTCTTTGTGGTGTTTATTTACCATCTAATTTATTGATAAGGTCACATAAGCCTGGGTTAAGGGAAAACAATAAATATCAACTTGATCTAAAACTTTTGTTACCCATTAATGGCCAATCAATACTTGTTTCCTATGGTATGGTCCACCTGATAATTGGATATGTTTCAGTTTTCAGATAATCTCATAAAAAGATCTAGAAAAACGGATGGATGGCATGGATACATAATACATACATCAAGGTAGGCCCATGGTAAGGGCTGCATGGTCTTGGGTTAGGCCGGGTCTCACCTAATCTACTCTCGTTCTGGTGGGGGTAGTATCCAATCTGCTTTCGGTCGGGGATTTCTTGCGAAAGCCTTTTCTAGCGAGTTCCGTGCTGAAAACCTAGGTGGGCCCACCGTGATGTTTGTGCGAAATCCACCACGTCCATCCATTTTGTGAGCTCATTTTAGGACATAAAAGGGAAAAAAATGAGCCGGATCCAAGACCCAAGTGGGCTGAAAATGAGAGGAGTGAATATCCACAGTTGAAATACTTGTGGGCCACTGAAGTTTTAAGTCGGGCTAATATTTGTGTTTTCAGTTCATCACAGTCGGAATGACGTTAGGAACCATATAGATGGCATATAAACTGACCTAGGGAGATTTCAACGATAGGAATTTTCCTACCTATTTTTTTCTTTAGTGCAGCCCACTTAAGTCTTGAATCCAGCTCATGGGCTTAAAATTTGAAAATCCAATGATAGTAATTGACAATCCACTGCCACACATAATGATTATCCTTTTCAAATTTCATCCCATCTAACACCATCTAATACCTTGGCTCGAAATGGCTAAAAAATAACTAGAGTCTGAATGGCTCAAAATAACTACCTCTTAGTCTCATGCTCAATCATCTGGACAACTGATTTATCGTCCAACCAGTGGATAATTTTCATTTTGTTATTTTTGGGTCACATGTATCATGCAGGTTAGACCCACCAAAATTAAGTGAGCTACACTATTCGGGTTGTCAATGGCCGGGCTTGGGAACGTCTTGGCCTGGATTTTGAACTGCTTTGGGCCGGCTGTCGGGCTGACCCTATTCATAATTCTAATTTTTCATGCCTGAGCCCAGGCCCCGCAGACCTATTTAAAATTCTGATTGTTAAGGTCGTAGCCCAAGCCCATTTTTCATGCCTGAGCCCGGCCCATTGACACCCGACCGTAGACACTATCAAAATAGTGGAGATTGAAGTAGGAATGAAATCTTTAGAAAGGCCACCGTCATGCGGATATGCCATCCAAACAGTTTGTAACGTGATTCCCACCGGTACGAAGAGTAAACGTACATATCAGTTATGTAGAACTTCCAGAACTCGCTACTAAATCCCCGTTGTTACTTGTGTGTGAACCATGTGAGTTTTCGATATGCTTCCGTCCTATCATTATCTTTAAAAACTTATGAACGGAGTCGATGTAATGAGGACAGCTGGTGGGACCCACATAACTTTTAGGTTGCGGAAACTCGTGTATCACGAGCAGCACCGCAATGCAAGGACGAGGATTTCATGCTAAAGCCTTGGGCAGACGTTGCTGCGCTGGAACGGCCAAAAATGACGTTTTTGAAAAATCCATCGTGTCCATCTGTGTGAGATCATTTTAGGATATTATACAAAAATAAAAAATAAAAAATGAGCAGCATCCAAGACTTTGGTGAGCTGAAAATTTGAGGATTGAATATTCATGGCGCTACAGAAGTTTTAAATCAAGCTAATATTTGTGTTTTCAGTTCATCCCACTAGGAATGACGTAATGGACGGTATTGATGGCATATTAACATTACCCTGGATTCTAAGAGGTTTTAATGATAATAATTTCCAACCCTCCTTTTCATTTAGTGCGGCTATCTGGTTCTTTTTTAATATAATTTCCTACAATAATCTCACGAAGTGGACGGACGGGTGGATTTCTCAAAAACATCAATGTGGGCCGTAATTAGTTTACCAGCGCAGTAACTTCCTGTAAAAGGCTTTCGCAAGGAATCCGCGTCCCCTCTTAAAATACGCCGGCTGCCTCCGCTCCGCGCACATCCGACCCCTCATCTATCATACACCTCCGACCGGTTCCCGGTGCCTGTTGATTACATACAGACGGCAGTCGGATATAAATTCCCTCGAACAAGAGAAACCTCAAAATCCAAACACTGAAAGAGGCGAAAAAGCTCCATCGCATTTTCTCTTTGCAACGGTTTTTCGGAGCCCTAGATCGAGAAAACGACGCGAGAATTCTCCGTTTCAGGTGCGTTTCGCTCTTCAAATCCATGAATCTGTGATCGATTTCCCATTACTCGTGAGATTTCTATGAATTTTTCTAGCTTTTGGAGTTAATTTCTGGGATATGTGGAGCAAGATTTTCGTTTTCCTGACATCTGCTCGGTTAGTTTCTGTTCGATTTCTTCGCGTTTGATTTTAGTGTGGAAATTGAAATCTTGCGTCTGGAAATGCGTGGGAAAAAGGTTAGCTAGCTCGATGATCAGCGAAAGTGTAGCCCTTGGGAAATTCCATCGTCTGTGGGCCCGCCTTCCGTGGTCAGAAGCGTTCGTCCTGCTAGCCCCACCACCGATGAGACATGGTATGGAATCGTGTCAATGGGATGGTCCGGCATGTTCTGCGGTATCATGCAAATGGATAATTCAGTTGTAAGTCCTTCAACTAGATGGGCAGTGTTGCTGATTGGTACAACTTCTGTGCTGTGGGTCATCCATGCTGGGACCCATCGCATAATCAGTTGTCATCATGGAGGATGGGCTCCATGGACTGTGCAGGGGGCCATCGACTACAGATATACATGTTACTTTGGGTTCTGCTTTACATTATTAATGTTGCAGGGTGGATTCCTTTGGGTAGATTACTGCCATTCTCGTCATTTTCTTTACGGGCTTGTTTGGGAGCTTGTATTTGGAATGCATTGGAATCCAAATTACAATTACATTGGAATCAAGGTGATTCCAAATCCTCAGATGTGTTTGGCAGCTTGTATTGTGTTTGGATGCCTATAATTGGAATGCATTGGAATTCTTTAGTATATTCACAGGAACTTGAATTTGATTAACTAAATCACCTTTTCCCAAATTAATGTACATATTCTGATATTTGACAGAATGGTTGTAATAAGCCAATAGAAATATATACCTTGGCCAAAAATGAGGAAATTCCCAGCCCAAGGTGGGCCACAAACGTAAGGATCACAAACGAGCGACTTGCGAACGCTTTTTAACCATCCAGTTAGATGGCTAACGTTTGGACAATTCAGATCATTCTATTAGTGTGATTTTTTTTACGCACACCAACACACCCTCACACCCACATACACCACAATGGGTGCTCAAGCCTATGACCTTAATGTCATTTTAGTGATGCAGCTCATAATTGAATTATTTAAGGGTATCTATCATCTACAATAGATTGGTAGCCTATGACAACTTTGTTACATGTGTGATGCTCGCACCTTTAAAAAGCGAGCCAAAAAAGGCATTTCACTACAATTACACTGGAATCACAACAAAAATGTCAGATCTCAAAATACACCAAAACTGTGCATTTCATTTACCTCTGAATTGACATTGCCAAATGATGGATTTTGAGCAAAATTCACCCAAATCCTCTCAAATACATCCAAATACAAGTTGCCAAATGGCTCCCTGTTTTGAAGTTGGAATCTATTTTGATGAGAAGGAAATTCTTTCTATATCCATTTTTCCCTATTGGAGATTGGAATTTCGGCAGTTGATCAATATCAAGGTGTTGGGTTCTATCCCAGCATACTATAAAAAAGAACTTTGCGCTTGATTGTCCCTATGCCATAAGATTTCAATATTATCCATGTTCTCATTCAAATATATATGGAGTGGGGTTTCACTTTGAACAGATATCATGGAGTTAAATTGTTGTTTTTCAGAAGGTTCTTGATTTTCTCTGTTAGCTGTTTTTATTATGTGTAGTACTGACAGCAGGTATCTGTATATGTGGAACCTAGATAGCTCCGCATGTGCCACACTGCTTCCTGATCCAGATCATCCAAGTCATACGTCAGGCAGGCCATTGGTGTGCCTTAGCCAAAATTCATGCTGGTCCACTCATCAGGTTGCTGCATGTGTGCCAGAAGAAAGAAAGAAAGATGTGGTGGTTGATAAAGGATAACCAGTCATCCACCTTCAATGCACATGCAGCCATCCAATGAGCAGAACTGCCTTTTTTGTTTGACCTTTGCATGTTAATGGTATGGCTTGCCTGATGGACTGTGTGGATCTTGCACGTGTGCCAACTGCAAGTAACATTCCTCCTTTATTACTGGCACCATTGTTATTGTTTGTTCTCCATTGTTTCAAAGTCCAAATTGAAATCTATTGTAAGAGTACCAATCATTATCTAAGCCTGATCCCAACTAATTGGGGTCAACTACATGAATCCTTTTCCGCCATGCCACTCTATCAAGGGCCATAACTTCAGTTATACCATAGATCATCAAGTCTTTTCTTACTACCTCCACATGTCCTTTTGGGCCTTCCCCTTGCTCTTTTAGAGCCTTCAACTTGTACCAACTCACTCCTAACAAGCACAGTTCTTAGTCTCTGTTGCACATGACCAAACCATCCAGGTCTACTTTCCCTCGTCTTATTACCCATTGGTGCTACTCCTAAATTTCCTTAAATGCATTCATTTCTAATTCTATCCTTCCTTGTCTTGCCACTCATCCATCTCAACATTCTCATTTCAGATACTTTGATCTCATGAATATGTTGTTCCTTGACCGCCCAACATTGTCCCATAAAGCACGGCTGGCCTCATACTCTTGCTATAAAATTTCCCTTTTAGTTTGAGTGGTATACGGCGATCACATAAAACACCAGAGGCATATCTCTATTTTTTCCACCCCGTGGGAATTCTATGGGCAACATCTTTCTCAATCTCTCCACTCATGAATTATCGACCCAAGAAGTAATCATTTTGTGAAACTTCTGGGTCAACAATCCTAATTAATCCCCCGTTCCCACTCCGATTGTTACTAAATTATACTCTGTATACTTTGTTTTAGTCCGACTGATTTTAAATCCTTTAGATTCTAAAGCACCCCTACATAAATCTAGCTTTGTGTTCATGCCCTCCATCGTCTTGTCAATCAAACTATGTTATCTGCAAACAACATACACCATGGGATCTGTAAGGAGGCAGGCATAAGAGTTCTTGTAATGAATATCTAGAGATTTTAATAAGAAACAAAGAGAAAAGGAAATGGTGACAAGCATAAAAGTAAATTTTCACGAAGGGCCTGTTGGATTAGTGGGAAAAGAAAATGTAATAATTATCTAATAATGATTTACATGAGCGCTATTGAATCATGTATTCCATTTTAGGGTAGTTTGAATGGCAAGTGGAAATCTTATATTTGCGAGAAAATAGTCACCTTGTATCTTGTGCATCAGTATTTGACTATGGAAAGGATAATAATTGCTATTTGGACTATTATTTTCTCTGCTAACCAAACATTGTGAAATGTCCCATCATGGGAAAGGTGCTTCATTTTCTTTTCTGTTCCCGCTTATCAAGCAGGCCTTAATGGACATTATACTTAAGCACTTAAGTTCAAATATTCATAGTTTTGATTTTATCCACGACCTTAGTGGCTTTTCTCAGTCTTGCTGTATCTGTAGGATTGTAGAATATCTATCTGATTCATGGCATTTAAAGTATATTATATGGAGGTTGATCAAGTGAGGGGCATGAGTTTATACTTGTGGTGCATTAGAAAGAATCACTTTTGGAGCTTATTGGGATGTTGCCATCTGTATTCTGTTATGTAAATTTGAGTTTCTTAGACTCGTTTTATGAGCTTTCAAGTTGACAACTTGGTTGTGTAGCTGTTGAATCACAGATTTAGATCTCATGGAGAGGGACCATACGATTGCTTCTTCTTCTTTTTATTTTTTTGGCAAGCAAGCTGGAACTGAACCCACTACCTCATGTTTGCAGCAAAGATCTTTTGTTCTGTTTAAGAGGACGAACTCAGTTTTTCAGTAAAGTTTGGGGACTGAGTGCAATGACTTCCGTATCCAGTCAGCCCCAGTTTCGGTACACTCAACCGCCTTCTAAGGTGCTTCATCTGAGAAATTTACCGTGGGAATGCACGGAGGAGGAATTGATTGAACTGGGGAAGCCGTTTGGTAAAATCGTGAACACAAAATGCAATGTCGGTGCAAACCACAACCAAGCTTTTGTTGAATTTGTGGGTACAATATAAATTTGACTTAATATACTTGTCACCCTTTGTTTAATTTATTCTGAGCAACATTTGTCCTTCCATTTTTTCATGAATTCTTGTAGGCAGATTTAAATCAAGCAATTGCAATGATATCCCATTATGCTTCGTCATTAGAGCCGGCTCAGGTACGGGGGAAAACTGTCTACCTTCAATATTCCAACAGGCAAGAAATTGTCAATAACAAATCGACCGGCGACATTGCTAGTAACGTGTTGCTGGTTACCATCGAGGGTGTTGAGGCAAGCGATGTCAGCATTGATGTTTTACACTTGGTAAGCAAATCACTAGCTTATTTATGATGGAGAGAGGTCTACCTGTCCCCAGTAACATGCTTTGATTTATAGGAGGATGACATGTGAGAATTTTATACAAATAGCTTATAATTGTCACAAGGCTTTTCTTTGACATGCATCTAAATGGATCAGCAGGTCCATGTCACACGGAAACATCTTCGATGGCAGCCTATTGCATCGGGAGAAAGCGCATGTGTGTTTGTCTCCTCTCCCTAACGCTGCCTCTTGACCCTATGCCTCCTCCTATCCTTACCATCTAAATAGTTGGAGTTTCTCTGATTTCTTCTCTCGTCTCTATCCCTCAAACCTTAGCTCCCAATTCTAAATCCAAGAAATTGGATACATGAAACTTATCTCTGTTTCTTTTATTTATATGAACTTTTGAATTTAAGGATCAGTGTTTTTATTGATTTATTCTTTTACATTCTCCAAACTGGGAATCTTGTGCTTATTGCCAGTGATGTAGGATATCTATGTCATACTCATCATCATCTAAGCCTTATCCTAGCTACTTGGGGTCAGCATGTCTATCCATGCTATTGGTTCTAAATTTTTTGGTATAGCAAAAAATGTTGGTTATATGTTGATGTTTATATTGTAATTCTAGAGCATTTTGACAATTCTAGTACATGTGGATCCTCTGCAGCAACATCAATTGTTTGCAACCATTGTTACCAGTGTGTCAATGTTTGATTTTCTTCTTCTTGTTCTTCTCTTCACTTTTTGGGTTCCCTTTTGACAACTTTGCTTTTACAAGCTGCTGGGTGCAGTCTCCTTGTTTTTTTTTTTTTTTTTTCCTTTTGTCTTTTCCTTTTTTTCTCAATAAAGCATTGGTTTTCAGAAAAAAACTTTGCTTTTACAAGCCGGTTTCCTAAGACCAGGGTCATCGACAATTGGCACTCTCAGCATGCTCTCTACTTACAATGGCAAGTGCATGAACTGCAGTGGCAATGGCATGCCCCTCCATGTATGTCCCATTGGTGTAGTTTCACTTTCTGCCACTTCTGATAAACTTCTTGCATCAGATGTCTGTCTTTATACCAAGTCCAAAGAGAATTTATTTTGTATCTAAAATCAATTCATCAGAAGTTTACTTAGGGGTTTTGAAGTTATGCACTAAGGATCTGAGGACCTAAATGAGGAACTGGTGGAAGGATACAAGCGACGACTTTACATGTTCTTCCAAAAAGTCATCACAGAAGTCTCTCTCTCATCATCCCCCCTTTCTATTTTTATTGATTGATTTTTTTTTTTTTTAAGCAAGCAACAGATTTTATTAGAAAGGCTAAAAGGGGAGGAAATTCCTAATGCAGAGATCCAAATGGCTAGTCTTCAGTCGCAAGAACAATAGCAACATCATTGGATTGTATGAATCATGTGCATAGTAATCATATGAATCCTTCAAACCTATTCACATTGTTGTCAAAATCTCTTTGCTTTGGCAACTGAAGAGAAAAGGTTAATTCGTCCATATGGGGCAAACTGTCTTCTAGCAATAGTTGCATCATAGGGCGTGAAAATAATTTAATTCATTATTTATGCTGCTGATTGCAAGGTGGATTCTGCTGATTCTTCAGTAATATGGCAGCAATACCTTCTGATTTGTTCTTTTCCTTATTTCGAAGTGTTCATATAGTTGTTCTATTTTTTTTGTGAGTTTGTAGGTATTTCACTGTAGTTGTATCTATGAAACTATATGCTGGATTTTTAACCAGACTTTGTCCATAATGGTTTATATCGTGGCTCAGGCCACATTGCCTATCATGCTTGTTTGCATGTTTCCTAAGTGGGGGTTGGCTAACATTGCGGTATGACTAACAGTGGGTGTGTAACACCCCCCCCCCCCCCCCCCCCCAAACAAAAAAAAAGAAGCCCTGTTGGCAATTAACAGTGGAATATTCTGCTTTATGAACTTTCTTCACTTCCTTTCAATTCTTTAATTTTTAGAGAGAAGGGGGAAAAAAAAAACAATGGATGAACATTGTCTTGTCAATTTTATCCAAAAAATTTGCTCACTCAAAATTGCACTTCAGAATTTATTTGGAACTCTTGATTGTGCTGATGCAGGTTTTCTCAGCTTTTGGATTTGTACACAAAATTGCCACCTTTGAGAAGACAGCGGGTTTCCAGGTATTCTACTTATATATTGTAATCTATTAAGCTTAATTGGTTGTTCAACAAATTTTTGTGAGCCTCTGCCATGGTTGATTCCATAGCCCAGGTAAACGAGGAAGGTTAATGTCCCGTCAGCAGCCAATCATAAAACTTCGCTGATCTATCTACCATATAAAAGCCAACCCCAAATTGGTGGGAGAAAGGCCAAGATGACGTTGTAAATTAGCGCCGCATCAGTTTTTTTATCCTCCGCACACACGCCTATCCGTTTAATATATTAATACCTTCTCTTCAGGCACTGGTGCAATTTTCTGATGCGGGAACTGCATCTACAGCAAAAAATGCTCTGGAAGGGAGAATCATTCCTAGGTGACATTGAATATCTTGTCTCTCTCTCTCTCTCTCTCTCTCTCTCTCTCTCTCTCTCTCTCTCTCTCTCCTCCTTCTTCTTCTTTTTTTCTGGATTGAAAGGTATTCTCTTAGGTTTTTTTTGGAAAGCAGAATTTCCATATTTTATGTTTTTGCCTATAATGACAGATACTTGCTTCCAGAGCACTTTGGGCCATGTACTCTCAAGATAAATTTTTCTGGACACACAGATTTAAATGTGAAATTTCAGAGCCACCGGAGTCGGTAAGCCAATGCTCTTGAACCATTAGTATTTGAGTGCAACTCTGTCACAATCATTGTTCCAAGTATCGGTGATATTATTGATATCGCCAACTCGGTGATACTGATATCACTGGTAGCATAAAAAATTCCAGGCATCAACGATATATCATGAAGTATCGCCAATGTTTTCGACTATGTAAATTCGAGGTGTCGCTTGTATCATCAATGTAGTAGGGGCAATTCGATAATATTGTCAATGTATCACCAATGTATTGATATCACCAAAAATTTGTTTATTAAAAAAATTTCCATGTCAATTTTTTTTATGGGTGCATGGTTGTCAGAATTTTCATGTCAAAATTCCCATGCCCCCAAGTGAAACTTATAATATATGTCTTTTTCTCAATTATTTGATTCCTAAATATGCAAATTGTGTATTTTAGCATTTTTTGAAGTTTCATTGGGAAATTCCATTATTTTCCCATGTTTCCTCAATGTTTCCCTCAGGGAACAATGTATTTGTTGGTATAATCGATAATATTGGCAATATCAACACATGTTTCTATATCCCCAGCCATCAAAGCATGTAATGATACTGATACCACTAACACTGGTCATAATATGGCCTATGAAAATGCAGCTAGGATTGACACCACACTGTTGTGGAAACAAGGACTCCAACAACTTTTGTGCCTAGTTTTATAGGAAGACTATTTAGAACTACTAAACCCTAAAAAAGCATAAATATGACACCTAAACATAGTCGTTGTCATCATCACCATCTAAGCCTTAACCCACCTAATTGAGGTTAGCTACATGGATCCTATTTCACCATTCCACTATATCATAGACAATATCTCAGTTAAACTATAGGTCCTTAGGTCTTTCCTCAGTACCTCCACCTGCATCCTTTTGGGCCTTGCCATTGCTCTGTTAGAGCCTTAACTTGAACCAACTCACTTCTTCTAACTAGTGTAGCTCTTGCTCTTCGTTGCACATGGCCAAACCATCTAAGTTTACTTTCCCTCATGTTAACCTATTAGTGCTACTCGTAAGTTCTCTCAAATGCATTCATTTCTAATTCCATCCTTCCTCAACTTGCTGCTTATCTATCTCAACATCCTCATTTTGGCTACTCTCATCTTATGAACATGTTGTTCCTTAACTGCCCAACATTTTGTTGTATAAAGCATGGCTAGTCTTATAGCTATCTTGTAAAATTTCTCTTTCAGTTTGATTGGTATGTGACAATCACATAAAACTCAAGAGGCATATCTCCCCTTCTTATACCAAGCTTGAATTCTACGAGCAACATCCTTCTCCATGTCATGAGTTATTGACCCAAGATATTGAAAATTGTCAATATAGGGTACTTCTTGGTCAGTAATCTTAATTATTCTTCAATTCCACTCCTATTGTTGCCAAGATTGCATTCCACATACTCTGTTTTAGTTCTGCTAGTTTTAAAACCTTTACATTATAAGGCATCCCACCATCGTTCTAGCATTGTGTTTATGCTGCCTCTCATCTCATCAATCAAAATTATGACATCTGTAAACAATATTCACTATGGAACATCTTCTTGTAAATATGTGTATTTTAGCTCTCCTGAAGTTCCATCGAAAAATTCCATATTTTTTTATCACGTCCCCCTAATGTTTCCCTTAGTCAGCAATACATTCATTAAGTACTTAATTGGATCACTGAAATTTGGTGGGATTTTTTCAGCCACACCAACTTTACTTATCGCTTATAGCTGAATGCGGTAAGTGATTCTCTTTAAATGTTTAGATGATGATGGACAAAAGTATCCTCGCTAACATTTAAAAAGTACAAGATTATCCTTCTTTGTTATCTCCTCGTACTTTGCATCTTCTCCCCTAATAACTTGAAGTCACCAAGTTCTAGTGGGGTCCACCATAATATATGTATTATATCCACGCCATCCATCCATTTGGCGAGATCATTTTAGGGCATGAGCCAAAAAACGAGGCAGATCCAAAGCTCAGGTGGACCACACCACTGAAAGCAGTGGAGATAATGATGCCCACCATGATGTTTATTTGCCATTCAACCTGTTCATAACGTTGCAAATGACCTGGACGAAGGGAAAACACAAATATCAGCTTGATCCAAAACTTCTGTGGCCCCAAAGAGTTTTCAATGGTAGACGTTTAATCCCCACTTCTTTCTGTGGTGTGGTCCACTTGAGTTTGGATCTACCCTATTTTTAGGATGATATCCTAAGATATCGCCAAATGGACGATCAGTTTGGATATAACACATACATCATGATAGGGCCCACAAAACTTAGTGATGTTAACCTTAGTGGTGTTAACCCTGGACGGAGGTCGGTGGTACGTTGTACACCACGTTGGAATGCACATTGCCTGCTAAAGCAGTAAAGCCGCCCGGAACGCGGATTGGTTGTGAAAACCGTAGGAAAATTAGGTGGGCCCTTGTGATGTTTGTGAGAAATCCACCCCGTCCATCCGATTTTCCAGATCATTGTTAGGACATGGGACAGAAAAATGAGGCCGATCCAAAAATCAAGTAGGCTGCACGACATGAATCAGTGGGTAGGAAAATGCCTACCATTGAAATCTCCTTGGGGTGCACCATGATGTTTATTTACCATCCATACCGTTCATAAGGTCATTCCTACTAGGATGAACTGAAAACACAAAAATATTAGCCTGAACAAAAACTTTTGATGCCCATGAATTTTTCAACGGTGGACTGAAATCCACATTGTTTCTTATTGTGTGACCCACTTAAGTTTTGGATCTCCCTCATTTTTTGTATTGCGTCTTAACACGATATGAAAAAATGGACAGTTCGAGTGGATTTCTCACAAACATCACAGTGGCCCCCATTCGGTCTCATAAGCAATCCACAGGCAATCCGCTTCCATCCCCGGACGCAGATTGCATGGTGTAGCACACACCACCGACCTTAGTTGTGTATGTAGAAGTCACCAAGTTCTATGGCCCCATCATGATGAATTTGTTATATCCATACGGTCTATACATTTTGCAAGATCATTTTAAGGCCTGGGCCCAAAAATGAAGTAGATCCAAAGCTCATGTGGACTATACCACAGAAAGCAATGAAGATTGAATGCTTACCATTGAAAATTTCTTGGGGCCACATTTTTTCGATCAAGCTGATATTTGTGTTTTCCCTTCATCAAGGTCTTTGTGACCTTATGAACATGTTGGATGGCAAATAAACATCATGGTGGCCCCTTGGGGGCGCGGATTGCCTATGAAAGCCTTTCGCAGGCATCTCCTGCGCAAGGAATCTGGTTGGGGCCCACCGTGAGGTTTGTGAGAAATCTACTCCGTCCAACCGTTTTGTGAGATCATTTTAGGCGTTGCGGCCAAAATTGAACGGGATCCAAGACTTAAGTGGGCCGAAAACATGACGATTGAACTTCCATAGTTGAGATATTCATGGGGCCACAGAAATTTCGAATCAGGATAATACTTGTGTTTTCAGTTCATCTCAGTAGGAATGACATTATGAACGGTATGGATGGCATATAAACATCACTATGGACCCCATAGAGGTTTCAACGGTAAGAATTTCCTTACACACCTTTTGCTTTAGTGCGGCCCACTTGAGTTTTGGATCCCGTTCATTTTTGGCCGCAACGCCTAAAATGATCTCACAAAACAGTTGGACGGCGTAGATTTCTCACAAACCTCACGGTGGGCCCCACCCAGATTCCTTGCGCAAGGAGATGCCTGCGAAAGGCTTTCGCAGGCAATCCGCGCCCGCCCCTTGGAAGGTTTCAACGGTGGTCATCATTGTTCCCATTGCTTTATGTGGTGTGGTCTTTGTGACCTTGTCATCATTTTCCCTTCATCCAGTTCTTTGTGACCTTGTCAACATGGCCACTGTTTCTTGTGGTGTGATCCACCTAAAATTTGTATTTGTTTCATTTTTGGGGCCTTAATGGCATGGATATACAATTTAACTCTTTCTTTAATTTGATTTTATGCATGGATACACAATTGAAATTATTTTGTTTGTTAAATGATGGATACTAAATATCTGGTGGCGTGCACACCTATAAGATAAAAAAAAAAACTGTACATGTGTGGCCCACTTATTTGACGGGACATTAATATTTTTCCTGAGCCAAAATAGTTTTTTATTCAAGGTCATTAGTCTAAAAGCATGTTGTGGATGGGACCGTATAGATGGATGGCCCAATATCTCGCTAGTGTGAGATGTCATGGTCCACCAATCAAAGAGTTATTATTATTTTATAAACAAGAGTATGGCACATGGTCCATCAATTAAAGGGTTATGTTTGAGAGATGTGGATAGGGCATAGGTGTCCCAAATTTTGTGGCATGGCAATAACAAGTTTCGTCTCATGTTCTACAAAAGATAGAAATTGAGACAATAGGGGCGAATATGACAAATTACCAATGTTCAGATATTTGTGATTGTTTTTACCAAACAGGTTTTGGTGGAAAAAGTGCTTATTTTCAGATATCAAAACTTTTTCCAGACAAATTTCCCAACAGATTTTTCAGTACTTATAAATACTTAAAATTCAGCACTTCCAAGCTTTCAGAACTTAAATTAATTTTCAGACCTTATTTTTCAGTTTACCAAACACCACCTTAGTATCTTTCTGTATCCCGGACAGCGATACATGTAAAGATAGTAATAGTACGAACAGTGGTTGCACATAGAATTCAGGTTGGGTGGAAGAAATGGAGATGTGGCTATGGAATTCTATGTGATCTATTGTGTAGCACTAAAAGGCAATTTTTTTTTAGTATAACTATAAGACCAGCCATGCTTTAAGGGACAAAATGCTGGGTAGTTAAGGAACATGTTCATAGGATGAATGTAGCTGAAATGAGGATGTAGAGATGGATGACTGGCAAGACGAGAATGGATAGAATTAGAATCAAATGCATTCGAGGGAACCTAGAAGTAACACCAATTGGTAATAAGATGAGGGAAAGTAGACTTCGATGGTTTGGTCACGTGCAATGGAGACCAAGAACTACGCTGGTTAGGAGTGAACTGATACAAGTTGAAGGCTCTAAAAGGGAAGGGGGAGGCCCAAAAGAACAAGGATGGAGGTATTAAGAAAAGACTTGATTACATGTGGTCTAAATGATGGTTTGGACTTGATGACAGAGTGAAATGGCAGAACATTTCATGTAGGCAAACCCAATTAATTGAGATAAGGCTTAGATGATGATGATGATGGTGGTGGTGGTGGTGGTGGTCAGCCCCACAAAGCTTAGGTGTTTTATGCACTACAACGTGTTGAAGATGATTTGGGTAATGATTTCGGTTTTTGATGGAGGGAGGGAGTAACTTTCCCTTTTCCTTTTGTCTTACCAGTTTCAGTAACTACTAGTATCAGCTTATCTGAAATGACTTCATCCAATGGCTCCTAATTGGCAACTGAAGCACGAGTCTAAGTCGTGGTGGAGGTGATACTTCCCTCAATGGTTTAAAGAACCACCATAAATGAGGGGCAAACATTATAGTTTCCCATGGAATTTCAAAATCTTTCATAATTGATGAAGACATGAGTGCTTGGCTACCTATATAGGATGTTTGTTTCATGTAGGCATACAATCAGACATTATCTTTTTAATAGCATTTCCACCATGGTTTTTTTCAATAGTATATAGAAAGGCCAAAAGCATTCTTCAAGGAAGAGGGAGGAGAAATACCCATGTAGTTCAAGAACTCAATTCCACTGAACTGAACTACTGACATTTCAGTTGAATATGCTTGTGGGATGACTTCGTCTTCAACTTGCCATGCATTTGGGAGTGACGGCGGAAAACAAAACCCCAGTGGGCAGATTATCACTTTTCCCCATTTCCAATTTCCACCATGAAATTACAAAATTCCAGACATTTCAAGTACTAAGAACCTTGGTTTGAAAATTATGAAACTTAAAAGTCCGTTCAGTGGGATTTCTTTTTTTTTTTTAAGGTCTCAAGTTAGTCAAAAGGTGAATGGAGTTGGCTTCTATAGATTATGACCCGATATAATAAAATAATTTAAATAGAAAAATAAGAAGGATATGATATGAA
Organism: Liriodendron chinense; assembly: GCA_003013855.2. Lineage (NCBI taxonomy): Eukaryota > Viridiplantae > Streptophyta > Magnoliopsida > Magnoliales > Magnoliaceae > Liriodendron > Liriodendron chinense. The sequence continues at coordinate 518,139 of PVNU02003569.1, read as the reverse complement.
GTATTTATCATAAAATTCAAAGAAATGCTCCGACATGGTGTACCGTAACGACTGTCACATAAAGGTAATGGTGGCAACCATTACATATTACAAGGTTGTAATGGCTATAATGGTCGTTACCCCCCACCCCACTTTTAAAGGCTGTAACAGCCCTCGTAACGGTCCATTACAAGGCCGATACAAGTTTTTTCGGATTTTTTTCAATAGAAGTAATGGTGGTGGCTGTTACAGCCACCTTTACCATTATGGAATACCTTGTGCTCCGGTGCTCATAGGTGCATTGGGACACACACAGTCTAATGCATTGTTCTAGACTGTCCAGCAAGTTCAGCACACATTTCATGGGCTACGATTCAAGCGTCAAGACAGTCTGACAAACAATAACCATTTGAGCAAATGACATTTAATATTAACAATCAAGATTGTTTACACAAAAATAGGTCCAATTAACATTCGGATCCATCTATTTGTTTGGATCCAACATGGATTGCTTATGATTCTAAAAAAACACTTTCGTTAGGAAACTGTAACTATACCATCCATGGCTGGGAAAAAGAATGGATGTGGAAATTAAGACCAAATTAAGGATGGATTGGATTGGAATATTCGATCAGTGTAAGTGAACTAATGCAACTGGGAGCACTGTACCTCATGGCTCTGAAAGCACTAAAGCATCTCTCAAATTTAAATATCTTACATAAAATTTATTAATTAATTAAACATTAATTAATTACTAAATGGAAAGCTTTTGCAAAAACATATGTTTGTATATGCAATTTGTCAATGCTTCGAGTAATTAGTTTTAAAGAATTATGATTCCAAGTTGCTAATATAACTTCTAATTTTCGTGGAGTTTCGTTATACATTTGTTTCATCTCTATAGCACGTGTTGAGCATGGGTGCAAGGATTTGAAAGTCTAATCTGGTAACTAACTACCTGGATGAGCCATAGCTCAAAAATCATGGCAGCCCGATTAGCTTAGCTATTTTTATTAGTCTGACAAATGGATGGATAATAGATTGGATAAAACCACGAGTATTGAGTAATCACTAATGTTCTATGGACAAAAATCACACCCATTGGATGGTTAGGATCACTTGACAGTGTAAGGGATGAGGATCAAGACAACGATACACTGTTTGTTTTGTAAGTGGACAAAAATTAATTAATTAATTTATGTATGTGTGTATTACAAGATGATCTATCAACACAATCATAAATGCAATAATGGCTTAACTTTCTTTTCTAAAGAATATTGCATTACCTCTAGCCTTTATAGGTTTTACTCCCAAACTATTGGCCCAAAAATGACTGACTGGGTTTTGGGACTCGACAAATTCACTAACTCAATAAAAAACTTGGACAATTCTTGTATGGACCGATCCTTACTAGAAATAGGCCAGGTTTGGGACTTATCCAAGTTGACTAGGCTAGTACGTTACTTGTCTACTTATCGAATTTGCCAATAATGCTTTAAACAATTAAAATATCAATTTGCAGAAAAGATATGCAACAACTTAAGCAATCTAGCACCTTAGCAAGAATATTCCATACTTAAATTGGGAAAATTTTGATAGCATGTGACACGATCTAACCACTATCTGAATTTCTTGCTAGAAAACAAGGATTTCACTAAGCCTAATACACCTGAGTTCCTAATAGTATTTTACATGAACTGTTTTTTACTGCATATTTCTGTTGTTTTTTATTGTATAGAAGTGTGTTTTCAGTATCCAATCACATAACAATGTATTTCCTACAGTATCATGCATACGTACAGCTGCAGAAACTAAAATATCATTCAATATGCTTAGCAAAAATCAGTTGCACAAATCTTCCAGCTCTTCAAATTTAAGGAGCATGAGTTAGTGAACGGATACAATTCAGTCGTTAGTATATGGAGAAGAGTAAGTAAGGCCTGTTTGATTTTCACTTTTACAGGTAAGTACTTGTAAATTGATCATTATTACTTTTTAACCACGTTTGGTTTTAAGAGGCATTACTTCATCAAAAGTTGTGCCAATTTTAAATAGGTTTGGTGTATTTCTATACGTACGAAAATATGGAGCCCACTGAGATAAATATGTTATATCCATGCCGTTCATCCGTTCCACGAGCTCATTTCAGGACATGCCTCAAAAAATGAGGCAAATCCACAATTCAAATGGACCACACCACGTGAAACAGTGGTCCTAATGGGCCTCATCCGTTGAAAGTCAATACTTATGTAGGGCCCACACTGATGTTTATTTCTCATCCAACCTATTCATGAGAACATGCAGTTATGGATAGAGGGAAAACATAAAGATCAGCTTGATCCAAAATTTCTATGCCCCCAAAGCAATTATCAACGATATGCGTTCAATTTCCACAGTTTATTGCGGTCTAGTTCACTTGAGCTTTAGATCTGCCTCATATTTTGGATCATGCCCCAAAATGAGCTGGCAAAACGGATGGAAGGTATGGATATGAACTATACATCACTGTGGGCCCCACATTTTTTGCATTGACATTTTATTCCCGCCTCCTTTTTGCGCCAAAACAATTTTGGTGTCAATGTCAACCTCGATTCAAGAGAGGGAAATACCAGGGGAAGTAATGATGACCCATTTACAATGCATTTGCATTGTAATTTAGAAATCAAACAGCCCTAAACTCCTTTGCCATTTAGTTTTGTTCTCCCTCGTTGGTTGTCTTTCCTCAAGGATTCATCCAAAGGGTTAGACTAGAACCTCTCACCATTTATTCTAATATCATCTGTCTGATTCAAAATATATGTAGCTTTGAACTATGTCTATCTCGCAACTACAACCTACTTCAATCTTTGTCCATCTCTTATTCTAGGCTTAGTGAAATCCTTATTTTGCAGCAAGAAATTCAGATGGTGGTTAGATCGTGTCACACGCTATCAAATTTTTTTCAATTTAAGCATGGAATATTCTTGCTAAGGTGCTAGATTGCTTAGTTGTTGCATATCTTTTCTGCAAATTGATATTTTAGTTGTTTAAAGCATTATTGGCAAATTCAGTAAGTCGACAATTAGTGTACTGGCCTAGTCAACTTGGATAAGTCCCAAACCTGGCCTATTTCTAGTAAGGATCGGTCCATACAAGAATTGCCCGAGTTTTCTATTGAGTCAGTGGATTTGTTGAGTCCCAAAACCTGGTCAGTCATTTTTGGGCCAATAGTTTAGGAGTAAAACCTATAAAGGCTAGAGGTAATGCAATATTCTTTAAAAAAAAAAGAAAAGGTTGAGCCATCATTGCATTTATGATTGTGTTGATAGATCATCTTGTAATACACATACACATAAATTAATTAATTAATTTTCGTCCACTTACAAAACAAACACAGTGTGTTATTGGCTCGATTCCCATCCCTTACAATGTCAAGTGATCCTAACCATCGAACCGGTGTGATTTTTGTCCATAGAAAATGAGTGATTACTCAATACTCGTGGTTTTACCCAATCTGTTATACGAGAATAGTTTTCTATTGAGTCGGTGGATCTGTTGAGTCCTAAAACCTGGTCGATCATTTTTGGGCCAATACTTTGGGAGTAAAACCTATAAAGGCTAGTGGTAATGCAATATTCTTTAGAAAAGAAAGTTGAGCCATTATTGCATTTACGATTGTGTTGATAGATCATCTTGTAATACACACCAACAAATAAATTAATTAATTTTTGTCCGCTTACAATACAAACACACTATGTCGTTGTCCTGATCTCCATCCCTTACACTGTCAAGTAATCCTAACCATCCAATGGGCGTGATTTTGTCCATAGAACATGAGTGATTACTCAATACTCATGGTTTTGCCCAATTTGTTATCCATCCATTTGTCAGACTAATGAAAATAGCTAAGCTAATCGGGCCCATGATTTTTGGGCCATGGTTCATCCATGTGGTCAGTTAACTCTCACCAAATTAACTTTCGAGGGCTCTATCATATGCTTTACGTCAATAAAGACCGTGTAGAGATCCTTCCTCCTCTCCCTATATTTCTCCATCAGTTGTCCAAATAGGAAAATAGCCTCAGTAATTGACCTTCCTAGTGTAAATCCAAATGGTTTGTGGACCCATTGGGAGTAAAACCTATAAAGGCTAGTGGTAATGCAATATTCTTTAGAAAAGAAAGTTGAGCCATTATTGCATTTATGATTGTGTTGATAGATCATCTTATAATACACACCCACATATGAATTAATTAATTTTTGTCCACTTACAATACAAACACACTGTGTCATTGTCCTGATCTCCATCCCTTACACTGTCAAGTAATCCTAACCATCCAATGGGCGTGATTTTGCCCATAGAACATGAGTTATTGCTCAATACTCGTGTTTTTGCCCAATCTGTTATCCATCCATTTGTCAGACTGATTAAAATAGCTAAGCTAATTGGGCCCATGATTTTTGGGCTATGGTACATCCATGTGGTCAGTTAACTCTCTCCAAATTAACTCTCAAGGGCTCTATCATATGCTTTAAGTCAATAAAGACCATGTAGAGATCCTTCCTCCTCTCCCTATATTTCTCCATCAGTTGTCCAAATAGGAAAATAGCCTCAGTAATTGACCTTCCTAGTGTAAATCCAAATGGTTTCTGATACATTCATCTCACGCCTTGCTTGATCATTCTCCCAACTTCTATATGTTCCATTTTTTCATGTATCTATCACGAGTGGACCCATCTGATGGTCCCAACAGTCCACTGTTGATCGTGGCCCACTCTTGGGCAGCGTCGAGGATTTTTCTTGTTCTTCTTCCATCAGCTAATCCATCTGGTGATCTGTTGATGGACTCCTCATTTGATCCAATATTGGACTCTTCATATGTGTAGTCTTGGATTGTGATGCTTTGTCCAGGCACGTCATCTGTCAGCCGCCACACTACCAGAGTATCAAAGTTGTTCATTACTATGCACAACGGTATACAAACTTTATAGCCTACATTACTTGTACCTATGTACAAAATAGTACACACTAGGGCAATGGACCAGGCTGGGTGGGCTGCGCTATTCATCATTGGCCCTAGCCTAGTCCACCTGGACACTAGGCCTACATTTCAAGCCCTTGGGCCAAGTTTAGTGGCCCAAGCCCTGGCTCTTCAGCCCAGACAATGCCACCACTAGTGGAGAAGATAGATAAACAAGAAACCCTCTAGGAAAGAAGAAGGTTTATAAGAAACCCTCTAGGAAGAAGGTTTATTTTCCCAAAAGGCACACTTTCTAAGTTTGCAAGTAACTTTTCATGTAAAAAAAAAAAGGGGGGAGACAATTTGAGATGAATAAAATAAAGTTCCAAAGGACAATATGCCATTTTTAATTTGTTTAAGATGTGTTGTGGAGCAAACGACCCAAAGAGGTGGGACAAGGCTATGATGGTGATGATGATCTTTACGTCTTGGCCGTTGCATTTGCAATATTCTAGTCGAGTTCCTTTTCTCTTGTTGAGGTTTTTCCTGTTAAATCACATGCACAAATGATTGTTGACTGTTTTCTGTCCTTTTGAGCTCTTTTTTTTCTTTTTCTTTTTTTAACGGTGAGCTTTGTGGTGCTTACTTTTGATATCTTTCCCAGGGATTATACTAATCCATACCTTCCTGTTGCTCCTTCAGCTATAGATGGCAGTGGTCTGGTAAGGCACTGGCAAGTGGGCAATCCATGGGAACACACACATGCACATGCATGCCACACACGGACACATACGCACAAAGGAGATTTAGTTATTTCTAAATTGATCTCTGTTCTCTTTAAATGGGCATCTTTGTCATCATTGCAGGCCGGTGTGGGTCTTGATGGTAAAAAACAAGAAGTGGAGAGTAATGTTCTTCTTGCATCTATTGAGAACATGCAGTATGCAGTGACCGCGGATGTATTACATAAGGTATTCAATTACTATATCTGACACTTATCTTGCTAAAAGTTAAGAAATGCTTTTAAGTCCAGGTCCAATTACCATGCTTCTTTTGTTTGCTGGCCAGGTCTTTTCTACTTTTGGTCCTGTTCAGAAAGTTGCCATTTTTGAGAAGAACGCGGGATTTCAAGCTTTAGTTCAGTACCCTGGTAATCCCAACCTTACGTCTCAGGTTAAAACTGTACTTTTTCCTTCCAGCAGAAGTTTGGCCCGACTACTACTTTTCAGAAACGATGAGTGCGTGTGTAGTTTCATTTGGCCCCTTGGAAGCTGCAACGGTAGCTTCACATCCTTGGGAGATTAATCATTAATGAAAGAGGTCAAATATTTCGCAGAATCCAAGCTGTGCTATTGACTTCCATTAGCGGAACTTTCAACTGTTCCAAAGCTCTACTCCATGCAAGTTCATTGATCTCCTTTTTGCAGCGGATTCCTATTTGAAATTGATCGAGTCTTGGTTGAAATGTTTCATTCTGAAATAACGTTTTACATTTTGAGTGTCATGCTCTCTTTCAACATGAATGTTGTCGGTTAAATTCTAATATCTGGAGCTGGCTTCCTCTCATTCTTTCCTGTCCACTATTGCGAATTTCTAAGATGTCGCCTGGATTATTACATGGTTTCTTCTGTCAGAAAATGGAAATGCTTCTGTTTTTTTCTGCACTTGTAGATCCCTGTAGTGGACCATTCCAATGGGCACTTAAACTCGTTTAGTACATCAGATGTGTGGATCCTTCAATGACATTGGTTGTATTGCAGATGTTCAGAAGGCCATCATCGCCAAGGAAGCCTCTCCTTTTTTTCCTGTCCACCATTGCAAATTTCTAAGATGGCACCTGGCTTATTACATGGTTTCTTCTGTCAGAAAATGGAAATGCTTCTGTGTTTGTCTGCACTTCTAGATCCCTGTAGTGCACCATTCCAATAGGTAATTAAACTCATTTAGTACGTATCCTTGAATGACCTTGATTCTATTGCAGATGTTCAGACAGCCATCATTGCCAGGGAAGCCTTGGAAGGACACTGCATCTATGATGGAGGATATTGCAAGCTTCACCTCACATATTCTCGTCATACTGATCTTAATGTAAAGGTACTCTTTCCCAGTAATGTAGAGCTGTTAAGTTATTAAGTTGTGCATTATTTGGTTCAAGTAATTATAGAACTCTGCCTGATAGTGATGCTCTGGCTGGTCCCAATCCCAGGTATTTGTACTATGGGCCACGGCCTGTCCAAGGTGGACCTACTGGATAATAGTATGTCTTGGTGACAACTATCCATAAGCTGAAAGTCTAAATGTTACCTTGCATCTTATTTGTACTGTGTTTCCGTTTGTGCTTCCTGCTGCAACTGGCAGGGTTAAAATATCAACCCTTGGGCTCCACCTGTAGATTCAGGGCATTGTCTGGGTTTGGTTTTAGAAACCAGCCAAGATGACTCTAGGGCCAATTTGACGGTTTGATAACCAATTTGAATCATGCAAGGAATTCAGGGCATTGTCTGGGTTTAGTTTTAGAAACCAGCCAAGATGACTTTAGGGCCAATTTGCCAGTTGGACAACCAATTTGAATAATGTCAGGACAAAGTTGCGTGTAGGAGTGGCAACAGGTGAGGTCTGGACCGGGTCAGGGTCAGTCTGAGTTTGACAGTCATTAATCAAGCCAAAAGTGTCCTACCAGGGTCTGCCCTGTTTAATAATCAAGCCTTTAGGTTCCAGCCCAAGCCCGCCCATTAAGATCCTAAGTGGGCCTCTTCTCGGGCCTGCATAGAAACTTTTGCAAAACCTAGGCCCGAGCATGCCCTAATTAACAAACCTCAATGTTTATCCAAGCCCTGCCCGTGGTGGGCTAATCCAAGCCAAAGTTCCATCATGCAAGCCTGACCTGTTGCCAACCCTATTTTAGATCTGGCTCTGATCTTCCCATTTAGGTTTCTTTTGGTTTCTGGAGAGGAGTGTTTCTATATGCTTATAAATGGATCTTCTAAGTTTCAGGCAAACAACGATCGAAGCAGAGACTACACGAACCCAAATGCAGCTATCCCAAACAGCCAGCCTTCAATTCTGGGGCAGCAGCCACTTCCAGTGCCAGGAGCTGCCACTTCTCAGTACAACAGCATCCCTTTTGTACAAACAACCACTGGGATAATGGCTTCTCAACCCATGGGGCAATGGGATGTTGGTGTTGGAGCACCAGCACCTTTGCCTGCCCAGCTGTCCAATCACATGTACATGCTGCCAGTAACCAACCTGCCTTCCGAGATGGGTCCTGCTGGAATGATGCAGCTTTCCAACCAAGGTGGCCTAATACCTTCCATGCATTCAATGCCACCTTATGGCCAATGACCAACTTCGGTAATAGATTGTTCTTGCAACTCCCTTTTGTCCATTCTTTCTTCTTCTTCTTCTTCTATTTTGTGGTTACTTTACCGCAGTAGGGGGTGGAATGTATAGGATATTGCCGTCAGCTAGACTGTATCTTATCATGGTATGGCAGTCTGCAAGACTGCTTATCATGGTATGGTGGTCGACAAGACTATCTTATCATGGTATGTTCTGATTGCCCTTGTTTCCATGGTTTTGGACGGGGTGTGACTCGTCTGAGTGGGATTTGGACTCGGCTGGACCAATCTGGTTTGTACCATGAGTCGCCATGGATTCAGCCCCAACTCAGGCTCGTTGGGACTTGACTTGGGGCCAAACTAGTTGGGGACAGTTGTCAAGTTTGTAATCCATGCTTTTTTTCTTTCATACCATGTCTTTGAACTGTAAATTTTCTGAAAATTTATTATTAGTAGGCTGATTCTTCGAGGGTTGTATGACCCTCATGAGGGCAGGGCGCATGTAGTCTCATGTGACGAGTCCTTCATTGCGGATCTCATGGTTTTGTGATCCAGGCTGTTGATTTGATGGGCTGTGCTGTGGACTCCCAGATTGCCAGATCTTAACCCTTCAATGGTAGCTTGCAAGCATACGGCTAAAAGAAAAGTACACCAATCCACAGCCAAGTAAAAAAAAAAAAATGTCCAGCACTGAATGGTGGACTTTCTAATCAAGGCCCGTCTGTCAAACCATTCTCCGGAGTTAATACTGATGGACACCTTACACGTCCTTGATGCAACCTGTCCTCCCTATCCAATTGGATTGAGTAGGGCCAACATCTAGCTCGCTGAAGTCATGGCCAGACCCATCAAAATGCATGAAGGCCCAATTCCATGATTGGTATCTATGATTATACCGTGGTGGTTAGCAGCAAATCCCTCCCCTTGAAGCTTGCTCCATCTTCTGGGTCACACAATGTGACGATCCAGATTGTTCATCTAGAAGTCCCTACCAAAGGTTCATGCAGAGGGAGGTTACTCATTGGAGATCTCATCATATTTACAAAATTGAATCAGAAACGAGGGTCCAGATAAGTACACTTTGACCTGCTTTCTCATGAATGCTGATGATCTTCAATCAGCCAGATTCTTTCCATGGAGATCGCATGCTACAGGAGCTTCCTGATGATCTTCGATCAGCCTGATTCTTTCCATGTAGATTGCATGCTACAGGAGCTTCCTGATGAATGGTCAGAACCATCAGGAGGTAGGGTAGAAGGGATGAGCCTCTAGGGAGAGAGCTAGCCAGCAAACCTCTTGTAAGGATGGCTGTCCGGCTAGAACGATGGCCGGAAATCTTGTCTGCTTGATATTCTTTAAAATACCCCTCTTTAACGAATTATTAAGAAGTTCCAACATCAGAAGTGTGGTTTTTTGTCACCTCCGTGTGGGCATTGAGTTGGACCGTCCATCCAGTGGGGCCCACTGTCTATGGACCATTCATTGCTTTCATGATATATATATTTTAATTGGTTGAATGCGGGCCTTATTGTTTGTTAACTTCTCACATTGTCATTTTTGTCACGTGGCTGTCTCTGTTGGACGGCCTACAGAACATGGGGAGCCTATCAGCATTTATATGATTGCTTATCTATTTGCAGTAATATGATCAGACTGTCATGATTGACTGATTTGTGTATCGTGGCTCTGAAGCCTATGTGATGTATGGGCTGGGCGAAGAGTTTTGGGTCTTTAACATCTGAAAAGAAAAAAGAAAAAAAGTGCGGTTTCACACGGGAGAGCAATTCCTTTGTAGGGCTTGGATGGACCCAGAATGAAATTGTTCCTACCGTCCACTGTGGACTGTTTGCTGGATTCTCACTCAAATCGAAGTTAGTTTTTAGGGTCATGTGAAATCCTCAATGGAGATCTTGGGGCTCATTTGACCTGGCATGATAATAGATGGGTTCTAGATTTGGATCTGGCTCTGGATCCGGGATAGCAACTTGATTCCAAAAATGGGTTTTTTAAGTTCTGAACCTCACCAAATTGACTTCTTTAATGTATTGTAAAAGCATCCATTATTCTGATTTTACATTGTTTGTTTAAACAGGTAATTTTGCAATCAAATGCAGATGTAACAAGATGTAACAAGAGAAGGAAAGGAATCTGCAATCATTATAATTTTACATTATATTGTAATGAAAGTCTCTCAATATAAACATGTACATCTTAGTGAAATATAAAAAGTATCATCCTTGTGATTTGGCCTCCTGGTCTGAAACTCTTCCTATTTATTACACAGTATAATGTCATGCCTACCTGATATTAGGGTTGGCAGTGGGCCATTCAGGGTCTTTAAGAACTACCGGACCCAGCAAGGTCCAAACCTGGTTGGCCATAGGAACCAACCTGAAGCTAACCTGTTGATAGGTTGCCTGGCTCTAGCCCTAATGGGGCTGAAAGGGCCTTGGCCTGTATGGAAAAGATTTAAATGGGTGAAGGTATGAAATAGTCCAATCTTTTTTTTTCTTTTTTCTTTTTTAATCCTCCCCGTTCTTTTGTATAATGGTGAACCACTCGATAATAGGACCAGTGGTGAACAGCTGTGCTGGGCCATCCATCATTGGACTGCAATGGTAATACTGGATAGTGATGGCCCCACCATGGATGATTGACCTTTCCAGATAGTTAATCAACTGTCCGCGTTCAGAAGACAAATACTTGAATGGATTGAATGATTTAGAGATGAATTTTTTTAATCCGTGGCCTCAACATTAGGGCCAACTTGATGGACGGTTCAGATCAGTAGAAGGATATACGAGATGACAAACTAAAACTAGACCTCCAGCCAGCCACAAACGGAAGCGGATTGCCTGTGACCCGGGCAAAGAGATATACCTGTGGCTGGGGCTGTGTGGCCCCAAAGAGATCTCCGTGACAAATCCACTCCGACCATCTATTTTGAAAGACCACATTAGGCCGAAAAACTAAAAAAACAGGCAGATCCAAAACACAGTTGGGCCATACCAAACGAAACAGTGGGAACAAAAACGTCCACTGTTGAAACCTTCCTGGGGCTGACCATGATGTTTATATACCATCCAAACCGTTCATGGAGTCATTACCACTTACATAAACTGTAGGCACAGATCATCCTGATACAAAACTTCTGCCACCCCGAGGCGTTCAATCCCCACCGTTTCGTGTGGTATGGCCACATGAATTTTGGATCTGACTGGTTTTTATATTCAAAACACGGACATTTCTGAGGGCCCCGCACAGCCCAGGACACAGGAATATCTCTGTGCCCACAGCCAATCCGCTTCCGCCACAAATACGGTTTCCATGCTCCATGGCTGCGGATTAGGTGTCACCCGGGTAACACGTTAGTGGGTCTTATCCTGACCTGACCGTGGGGCCCACTTTGATGAATGTGTTATATATCCACGCCGTCCATCCGTTTTTCTGGATCATTTTACGATGTATTTCTAAATCTTAATAAGATCCAAATCTCAGGTGGACCATACCACAGTAAACAGTGGTAATTGAATTCCCACCATTAAAAACTACCTAGGGCCGACCGTGGTGTTTATTCGCCATCTAACCTGTCAATAAGGTCAAACAGACCTAGATGAAGGGAAATACGAAGATCACCTTGATCCAAAAAAATTTATGGCCCACAATAAGTTTTAAGGTGTGAATGGTCAATCACCAGTTTCCAGTGATGTGGTCCACCTGAGATTGTGGTCTGCTAAATAAATGGTATCAATTCCTAAAATGAGATAGAAAAACGGATGGACAGCATGGATATATGAGACATTCATCAAGGATTACGGACACCCACTAACGTATTAGCCTGGTAACACATAATCCGCTCCCAACGTCAAGGTGGGCCCATGTGGTGATGGGTTTGCATATTCCAGGAAGAAAACAGCTTTTTTTTTTTCTTTTTTTTTGACTTATTACGCGTTCGTTGTTTCGGACTTTTCAAAGAGACATCACTTCCGCCAACTACCACATGCCTCCCGTACTGCCAATGTGTCAAATGTCTAGGAAATCCGATCCGTGCAAAAGGTAGGCCCTGTCATTAAGATCACATATGGTGAAAATAAGGTTGATCGATATCATCTATTCTATATGTTGGGGTCAGATCGTCGGGTTTCCATTCATTTTAGTAGTGTGGCCCACCTATTGGTTGTATCTGTATGAATCTCACCAGAGGTGACATTGTCGATGAGGCTGACCTTTTCCACGGCTTGGATTTGCGGATTGCCTGTCACCCACAGAGATGTGTGGGGCGCACAGAGATGTTCATGACAAATCCTCTCCGTTCATCTGTTTTAAAATACCACAATAGTACAGGAGCAAAAATTAAGGCAGATCCAAAACTCAGGTGGGCCATACCACGCGAAACAATGGGAACGGAAACGTCCGCCATTGAAACTTTCCTGGAGCTGACCATGATGTTTATATACCATCCAAACCGTTCGTAGGGTTATTACCACTCAGATAAACTACAGGCACAAATATCATCCTGATACAAAACTTCTACCACACCCAGACGTTTAATCCCCACTGTTTAGTGTGTTATGACCCACTGAGGTTTGGATCTGCCTGATTTTTAGGCTTCAGTCCTATTGGGGTCGTTTAAACCAGATGGACGGAGTGGATTTGTCACGAAAATCTCTGGGGACACCACAGGGTCACACCCAATCCGCTCCCGGAAAAATCTGCGGTGCGACAGCCGACAAGCAATCTTCTCTTCTTTCCAGAAGCAGAAGAAAAAAAAAAAAAGTGGGTTCTGACGGACCGAACCGGAGTCTCTGCAACAAAGAACGCGTGCAACACCCGCTCCACGTTGGATCCACTCAGATGTTTCTGTGAAATCCACTCCGTCAATCTGTTGATCCATCTCATTTTAACCGTACAATAAAAATCAGATATACCCTAACTCAGGCAGGCCATTCAACGAAAACAATGTAAAATATCGCCTAAATATCTAAATTCACACGTTCTGACCCACTTCAGTTTCCGATCAGAATTTTTAGGATGTATCTTCATCACAGTGGGTGTCATCGAATGAACGTTTCGGATGGCATATAAACAACCCCGTGGCCCACGAAGGTTTCTACCGTAGGCGTCCTGATTCCAACTTTTCCGTATGGTGTGATCCATTTAAGTTTTGGATCATCCTTATTTTTGGGTTGACGTCTGAACATGAGGTAATGAAACTGATGGACGGAGTGGATTGTCACAAAAACATGAATGTGGGCCCAAAAACTCAGGTGTTGCCCGCTCTTTCTATGAGGATTTCGGTTCGGTGTCTCACCAGCTGTCTACCACGACTTGGATCACGTACGGTTAAGTCGAATGGCGTATTAGTTCGCGTGAGATGGATGGTGGGCATCACGTCACACTTGCGAATTTGAAATACTTGTGTAAGATCCTGGCTGTTTATCAAGTAGGCACAGTTTAGAAATATTCAGGAGCCAAAAATATTACTTGTCCATTTGCAGTCAGACTAGTTACATGAGAAAAATTGGACGGGTAGGAAAAGTGACAATCGATTCCATGTTGAATGCACTATTGTGGTCTTTTCTGTAAGAGAACCAATCTTTTTTCGACGTATGTGAATATGAACATTGTGTTCTGCTTGATGAACAGAGGGATCTTATACATATGCTCCAGGTGGGCATGTGAAGCGCGTTGTCCACTGTCCATCTCACGCTAGAGAATATACTTATTATCTACGTGACTCGTGAGTGTGAAGCTCCACCTCAAGATTCCTTGCCCTAACGTCGCGATCCCAGCCACGGCGATGATAATGATAATCTTCATCCCCACTTTTTAATGATAATTACAAAATCACCCCTCCACTAGCGCAGACTCTTAGCTGCTCCGATCTACTCCAACGCGGCAGCACATCCACCGTACATGCACAATCAGCATTGAGATGGAAGATGGCCCAAATCAGATTGATCAAATGATCTTAACTATCTAATTTCGCCCACTGATAGCTTTCTGTGAACCATCCACTTGATGGTGACCAATTGGACGGTTAAATCAGTGATATTTTCGGATGATCCTCCATCCGCAGTGGGACCAACATTTGAACCGTCTGGATTAGCATGAAAGTGGGCCATGTGTATCATTAAAACTATATCAAGTTCTACGTCCAGCTTCAAGGTAATGTATCAATTGTAACATCCACTCGCCGGTGCATATGCGAAAGTTTAAAAAAATCGCACGTGTGGAACAGTAAGTTGTGGGTAAAGAGCCGACCTGAAAGAAACTAGATAGTGCCGACCCGGGGAAGACGAGCAGACCCGTTTCAGGCTCCGGATACAAGTCGGGTCGTATTAACCCGATACAGGTGGGTCGGGTCGATCCGATATGATAAAGATCGTCATGAACGAGCTGAATTGCAAATCTGTGATCTTAGGCCCACGCCGAGATATCAGGAGGAAAGATTGACATTCCCAGCAAATAGGGATAAAGATCTTTGTTCGTTATGGAAAAATCCGAGGATCTCGGGAACCCAGCTGGCAGTCCGCTAAAATCACGACTCTCCAAAAGGAAAATGGTTTTGCGACCTAAGTCTATAAATGAGTATGTTCTCTCCATTATCGAGGTATGAAAACTGATATTGATCTACACTAAGAAATTCTATTATCAGAGGTCCAATTGACTTAGGCATCGGAGGGTTACCTATCACGCCCCGAAATTCGAGACTCGAGTACAACAACCCGAAGTCCGAGTTCCAGGGTGTGAATTAAAAATTCGAGCATAGATTCCTTGAGATTCCATCCCACACATTATATATCTAAAATAAATTCCTAAATATAAAATTTCTTTTCCACTAATGTCTTATTACATTGAATTTTACAAAATAAAACAAATCTGGCGCGATTGACGCTCACGACCCCTTGAATACTCTCATTAGCCTATGTCTTGTCCTTCCTGAAAACCTGCAAGAACTGTGGTGATTTTGGTGAGCTAAAAGCCCAGTGAGGTCATTTCCATCACAGGTAATATTCCAGTTAATAAGAGTTAGAATGCGAATCATCGATGGATAGAATTGTGAGCAATATATGAGGATAGTGTTATGATTGATACACTTTATGGATTATTATCAATAGAACATGATTATCATGATGTCATGTATGTCATGATACGTGCGAGAGCAATAAACGTCTAGGAACTCGTTGCCACTGAACATTAGAAACCTGTCGCAAATCAACCATGCTCACCTAACCGGTACAACGAGGCAGCAAATCAACCATGCACGCCAGTGGGCAAATCAACCATGCACCACTGATCCAATCGAGCAAATCAACCATACTCAATAAGTGAAACGACCAGAACTCGCTGCCACTGAACATTAGGAACCTGTCGCAAATCAACCATGCTCACCTAACCGGTACAGCGAGGCGGCAAATCAACCATGCACGCCAGGAGTCAAATCAACCATGCTCCTGTTCTGTCGCAGTGTATAAATGTATGTATATGTCATGAGTTATGGAAGCATTCTTCAAGCATACAATGCATATCAACTCAATTCCAATCACGCCATGCATGGGTTATCTTCATTTATATAATTCTTTATCTAATTTTGGTTAATGTTAATCGAGGAATTTGAGGAGGTCGTTGTGTAAGGTTTAGTATGTTGACAAGCTAAAATTGTTTCAAGAGTTATGTATTGTATACTGTCGAACCCTAAGTTGTTGTTTATCGGGAAGTTTGAGAATGATGACACGGGGAATCTTGAGAATACTACTTGTATTTAGTGTTGCATGTTGGTTATGTCATATGTAACAAATCCTAAATCGAATCGTCATAGAATTCTGACATGTACATTAGAACGGAAAACTTGAGAAGATTAATTAAATAATAAAAGGATAACTGATGATAACTTTTATGAATATAGAGATAGGAGATTGTTGGATCTCTTACCTAGGATTCCGCGATAAGAAAGAATGTATAGAAATATACCTAAATTTCTAACTAGAGAAGGAGTTTTTATGAATTGAACGTAAACAAAGAAAAACGGTAAAGAACATTAACCGAGAAAGTTACATGAGATGAATCACTCACCTATGATGAACTATGGGCTCTATACAAGCCCCAAACCTGAAGATGGGTTGGCTCAGCAAATCGCTCAGCGAGTCGACTCGGTTTGAATGTCTAGAAAAGAAACCCTTCTTCAAACCTCTTTCTTTCTCCTTTTTCTTCCTCCTTTCTTCTTCTCTTTTTCTTCTATCCTTCTCCTTTGCAGACTGGGGTGCTGCCCCAACAATAGCAGCAACAGCAGCGGCGTGGAAGCGCACGTCTTCTTTCTCCCTCTCTCTCTCTTTCTCGTTTCTCTTTCTTTCTTTCTTTCTTCTTCCTTCTTCTTCTTTCTCTCTCTTTCTTTCTTTCTTTCTTCTTTCTCTCTTGCTGGAAAAGAGTCCAGCAGTGCTTGGAGAGACGGTTTATCTCACAGGTACACTTTCTCTCTCTCTCTCTCGTTTCTTCTCTTCTTCTTCTTCTTCTTCCTTCTTCCTCTATTTCTCTTTCTTCTTTTCTTCTTCTTTTCCTTCTTCTCCTTCTTCTCCCTTGCTGCCCCAGCAAGACCAGAAACATCAGCAACGACAGCAACAGCGGCAACAGCGACCATAGCCGCCTCTTACTCTCTTTCTCTACCTCTCTAACGCCCACCACCCCCTCTCTCTTTCTCACAACTTCTCACTCTCTCTCCTACGTTTCTTGGAGGCTTATAATCGATGGACGACGCCTCATATAATCAGCCAAGGCGGTGGAGAAGCGGTGAAGACGCGGACGACAAGGAAATCCTGGTTCGAGTTGGAGAAGGAGACCGAGTAGTCCGGGGATTCCTTTGCACAAACAACCCGTTGGAAACCTAGGTGGGGTCCACACGAAGGTTTGGAAGAGGCCTGGCCCACCCATGCATCGCAGATCTGTCGATCTTGGGGTTTCTTGCATCTTAGGATCGGTATTGGAAAGTTGTGGTGGACCGTACGATCGTCCAAGAACAATGAGGTCACCTACCCCCTACGTCCGTGCGAGGGACTCTTCAAATGGACGGCTTGGATCAACCGACGGGGTCCACGTTGATGGACGGTGCGGGCCACAATCGGCGACAGCGTTACCGCTGTCGCTGAAGCAGCGCCCGAAGACGCGTTCCGTCCGCAACGCGTGAGGAACGCGGTCAACGCGCGTTGACCGCGTGGCCGGTCCCTTGAACTGTACACGTGGGTCCCACCTTGATGTATATGAAAAATCATCTCCAATCATCAGGTAGGCCACGTTATTTTAGGGTATGACACAAAAAATGAGGCGGTTCCGAAGTTAGATGGCCCACTTATGACCCGATTTCTGATTAGGGCATTTGTAGGATGATCGGAGGGTTGAAACTTGACGTGTATGGTTGGATCGTATCCTAGAACTAGTATACGGAGTTTCGCGTGAAAATGATTTCTAGAAATCATAAAACTTGCAATTGGTCCTATAACTTAAGTTGACTAATGGTACTTTCCTAGTATTTGTAGATTTATAAGTTTTGCGAAGTCTACCACTTCCATACTATCCTAGGGTTCCTGTTGAGCAATTTTAATGAAGGAGCCATACCATAATGTCTTACGGATTAATTAATATTAATTTATTTATATTAAATTTATTTAATTTCTTAAATAGTTAACCAATTTATAATTTAAATTATTCTAAAATCTTAGGGTGTTACAACCACACCCGAGCAGGCTCATAGGGCTAAGAAATCACTGGTCTAAGGATATACCTTGCGATGGACACAATGTACGGTTCTTATTTATGGACAAACATGTGTACAGGGGAATGTACGGCGGTTTACATTAATCGCGTAATTCGAAATCAGAGTGGACAGTTAAATCTTCTATTCTAGTAACGACAGATTACCCTAACGGTCGATCTATCGACTTAACTAAGTATTACGTTTTTCAGAGGCCTGACGAGTTGTCTGAACACGTATAAACTGTATACATGTGTGTATGCGTGTGAACAATACAGTTTAGAATTTAATTTCTCACATGTGAACACGCACTCGTGTACTTACTCGTGCGCCCAAATTTTTGGGGTATTACATTACCGGCTGGGGCACCCAGCCAACCTCCTTATTCTCTGTATTTTTCGCAGGATCGAAGGAATCTTCCATCTTGATCGTTCCCTACAAGAAGTTCAACTCCATCCAACCGTCCAAATCGAAGGATCTCACCTCTCGTTTGTTGACCAATTTTCGGCATCAACACGGTACTTCCCATCACTTTCTTCCAGCTTTCCAGCCCTAAGGGCCTGTTTGGTTGGCATCTGGTGTGTTTGGCGGCAAATTACAGCCAAACAGGATTCTGTATGCAAACCTAAATTAGCTGAAATTGGATTAGTAGAAACGGTAGAGCTGTACATGAGCTGAGATGATCCCGAGCTCAGCCATGTTCGAGCTAGGCTCGACCAATGACCACCTTGGCTCATGTTCGGCTTGGCTTAGCCATTGAGCTAGAATTTAATGTTCGAGCTAGCTCAACTGAGCTTTTGAGCCAAATCAAGCCACTTCGAGCTGATTTCGAGTTCGAGCTTTTTAAGTAAAATTTGAGTTGAGGTTTGAGTTTAAAAATATGTATAAAAAAGTTTCATATATTGACCGGTTGAATGTACGAACGGTAGAGAGAGAGAGAGATTGATTTCCAACTAGGCTCACCGGCCGGAGAGGGGTAGGGGGCGCACGGGCAAGATAGGATTTAGGCAGGGGGAGCGCTCATATTAGGCGAAAAAAAGGGAGAAATGAATAAAGATTTTTACATTTTAAAGTTTTTTTTTTAATAATATATATATATATATATATATATATATATATATATATATATATATATATATATATATATATATATAATCGAACCAAGCTGAGCGAGGCCCAGCATTTCACTTCGAGTAGGGGAAAAAGGCTCGGCTTGGTTCGAAGCCCGCTTTTGAATTGAGTCGAATTGAGCTGTTCCGAGCCAAATCAAGTGAGCTAACCGAGCTAGCTCAACTCGTGTACAGCTCTAGGAAACGGTGTGGGGGACGGTGTCTACCGAAGGGAAAAGAGGCATAAGTAAGCATTATTCAATATCAATATATCCAAGCCTTGATATATGCATTATACATCTATGATGTATGCATTTTATATTTACACGGTCCATCTATTTTGAGAGCTCAATTGAGGGTATTAGACAAAAAATGAGGCAGATCTAAATCTCAAGTGAACCACACCATACGAAAACAATGTTGATTGAACGTCCACTATTAAAAACTTCCTAAAGCCACTATAATGTTTATTTGCCATCCAAGCCGTCCATTTGTCTTGCGGGACTACTATAGGCAGGGGACAAGTTCTCAGGCGGATCTGAAGCCCAAGTGGGTCATGCCACAAGGGACGGTTGGATTACACAATTTTCAACCAAACGAAATCTGGATTACACAGTTTTCAACCAAACAACAAGTGCCAGATGAAATCTGGATTTTCAATTAAGTTTTTGCAATTTTAAATTCTAAAATTAGAATTTGAATTTTCTCTATAATCTAAGGGTTTGTGTGGCACCATGGATTTAATGAGAAGTCATGAGAAACCACTTGCTTTTTCTGTATTTTGTGAAAAGGATTTGATGAGAAGTGGATTTCATAAGAATCCACTAGTATTAAAAAAGACACTCTTAATTCCTTTTCAATTCCTCTTAAAAATGTGGGATTTGATGAGAAATCCTCCCCAATGTGGGACCCAATGTGATGTGTCCTTGACTGTGGGACCCAACGTAATGTATATTTGTCATCCGACTTGTTGATAAGGTCACGAAGACCAGGATGAAGGGACCACACAGATATTAGTTTAATCCAAAACTTTTGTGCATCATAAAAGGTCACTCTCCACTTTTTCTTGTTTTATGGTCTACCTAAGATGTAGATCTGCTTTACTATCTGTAAAACTGGATGAACGGTATGAATTTAAAATTTGATGGATGGCATGATCAAAATTCAAGTATATGTGGGCATACGGTGGAATTAAAATCCACACCATCCATTCCCTCTTATCTGACTTCTCTCAAAACCTAGGTTGCCTAATAGAAAATATTAAATTGATGAGAATTCATATAATGGAATCCACTTCTCATCACTTCCTCTTAAATCCACGGTGCCAAACAAGCCCTAAATTCTGCGACCAAACATACCCTAAACTTATTATCGTAACCATTTCTGTTTCCTACCGTTACTTTAAAGATGAACGAATCAGGCAGATACGATTATCCTATCTATTTTATTTTGGAGAGTTACCATACCTGATGAATGGTCCTGACTGGTAATCCACCTTCCCACGTATACTGTGGACAGATGGATCTACTATATTACTGTTCTACGCTGGTACCGTAGCAAGTGTTCCAGACTCGTGATTCTCACAGGAAAGAGAGGGTATTCCTGTAATTTTGGCTCGAGTGTGAAGTGGGAACACACGGACTCTCGATACGGACTTTGTCGAAAGTCAAAGAAATGCCGTGTACTCTAAAAAAGTAGTAATATCTACCGAGACTATCCAAAACTCAAGTAGGCAGTAGCATGCGATAAGAAATAGCCGGAGTTAACGTTTGGTTGATCCATGAAGGTGGGGCCCACCGTGATGTATGTGGTTTATATTGGAAGCGGATTGCATCGTGAGCCAAACACCACAGACCTGGATCAAGGGAAAACACAAATATCAGCTTGATCCAAAACTCATGTGGCCCTCAAATTTTATTTTTTTTAATTGTGGCCGTTCAATCATCACTATTTCCTGTGGTATGTTCTACCTGACATTTGGATTTTCTTTAATTTATTAAAAAAGCCCTAAAATGAGCTGGCAAAATGGATGGACGGCATAGATATAAACAAATATCCCAGTGGAGCCTACAGTCAGGGATCTTTTGACCTCCGGATCTGTTGGATCCGCATCCCACCGTTGAAACCTTTTTAGGTCCCACAGAGGTTTTGATTAGTAGTTAACAAGTTGGATGCCATTAAATATCACGGTGGGCGCTAGGAAGGCTAGGGAGGTGGGAGTTTCCGGACGCGGATTGCGTCCAAACTCAGTATGGACGCAAAGCGTCCAAACCGAGCTGTGGAGGGGCCCACCGTGAAATCTGTTTATCCACTCCGTCCATTTCCCTTCTAAGATTAGGCCGACCACATGAGACCAAGAATGAGGCCGATCCAACGCTCAGATCGGCCACACCAAAATACTGAGCTCGGCTGAATCAAATGCACCCAGCTTAAATGCAAGGGTCATCTATGGTGTGGCCGACCTGAGCGTTGGATCTTCCTAATTCTTGGTCTTATGCCTTAAAATGATCTTAGAAAAGGTTTGGACAGAGTAGATAAACAGATACATCACGGTGGGCCCCTCCACAGCTCGGATTGCGGAGTTTCCATTTGTGAGTGGCCCATTGCGAAATTGATGGACGGAGTGAATGTCACACGGAAGTCATGGTGGATCCCATGGCTCTTTGGGAGACAGGAACACTTCATAACGGACGCAGATCCCCCGCTGGTCCCTAGCTAGGAATTGACAGGTCCATGAGGGGCCACCGTGATGTATGGGTTTTATCCACACCGTCCATCCATTTTTGCCATATCATTTTAGGGTACAAGCACAAAAATAATAGACGTTATCATTTTAGGGTACATATTTGTGTTTCCTTTTCATCCAGGTATTTGTAATCATGTGAACAAGTTGGATGGCAATTAACCATCACAGTGGGCCCTTGAAAGGTTTCAATGATGGGGTTCGTTATCACCGCTGCTTCCTGTGGTGTGGTCCACTTTAGCCCTTAATCTGCTTCATATTTGTGCTTGTACAGATATGGAAAAATGGATGGACGGTGTGGATAAAACCCATACATCACGGTGGACCCCTTAGAGCCCCTGTCCGTTCCTGGCTACTGATTAACTCAATATGCTTTGGATACGCTTCAATTTTGGATATGCTTCGCATATCCTTCAATTAACCTAATTTTGGGCTCATGACGGATGGTAAAACGGATGGACGGCGTGGATAAGACACATACATCACGTGTGGGCCCCACAGTTTACTCAGTATGCTAAAGTTACTGAGTAGGCAATCCGCTCTCCTTCGTAACAGGGTTACAAGAAACTCGCGCCCCTTCTGATCCCCTCCTCTCGTGTCGACTCTAAATTCTAAAAGGCTCGAGGGACTCGTATTGACTTGTTCGGCCCTGAATCGAGTCGAGACTCGCCTGAGTCGGGAAGACTCAGGGATGACTCGTGGTATCAAGCCCGACCAGGATCTAAGTCGACTCGTACGAGTTGTATTGAACTCGTTCGAATCCTAAAACCATGTTCTGGAAGGGCCAAATGTCAAAACCGGTCATCGTCCGGTCCGAACCGGGTTTGGACAAACATTATTTTATTGCCGAACCCAACTACAGTCAACTCCCCATCCACGTCGGAGGTTCCTTGCGCACGTGAGTTCCCTATCAAGGGAGCCCGTGTAACAAAAACTGTGGGGTCCACCAAGCCGTCTTTGTGAATCCTCTCCGTCCATTAGTTTCGCCAGCTCACGTTAGAAGGTGAACTAAAAAATGAGACAGACCCAAAACTCAATTGGGCCACGTCATTGGAAAAAAAAGGATATGAGGACACCTCGATGTTCATATGCCATCCAATCCGCTCATAAGGTAAGGTGAATCCAACCACGATGAACGGATGATACAAAAATCAGCTTGATTCAATCGACCTCAAGAAGGTTAAATGGTGGGCGTGCCCACCCAATGTTTCGTGTGTTGTGGCCTAATTGACCTTTGAACCTGCATGATATCTTAGGAACGCGGAGTAATTGCGACTAGGATCTAGCCTGATGGGTGCGTTCCTAACCATATGGCCCGCCTTGATGTTGTTGCTCTCGCTGTCTTCAGGGAGTAACTGCGACTAGGATCTAGCCTGATGGGTGCCTTCCTAACCATAGGGCCCGCCTTGATGTTGTTGCTCTCGCTGTCTCCGGTCACACTTGTAATGTGTGCAGGCGTGCTTTGAACTGACTGTGCGGCTTGATTTAAATCAAACAGCAATAACCCCAAGCATTAATAGAAGAAGATATGCTATAATTGACCATATACGATCAGGATCTATTCAGGCACTTACATAGTTGTTTATCAATGATCAGGTGATATTTGAAATGTGGAGTTCGTCCTCCAATAATGAGTTACATCTTTTGTACAAAAATACTTTTCAATACAGATAAAATAAAATAAAATAAAATAAAAATACTTACAGTCGGTCGCGTGAAACAAGTTGTGGATCACTTTTTCTGAACAAAATACTTTATTCAAATAAGTCCAGCATATGAGCTTAGACCTCGAGTACAGCTATAATTACGAGCTATTGGATTATTGCAATGGATTTATTGCTACGGAACATAAATATACAACTTACACCATGGAATGTAATTGACAGAATTACATCAGTGAAAATGAAAATGAAACTGTCAATTATACTTAGAAATGTAAATAATAAGATGCTAAAGAGCATGATAATTGAAAGATAAATCAAGATTTGATTTAATTTGGTTGGTGCCAGACCATTTACTCTATTGTTGTCCTTCACCATTTATAGCTTTTACCACACACGATTTAAGACTTGATGTTTCACTCAACACGATTAACCTACTAGATCTTTCTTCGCCCGCCACTGTCCTTGTAACCATTTTGCTGACTCAGCCACGTTCATTCGTCCGCTCTTACCTTGTTGGTGTTGTGGCATTATAAAACTAAAGCGAGCTGTGTCACCATGAACATTGTCTATCTCTTCCTATATCCTCCATGTAGATACATGAAATCATGTCTTCCCATAATTGGCTTTGTAAAAGTAGGACAAAAATAGGGTAAAACAGGCATATGTGTTGTGAATTCAGATCCTCTATTGGCTCCAAGCAGGAAAAGCATGCTTGGAGCCTTTTTATTGGTCCATGTCATCACATAGGTCTGCAACCATGTCACATCCTCAGTGCAACCTGATCACACATCAATGCAACCCGATCACACTGACATAATGCAGTGTGATGTGGACCAATGAAAAGGCTCAAAGTAGGGTTTTCTTGCTTGTCAACCAATAGAGGATTTGAACTCATGTGTTGTACATCCATGTGCCGACAATCTATTTTGCCAGCCCTCCTCATGGTCCCAAAAATAAAATAGAACACAAATCTCAAATGGACCACACCATCAGAAACAATGGTCGATGAATGCCCATTGTTAAAAACTTTCTAAGGTTTAGGTCTAACATTATGTTTATTAGTAGAGTTGGGCATGAGTCGAGTTGAAGCGAGTATTACCCCTGCTCGGTGCTCGACTCGTATACCCCAACCCTTGCTCGTTACTCAATTTGACTCGGCTGAGTCAAGCATGGCTCTGCTTGATTAGCAGACCAAGTGAGTTCAAGTTTTCAAGCTTAGTCTGAGTTTTCCATGAAAAAAATGGGGGAAGGGATTACCAACGTCGACTATCGAGCAGACAAGCAGCGGACAAGGCAACTCGCTGAAGTCAAGCGGTTAGCCTGAGTTCAGGGGGTGGCCGACGTCGAACGAATAAGGCAGGCAGCTCAATGGGTGGTTGGCGTCAAACGGGCAGGCTAAGATCAGGGGTGGCCGACATCGAGCGGATAGGGAAGACAGCTCGATAGGTGGCCGGCATGGAGTGGACGTTTGGGGGGGGGGGGCGCTCGGGCAGGTTAAAAACAAAGGTGGGGTAAAAAAAATACTTAGTTATTTATACCTTGTAGACGAGTCAAGTTTAGCCAAGTTCAAGTCAAAGAACGAGTCGAGCCGAATCGAGCGTCCATTTTTTTTTTTGGGTCATTCCATGAGCTGTACCAAGTGGCAAACGTGGAGGAGATCTCAGATGAGAGCTAATGGTGAATGTAACTGGTCTTGTAAATCAAGCGGGTGCACTGTCACCACGCCCACTGTTACTACCCCCACCGGGACTCAGCTAGAGACAGACGGTCTTCTCAAGGGTATGTGGGGCCCACCGTGATGTATATGTTTTATCTATGCTGTCCGTACATTTTTTACATATCATTTTAGGTCATAAACCCAAAGAGGAGGCAGATTGGATGCTTAAGTGGACCATAACATAGGAAGAATTGGAATTGAAAACTTCTAAGGGGCGTGGAATTTTTGAATCAAGCTGATATTTATGTTTTCTCTTCACATAGGTATACGTGACCTTATGAACAAGTGGGTCTAGGAAGTTTTCAAGGGTAGGAATTCAATCCCCACTGCTTCTGCTTCATATGATGGGGTCCTCTTAAGCCTTCAATCCGCTTCCTTTTTTTTTCTTTTTTATTTTTTATTTTTTATGCTCTAAAATAATACGTCAAAATGGATGGACGCCAGGATAAAACATATATATATATATATATATATATATATATATATATATATATATATATATATATATATATATATATATATATATCATGTATTGTATCCACACCGTCAATTCATTTGGAGAGATCATTTTAGGGTATGATCTAAAGAACGAGACAGATCCAAAGCTCAAGTGGACCCCACCAAAGAAGACAATGGGGATAGTGATGCAACCGTTGAAACCTTCCTAGGGCCCACCATGATGCTTATTTGAGATCCAACCTATTCATAAGTTCACACATACATAGAAGAAGGGAAAACACAAATATCAGCTTGATCGAAAACTTTTGTGGCCCAAGAGGTTTTTAATGGTAGGAGATCAATCCCCACTGTTTTCTTTGGTAGAGTCTACTTGAGCTTTGGATCTGTCTCATTCTTTTAGCTACTGCCCTAAAATGATCTCTCCAAATGGATGGACGGTGTGGATACAACACATACATAATGGTGGGCCCACAGAAGTTAGTGACATCACTTCAGTAGCTAGATAGCTACTCAACCTGTCAGTAGCTAATCCGCGTCCCATTATAGTATAAGAGGAAATGCATGACCCGTCAAGTAGTGGGACCGTGGTTCAATTGATTGGGCCATTGATATGATATGGTCGAATGTAAGCATCTACCCAGTTGGATAGGAATAGTGGGATCTTTGAACGCGGGTGTGGAGTTTGGACAAGTAAGGTAGGGGGTTAAGAAATCTATGCCGTTGGTCCATTTGGGCCCAACATATCATCCCATCAACGGTCTACATCACTTATCAAGGGGCGTCCCAGGCTCAAGGGTTATATGAATTCTCTAAAACTGGTGTAAAGTGCAGTGAGTAAAGGTTCATGTTTTCAACGTGCATGGGTGAACCTCCTGAATTACACACATTCACTAAGGGCCCACTTGATCAACGGTCCAGATCTTAAACCCGTGTGCCAACCTGCCATTTGTGAGTCGCCTATGTTTGGCGCTTGCAGATGTGCGGATGCAAGCAGCTACTCCTCTTGCCACACAACCCGAATCCATTTCTGCCCGGCCTGCCCGTAACTGCCACGGTCTATATGTACCCCGATTTTTCCACTCTCTTTCTCTTCAACCCTCCATCGCGATGGCCAGAATCTTCGTTACCATCTCCGTTATCTTTTCTCTCTTTATTCTCGCTCACGCCCGTAATCCCTCAAATCTACCAGACCGCTCCGTTACCCAAACGTTTCCGATCTCCGTCGTAACGGAAGATGATGCAGAGACTCTCCTCCTCCCAAGCGTGAAGCCGGAATCTGACGCCGTCCCCATGGAGAAACCGGAATCCGACGCCCTCCCCACGGAGAAGCCGGAATCTGACGCCATCCCTACGGAGAAACAGGAATCCGACGCCCTCCCCTCGGAGAAGCAGGAATCTGACGCCGTCTCCGTCAACAGCATCTCACTCCCCGTGATGGCATCATTCGACGTCAGATTCCGTACAATCAACCGCCACTTCCCCCATCCACACGGCAAACGGCCGTTTCTCTTCCGTTTCCCCCACAGGCACCGATGCCTTCACCACCCCCACATCCGCGGGCCTCATGTTCGGATCCCTTACGGGAACGACATGATTCTGGCGCAAGGCTTCGGTGGCGGCGTGCGTCAGATCCCGGCCGGAGGGGCTCGATTTCTCGGCGGAGGGGCAGATCACAGAGGCCCGAGGCACATGCATGTGGAGGAGGAGGAAGATAGGAATGAGAAAGGTGGTTTTGGGAAGTGGTTTCGGGAGATTGCAAACCGCTTTTGAAATCCTATGGTAGTTCTGGTTTCTGGTTTTAAGCTCTATACGTATATCGCACACCGTTCTAGTCTGTGAATTTTTGTATTTTGATAATGCATATATATTTCAAAGCTATATATATGTGTAGTATTTGTTGCGGTATTTTATTTGATTTTGAGTGTTTGGTGTCTGTCAAAATCACTTTGATTGAGAGAGCTTACCATCCAACCGGTGATCCGGAAAAATGAACGGCGAAGAAAGGATGAACGGTTGGATGGTTGGTGGCCAATGAAGAGCGAGTTACAACGCGATGACTTAGACTCGAGATCTCTAGCCGACTCGACTCGACTCGTGTCATAGCTCGAAAACTCAAGAACTCACGTTTGGTAAACTCAAAAGACTCGTCCCAGGTTGTAACCTACTACCCCGCCCGTCCGAGTTCAGAACAGGCTAGGGCTCTGAGGGGGCCACCGTGATTTATGGGTTTATCAAAACTGTCCACCCATTTTGCCATGAAACTCATTCTAAGATATGCGCCCAAAAATGAGGCAGATCCATGGCCCAAGTGGACCACACCACAACAAGCAGTGGTAGGGTTAAATCACAAATATATGCTTAATCCAAAACTTCTATGACTCCAGGGGGGGGGGGGGGGGGGGGGGTTGTTAATGCCCACTGTGTGGTCCACTTGAGCCTTAGATCTACTTCATTTTTCTGTTTATTAGAATTATGACTTATAAAGAAAATAAGTAAATTATAATCATTGTATTTTTACATCATTTAAGTCAAATAAACGGTGTTGCAGAATTATTTTTTTTGCATAAGTAACATCACACACAATTACCCAAGTAACTTTTACAACCATTTTCGTTAATGATTGGAAAACCAAAAGGCTTTAAAATGTTAATGATATACCAAAATAGATGAACTGTCATGGTAAACTCATATGTCACAGCGGGATCCTCAAAGCCACATCCGATTTCAAGCTTGAGAACGCAAGTGGATTGGATACCACTACGGAGCATGCTGTGGCAGAATTTTGTTGGATGATAGGCTGTTGTTAAAGATGTGGCCAAATAAAATAACCTACATTTAGTGCATTTCTCTGACCGGGTTGAAATTGTTTGGGACATGAGCTGCTGGCGGAGATGCCCCACAAAGCATATTTGAAAGTTGGTCAGTCTTTAGAGCTTGGATTTGGAAGGCATTGGAATTTGCCACAAAGCATATTTGAAAGTTGGTCAGTCTTCATGGACTGTTTGGGAGCTTGGATTTGGCATGCATTGGAATTTGAATCACAATTACATTGGAATCAAGGTGATTCCAAATTCTCATTTGTGTTTGGCTAAAATGCCCTGGAATCCAAATCTCCTACTTGGGAGCTTGTATTTGGAGGGCATAAGAGTTTTTATGTATATTCACATGACTAACCAAATAAGCTTTCATACTTCAAATTAGTATATATATGTGTGTGGTACTTGATAGAATGGCTGTAATAAGCCCATTAAAATATATACTTTGGCTAAAAAAGTGGAAATTTTGAGCCTTGGGTGGGCCACAAATTCAAGGATCACAAATAGGTGACTCGCCGACATTTTTTAATCGTCCATTTAAATGTCTAACATTTGGATGGTTCAGATCATTCTATTGATATGATTTTAGTATCGCAACCGATAATTGAATTATTTAGCTTAGAGACATCTTTGTTATATGTGTGACTCTCCTCTCCTTAAAAGGGAGGCAAAAAAGGCATTTCCTCTCATCATAGTGTTGGGATTTCAAAACAAAAAAAAAAAAAAAAAAAAAGGAGATTTGAAATACCTCCAATTCCAACTGCCTCCAAATCCCAAAAAATAGTTAGGGCCCGTTTGGTTGGCATCTGGAAACCCGTTTCCAGCCTAAAATTCAGATTCCAGCAGAATCCTATTTTAACTGGTGTGTTTGGTGGCAAGTTTCAGTCAAAACAGGATTCCATCCGGAAGCCTAAATGGGCTGGAACCGGGATTAGTGGAAACGGTGTGGGCAACCGTTTCTAAGGAAGGGAGAAAGAGGCGGAAGTGAGTGTCACCACCTCCATGTATGCGTTGTACATCAATAATGTATGTGAATTTTGAGAGCTCAATTAAATACATTGGACAAAAAATGAGACAGATCTACATCACAAGTGGGCCACACCACAGGAAAACAGCGTTGGTTGAAAGTGCACCATTAAAAACTTCCTAGGGCCCACTATAATGTTTATTTGCCATCCAACCTGGCCATCTGTCTTGCGGGACTACAATAGGCCAAGGGTAAGGTTCTCAGGCGGATTTGAGGCCCAAGTGGGCCATGCCACAAGCAGCAGTTGAAAATTGCACCGTTTTCAACCAAACAGCAGGTTACGGATGAAACCTTGGTTCCACTTTAGTTTATGCAATTTTGGATTCCAATGGTGGAATCTAGATTTTCTCTAGAATCTAGATTCTGCAACCAAACAGGCCCTTATATGGATTCGAAATACTCCCACTTGCCACCAAATCCAACTCTCATTTACCACCAAATCCAAGATGCCAAATGGGGTGTTAGTAGCATGGGGTCATTTCCAATCACAACACTTCCCTTAATCAAATCGGTTCTAGCTTTATATGTGTTGCCTATGATTCCAAAGTAACAATTTGATTTGATAATTCTATCCATGTGACCTACGGCAGGCTTCTGAACAATAGACAGATGTGACAAGTTGACCCCACGCAAAGGGTTAGGGCTCCCAATTATAATATTTAATGGTCCTGATTTATCTCATGTGGCACGCTTCTAACCTCTCCATAAAGGTGAGGCAGCACAGGTTAGAAAGACTCATATTTAAATTTAATTATGTATATACAATTACAGATATAATAATTAAAATAATACCCAAAATAATATATAATTGTAAAATGTAGTGCGATGGTAACACGTTTCTTATTTAAGATACAAGGTTTTGTTGGACGGATCAGGACTTTTGGATGGAATGTGACCCACCACCCATTACCCTTGGCCTGACCTACTGTTTTAAAAACCAACACAAGTTTAGTAATGGAATATGGGTGTGAAAGTATTGACTAGCTTAGCCAATGAATGAGCTCATTCACATATATGTAATTATGTATTGCGTTCTAGTGCGGACAGTCGTCCATTATTTTATTTAAAATTTGAATGACACCTCATTTGCATCATTTTCCCTGTGCATTAAAAAGTAGATCATATGGCTCATGTGCCGGCACTTGCACCAGTGGGACCCTATAATAAGTGGGTCCTAAAATGTGAAATGCCCTGTAGTCTGGGACTGGTAAAGGTGGGTAGCATCTGTTTGGGGTACAGTTGAAGTAGGGCTGTGGAGCAGACAGCACTTAGATATCACATTATTCAATCTCTTGGATAGTCCATCCAGAGGCTATTGGAGACATAAACATCCATGTTTTCAGATTGGAATTACAGGATTGCATTGTGGACAGATTTCATAGAAACAAACAGTAATGATCTAATGCAACCATGAATCACAACAGTGCAGCTCACCATGCATTAGATACGTGGACCAGTCACCAACCTGGCCCAACCATGGATTTGCCCCAAACTAAAAGAAAATAGAAAAATGCCACCCGATCAGAGATCCAAAAACCATCTCCAAATCCTCCTAACCTAAAACTGGAATCGGAACCGTGCACCAGCAGGTCCCATAATGAATGGGCAGATGCCCACAGTCATCAAGCAGCAGTAACTGGCAAAGGCAAAAGGGGCTAGCATAGTGCAAATGCATGAGAGATGTAGCAAGGGGCGGTTCGGTTCAGTTCCATCCATGTCAGTAGAGTTGCAGTATACAAGGCCGTTGATAGACCAAGACCAGGGAAAATTCAACCCAACCCGCTAACCCGACCTGACCTGACCTGGTTTTTTCTAGTTTAGGGTTGGAAATTTGACTCGAATTCAATTTTTGGGTTGACCCGGCCCGACCCGACCCTGGATTTTTATGGGTCGAGTTAGGGTTAAAGGTGACCCGACCCGTCCCAAATCATATAGGGGCTAATATGAGAGTTCCTCTCACATGCATGTGAATTCTTACACATGCACATGCAGGCACACGTATGGGGTCTGATCCTTCCAACTATTAGATGTCACCATGGATGGACCATGCCACAATTCTTCGATCAGAAGATCCTATCCACCAATCTATGACATTTTCTAGTTACCATTCCCTTATTTCTCTTTTCAACATTATTATAGGCAACAAATTGAGAGGTTATGATTGTCCTACCCATGAGATTTTTATTTTTTTGTTATAGTCTATCCACGGTGGGGCCCAGGAAACCATCTCCCTTGATCAGTAAACATGGGCGCCACTTGTCAGAAATGAATCCCTAGCATACTACCAAAGTGTAATGGTTGAGGATCTTATCCTTCGTGTAAGATGAAATTTGGAGTTGTTGGGTTTCTTTATCACCATTGTTATAAGACAAGGTCCATGGGAGATGATGCGGTAGAGTCCCAAGAGAAACGTAACATGGTAGAGCAATCTCTTATCAGGACACATGGCAACGTGATGTATCGATCAGGTCCCACCCATTTACTAGTAACAGTACAGATGACTTATTCTTTAAAAATAAAACTCATGAGGAAATCCTATCCATTACTTTTATTATTATTATCCCACTGCAATCTTGATTGTAACTGTTTTGGTTTCCACACTTACTTTTAATGGCCAAAGATTAGATAGCTAGGGTTGTCCAACAAAAAAAAAAAAAAAGAGTTAATTTTTTAGTAAAACCATCCATGCTGGGCCCTGCATCTAGGCAGGCCTGATTTGCACATCACTCAACCTCGTGTCCTCCAAGGAGATGTTTCTTCTATGTAAGGGTTCTTATAGCTCCACCGTATCATTTCCCATAACTTCACACCAGCCCCCTTCTAGATAGGGCTCTCAATGGAGGAGATCCGATTCGGTCCGAATCCATATAATGCAGATTTGGATCTTGCCAATTATTTAAATGGACCGGATTTGGATCTTAAAATAGGTCCAATTACTTAAATGGACCGTATTTGGATTCACAAAAACATGTCCGAGAAACATGTCCAAGTTCAATCCGAATCCGATCCAGATCCGACTCATTTTCCCCTTGCTGTATATAACAATATACATGCTGGCCATCCGTTTTCCATATTATTTGAGGCCATGTCTCAAAATTGGGACATGCCACTATCAGGTCAACCATATCACAATAAATGGTGGGATTTGCATCATTTTGCTACTAAATTAAATATATTATATTATATATTTGTTTTAGATTTGTAATGGGGCAGATTCAGACTTAGATCCAACCCGAATCCGATGGTTATATGGATTTTGGATCGGAAATGGATCTAACTATTTATAAATGGATCGGATATGGATATCACCTTTTAGATCGAGTTGGATCTAAATCCATATGAAGATATTTGGACTTGGAGCCAGATCCAACTAGATCCGACCCATTGAGAGCCCTACTTCTAGATACCACTTTCATGTGACCCCGCCTATAGGGAGCCCCTATACACAGAAGCTTCATGAGGCCCACCGTGATGTTGGTGTGACATCTCCGTTCATCAATTTTGCCAGCCCATGTTAGGACATAAGCCAAAAAAACCTAGGCAAATCCAAAACTCAAGGGGACCATGCCACAAGAAACAGTTGAGATTGAACGCCCCTGATATTTGTGTTTACCATTCATCCTAATGAGAATAACTAATGAACAGATCAAATGGCATAAAAACATTGCGATAGGCACCATTACGGTTTGAACGATGGGGTGTATCCATCCCCACTGTTTCTTATTTCTTGGCGCCCCCTTTAGTTTTGGTCTACCACATTTTTTGGTCCATGTCCTAACATGAGCTGGCAAAACTTATGGACCAAGCGGATCACCAAGGAGCTTCCACCTACACGGGCTCTTTGTAGGCAGAGGAGGTCACACGAAAGTCGCATCCACCTCTTCCAAACTTAACTTAACAGAGTGGCAAATGGTTGTTTGGCACGCAAGAGCTGCTACAGGCAAAACGTTGCAAATCACTCAGGGCCTTCTCTACTAAGATTTACACCACACGGGCATCAGTAAAAACAGCTTTTCACTGGATTCGTATGCATTGAAGAATGATCCAGTGATCATGACCATTCACAGAGAGGTTCCAATGCCATTAATCATGCGGCCCCAAGGTAACCCAATCCAAACCTTCCAATTGGCAGCCTACGACTGGACCATTTAAAATGAGTAGCCAGAAGTTGACGTTCAATGGAGAAACAACCATTAATAACAACAGATGTTGCTGGATCAAAGAGATTCCGAGGGTGACTGGATGATGGTCAGTGAATGAGGTGCCACATTTATACAGATGTTGACCAATGCAAAAGGCAAGAGGCATGTGTAAGATGGGCCATGTAACAGATCATGTAACAAGATGGGCTAATGTGTTTATGTAAAATTATCAAAATGGACCTTTTTTCTCTCTTTCTTTTTTCAAAGAATCCTGAGTTCCTAACAGGCCCTAAAGTTTTTTGATTGCTGTAAAGTTGCAAGAATTTATATCTAATTGCTGGAGATCCATCCCTAGTGAATGGAAATTGTGTTTGGGCTGTTAGAAATTAATCAAAGTAGCTGAAATTTCAATTAATTAAAGATTTTTTAATGGCATATTTTACAGATTTTTATTAGAACATTTCTGAAATGCTCATAACTAGGCGATGAGAATTGTTGTCCGTCCTTTACCAATGGATCTAAGAGCATTTAATTCCTAGATGGACTGCATCATATGAAAGGGGTATCAGACCTTGATTCTGTACAAACCTTTAAGTGATTTTTGCAAGAGAGTAATCTTTACATCAACATGTCACCCAATAGATGCCACAGGAGGGAAAATGGCACATATAGTTGTGGGGTTTCAACACAAAACTCAAGGTTTCCATAAGTCCAACCAACAAGCATTGAGGGTGTTTTAACAAAATGAAGGAACTTATTGGCATGCATGCATGTACAGAATGCTAACACCCCCACCTTCGTAGGGATGTTAGCAATCTCCCAAAAGTTTTTATGATATATGGTACAGCCAATCCTCAATTTGGACTGTCCACTCATTCCATGCCACTACGGGCAAGCCATGATGTAAAATCACACTGATTGCATGATCCTAACCATTCACAATAGCATGAAAAATGGACAATCAAGAACAAGCGGACAAAAAAGTAGGCCCAATCATCATTTTGAAACATCTATTCATTAGGCCCCATGAGGACTTCTTATGATTTCAAAGAACCACTTTGGTAAGATGATGCTATCATCTGATCTATCATCTATGCCTCCTAAACAGATGGGTGGTTACAATAAAATGACCAACATTCAAAGGGTTAGGATCACCCAATCGGTGTATTTTTTTCACATGGCTAACTCCTGGGGTATGAATGAAGGAACAGTTCAAATCAATGATTGATTGTCCCACATGTCATTACAAGCTTTGGGAACATGCGAACCCATGATGTGCGTGGGAGTTAATTCCATAAATATCTGAATTTGGAGGAAATATAAGGACAACTGCTGCAAAATGAAGTGAGCTCAGTTGGCCCTATATAGTGGAGAATGTCAACATGATATCAGCTGTTTTGGATGCTTGAATTGGAGGAACCCTGTTGTATGGGACCAATCGTAACCCAGAGTGCTCCTTATACTTTCTTTTTCTTTTTTTCATTTCTTTTTTCTTTTTGTTTGTGCAGGCACCTAATATATCGCTCCCCATGATTTCGTATCAAATATTATGCAGAAGTTATTGATAATTATTACAGTAATAGAACAATCCGCCTCATGAAAAATGAACAAACTATATCATGAGCAGCCTCTTTTGAACCACAGGACAACAATAAAGATCCATATATTCCTCACTACGAAGAAATAAAATTAACCAAAAGATTGATCCTATGTTCATGATCATGGGAGAAAAAATTAATTCATTTTGAAATATCCATGATTAAAAAAAAAAAAAACGACTGCCAATCATACAATATTCTTACCTGTGAAGGAAACCTAGGAATCAACATAACCGGAGGATTAGCAGCACTTCCTTCTTCAATGCAAAACCATCTATCATACAGAAAAACAAGGTTAAATATCAGTTGGTAAATCCTAGAAACGGTCCATTTTATTTTAAAACCGATTTTGAGTAACATGGAGACCTATGGCTAATAAATACCAGGATCCTAGGCTTGAAGGTTTCCTGAGTACAACTCCAACTAAGCCAGTAGCCTCCTAATCCATAGACTGCTGAATTCACCTGAAAACATCAGCTGAGGCTTGAGAAGCAGCACCCATTGTAAGCCCAAAAATAGAATCCTTTGCCTTCCCACCACTATCAAGAACAAGATGAGCTTTCACCTACGCATAAAATAGATCATAAAGCATACCGTTTACATCAAAAGAACACTTAAAAAGAGGATTCTTCAATGAATACCAATACAATGTAACACATCGATAGGATATGCAAATTATCCTTCACTGCATACCGTACAAGCATCAAAACAATGCATAGATTCTCAATAGGTAAGTAATATTTTGCAACAAGAAAGAAAAAAATAAATAAATAAATAAGCCTACTTTCCATGTTTAAAACCATTGTACTCACCAAGCTTAAGCAGCAAGTGTTTTATAACGGTAACAGTGGCCATAATAGCCACCACTGTTACCATTACGTTACGGGCCCCATTTTTCGAAAAAAAAAAAAAGGAATCTGTTTCGGGACTGTTACAGGTCATTTTTCTGTAATGCCCATTTCGGCCTCGTAAAGCGTAACAATCGTTATGTAACCGTTTTGGTATACCATGTTCGGCAGCCATACAGCTATATCTGATCATATTCCATATCTATTTCACCTGAATTTATGCACTCCGGATTGAAAATGATCAAGTAGATAATTCAAAATTAGCAGAGCCTAAATAAGGCCCTTCAAGAAGGGTTGCATAATTTTCCATTTCATTTTCCAAGAATCTTACCGCAGAAAGCGACTCTAAAAATGTGATTTCATGGGCTGCGAATGTGTAATGTCATCCATGCGGATTGGCATCTATTTTTTACGAATTCAAGGAATACAAAGTGATGTAGGCCCATGGCCCACTCTAGAGCCCAACATGTGCTGATTTGAGCTGTTTGTGGCAAGATTTAGAGCCAAAATGTCAGAGATCACATTTGCCATTTGTGAAAGATAGGATGTGGAAGACGTGATTTAAGATTTCTTTGGTAGTTAGTAGATTTATTTTTTTCTATTTTAGGCTAAGTCTTGTAGGTGGAATTTTTATTTATTTTAATTAAATTATAGATTGATTTGAAGTCAATCTAATAGTTGGGAAAGATTCATAGGGATTGTCTTTAAGATCTATAAAAAGGGGAGTGGTGTAGGAGGTAGGCATTCTACATTTTTTTAGTTGTAAGTTTTCTCTTGTATTATAAGAGAGTTTGAATGTGAGTTATTTTTCCCTCTCAACTCAAGTATTTCTTTTGAGTGTCCATTCTTTGTGATTCAGATTTCGAGATCTTATTGACTAGATAACCGTGTCGCACTAGTTTGGTACTAGAGTCAAGCCATCTTTAGGGATTTTCGAATCAATATCATCTCTAAATGACTTCAAAGGGGGTGGGACAGGAAGCGTTTGCTTCAACTACCCAATTGATCCACATTCACAGAGCCGGTATATCAACTCACACTGATGATAAACAATATCACTAATCCGGTGGGAGAGCTCCAGAGTGGAGGGAATCCCAAGACCATATAGTTGGAGCATGTGGACATGTCGGGGAAGGTCCCTAGCAAGGTCCTAACCAATAACGGGTGACCCCCACTTCTGAAGACACCAATGAACAAATCATTCAATTGTTAGAATGTCACAGAGTGACTGAAATTAAGGCAGAAATTCCAAAATTTCACGGTCGTTTGCAGACGATTTCATGGTCGTTTGCAGATGATTTCATCAATTAGCCAAGCAAGGTAGAACAGTGTTCAAATACAAGGAAATTGCGAATAATCAGAAGGTTATATTCTTGAAAAAGGATGAAAATAAATTAAAGAGGATGCTTCTACCTGCGGCTTATGCTCGTGGCCTCTATTAAAGATATCACAATTTATCTCAAAGGAATAAATTGGTGAATGAATACATTGAGGAATTCTATACCTTAACATTACGAGCAGGATATCATGAGCATGAAGACTAAAAGGTTTTAAAGATATATTAATGGCATTAACCCGAACATAAGAAATCAATTAGCTTTTAAAGATGTATTCAAGATGTCCGATGCATACACACTTACATTAAAAGCCGAGGAGATAATTAAGTGGAGACTTGGGAGATGATTTGGTGTCCCACAAGGACTGTCATCATTGATGTGCTAGCATGCTAACTTCCCATGTAAGGTGACCATATGGCCTCCCATACGTCAAGGAACGATGGTCCTACATCTACCAATGAAGCCAAACCCCAACCCAGGAGGAGATGATTATGGACAAGGGGCTAGTGCAACTCAAATAGGCAAAATAGCACTCCTTTTGCAAGCTTTAAGTATGGGCAGCTGGGAATTTGTTCTTTTCAATATCTTGAACATCAATCCACAATTAAAGTGAATTTGGCTGAGGAATGAGGATATGTTGAAGACAG
The DNA here is from genome assembly GCA_003013855.2 of Liriodendron chinense. Classification (NCBI taxonomy): domain Eukaryota; kingdom Viridiplantae; phylum Streptophyta; class Magnoliopsida; order Magnoliales; family Magnoliaceae; genus Liriodendron; species Liriodendron chinense. The sequence continues at coordinate 480,028 of PVNU02003569.1, read as the reverse complement.
TCCTGACCATATAAAAGCTGAGGATACTAAATATGAAGAACATGCATATAAAGATATAGCACCTACTAGGGAAGATGTAACAGATGTGCATGGTGATAGGGGCGAGTCATTGGTTTATCCAACAAACTATGCTCAATGTTGTTAAAATCGTTATCGTATCGCAAATCATAATAGGGGTTGAATCGTATCGAATCACAACTCATAAGATTTTTTATTATTATTTTCTTAAAAATATTAAAAATATAAATAAATTAGAAAAAATTAAAAACTTAACAATCATCCCTTTGCCATCAATATGCACCAAGTAATGCCATGTCATGATAGTGTTAAAGGATTCTTATCTTTCAAGAAATTTTCCTTTAAAAAAAGATATTTTGATTTTTAACCATCATTCCACAATAAATAGGTCCAACGTGATCATAACCATCCATAAAGACATTCTAGATAAGTCATCCATCAATTTGGTGTTTGGACCAGTTAAGAAGTAAGAAATCATAAAAATAAATAAATAAATAAAATAAAAAACCTCAAAATTTTAACATTGAAGACAATATATATCATTTGATCTCTCTTATAAAGAACACAATAAAATAATTTACTTTTTCTAAACAATTCTTTTTTATTTTGTTGAAAGGTTTTTCCTAAATGATTCTTAAAGCCCCAACCAATTTAAAAACATAAAATGAAAGCCAAGTGAAGCTTAAAATAGAAGAAAGCAAGTATAATTTGAATCGTAAATTGGGATTTGAATCGTAAATCGTAGGATTCAAATCATAAAATCGTAGGATTCATATAAAAAGGGATTTAAGGGTGAGATTCAAATCGTTTTGCTTAAGATTCAACTCAAATCGTATATTGTATATTATAAATCGCAGGATTTTGACAACACTGCCTATGCTATCAACGCCTCTGCACTTGAAGAAAAAAACTCGAGGCATATTGCTCAAATCATTGGTCCAGTACTAAAGCTTCCAAAGGCGCCCCCAAAGTCACAGCTAAAAGGAGTCATGAGACCCGGTGGGACGTTATGACTGTCGATGCCTATGGGGTGCTACACCGTACGACGCGATACATGTACCACATCCAAACCATCCAAATCCTTAACACCGTTGATGCCGATGGACGCTGACACCATACGATGTGATACATGTACCAGTACATCCAAACCATCCAAATCCGTAAAAAATCTGAACTGATTTGATGATCCGCATTTTTTTTTTTTAGGGTGGAATTTGGACTCCTAAAAACTGATTGTTTATTTTGAACCGTTCATTCCTTGGCCACCAACTGGACAATGATAGTCAGTCACTGTAAACTATAATTGTATGGGTAATAACCACCATATGAGGCAGGTCCCATAGATGCATGGTACATTTTGTTGGTGTAAGGGTGGTTGTGGGACCGAAATATGGTACATTTAACTCGGGCTAACAATTATTCCCTCATCAAGGGTGTTAATATTACATTGCACCAAATGAAACATCTTCCAACACCCAAATTTGATAAAGAGGGTCAAAAATCACTCAATGTATAATGTTTGAAGAAGAAAGTAAGGGATCCAACATCATTTATGTCTCAGTTGCTGAAGAAGAAGCCAAAACAATCAAATGTTCCAGCTCCTACTGCAGAGGCTCCTTGATGAATATCAAAACTTGGTGCCTGTAGAATTACAAGTTGGACTTCCTCTTACAAGGAACATTAACACCATATTGACTTTTGCGCTAGGTTTGAACATGCCGAATCTTGCACATTACCCAATGAGACTAACCAAACAAGCTGAACTCCCATGCCTAGCCATGAGGGGTTTCATTCATTTTTTTTTTTAGGAATCCATGGGTAAGCGGATAGGCTAAAGAAGAACGGAATGGTTAGTTATGTCAGTAGAGAGGCCAGTGAAGTCATAGATGCCTCAGCTAAGGAGGTTGTTGCGAGATCTTGCCCGAACATTGGTAGTATTGAAATACTGCCCAGGATCCTCGACCTAAGGATATGCATAGTAGATTTAGCTTTTCAGTTTGTACAGGCGAGGCCCCTGGTTTAGTGATCCAGACATCAATATCTTCTAAGACCCACCTCAGATGGTGCTCCCAAAATCTCCCAAATAGGAAGATCCTAGGCACCAACTGTGAGCCTTTTTTTTCAGTTCAATGTGAATCGTTGCTGTATTTCTCTTCTTAACCATCTATTTGCAAGTCACAGATCAAAAGGCAAGGACCTTCCAATCTGGGAGACTTTTGAGGAATAGCTGATCTTCATCCATGGACGGGCCCAACAGAGTAATGGTTTGTACCAATGAACCATGGCCCAACTTGAATAAAGAAGGCATCAAGGTATATCCTCAAGGATAAATCAAGATATTCTCACATTCTTTTCATATTCTCATGTTCTTGTGGCAACTTCATAATAATTTCTCATGTGAAACCACATGTCCTCATCTATTGTACTAAAAATGTATGAAAGGAATTTCCATGGATCATAAATCAGTCGCAGGCTGTTTCAAGAGAGTCATTTAAATTACAGTTCAGCCATTTCTTTTGGCTGTTCATAAACTCTGTTGGAAATAATAAAAAAATTGAAACAAAATAAAATTCTTGTTTGCTCCATTAAAATCTGCTACAACATTAGACAACAGTTTGATGAAATTGCACAGAAAGGAGGAAGAGGGAAGAGAATGACTAACCCTCTATTTTTGCTCTGCCATTTTTTTCCGGATCTCATGAGCTGTGTTGAAGATCCCGAAGGTCGGCTTATTGCACACGTAGCACTTCTTGTTCTTTGAATGGTGCTGGGAAACAAGATAATAAAATTCAAGTTTCACACTTTTGATCAGCAAAAAATGAAAAATGAAAACTTAGGTAGGCAAAACTAAGAATTCATAAACAACATAATAATAAAGCTTCAAATGGAATATAAACTCAAGGATAGAGAAGAAATTCCATCCAAATAAAAGCAATGAGATTGCAGATCAATGAGGATAAATGTCGAGCAGGACATCACATTTCATCTGAGCCCAATGTTGTCTTGTCATCTGAATACTATATAGCTTAGTATTATATGGAAATGCAGTAACATTCAAAACGATAAGAAGTGTTTCATAGGAATGTACTCTTTTGACACATGGGCAATAGGCTGTTGAACTATAACTGAATAACTCTTCCATGGTCCATGGAGAGTTCTTCTACAGCGCAGATCTTTCGTGTAGGAACCTAATTATCATGTTGAATCAAGACAAGATATTAATGTTACACGGATACTTTTTCCTAGGATTGGTTGATTGATGTTAATCCATCAAGATTCTCTAAATAATGCACAGGAGAGGAGTTCTTTTAGTAGCACCTTTTGTGATGAAGCAAGTAAGAAAGATTTGCTGTATATAACATATATATGGGTCTTTGAGAGGCTTTATCATTGCAATACTTAACTGTGGGAAGGACTTGGAGAGATTTCCATTGAATTCAAAGAGTTTCTTCTCATCACCTCCCACTTGCGAACTTCAAAAATTCCAACCAAGCTTTCATTTTTAGCTACTTATCTGCATTGAAGTTAAAAACTAAGAGAATTCAAAGTCCACTTGATTGGTGGATTCCATGAATTACCTAAAGTAATTTGGGGGCAATCAAGGAATAGGACAGATGGGCTGGTTTAGACCACAGTAATATAATGTCAGCGAAATCTGGATTCGAGTTTCAACAATTTCAGTACATATTAAGCTTTTATGTCGAAATACTTAATACAGTATTCCTGCCAATCAAGAAGAGTCTCTAAAGTCTTGTATTCTTTATTTGAACAGATAATTGAAGTGGATTCTTCGAAGAGAAGATGGATTACGGGACTGTGTGACTTGAACTATTGATGTGGTGTAGAAGAGTTAGATTACCTAACATGATATCAAAGCCAAGTCCCTGATCTAGACCATTGATCCGGCGTCCTCCTCGTTTCCGATCATCGGGCCCAATATTCTTGCCTGATCTAGATCGTCCTGAACTCATCGCCTTTAGATCTCGACCGTTTCTGCTTCCATTCCCATATTTGCCACTGCTGCAACCCGATCCAAGTATATCTGTTGCAACCACAGCAACGACTCACCGCTAGTCCCTGTTGCAACCCATTGTCTTTTCCAATCAAAACGCTAGCCATTCCACAACTAGAACCCATCCAACATTCATTGGTTTTGTCACCTCAGCTGTCACCATCCATAGCACATTCCCAAGCCCCACCATTCTTGCAGCCCCAAATCTGTTTCCATGCTTCTCCAAATCCCCATCTCTGACACCACCAAAGTCTGATTTGAAGAGCCTGTCAGCATCTCCACATTGATATGTACGTATTGTATAGTTGTACATGCTATGGATAGCTATATGGATGGATACATGAATAAATGTTAAGATCTCCTACATATCTCCATAGATCTCCCACCTTTTCTATGTATCCCTGTCTTCTAATACATACAACATTCTCAAAATTTAGTGTCTAAAAGTAATAGTTGTCAAATTAGATGTGATACAGATCAGGACCTTGGGATCTTGATGATCAACGGCGATTAGGAAATCCACAGGATAATAATGGGAGGCAAAAGTAGCAAGAATGAATGAATGAAATCAAATAGCAACACATGATAGATTGATGGTCTAAAACCCCAAAAAGAACATGTTTTATTCCTTTTCTTGAACCATCAACACTTCTATCTTCCTCTTTTATGGGTAAAAATCAATTTTATGGGAAACAAGCAGCCAACTGCATGAACCCAAAGAAACATCAAGGAGAGGGCATGAATTTCACTAAGAGCTAATCTTGTAATCCCTTGCTTGGCACAAGAGAATCCGAGGAGCCATTTTCCCCTCTAGTGATATGTAAATGAGAGCCGTTTGCCTCTCTAGTGATATGTAAATGAAATGCTTAAACTAGAAGAGTGGTCTCAGACTTCATTGAAGATGTAGGACCACCTCCAACACTCAAAAGTACTCCTTAGTTGTGCATCTAATGACACTTTTCAAATCCTTCAGCAGCAGTCCTCCCTTGGGCAGAATCAGCAAGTGTGTATTTAAATAGTGGGAAAAGAAAAGAAAATGGATGACTTTTCCTATAATGAGACATCTCACCATATTTGGATAACAACGGAATTATTGGATTTCAAAAAGCAATCATTACCTAAACACCATAATTCTCATGCACAAGATATGAGGTGACTATTGCAAGAGCTTATGAAATTTTCACTTGTTAACCAAACAAAACCGCCAAAAGTGGAATAATGGAAATCAATGTTTCAATGGTGCTCATGCAAATCTTGGGAAATCATCGTTGGCATAGTCAATTACAATTTTATTTTATTTTCCTTCCTTTTCCCTCTATCCATGTAGGCCCCAAGAATTCTACTCAAAAATCTGTCTTGAGTTGAATCAGCAAGAATTCTTAATCTCTTAATGCCTTCAATCCACCATGAAACAGCTCGCCGTCCAGCTGGGCTAGAGTAGGTCTTCGGGATTACACTGCTATCATCTCTGATAACACCCTTGACCACTAGGTCCCAGTTTACCCACTATTGAGCAATTAAAATTGAGCTCCCAACACCAGCAGGATGAAACTCGCACCTTGATCCAATCTTTTTATTACTGAGTCCAGTATCAATCATCACCCCACTCTACAATTAAACCTATGACTGTAAAAGCCTGACATTCCTCATTAGAGCCCATTTGATCATGGAAATCAGATTCTACAATAATAACATCCATCAGCATTTCCATGTTATTAAATATTCTCTCCTTTCTTTTGTTCCACACACCTCAAAATACCTCAAAAGAGATTAACCTCCGAAGTATTGTTCCCCTTTATTTGCAAAGACAACCTCCCCAACTTTCAAATATCTTTTCAACTGAATTTTGGAAATGCTCTAAACTCATAAAAGGCTAATGAAGTGAAACCTAAACATCTGCAGGACCTTGCATCAAATAAAAAAAATGGCACCAGTTTCCTCAGACCTCTTGAACGGCACATCAACTAATCAATGTTTGAAACTAGCCCCAAAGAATTAACCATTGTCTGTTGTTGTGAAATTCTCTTAGATACTCCTAAACTAACCCTAAGACCACTTCAAATCCATGCCATGGTTGGGTTGCAATTTTAGCCCACAAAAAATCCCTTTCCTCAAAAATCAGTTGAGAACTAAGAAACAAATAGTTTGAATGGTGTGAAATTGAAAGTCCGCGGAGCATAAAGCAGTAACTGAAACGAATCCATGACAAGAATTCTGTGAGTATTAATTATTTCTCATTAGCTGCCCAACATGACAAATTCACATATAAGTTAAAATGCAGCCACTATATTTGTATGCTCAAACACATAATATTAAAAGAAAATTCTCCAACCAGATTGATGGACTTCAAGACTGGACAAAAAACAGTGGAATACAAGTGCCATGGGAACAGTCAATATAACGTAATAATTGAATCCATTGAAACAACTGAGTGAAAAATACAGAAAAGATTATTATATATCTTACCTTCAGCGCACAATGCTCGCAGAAGTAGTGTTTGCATTTTGTGACAACAGGATCCTCGAATGACTGCCTACATATGAAACACGCGAAGGGTAATGAATCATCCTCATCATCATCACTCTGATTCCCTACGTCCCGATCCACATCGTCATCCCCTCCCAATGCCAAATTCCTCTTCCTCACCTTCTCAGCTTCCTCCCATTCTCTCTCCATCTGCCATCCAGATTTATAATCCCCTCTATCATGCATAAACTTGCATGCATCTCCAAATCCACAGTAACCGGTCTCCTTGTAATCTTTGCATATATCCGGCTGGTAATCAAACCTTGCTGATGACCTGATGTGTGCCGAAGCTCTAAGTGGTCCATGAGCTCCACTAGCCTTCTCACCCGAAACCGTCTGTTCGCGTCGGAAGCCAGCTTTGTAATCGGTGTAACCATGGATCCCTTTATACACCTTCTCACCATCAACACCTTTCTTTTTCCCCTTCAAGGTGTCCTCCGCCTGCTTTAGAACCCGCTCTCGGATTGCACGGGCATCTTTCGAAAATTCAGTTTCTGTTTCTAAGGTTGCTGTCGCTCGGCTGTCATTGTGGACTTGGATTTCCTTGGATGATTCGAAATGGAAGAGTGGAGTGTCTTTTGATTCTTCAGCATTGGATTCAGCAGATTCAGTTGCTCTCTTTGACAATCCGCCAGTTGAGAAATGGAGCTTGTTGTCAGGTCTTGGGGGCTTTTTTGGCTTGTGTATGACAGAAGAGACATTGGATTTTTCTTGATCATCGTCTTCAGCGTCACCATCGGTGTCAATCGTCCGTTTTCGGATGTTCTTGTTCTTGGATGGTTTGCGGAAGAAATTGCAAACTGAAATGGAGAGAAAAGGACAGAAAGAGGAAAGATAGGAATTGGAGTTTGAATGGTGAAAGTAAAAGAGGTCGGATGTTGGAAAAGAAGCAGGAATTTACCTTGTTCGGAGGATTGGGGTTCCTCGGAATCCACCATGGGTGCTTGCGAATGGATGTGCAGGACTCCACAAGAGTGTGGGCTTAGCAAAGTCCTCAACAAAAACGATCTCTTCACAAATTCCAATCCCCTTTTTTAATTATTACTCTTCCCTTCCTTGAAATCCATAACAATGGCAGAAATCTCTTGAAAAAGGAAAAAAGGAAAAAAAAAAGAAGAAGAAGAAGAAGAAGAAGAAGGAAGTATTTCAATCCAGTGTTCGCATTGTCGACGAATTGCCGATATTAGGTGTCGCTGGTGCAGTGACACCGAAACCACAAGTTTTCGTTTCTCTACCAGAAATCGGCGACATATCAGCGATATTTCCGATATCATCGATATTTTGGGCTGTAGCCACAAAAATCGGAAAAAGAGGGGGGAAAAAATCCCTTTAGATATTTTTGTAAAGATCTGAGAGAGATTTTCGTACCTGTTGGCTGATCGAAACTCGGAACATCTCAATCCCGTGGGCATCGGGCGACCAATATGGGATTTTGGGCGGGTTTCTATTCGATTTGGGTGCGATTTAGGGTTTTGAAACCCTCCGTCAAAAACCCCCTTGTCGGCGAAAAAAACCTCCGGAAGATGTTCTTTTTCTAAGGGCCGGTTTGATTTTCGGCGACGAGGATCAGCTACTGTCGGGTTCAGTGGCGAGTTTGGCTACTGAAGTGACGTCAGCAAGTTCTATGGGCACGCCATAATGTATCCATTTGGAGAGATCATTTTAAGGCATGATACAAAGAATGAGTCAAATCCAAAGCTCAAGACCCACCACAGAAAACAGTGGGACAGTGACACCCACCATTGAAACCTTCCTGGGCCACCATGATGTTTATTTGACATCTAACCTCTTCATAAGTTAGTACAGACGCGGATGAAGGGAAAAAACAAATATCATCTTGATCGAAAAGTTACGCAGCCCTAATAAATTTTTAATGATAGCCATTCAATCCCCATTTGTTTTTTTCTGGTTGAGTCCACTTGAACTTTGGATCTGCCTCATTCTTTGTCTTATACTTTAAAATGATCTCTCCAAATGGATGGACAGTGTGGATGTAACACATACATCATCGTTGGACCCACATAACTTGGTGACGTCACTTGAGTAGTGAGATACGCTACTCACGATGACAGTCGGTAATCCGCGTCCGAAGAAGTTGAACGGAATTGTTACGGCAGTGGATTGTACGAAGTTACTCAGTACGCTAAGCGTACCGAGTAAACTCTGTAATTTATGTATTTATCCACTCCTTACATCCATTTTACTAAATAATTTTAGGGGTTGATGCTAAATATTAAGCATATCCAGAGTTCAAGTGGACCACACCACATAAAATAGTTTGAATTGAACCTCTACTGTTGAAAAATTCTTAGGGGCCACATAAGTTTTGGATACGGTGTTTTGCCTTCATCCATATCTTTTATGAACAGATTGGATGACAAATAAACATAACTGTGGGCCCTAGGAAGGTTTCAACAGTGGAAATCATTATTCTCACTGTTTCCTATAGTGTGGTCTACTTGATCATTTGGATATGCTTACATTTTATGTTTAACACCTAAAATGAGCTGTAAAAACAGATGGACGGTGTGGATAAACCAAATACATTTACAGTAAACCTAAGAAAGTTCACTCAGTTCCATAAATGGTCCTTGCTAAGTACGCAATCCACTTCCTATGAAGTGGCGCGCATGCGAATTGATGCTGTCGGTGGCTATGTGGGCATCATGATTTATGAAAAAATGAGGCAGATCTGCATCTTTGGACCACGCCAAAGGAAACAGTGGTGATTAAATGCCCAACTTTAAAAACTTCCTATGGCCCATTAAAAACTTCCTAAGCCCGTATTGGATGAAGCGAAAACACAATCATCAGCTTGATTGAAAATTTTTGTTGCCCTTTAGAAGTTTTTAATGGTGAGATTCAATCACTATTGTTTCCGTTGATGTGGTTCACTTGCGATTTGGATCTATCTCATTTTTTGGTGCATGTACTTAAATGATATAATGTAACATATGAACGGGGTGGATTTCTCATAAGGATCACACTGGGCCCACAAAGCTTCTGACATGATCGATCTCCAGCTAAGTCCCAGGGATTCCTCACAGCTTATTTCAGGACACGATGTCAAAAATGAGGTGGATCCAAATCTCAAGTGAACAAAAAAATGAGGGCGGATCTCAAGCCATTCCAACACTCACATAGGTCACAACAAATGAATATATCATTCTGAGCCGCGATTGCACATTGCTACCTGAAGTGTATGTCCTACCTGAGTTTTGGATCAGGATGATTCCAGACATGCACAGTAAACATGAGGAGGTGCACCAGATATACAATTTGGATTCAATGTACACGTCATGGACGGGCCCCACACAGCTCAAATGAACACCTGTGATCATGGTTTTGAGACTCGGATGGTTCGATCCATGATTGGATCCTGGTGGGCCATACAATTTGAAAGAAGCATTAAGTCAATTCCTTTTAATAGTTGGTTTTATGTTAATCATGGTTTTGAGACTCGGATGAATCTGATTCGACTCAAACTTGGTAGCGCCAGAACATTTAGATACCACGAGCCAACCCTCCTTTATCTTGCATTGCTGTAGATGCCTCTCCTCTGTTTTACATGTTCACTACAATTCCCTCGGACAAGAAGCCACTATCTACATGAGCCTGCTCGTTGGTTGGATCCACCTGATTAGTAGCATCCAATGTTACGGTGTGGTGAGATGGTTGAATGGTTCGGATGACCTACAAATCGTGGTGGGCCCCACACCTAGTTACTTTTATCCTCTTCTTTGATTTTTTTTAGTGTTGGGTGGGTCAAGGTAATTGGGTTGGGTTGGGTAGGGTTCAACCCAAGCTGAGCCCATTTATTTAAATGAAGCTCATTTCTAGCCTGAGCCAAACCAACTGCCCATCTAGGTTGGCTCATGCCTATCTTACAACCATGTCGGACCAATCAACCTGCAGGGCTACCCCGACCCATTGCCACCCAAATTAGGAAGGATGTCCTCTACGCAAATTAAATCCCATTTACAAACAGTTTGGACTATTGAAACATGACTTCAGACCCAACTATCAGGGGTGGCAATGGGCCCAACTAGCGCTAGTCATTTAAGCTGTAGATCTATCAATTGGACTAAAAAGGCTACGGCCTGGCCCTAGCCCAATAAGGCCGACCTGTGAGAAATTTTTCGCAGTATCCCTTACACCCGCAACAAGTCCCATCATCATATAAATGGTTTCAATTATAGAAACATGACCCTGGATCCCCTTTAAACCACACGACTGTTGAATGGGACCTCACAAGCGTCTTCAACCCCCTCCATCCTTTTATATCACAGGGGCCCACTTGATTATTGGCTGGATTTAGCCATCATAATTAACCCGGGCCTGTACCAGCCTGGCCCAGACACTGTGCCTGGATTCAAGCCCTAGTTCCACCCTTGGGCTGAGTTTAGTGGCCTGCCGCTCCTAGAGTGCTGAGCGGGCAGGGATACTCCCACCAACGATAGTCTTGAAACTACGCATCTGTGTTGATGAATGGGAATGATTAACAAGTGTCTTTAGACTGTTATATAAGTAGCCACTTTGAGGTTTGGATTGGGTTAATGGGTTGGTCAGGGCCATTTATCATTAGCCCGGGCCAACTGGCTGGCATCAGGCCTAGATTTCAAGGCCGGGCCTAACTTTGGGCAAAGTCTGGGGCCCAACGCTGGTTCTACGCGGAGCGGGGCGGGCTACCGTTGCCACTCCTACATACATAAACTAGTCATTAATTCACTTCAGTATTTAATGATTGCATCAAAGGTATTTTATTTGTAGTAAATACATGAAATGACAGAAATAAACAAAAACAAGTTGCTTAGTTAGATCTCTGCTTGAGCGGATGTAGGCGGCACTTGGCTGGGCCTGTTGAAAAAGGTTGTTTTTTGAAAAATATTTTTAAAAGAAAAACGTTTGGTTTTTTATCCCATATTGAATAGGAGAAAGGATTTTTTCCTCTTTATAAGTAGGATTTTTTCCTCTTTATAAGTAAGGTGCAGTGCACCTTATTTATTTATGATGAAAGAGAGGGAGAATGGTGGCTGGGTTCGGAACAGAGGAGGTGCTGTGGGTGGGAGGTCTGACAGAGAGACCTCTCTGCTTTTTATAGAGAGCTGCAAGGCTAATTAGAGGGACCTGTGTAACTGCTCATGCAGTAACGGTCTATACCATGCAGTAACAGCTGCATGTGGCTAGCCCAACAGTCAGAAACGACTAGCCATTGAGTCTAAACAGCCAGCATGCAGGTGCATAACTCCCACATGCACAACAGTCAGAAACTGTCATAAACTGCTAGTTTCTCACAACAGCCAGGAAATGGCTAGTGCCATTATGGCTTTGGACCAAAACTGCCAGCCACCCTTGCTTATATAAACCGGACAGGTCTGGTTCATTCCAACACAACAACAACAGCAATCACAACCTCGAATACTGAACCAGCACCCATCTTAGTCTTAGCCTCTCAGTTTGGTTGAAATAAACCAAACAACTTAAACCAGTGTAGTGGTCTGTTGCTGCCAGAAGAAGACTGTCATTCTTTTCTTTCTTTCTTTTTCTTTATCTGTCAGACTGTGTTACTGAGTTCCATAGTGGATTCTTCGTTTCTTGCTGAACGCAGAACCACATAAGGCTCGTCGTATCCTGGAAGCAATCCGCCTGCAACCTATCAGCAGACTCAAAATTATATTGAGTAGGGGTGAATTACGCTTTAAGGACAGCGTGGTTTTCACGTGCTTCAACCTGTCCTTTTTTCTCAGTTTTTTCCAATTATTTATTTTAAATATCAGAAAAATTTTCAACAATCTTAAAGTGTAATTTTTCTGATATGGAAACCGAAGGGGTATCATCAATCAAACTGATAAACCAGGATTTGATTCGTCTGGACCGGTTCGATGGAACCAATTTCTCCAGATGGCAGGATAAGATAAAGTTTCTGCTTACGGCATTGAAGATATTCTATATCTTAGACCCGAACTTGAAGTCGCTTCCTCCAGCTACTGATACAGACACGACTGAGCAGATCAACGCACCCATCAAGAGAGAAGAAGATAATCTGCTGTGTCGAGGACACATTCTGAACACGCTATCTGATCGTTTGTATGATCAATACACAAGAACTAAATCTGCCAAAGAAATTTGGACCGCTCTCGAGTTCAAATTCAAGACCGAAGAAGAAGGTACGAACAAATATCTAATAGCTAGCTATTTTGACTACATCATGGTAGATAACAAATCGCTGTTAGCCCAAATCAAAGAACTACAGCTAATTGTTGGCAAAATTAGTGCCGTAAAAATTGATATCCCTGAAGCTTTCCAAGTCGGGGCTATTATCGCAAAATTGCCCCCGAGTTGGACAAAATACAGGAAGAAACTGCTATATAAAACCGATGATTATTCAGTGGAACAAATCCAGAAACATATCTGAATAGAGGAAGAATCCCAAAATCGTGAAAAGAAAAATGGAAATGGGAATTCCTCATCCAAGGTGCAAGCAGTAGAAAGTACCTAAAATAAGAATCCCGAGAAGAACGGTTCCCTGAAACCCAATAAAGGAAAATTCAAGAAATCACAGAAGAAAAACGAAAAGTTCAAAGGCCCTTACCATGTCTGTGGGAAAACTGGGCATTACGCTCGAGTATGCCGTCTTCGAAAGTCGAAAAATGAGGCAAGTGCAGTTGAAGAAGACATAGTTGCCATGATCACTGAGGTAAACATGATCCAAGACAAATTACCCGGTTGGTAGTATGATACAGCAGCTACAGTCCATGTAAGCTATGACAAATCAGCTTTTAAAACTTATGAGGACGTGACCGATGGTCAAGAGGTCCAAATGGATAATGAAGTCCGATCGAATGTCATAGGTAAAGGAACCGTGGAACTAGTCTTTACCTCTAGAAAGAAAGTGATCCTAACTAATGTACTGCATGTCCCTGACATGAGACGAAACTTAGTTTCTGAGGATCTTCTAGGAAAACCTGGAATACGGGTAGTGTTTGAGTCGGGAAAACTGATTCTATCCAAGAACGGAAATTTCGTTGGTAAGGGATATGCTTGTAATGGGATGATAAATTTTTTCTTGAATGAAAGTAGCCCTTCTTCGTATATGATTGAATCTGTAGCATTGTGGCATGGTAGATTAGCACACATAGGTTATAGTACCTTAAAATTCATATCTAAGAATGGCTTAATCTCATATACAAATAGTCAAAATGACAAATGTGAAGTGTGCATAAGGTCTAAGTTTACAAAGAAACATTTTCCTAGTGTTGAGAGATCATCTCAAATATTGGACCTAATACACACTGATATCTGTGAGTTAAATGGCATTCTTACACGTGGAGGAAGAAGATACTTTATAACCTTCATCGATGATTGCTCCTGATATCTGTGAGTTAAATGGCATTCTTACACGTGGAGGAAGAAGATACTTTATAACCTTCATCGATGATTGCTCCAGATATGTACATATATATCTTCTAAAGAACAAAGATGAAGCACTCAGCATGTTTAAGATATATAAAGCAGAAGTGAAAAATCAACTAAACAAGAAAATAAAAGTTCTTCGTAGCGACAGAGGAGGAGAGTATTTTTCAAATGAATTCTCTAACTTCTATGAAGAACATGGCATAATACACCAATGCACTGCGCCGTACACACCGCAACAGAAAGGTATAGCTGAAAGGAAAGATAGAACCTTAGTAGAAATGGTCAACTCAATGCTAATACAAGCAAAGTTGCCACTAGGACTTTGGGGAGAAGCACTTCTCGCAGCGTGCCACATCCTAAATAGGGTTCCTTCTAAGAAGTTTAACACTTCACCATATGAGGTATGGAAAGGTAGAAAACCTAATCTAGGATATCTTAAAGTGTGGGGGTACCTCGCATATTGTAGAATGCCCGATCCCAAAAGAACTAAATTAGGATCCAGAGCTATTAAGTGCGCCTTTGTAAGGTATGCACAAAATAGCAAAGCATATAGATTCCTAGACTTGGAGTCTAATACAATCATAGAGTCTAGAGACGTTGAGTTCTTTGAAAACTCACTATCCTCAGAGTCAAAGGATAATGAAATCCAAACTCCAACAGAGAAACCTATGGTAGAAGCTCAACATGAAGTTGAAGCTCCAATAGAACCACGTAGGAGTCAAATGGTAAGAGTAAAAAAGAGTCTTGATCCTGAACAGATAGACTCTCAATGTATCTCTTTTCATCTCGTAGAAGGAGATAGAGAGAATGTTATTAGAAAGATACCTATAATTATGACTATAGAAGATGATCCAACAACCTATAGAGAAGCTGTAACTTCGAGAGATTCAGCATTTTGGAAAGAAGCTATCAATGATGAGATGGACTTGATTATGTCAAACCAAACCTGGGAACTGGTGGATCTACCTCCAGCTTCTAAACCCATAGGGTATAAGTGGGTATTTAGAAAGAAATATCACACTGATGGAACTATTTAAACCTTTAAAGCTAGATTAGTAGTTAAAGGGTTTAGACAAAAAGAAGGAATAGATTATTTTGACACATACTCACCTGTGACAAGAATAACATCTATTAGAATTATGTTTGCTTTAGCATCCATACATCAGCTGTATATACATCAGATGGATGTAAAGACTGCTTTCCTGAATGGAGATCTCGACGAGGAGGTATACATGGAACAACCTGAAGGGTTCGTTCTGCCAGGAAATGAGAAGAAAGTCTGTAAACTAATTAAATCATTGTATGGACTAAAACAAGCACCTAAACAGTGGCATGAGAAGTTTGATTCTAAAATACTTTCTCATGGTTTCATGCATAATGTAGCAGACAAATGCATATATTCCAAAACAAGTAGTAACTATATAATTGTTATTTATTTATACGTTGATGACCTGTTAATAATAAGTAACAAGATGGAAGGTGTAACTGAAACAAAGAAGTTTCTGTCTTCCGTATTTAAAATGAAGGATCTTGGACAAGTTGATACCATTTTAGGTATTAAAGTAAAAACTCATAGTGGGGGTTATACGCTATGCCAATCTCATTATATTGAGAAAATAATAAACAAGTTTAAACACCTGAATATTAAAGAAGCGAAAACCCCATTCGATCCAAGTATCAAGTTAAATGAAAATACTGGAAGAACAGTTGCACAATTAGAGTATGCGAGTGTTATAGGAAGTCTAATGTATTCAATGCAATGCACTAAATCAGACATCGCATATGCTGTGAGTAAACTAAGTAGGTTTACTAGTAATCCCAGTGTAGAACACTAGAAGGCAATAGGAAGAGTACTTGGTTATTTAAAAGCAACCAAAGACTTAGGGTTATTTTACTCAGAATTTCCAGCTGTACTGGAAGGATATACTAATGCAAGTTGGATATCGAGTGCAGGTGACAACAAATCCACTATTGGATGGGTTTTCATCTTAGGAGGTGCAGCTGTATCTTGGGGATCCAAGAAACAAACTTGCATAACTCACTCAACTATGGAATCTGAGTTCATAGCCCTTGCTGCAACAGGTAAAGAGGCTGAGTGGCTTAGGGATCTTCTTTTAGAAATTTCATTCTATGCGAAGTCGATACCGGCTATTTCGCTACATTGCGATAGTGAAGCCACATTAGCTAGAGCCTACAGCGGCACGTATAATGGGAAATCCAGACATATAAGTCTGAGACATGACTATGTAAGACAACTGATTCAAGATGAAATCATTGCAATATCTTATGTAAAGTCAAGTAATAACTTAGCTGATCCTTTTACTAAACCTCTAACGAGAGAGGTAGTAAGGACAACATCCAGAGGGATGGGGTTGAAACTCTTTTCAAAAGATATCACCAGTGATGGAAACCCAACCTAAAATTAGAAAATCTCTATATAAGGGTTCAATGGGTAAAAACAAGTCACTGATACGTGAAAAGTTTCAGCACTAAATTATATATATATATATATATACACCTCATCCAGGATTATAGTGCTGGCCGTTACAGACAGAGGGTTGAGTCTTAGAAACTCTTAATGCAGTCCAGTCTTAAGGACAAGTGCTGAAAGTAACGGAGACACTGGAAGGACTTCACCTATATGAACGTAGAGGTGGTGCCGCCTCTCATGAGAATGCGAGTTTTCTCGGTATCGTTCATGAAACAGGATAAGCACAAGGCCATTAAATGTGTGAGCAAGAATTGTGGGAACTCAAATAACACTTAGAAAGTATGTGTGTGGTATTTCCGGTCCTATTATCTAAAAATAATTGGTTCAAAGCTGCGGCTACCAATAATTTCGATGAGTCTTTGAAATACTTACACTAAGGAAGGATTCAAATCGAAAGATATATTTCTTTATGCATATAATCTTTTATACTCTGGCAGACATTCATTTTTCTGTTTTAAAATTATTTTAAAAAAAACAAGTGGGGGATTGTTGAAAAAGGTTGTTTTTTAAAAAACATTTTTAAAAGAAAAACATTTGGTTTTTTGTCCCATATCGGATGGGAGAAAGGATTTTTTCCTCTTTATAAGTAGGGTGTAGTGCACCTTACTTATTTATGGTGGCAGAGAGGGAGAATGGTGGCTTGCGTGTTCCAGTGCGAAGCACTGGAACACCCCGCACGCGCATGGGCACTGGCTTGGTCTCGGTCTCGGTCTCGGGCTCGGGCACGGGCACGGGCACAGACACGGGCTCGTGCGAGGGCTAGGTGCGAGGGCGTGGGCACGTGAGGCAGTGTGGCTGTAGAGGCGCTAGTGGCGCACTTGGCACTTCGCACGTGCGCAGATGGGTCGCGACCTCGCGGACCAGAGAGAGACTGGTACGACAGAGGCTAGGTAGTAGGTCAGGTGGCTGGGTTCAGAACAGAGGAGGTGCTGTGGGTGAGAGGTCTGACAGAGAGACCTCTCTGCTTTTTATAGAGAGCTGTAGGGCTAATTAGAGGGACCTGTGTAACTGCTCATGCAGTAACGGTCCATACCATGCAGTAACAGCTACATGTGGCTAGCCCAACAGTCAGAAACGGCTAGCCATTGAGTCTAAACAGCCAGCATGCAGGTGCATAACTCCCACATGCATAACAATCAGAAACTACCATAAACGGCTAGTTTCTCACAACAGCCAGAAAACGGCTAGTGCCATTATGGCTCTGGACCAAAACTGTCAGCCACCCTTGCCTATATAAACCGGACAGGTCTGGTTCATTCCAATACAACAACAACAGCAATCACAACCTCGAATACTGAACCAGCACCCATCTTAGTCTTAGCCTCTCAGTTTGGTTGAAATAAACCAAACAACTTATACCAGTGAGTGGTCTGTTGCTGCCAGAAGAAGACTGTTATTCTTTTCTTTCTTTCTTTTTCTTTATCTGCCAGACTATGTTACTGAGTTCCATAGTAGATTCTTCGTTTCTTGTTGAACGCAGAACCGCATAAGGCTCGTCGTATCCTGGAAGCAATCCGCCTGCAACCTATCAGCAGACTCAAAATTATATTGAGTAGGGGTGAATATCGCTTTAAGGACAGTGTGTTTTTCACGTGCTTCAGCCTGTCCTTTTTTCTCAGTTTTTTTCAATTATTTATTTTAAAGATCAGAAATTTTTTCAACAGGGCCGAGGTCTGTCCAAGCTAGGTCTCAATGCAAAAACTTAGGCCAGGTCACATGACGGGCCAAAACAAAGCAGTTTGAGCCTGATTCTGGCCCAAGGCTGAGCTCTTCCACCCATTTTTGTTGAAGGTGCCAATGTAATGAATGACTTGCCTTGTTTTGATTAATGGTTCCCTGCATGGGCGAACAAACCAACGAATTCCAGGGGCGACCCGTCAATTCATTCTATAAGGCAAGCACGAAAGCTGTCTTCGCTTTAGTAGTTAGGGCAAAGTCCAGCCCAAGACTGAGACCGTCCATTAAGTGCACCCCATCACGCATGATATAGATGCACTTGAAACCCTAAATGGGCCTCGATTAGGCCTGGTTGATGGGCTCTTAGGCACAGCCCGTACTAAGCTCGATTAATAAATGGGCTTAAATTTTTTACCCTCGTGTTGCCCAAATCTAGCCCATTGACAGCCCTAGTCAGATGTATTGTCTGATGAGTCAATGGTTTTAGTGGTATAAGTGCCTCTTTCTAACCGTTTGATCTGCAGACATTTCTTGTTAATGGATGCTTGACTTCATTGTCATGAATGGTTCTGATCCGTCCTCCACTGGGCCAAGGGTTTTTTAGAATAAAAAGAATGGTAGTCGACCCACATCTAGACTGTCGTGTGATTTCTCATGCGGAGCTTCATCCACATTTCGCCACAATTTGGACGGTCAGCATTGTCCTATTGGTGGGCCGTTGTATATTTGCCATGTCGTGTTCACATAGTTCAGCCATTGTGCAAATGTGGTAGAGCACTCCAAATATGGAAAGAAAGCGATGAAGGGTGAGAGATCTACCTAATGAATGGCATAGATCTTTTACATGTGTGCCAGGTTGGCAATCACACAAATGTCATCTGACACGCATGTGAAAAATCCCGTTTCACTGATTCGGTAGGCCATACTTGTATGAGAAAATGGACCGTGGCAAGTAAATATAAAATGGACCAACGTTCCATATCCAATGTACCAGCGTGGCCCACCTGATGGACAGATCAGATTTGTTGACAGCTGGCACTTGGCAGAACCAAATGAATGGCCAAGATCCTGCACACGCGTGCCACGATGTACGTGTGCTGTGGAACCACCCCTCCGACGTCCTCTGGAAATGTCTATGGAGAGGAATTATATGGTACCAGGACTGCATCTTTGCACACTATACATCGGTTTTCAATTCTGACAAGTGGGGCCCATGGTTTTGCAATCAAGACCATTGGTACCTTTTTCCCCACCGTAGATAGGAGAATCTTAACCTTTTGATTTGTTGCGTAAAGAGATAGTTAAGAAGATAAACACCAGAACAGTTCACATTCAAATGATAAAAGTTGTAATCTTTGTGGCTGTGATCTTTCAATCTGAGAGATTTTAGGTGCATGCTCTATCCATGGTTGTCCATAATAGATCAACGGTCTGGATTCATATCTTGCATATGCTGTGCAAAGATGGGACCACCGTATCTTATAGTTGCACAATACATGAAGAGACCAATCTTATCTACTCGGCAACAAATCGAAACCGTTGAAATTTGAGAAAACTGATAAACTTCCTCTTATAAACCACCTTACCCTATTCTATTCCCCTTCTCTTGGCTTCTGCTTTCCCTTCCAATGCTTTTGAATACAACGGTCGGATTTGATGGAAAAAACCACCCCATTTCACTTACGTCCCTTTTTCTCCCAAATCCCTGTCATCCACAAGACAAAGAGAAGCAATCCCAGCTCTCATGTCCTTGGAGTTGCAGATGTCTCCATGGAAAACCCACCTCCTTCTCTCAGATTTCCCCCTCATTCATGTGATTTTAATGACACCATGAAGCTAAATTCTCTAAATTCAGCGAAACAGATCCATGCCCAGATCATAAAATCGGCATCTGGGTGGAATTCGGATTCTTTCGTGAGCAAACTGATTTGCGTGTACGCAGAAACGGGCGACTTCCGATCAGCTGCAATGGTTTTCTTCATGGGTTTTGAGAGGGATTCTCTCTCATGGAGTTCTTTAATGGAAGAATTTGAAAAGAATGGCGGGAGATGGCATGAATTGCTTGCGATTTTGCACGAATTGCATAGAGAAGAAATGATATTCGAGGGCAGAATTCTGACCGCTGTCCTCAGAATCTGCACGAGTTTGATGGAATCTCGATTGGGTGAGGAAATCCATGCTTGCGGAATCAAAAGCGGTTTTGATTCAGATATCCATTTGAATTATGCTCTGATGGAGTTTTATTTGAATTACTGTGGCTTTGAGTGCATGGCTAAGTTGTTCGATGTGACGGATGTGCGGAATCCTCTTTTGTGGAAAGAGGGGATAATGTTGAATTCCCGAAACGGTTTGTGGTTGGAAAGCCTTGAATTGTTCCGTCGGATGCAATTCTCGTTTGTGAAAGCTGATAGTTTCACAATCGCGAAAGTTCTTCAGGCGTGTGGGAGGGCAGGAGCTCTCGAACAAGGAAAGCAGATCCATGGGTATGTTATCCAGTCTGGTTGCATTTCAGATTTGTTAATATGCAATTCTTTGATTATCATGTATTCCAAGAATTCCAAATTAGGATTGGCGAGAGCGATCTTTGATTCGATGGATAGTCGTAGTTCCATCTCATGGAATTCGATGATTTCGAGTTATGCTCTCAACGGTTTTATTGATGAAGCGTGGCAACTCTTAGATGAAATGGCATTGTCTGAGACGAAACCGGATATTGTCACTTGGAATTCTCTTGTATCGGGCCATTCTCTTTACGGGCTCCATGATGAAATTCTGAAAGTTTTGAGGAGAATGCAGACTGCAGGCTTCAAGCCGAATTCAAGCTCCATAACGAGCGTTCTTCAAGCAGTTAGTGAATCGGGCTTGCTGAATTTGGGGAAGGAAATCCATGGTTATGTGATAAGAAATGGGCTCGAAAATGATCTTTATGTTGGAACTTCATTGGTAGACATGTATGTGAAGAAGGGTAGATTAACTGATGCACGATCAGTCGTCTATAATATGAAATTCAGAAATGTTTTCGCATGGAATTCATTGATTTCAGGATATGCATATAATGGGTTTTTTGACAAAGCATTGGAGCTATTGAATGAGATGGAGAAGGACGGGATCAAGCCCGATCTGATCACGTGGAACAGTTTGATTTCGGGGTATGCGATGAAGGGGCTTAGCAAGCAAGCTCTGGTGTTGATCCGTCAGCTGAGGATGTTGGGCTTGAATCCGAACGTTGTTTCCTGGACTGCTCTCATCTCGGGCTGTTCTCAGACAGAAAATTATGTAGAGTCCCTTGACTTCTTCATCCAAATGCAGCAAGCAGGAATCAAACCCAACTCGGCCACCATAGCTAGCTCACTTCGAGCCTGCGCCGGCCTGGCTATGTTACAGAAGGGTGCAGAATTACACTGCTCTGCAATTAGGAATGGTTTCGATGGAGATATATTTGTCGCTACCACACTCATTGACATGTATTGTAAATCAGGTAGTTTGCAAAATGCTAGTCGAGTGTTTGGGAAGATTCAGAACAAAAATCTTGCCTCTTGGAATGCCATGATCATGGGTTTTGCCATTCATGGCCTTGGCGAAGAGGCGATTTTGCTTTTTAATGAAATGTGCAAGATGGGTATTCATCCGGACGGTATAACATTCACTGCACTGCTCTCGGGTTGTAGACATGCAGGAATGCTTGCTGAAGGATGGAAGTATTTCGACAGCATGAGGACCGAATATGGTATAAATCCAACACTCGAGCATTACGCTTGCATGGTTGATCTTCTCGGGCGAGGTGGGTATGTGGATGAAGCTTGGGATTTTCTAAGGACAATGCCGTTAGAACCTGATGCTGCCGTGTGGGGCGCGCTGCTTGGAGCATGTAGAATTCATAGGAACTTGGAACTTGCTGAAATCGCCGCAGAAAATCTGTTCAAACTGGAGCCGGATAATTCAGGGAACTATCTGCTGATGATGAATTTATATGCCGCTGAAAACCGATGGGAAGACCTCGAGAATCTGAAGGATGTGATGAATGTTGTTGGGGTGAAGAACAGGCCCGGATGGAGCTGGATACAGATCGATCATACGGTCCATGTTTTCTCTGTGGATGGGAAACCCCACCCAGATGTTGGAGAGATATACTTTGAATTGTATCAGCTGGTTCTGAAAATACAGAAAATGGGATATGAGCCCGATACAAGTTGCGTAGTTCAGAATGTCGACGAGGAGGAAAAGAAGAAATTGTTGCTTAGTCACACCGAGAAGCTGGCAATTACTTATGGGTTGATCAATACAGAAAAAGGCACACCCATCAGGGTGATAAAGAACACAAGAGTATGCAACGACTGTCATGCTGTAGCAAAATACATTTCACAAATAAGCTGCCGCGAGATTTTCCTCAGGGATGGTGTTCGGTTCCATCATTTCGCAGGTGGGAAATGCTCGTGCAATGACTACTGGTAGAAGGCAAGATGACTCCGAACTGTGTGGAGATCAATACTATCAAGAAAGAGCAGCTGAAATATTGGTTGAGATGGCTATTGCTTGGTGCAAAGACATGCAATGAGATTTCAAAAAATGGTGAGCCTATATGGTGTATTTAAGCTTTAAACCGCCAGGCTTTGGACGAGGTGCGAGGGGGCATGAAGATATCAGCTGCTAATGATGAGGAGATGAAGATGAATGGTCTAATGGGAACTGAAGGAATGGAAAATCCATCTTATGTGAGAATGTGAAAGAAGATTGAACTCATACAGTAGCAATGCCGTGGAGAGCAGCAGAATGACAGATTGGTCTGCTCTGATGGGTTTGAACATGTGTAGCTTCAAAACCGGGAGAAGCAAATAGTAAGCCCGAAACAGATGACATTGAATTTGAAAGATCCAGAAATCCATCTAGCTCGACGGGCTCAAAGTTGAAAAAAGCAAGGAAGAAACAGCTCGACGGACTCAAAGTTGAAAAGAGCGAAGAAGTAACAGAAGAGTGGTTCCTGAATATCCTGAACACACCCTTATGCACGCAGCTCTCTATGGTCGAACTGAGGAGCTCATAACTGCATCCAAGCTTGCATAGAAATGTTTTACATGTACTGTTAATCTTTACAGATTGAATCCAGATCGTCGAATTGTCAATAAGGCCCAGTTTGGTTGATGTCTCTTTTCCCTTTCTTTTTCTTTATAGGGGTAGGGTGGAATGAAGAACAACAAGAAAGATTTACCAGCTTTTCAGTAATAGCTTGTAGAACTATGTCTAACAAGGATTTCCAATTTGAAAAGAATCATGTGGTTCATCATTTCCTTAAGAGCATATACAACATGGGCGGCGGACAGCCACAACAAGAGAATCCTCTGCTCTCACCCAAGAACATTGTCTATGATTGCAAAGTGGATGGATTTGGAGGTTCAGAGATGCCGTCCGCATTGTTTAGGAGTGTGGTGCAAACCACAAGATCTAGAGAGCATCGAGATGGCCATCTTTCATTGGATGGTGCTGCAGGGTCTTTCCATATTGATTGCTGGATGGAACACATAGGCAGCCATAGGAACCGTTGATCTTCTGGGTACTGTGCAAGATGGATGACCAAGATCCATCCATTGCACTTAGTGGATGGTCCTGACTGCC
This sequence comes from Liriodendron chinense, assembly GCA_003013855.2. Taxonomy (NCBI): domain Eukaryota; kingdom Viridiplantae; phylum Streptophyta; class Magnoliopsida; order Magnoliales; family Magnoliaceae; genus Liriodendron; species Liriodendron chinense. The sequence continues at coordinate 456,278 of PVNU02003569.1, read as the reverse complement.
AAATGGCAGTTTTCAAACAGAGTTGAAACAAAAAATAGAAACAAGAAATGGCCCACCGATTGATTGCTAGGAGCATCCAGTCAGCTTGATATTTGGACCATGGCCCATCCACAGGAGTCAGTTTGATATTTGGACCAATTGAGAAGGAAATTTGCACTTTATTTCTTTCCATAGAAAAAGAAAATTGTTCTTCTTGTAGAATAGATTATATGGCAGTACAAAAAATAACGAGTCTTAGAGAGGAACAGAACAGAAGCCAACAGTCCCATGGGCGCTGGTCAATTCCGGGCACGGTGATGGCTCTACTCCAAGGGCGGCACCGCTGATATCTGCACACTTCCACACTGTCCCCGAACCAACACCACCAAAATTAACATTTGAGAGGCATATCTGAGTGAATGGAGAGTCCTTCAACCCTTGCATTACACCTGGCTGCTGAATGTTCACACCCCAAAGGTTCCTTAACGTAACCCCATCAACGATCGGGAGTGCATTTGGATTGAACTTGTTGTCGGGATGATCGCCCACGTCGCCTGCTATTTTTATCCCTTTGCGCACATTGTCCATGTGTACATCCTGCACCGTTATATTCCTAATGACCCCTCCCCTGCCAATGTTTGTCTTTACATGGATGCCAACACCCGTGTTGAAGAGGCTCACGTTCTCTGCCAAAACATTCTCTATCCCACCAGAGGTTTCACTACCGATAGCAATCCCGGCAAATGGGGTCGAACCACTCAACCGCCTGATGGTGATGCCAGAGCTTGAACGGCCATAGGCAATGCCATACTCATCCCAACCGCTCTTCACAGCCACCAGATCATCTCCGGTCGCAATGTAGCAGTCCTCTATGCAAACATTGGAGCTGGAATCTGCATGATTCAAATGGAAGTATAGTCTGAGTTGAAATGGATCCAGGTCTCCAGAATCCAGGAAATGACTCAAAGGTATCCTTGTTGCCATTGTATATGGGAAGAAGTGTTTTTTGCTGTTTAACTACCTGGATCGATTCCATCTGTATTGGGTGAGTCCGGTGGAGCTAAAATGGTGACGTGTCTTATGACAACATTGCTGCAATTGAGAAAGAGTAATAGTAGTTAATGATCTACCTGATTTTGTTTCAGCATCATACAAGTACACATACAAAGATGCATGCATACGTGTGCGATTTAGCTAATTTCAGGCTATCTGTATCTGGAATCTTTTTGCAGAGAAGAAAATACAAAAGCCAATTTCACCCATGCCATGTTTGCATCGGCCAATTATCCTAAGCCGTGGTTTTTAACACAGAAGAGAAAAGAACATGATATTCTCTTCCCTTCTTTTATCAGAGAGAACAGCAAACGATTTTCACATTGATTTCTTGAAAGCATTCATAGAGCTAAAACTGCATTAAGTTTGAAGACGTCAAAAATGCTATCATTCTCAAAAGAAAGGAAAAATTGCAAATAATTTTCCATTACAAAGTGTCAGTATAGGCAAAAAACGTATACTTGAGTGTTTGATTCCCAAACACTATTGCTTTCAAAACAGAAAATTTGTAACCATTTTCCATTAAAACGTGCCAGTAGTATTTTTACCAAGGATTCTACTGTTATTTTCCAATACAACATGACAGAAAGGATGTAACCCATGGCAATATATGGTGGTGTCTAACATAGGCAACCGGAGCAACGATCCATCACCCAGCAAACTTATGTTCAAAAGATGTCTCAGGAAATCAGCCTAATCAACAGAGTTGCTGGTTCTGATTAGGGAACCCAAACTCCCATGTTAAAAGAAAGAAGCCAAACTAGCATCGACTCAGCCAGTTCTTCAAAGAATCAGCAAGTTTTTGCTGAAACAGCCAAGTTAAACTCAGAAACTGAAAGACCGCTTTCTATGTAAAATCTAAACAATTGACACACAGCAAAATCTTATGTTTTGTTCTTTACCTGCAATAAACGGGATGAATATTCCAGAAAGGCGAGTTCTTGAATACCACATTGGAAATGATGATGCCATTGGAATTCACAAGCTCAATCAGATTAGGTCTTGTGAATTGGAGTGATCTTTGCCTCCACATGTTCCACCACACCTCACCTTGCCCATCAATCGTCCCATTCTGGCCTGTGGAAGCACAGGTTAATTAAGTAAAATAAGATGGTGAACAAATTTCTCTATGCAAATTGAGAGTACATAAGACATGCATCATCCATAAGCAGATATCCTATTTAGGAACGTGGACACACTCATGAATTAGTGCATGGACATAAAGCCTTCACTCTACAGGCAGCACATACCAGTTTACGTAATGACCACACATAGTGACATATACAGATGTGCAAGCAGGCAATTACATACCCATAGTAACAATAATAAAGTTCAAAATCGATGTGTGTTCATTTGTGCACCTACGTACAGCCGTGGTGGCCATGCTGGTGTGTGTGCAAGTGCTTTGGCATGCTAGAACAGAAGTTCCAAGAATGGTCAGTTTACATTGCTTATGTAATTGCTTTGAAACAATCCACAGTGCATGAGAATGAAAATCACAGCAAGTAGGAACTGTATACATGATGTGAACCATAGAAGCAATCCCTTGCACATTTATGATGTTTTCCAAATCTGAGACACCTTCTTAAGCGAAGACTAACCAAAAAGAAAAAAGAAAAAGAAAAGCATCATTTTTAAATAAATACTTCTAAGCTGAGTTCTACAGTCGGGCTTCCTTGTCTTATGCTTTGTTCTAGAATAAAAAGAAATTGTAGTTTCTTGAAATAATATCCATCTTTACGCTAATTTATTCTTGTCAATCGTTCTTCACCTTCAAAAATATTTGTGACTGGCACATGTTGTGACTACTTCCAAAAGAATACATCACATCAATATAAAAACAGAAAACCTTGGGCATAAAATGCACATAACATGCATCATTTCATCAGGCAGTGGTGACGTGGGACAATTACCTCCCTTTCTTTTTTCTTTTCTTTTCTTTTTTTTTTCCTTTTCCCTTTTCTTTTTCTTTTTTTCGATGAATAGAAAGTTTCATTAAAAGAAGAAAGATAACATAAGCAGCTTCAAACAAACAATTACAACCGAGAAGAACTAATGCATCCCAATCATGGACTTTATAGAATTTAGGAATTAGGATAATTTCATTGATTTTGCTATAGGGGCTTCTACCTGCGCAACTTTGCCAGTGGTAGCTACTAAATTTAACATGCATATAAGGCGAACATACGAAGAAGAAAAAAAATGATTCTCAACATTTTACCAATTCCCTGCAACCTTATGAGGTGACTGGTGACGAAAAACTGCCAAATACTAATTTCACAGATATGGTTCAAATTCTGACAAGTGAGGCAAACACTTTGATGATCCAGACCACTGGTCTGTGTATCCCACTGTGGATGGACCATGCCCAAAGATCTCCTTACAATAATCATAACCTTTTGATTTGTGGCCTAAAAATAAACGGTGAAGAAGAGAGATACAGTAACATTCCATGTTCAATTGAAGAGGTTCAAAAATTGTGGCAATGATCTTTGAAACTGGAAGAATTTTGGGGCCATCCATGGTGGGATGGAACAGAACAATGGTCTGGTTCACAGCATGGGAACCACTCACTAAGTTGACAACCCATGAACGTTGCACCAAAGCCTCTGGGAGCATATCCTATGGTTCCTCTAATTGCGTTTAATAGGATTTGTGCTCGAAATCTATTCATGTGGTTGTAATTTTATTGAAGTGGGGTCTGGCATTTTTCAAATTCAAATGATGTAAATTATAAAGATTGTCCTTCTGGATCACTATTGTTGTATCCCGCCATCAAGTTATCTTGCAGCACCCTTTCCATTATTCTGTTTTCTTTTACTAGAAAAAGGGCTAGCATATGATGCTAGAAGCACAAAAGAATCCAATTTTACATGCTAATCCGCATTATGATCATGGAAAATGGAGCCATAGAAGTGAGGAAGCACCTGTTATTATCACGTCCCGAAGCCCATCTCCATGAATAAAGCTCATATACCTCCCACCAGGTAGCTCTCTCCCCCTTCCATATGATGGCAAAGGATCGATTAACGGCCAGTTTGTAGTATCCTGCATCACCCAACAGGCAGGGAAACAAACACTGCTAAAGCATGGAGTTTAAATGAAAATTGGCTAGCAGAGATCACCATCCCAAACATGGAAGTAATTGAAAAATGAATCACGGTGGATGAGCCATGGCCAAAACCAACACTGTTTGCAGCATGCAAATAGGCATTTAGGAAAATGATTAAGGCAAGAGTCCACATAGAACTGGGAAATTTTCAATTCATCGACAGTAAGAATGGTTTGACAGACGCAATTTAGGCTTGCAACCCTGTGGGCACCAACTTTTGCCAATTTGCAAATGTTGGAGACTGGGGGCTGGTGAGCAGTACGATTGGAAAGGCCCTGTGACAATTTCTTGAACAAATTGAAGCAACTACCCCCAACTCGTTAGTTACTCAAACGAAGCAACTTGCAAATGATGATAAGTATGCAATACCAGTTCGTCAATTTGATCTCTAATGTTCATCACTTCGCTATATCAGCTTGAAATTTTAATCAAAGTGGTCCTCCATGCCATTAGTATCAGGAAAGCCAGACCTGATAAGGATGCTACCACTAGCACTTGCAACCATTTCTGTACACGTAGAATACATGCACTGATCTTTGGACCTTGTAAACTGTGGGCCCCTTCATGGATGGAGCATAGCCTGAAATCACAATCTTTAACCGATTCAATTTATGACACTTTCTTTCTAATCATCCGTTCGATGGACACCAATTGGATGGTTAAATTAGTATGTTTGCTGCAATTAGGGCTATGCTCAATGTGCAACAGCGCCCATGATTTCCAAAGCCTAGATTGATGTGCATATGCTTTTGCGTGCATTAGAGAGGTGGTAGCACCTTAACGACATCTCGCTGGCTTAAAACTTCAACAAGTGCATGGCCACCAGAAGAGGGGACCAGCCCATTTTGAGCCAGAGCGCAAACTCGGCCAGCATGATGAGTGGTGTGAATCTCACCAAATGGCTGCTAAGTTGGTTTGCGTGAGGAGCACATCACTTCAAAAGTACACAGCTGGTGCACTTTGTATTTCTCACTGTCTGTGGTAATTTAGGCAACAAGGATCTAAGAGCTAAGCTTGAAAGCTTTGGAAAAAGTCAACTCAGCCAAGTGAACTCAAAAACACCTCAATTTGGTGAAGATTCAGTTTTCATTGTCCAATCAACTAGAGAAACCTTAGCTTAATGGAAAAGGGGAGGAGATGACCACGGGTGGGTATATTCAGTGTACTTGGTTTTCAGTTTGTGCAGGTGAGCAAATGGTACAGTGATCCAGACCGTTGGTCTGACCACATGGATGGACCACTCTGACATGATTTCTCAGATCAAAGGATCCTATCAACCAGTCTTGAGTCTTTTTCAGCTGAATGTGAATCATTGCTGTATTTTTCTTCTCAACAATCTATTTTTATCCCACAAATGGTAAACACAGGACTGTCCTATCAACAAGATTTCAGCAAAAGGGTCCAACTATGGCGGATCCAAACAACAGAAAGGTCCCGAATCTGGATCACATGACCATGAGGTCAATTGCACATTGACAGGAGGTTTGAAATGTTCCACATATGTGAAATCCAAGCTTTCAATTGATCTTCTGGCAATAATTTGGTAGGCCAGAGTGTAAGATGATAAACATTCTCTCTGCCAGCCATTATTTTTGTGCACTATGGCCCCCCTGAATAACTTTCAGGCCAGAAGATATGAACAGTATTTTCCACCTGATGGATATCTCTGATCTCGCAGAGTGCCATGTGCATGCATGTGGGCTTAGCGAACTTCTGATTCTGGGCTGTAGACATGAGCAATATACTTTGGTTGTAGTAGAAGTGGCGCCCATGGTTAATTGATCCAAACCATTGGTTGATTGCCCATCACCTTGGACCATTCCCCCAAAAGATCTTCTCAATGACACAATCCCAATCTTTCAATTATAGCCTGGAAATAGAATGGCGAGAAGCGAAATATAGCAACTGTCCATTAATTAACTGTGGAAAGGGCCCATTAGCAGTCAATGAAATCTTCCAAATCAGACATACTCTCGAGCCATGCTTATCTAAGGTAGGCTGCATCAATCTAACAGTCTACAAACGATGGGCCTTTACTGAAAAGAGCCACACTGGGTTACCTAGTTTCACAAACTAAGAGCCACGTGGATGGAACTTGCATGAGATTCACCCATTCATCAGGTATGCCGCCTGTTTTTAACCATTGAACCCAAGAATCATGATCATTCATCAGGTATGCCGCCTATTTTTAACCATTGAACCCAAGAATCATGATCATCTAAAACTCAGGTAAGCCAAACCATTAGAAACAATAGGGATGGAAGGCCCACCATTGGTACTGTAGGACCTACTGTGTTGTTCGTATCTATCCAAACCATTCATCTGACTTGCTTCACCATGATGAAAGCATTAACCAAAAGCTTACAGTATTCTAAAACTCAGGTGGGCCATAAGACGTGAATTTGTAGGCTTTAGGTATAGAATTTTTGGGGTGGCCCACCAGCGTGTTGAATCATCCTGATTTTTGGTATCAGGACCAAAAAATGTGTGGAGTACGTGAAGGAAGGCCTGGATTTCATGCATGTTAGATCGTTTTGGGAGCAGTGTGGGGACCACCTTGATGTATTTTTTTGTATATCCAATCCGTCCATCTGTTTTTTGCCTATCATTTTAGGACACCATCCAGAACCTTAAGGAGATCCAAATCTCATGTAGACCACACCACTAGAAACAGCTAAAAATGACCATTAAAAAAATTTATGAGCCACAAAAGTTTTGGATCAAGCTGATCTTTTTGTTTTCCCTTCATCCAGGTCTTCTTGACATTATCAAGAGGTTGGATGGAAAATAAACATTACAAAAACCTTAAGATGGGCCCTTTGGCATTTTTAATGGTGAGGCACTCAAGCACCACTGTTTCCTGTGGTGGGGTCCACCCGTGATTTGGTTCTGCTTAAGTTATGGGACAGCGTCCTAAAATGGGCTGGAGAACGGATGGACGTCGTGCATATAAAAAAAATAAAAATAAATCATCAAGATGGGCCCCACGGTAAAGATAACACCCACTGAATCGTTTCTCCCATCTGAAGAAAGTAAACCCGCTAGGTGGGTACCCAGCGTCAGGGACCCAACAACCAAGTGTTTAACACCTCAAAAGCTGAGAATAAGTCCGTATCCCAAGGACAAGGATCCGTTAATCGCGGACGGGGTCTGGCTAGTGACGCTGCCACTAGTCAAGTGGCTAGTGGTCGGTGCTCTGTGGGCCTATCATGATGTATGTGTTTTATCCACACCGTCCATCCATGTTTACAGATCTTTTTCGGGCCTGAACCTAAAAATGAGGTAGATCTAAATCTCGGGTGGATCACACCATGGGAAAACAGTTGTGATTGAATGTCCACCATTAAAAGCCCCCTAAGGCTCAATGTAATGTTTATTTGACATCCCACCTGCTGGTTAGGTCATACAGGATGAAGGGTAGAAACAAATATCAGCTTGATTCAAAACTTTTGTGGCCACCAAGAAGTTTTTAACGGTGGAAGTTCAATCAACACTGGGGTTCACTTGGATTTCGGATATAACTACTTTTTGGTTTAATATCATAAAATTATCTGGAAAAATGGATGGCCGGCATGCATGAAACACATACATCATAGGGCCCATAGTAGGGCCCACAGAGCACCGACCACTAGTCATTGGCTAGTGGCAGGGTCACTAGCCAATCCGTTTCCGTTAATCGCGCCAACGAGAAAGGGCCTGCGTGACCACGCGTAGTCATGTGCGGGGCGTCACATCTCTCTACTGTGGATGGAGGATCCATGTGGAGTAGATCCACACTGTCCATCAGTTGCGCCACCCTGTTTTTGGAGCGAGGCCCAAAAATTAGGATAATTCAAAACCCAGGTGGCCCACATCACGGGTGACGGTTGAGATAAGAAGTCTCACCATTAAAATCGTCCAAATTGTGTGAGGGGTTCACCGTTGGGGGGGGGGGGGGGGGGGGGGGGGTGGGGGGGGTGTGCGCGCGCCCATCCAATCCATTCATCTGATACCTCACACCAGGATGAATGGAATTCCTGAAATTCAGGACATTCCAAGACATATGTGGGCCACAAAGAGTGGATTTAGATATTTTAGTGATGATTTTACATCTTTCCCTATGGTGTGATCAATCTAAGCCTTGGATTGGGCACATTTCGGGCAACCATGGTGAAAATGTGGCGGCGCACAAAATGGACGGGGTGGATCTGATGCATATTGTCTCAGCACGTGGTGATAATCACGCCCACCGTGCGACTACGCGCAACTGCAGTCCGCTGCTCCACGCCAGAACGAAAGGAGGGAATGCGAAGCACACACGCCCGCGAACGTGCAAACGAGAATCGCGTTACCGAGATTTGCGCCGCCCTCGCTCTTTTTCGTGTTAGCAGGTCGACACGAGTATGAGGTGGTCCGCGCGTGTAAAAAATAAGCGGTTGATAAAATGACCGTCATCAAAAGAAGGGATCCCGTTTGAGAGGACGACGCACGGGCCGAGATTGCCAATGTGCGGAGAGCGTGTGTGAACCGAGTGCACGTCTGAACGAAAACTCCTGCCTCAGTAGCGTTGGAACGCGAGGAGCGTGCCTACCGCTTACTTCGCGTGCATGAGATCCATACCGTACATCAGTTATAAAAGCCTTGTTTGCCCTTCACCACAAAAATCATGCTAATTCAACAACAAGTGGGCCACCCCACAGGGGAATTGTAACTAAACCTCTTGGAATGGGGTGACTTTTGGGAATGCTTTCATGCTGATGAGGAAAGTTGGAGGGCGTTCCATAATAACCGTTTCCAATGGTGGGGCCGACCTGAGCTTTGGATCATCATGATTTCGAGAGGCAGCGTAACTGATGAACGGATTGGATCACATGAAAGTTCCACCCACGTGGCGGTATGTACGCGCAACTTCCGCTATGACGGCTGTTTTATGAAGGAGAAAATGCATTACCTGAGAAGCTTTGATAACGGCGTCCTTGGCTAAGTACAATGTCATGTGGCTGGTGAGGTTAAAGCTCCCTGTCAGCCACACACCCGACGGTATGTAGAGCAGCGTGCCGCCTCTTCTCCTCATATGCCCGATCCGATATATCGCCTTCTGAAACGCTAACGTATTCAGCGTTTGCCCGTCGCCGACTCCACCAAAGTCCGTTATCGATATCACCTCCGGCCTGTACCTCATCCGTACCGCCCTGGCGCACGTTATCACGTCCCCTGCCGACACGCGTTCCAGAAAGAAAGGCGCCGAAACCGAAAAGCAGAGGAAAATCGCCAGCAAAAGATGAACCATTTTTTCCAGCGAAAAAATAGAAAAAATCAAAATGATTTTAAAAAAACGGTAGATCTGAGGATCTTGGCGGGGAGAAAGCCCAAAAGAGCACTTTAAGGGCGGAGAAATAGAGAAATAGCTGCTCCGAAACTGTAAATCTTGCGGAAAAGTCCTGCTGCGGAGAGTTTCAAATAGAAAGGTCCAAAAAGCTCTTTAATGGCGGATGATTTGCAGAATCTGCAAGATTTTCCCGGATATCCGCTAGTACGCCAAAGGCAAGTGTCCAAGCGCTTTTGCAATCGCTTAAAAAAAGGCCCGTAACCAGAGATTTTGCAATCGCTTAAGATAAGGCCCGTAGCCAGAGATATACACCGAAGATCTGTAAATGCTACAAGGAGAAAGCTCCAAAGACCACCTAACACTAGCAGAGGAAGAGATTTGTGATGAAGAAGATGAAGGGAAAATGCAATGGGATCTGGGCTTTTCTATGGAGATGTTGGTCGGATGGTGGATATTAGCTCGGAAAACTAAGCTGAAAGTTGGGATTTGTCCACGAGCGATTTGTTTGGAATCTTCTTCAGAGAGAGAGAGGGCGGGATTTGAAGGAGAACGGAAGGGAATTTTCCTTTTTATAAAGAGAGTTACTGGGCATCAGTCAATGACAGCAGACAATGTGTGTGAACTGCGAGGTCATTTGCTATGAGAAAAGCTTTAATACTCTAGGAGAGTGTGGTGGATGATACGCAGCTCTCAGAGATTGCTTAGAAATTGCATTCGTAGCATGATATTTACTCAAAATAAACTATGGGTTTCACTTTACATGTATCACGAAAAGTAAGATGCCGAACATTTTAAGTGACAGTTAAAAAAAAAATGAAAAAATATCCAGTGGTTCTGATTCAACAAACAAGTGTCCAAAAATCAGAGCATAAGATTATTCAACCAATCTGACTTTGAGACAGTCAATTTCACGATTTAACCAGTTTAATCTGAGTTAATATCTGCCTCATTACATATATCATTTCTGAGTGCCTGCGTATCATGCTTCATACGCAGCCGGAGTACCGATAACAGCCCTTTCTTTAAATCTGCTTCCTTTGTTTTCGTTTTTTTTCTTTTTTCTTTCTTTTCGCACTTCTTTATTTAGACGACCTATGCGGATGAGACTCGAGCAAATAAGAGTGAAATAGGTGATCCTCTGATAAGTACTGACAAGTGAAAGATGCTCCGGATCCAGACCATTCATCAGGTGGGGTCATAGATAATATTCTATGCATGAAAATGAAAAAGGTTAAATCATTTTAGGGGACTACACTTCAATGTTGAGTAAATACCACCGTTAATTTGTTTTTTTAGTGTCTAATTCGCCAGCATGTACATGGAGCATCCAAAAATTCATGATTGTGCATGTTTTGTGGACCCCATCTTAATGGATGCTTCAGATCTAGCACAAGTGCGCCATGTTAGCACTCAGCACTTTTGCCGCGGTTGTAACTTCGAAGTCTCTGTCTCTTCTCGCACTAACACTTGTCTATCCAGCTGTATCCGGTTCCATCCATTCCATTATGAAATGTCGCTGCATGCATGCCAAATGACTAAAACAGCTCTTGCTTTATGAAATTACGAATTTATCCCATGGGATAGGTTCCTGTGCATTTTAGCTTCATTTTGTTAAATGGTAGTGAGTTGTCCACCGCATCCGTAACATAATAAATGTCAAATCAGGAACGTCCAGGCTCTGGATTCCATTATGGATAGAATGCATCCTAAAATATCACACTGTTCAGGTGATCTTAAACATACTATTGATGCCATCAGATGAATGGTTAGAAAAGAAATATCAACAATCCAGATTCAATGGCTGATATTGGATGGTGAAGATGTCTGCTCGCTGCCATTTTTGCACTCTGCTCCATCTCCGTTGGGGACCAAAGGTTTGGCGTGACATGCAAGTATGGTGATTGTACAACGGGTGACTCCGATCCGTGCGTGACTCTACCAGACATCGAGGGTAACGAAGCATCTAAAAACCCTTTGGGTTGTGGGTGCGGAGAGAAGTCGTGGTGACTGGTGAGCGGTGAGTGAACATTATGGCCGGAATTGCATTGCTAGTCAGTTAGCTCTTATCGTATTGAGTAAACTCTATAGGGCCCACCGTGAATGTATGTAGTTTATCCACGCCGTCCATCCGTTTTTACAGATCATTTTAGGTCTTGAACCAAAAATTGAAGCATAGTCCAAATCTCAAGTGGACCATAACACAGGAAACAATGGGAATAATGATTTCCAGCGTTGAAACCTTTCTAGGTCCCACAGTGATGTTTGTTTGTCATCCAACCTGTTCATAAGATCACACAGACATGGATGAAGGGAAAACACAAATATCAGCTTGATCCAAAACTTCTCTGGCCCCCAAGAATTTTCCAACAGTAGAAATTCAGTTCACACTGTTTCCTGTTGTGTGGTCCACTTGAGCATCTGATATGCTTCATTTTTTTTGCCTTAATCCCTTAAATTACCTGTTAAAATGGATGGACGAAGTGGATAAAATACATGAATCATGGTGGGCCCCGCGGAGTTTACTCAGACGCAATCCGCTTCCGTATTAACAAGTATCTGAGCACGAATCTGGTATTTCATCAAAAGATGAGGAATCCATTGGTATTTCGTGCTTTCTTGATGGATCCAAACGGGGCGCGAATTAGGTGTTACCCCGGGAACAGCTTAGTGGGTGTTACCCCTACCGTATGGCCCACATGGATGCTATTTTGTATATCCACGCCGTCCATCCTTTTCTACAGCTCATTTTAGAATAAGGTGCCAAAACTTATAAAGATCTAAATCTCAACTGGACCGTACCACTAGAAGCAGTGTGATTGAGTGCTCCACCATTAAAAAATTCCAAAGAGCCCATTTGTAAGATATGGGTAAATTTTATTTTCAATCGAAGCTCTTGATAATTCCAATAAGGTCTTTATGAAGGGAAAATAAAAATAACAGATTGATCCAAAAATTTTGTGGCCCACAAAACGTTTTTAATGGTTATTCATTGCTGTTTCTAGTGGTATGGTCCCCCTGAGATTTGGATCTTCTTATGGTTTTGGATCACATCCTAAAATGATATTAAAAAGAAGATTGACAGCATAGATATATAAAAAATACATCAAGAAGGGCCCTCGCAAGGTTAGGGTAACACCCACTAAGCTGTTCCCAGGGTAACACCTAATTCGCGCCCAAACGGGCCCTGTGACGTTTGCAGATAAGGTGGCAGTTGTCTGTGCAAACTTGCTAGTCGCGAGAGCAGCCACCGTATCCTGCTCCACCGCTCCCAACACACGCACGCGTTGCACGTATGGACGATATATGGCTTCCTCATGACTTTCTGATTATAAGGTTGGGCCAGTTGGACGTAAAAACGGACGGTTGAGATGAGTTTCCGGTAGTCGACTCACGTGCGACCGACCCGATGATCTTGACGGCTCACTTTCGAGACACGTGTAGCAAGTAGCCCGATCAGATTAACGGGCCGCTTCTCAGATATGCTGACAGCACTAGTAATTGCCATTCGCTCCAAAGGCGTGACACCGTCTCCTGCCTGACAGATGGAGCTCCGTTGTAGAATTAACGCAGTCACGTGGAACATCAGATCCCCAAAGCCGTTGGCTGCGTCGTCTATGGCGGTCGCCATCATGCTCGGGATTTCGGTTTGACAAGTGAGGCTAGAGCCGTGCTAGCGTCGTGCTACGTCGGTGAAACTTCCATGAGATCCACCCCGTCCATCAGGCTCGTTGCGTCATTTTCACCACGAAAAAGCCTGAAAACATGATACTGAATACTCAGGTGGTTCACACCATGGGAAACAGTTCGGATGGGCCTCCCACAGTTAGTTCTGTGTACGGCTCATGCAGGTGTTTATATTCCATCCAATCTGTTCATCTGATGCACCTCTTCAGATGATAGAACTGCCCAAAAATCACAGTATTTTAAAACTTAGGTGGGCCATGCCACGTGATTTTAGAGGGGGCGGATTAGGTGCAGCCCTTACTGTGGGCCCGCCCTGATCTATGTATTCTATATCCACGCCGTCCATCAGTTTTTCTCAGATTATTTTAGTGCATGAGCCAACAAATGAGGGAGATCCAATTCTCACGTGAACTATACCATCGGAAACAGCGGTGATTGACCATTAATGGGCCACAAAAGTTTTGCCGATATTTGTTTTCTTTTTCTTTTCTTTTTTTTCCTTCATCCAGGTATATGTGACCTTATCAACAGGTTGGATGGCAAATAAACATTACGGTAAGCCTATGTAAGTTTTTAATGGTAGGACGTTCAATCAACACTGTTTCCTTTTTAGGTAGTATGATCCACCTGAGATTTTGGATCTTCTTCATTTTTAGGTTCATGCCCTGAAATGACCTGGAAAAACGGATGAACGGCTGTGGATAGAGAATACATACATCAAGGTGGGCCCCACTGTAAGCGTCGCACAATCCGCTCCCGATTTTAGAGGGGCTGATGCATCTGATGGACGGGTGGGTGTCATGCATGTCAAGTGGTTTCCCCGCATTAGAGAAAGTTAACCTGCTAGGTACCTTGACGAGGCATCCCAGCATTCTACGTGGGGCTATAGTTGGGCAATCCAAACCATGATTGCATGCTGCTTCTTACAGGGATGGACCATCTAAATGCATCTCCTTAATGGGACAACCACAGCCAATCAAATATTGGCCTTGAGAAGACAAATACGTCAACGGTACACGTTTAAGTGGAAACAGAAAAAAAGGTCCCGAGATTGCTGGCTCAGATCTTTTTTAGTGTTTAGAAGCACGAATGGTATGGATTGCCTATCCGTGGCCCAGTTTATCTTGCCAAGGGTAGATGATCCTTTCCTTCAAATAAGGGATAGGTTTATCGGATATGGGTTTGATAGGGCCCACGATCATCGTCCCTTACCTAAATTCCAGGCTGGTATACTCTTCACGTGGGCTATGGCCTATGGGCCACACATGTGCATTGAATATGTACCATTGATTATTAGTTTATTTGTCGGGCCAAGGTACATTAGCCTGGAGCTGGCTGGTTAGCGGTCCAAGATTCTTACGTGCTCCAGTGCAAGCACATGTGTGTTCCTTGTGGTGTTGGGGCGCTTCTGTTTGGCTTTTATAAGGGCACGTGCAAGTAGAGCTGTACACAAGTTAAGTTAGCTTGGTTTTTCGCTAGTTTGAACCGCCTCGGTTCAACGCAGTTCAGACGTTGGGTTCAAATTAAGGCTTGCCATTTTTTCCCAGTTTTAAGATTTTTGAGCTACACTGGCTTGATTTGGCTCAATTCAAAGCTCAGTTTGAATTTGACTGAAGTGCTTAGGTTGACCGTAGGCCTGGATATTATTTTAAGCTAGGCTTTTGGATAAGGCCTATCTAAATTTTGGTTTTCTTCATGTTCAAAGTCAGCTTGAAAGCTTGATTGAGCCAAGCCAACTCGATTTGGTTCAATTTGGCGTTCAGCTCTACCTGCAAGTGTAACAGAGTCACGAAAGAAGCCAGACGACATCCAAAGCTTCTTAGGATAAGCTTAACCTACAAAGTGATCGTGGGTGCCCCCCATGACGTGTGCATAACATCCCATCCGTCCATCATGATTGCCCTCTCATTTTCAGGGGTGTCAATGGGCCGGGCTTGGGCCTGAAAAATCAGAATTTTACACGGACGGGTAGTGCAATATCAGGGACGAGACCTACCCCAGGCCCGGCCCATTGACACCCCTACTCATTTTCTAACTGGGTTTGATACAAAAAACAGGTGGGACGCCATGTGAAACCATGTCCAAAACCTTTAAAATCACTCGTTGAGGCCCAATCTTTGGATGTCCGTTCATCCTAGTAGGCGCATCATCTGAATGGATTAGATGGCGTACAGAAAACACTGTGAGGCATAAATAATCAGAAAAGTTTTTAAATGGTGGATGTCCTCATCCCAACTGTTCCTTATGGTTTGGCCCACCTCAATTTTTGGTTTTCCTGATTTTTGGGCACCCAGAATACCATTATGGGGTGCAAATGATGAATGGATTAGATGTCATGAAAACATCACTGTGGAACCATGTGCCTGCTTTGTAGTTTAAGCTTATCCTACATAACTTTTTATTGGATCCAGCCTCATCAATATTCCATCCTGGAACCGAACATGCCTCTCATTTTCGGGCCAGTGAGGTCAGATCTTGGACCCCATCATGCATAGATAACGCCCTAAATATTTATCTCGTCCAAAAATGCCAGCCATATGATTCGTGACCTTTTTGTTCCTGTGGACTAAAACATCCCTCTCATCGGAAAATCTTAGCCGCATATGATTGCTGACTTCTATTTTCATTGCATGTGGGCTACTGTCTGAACTTATTATGAGCCAACAAACATGGATGGCCAAAACGGACATTTAACTGCCAGCTGTACATATCAATAATAGCATCATGCTTGAGCTATTTGTTACTCTGGCAGCGTGTGACACTTGATACACAGGTACTCAGAACTTATACATCTGGCGCATATTAATTCAAATTAAACCGACTAACACTGTTTCGAGGTCACCGTCCCAAAATCATATTCGCAGAAAAATCCTCACCTCTGATTCATGGACGCTTGTCTGTTGAATTAAGTTCTTTGGATTTATTTCATTTTTAAATGTCTAATGAATGTCCACAAACCGTAAAAATAAACATAATTGTTTATTCGTGATATCGATATCACTGGGACCCATAATTTGGACCGTTTAATTTGAATTGCTTGTTTTCAATATGTAAGTGCCTGCGTATCATTCATAACCTTCCGGCCGAGTATCGATGTATCAGTCCCACCATGCATAATGAAGTACGTCCGATTTTCTGTGAGGTAGCCCTCTCGACGTGACCTAGAAAGTTCGATGAGTGGTGCACGTGGAATGGACCATGCAACCAATGGCCCACCGAGTCGAAATGCATCAACGCTCTAAAAATGCTTACAGCACTGGCCTAAAAAATCCGGCAATGGAAACGCGAAAGAGAGATGACTACTGAGGTTTTGAAGATGGGATCATCCATGGCCCATGAATCGAAACATGTAGAGACAACTCACCAGTGACGTGGCCGGTGATGTATCAATCAGAGCCATCCATGTATTCGGCCCTGTCATGGATGGCTTGTGTTTTAAAAATCCAACCTATTAGCAAATATGTCCATAATTCCATTCAATTTTCCATACTGAATAGCTGGCCCTTCAATTTTCCATATTTGATGAGATCAGAACTGTTCATTTAGTGCTTCTAGCAGTGATAGTTTACAGCTAGTTGCACTTGCACGGTATCATCCACTACACAAGCATATCCTGACCATACAAATTTTAGGACCCACCGTGGATGGAGCACTCCCCTAAAATTACGCTGATCGGACAATCCTAACAAAGTGATAGGTGGCTAACAAATGAGCGGTTAAAACTAAAATGGTCAGGGTTCAAATCATTTAAACGGTCTTGTCGGTGTGGATTTTGAGATAGACTCATCCGCGGCGTGGCCCAATATTTGGACAATCCAGAATGCTTCATAGGTGCGTTGTGCGTTGTCGATATTCATAATGGTATATCCGTTGCTATGGCACGTGTATTGCTATCGAGGCCGAGTATTCCAACTTCACTAGCTTGAGTGAGATAGACAAGAGCCAACAAGTACACATGCTACGGATCCAGCGCATTCATCGTGTAGGATAGACTTGGTGAGTGGGATGTGAGTCGTCCGAGTAGACTAAGACTCGGTCAAGTCCAATCTAGCTTGGAACCATGACTCACCATTGAATATATGCCCAACTTGGACGAGTCACCCCTCGACTCAGCCTACTCCTGAGTTGACTCGGGACAGAATGAGTCAGTCCAAGTCACTGAGTCTTCAATCTATGCTCCAGACACTCCTATCCCTAGGCAATTGATGCAACCACGTAGCCATACAACGACTGGGTCAGGGTCGACCTGAGCCCAATCTGTTCGCCAAATGGGCCAAAACCTCAGGTGTGAACCCAACAGCTTGCAGCCAAAACTGGCCCACTTAAAATTCACCAAGCCTGAGCCCAAGCT
The DNA here is from genome assembly GCA_003013855.2 of Liriodendron chinense. Taxonomy (NCBI): domain Eukaryota; kingdom Viridiplantae; phylum Streptophyta; class Magnoliopsida; order Magnoliales; family Magnoliaceae; genus Liriodendron; species Liriodendron chinense. The sequence continues at coordinate 438,791 of PVNU02003569.1, read as the reverse complement.
GACCCGCCTGTCTAAATGTAACCGAGTTGGGCTCAACTGATCATGCATGATACGACTCAGGTTTACTTATGGAATTTTGGGCTCAAGGAATGCCTAGGGCAGCCCAAGTGATAGATGCATATGTGCATACAACACATTGCATGAACCTTTTCTAGTGTCAGTTCCGACCAAGGGTTCAATCCACCACCTGTGTTTGATCAATGAAATTCAATCTCAGCCTTCCATCTGCTCTGTTACGGATTTGGAGCCCTTGAAATGGAAATCCTAATCAATGCAAATCATGGACTGGTCGATTATTTCACATGGTCCAAGTCAATTCAAGCAAGTCATGACTCAACGCAAGGCCAAACAAGTCAGATCGAGTCACGGTCTTTTAACCATGGTTGACAACTGACATATGGGCTAACCGACCTGGCATTACATTCTCTGGGGACGGCTAGGATAACAGCATGGCATGGTGTGATGATGGGTGTGGTATTTAGAGGTTGGAAGATCACCCATCCATGATGGGTGGATAAGCGGTTTGGATCACCGATCCACGCCCCATGGCCCACATGGACCCTCACCCCAGCAACTTGACGGATGCGATCTCTTGTTCACGGATGCACACGGTGATGAGATCCCCTGCCTAAAAATTGAGGCCATTCCACTCCTCGTATGGGCCACGGTGTGCAAATACCAACGAACGGCTGAAACAAAATTTTCTGCCCCCGTGGCTCCCTGCCAGAAAGAGCCTGTTTTTCAGGGACGCAGATTAGCTACTGGCAGGTTGAGTAGCGATTTTAGCTACTGAAGTGACGTCACCATGTTCTGTGGGCTTCAGCATGATGTATGTGTTGTATCCAAACCGTCCATTCGTTGGGAGAGATCATTTTAAGGCATGAATCAAAGAACGAGGAAGATCCAAACCTTAAGTGGACCCCACCACAGAAAACAGTGGGGAAGTGACATCCACCGTTGAAAACTTCTTAGGGGCCGTGGAAGTTTTCGATCAAGCTGATATTTGTGTTTTCCCTTCCTCCATATCTTTGTGAACATATAAACAGGTTGGATCTCAAATAAACATCATGGTGGGCCTAGGAAGTTTTCAACAGGTGGATGGCACTGTCCCCCCTGTTTTCTGTGGTGGGGTTCACTTGAGATTTGGATCTGCCTCATTCTTTGAGTCATACCCTAAAATGGCCTCTCCAAATGGATGGACGGTGTGGATACAACACATACATCATGCTTAGGCCTACATAACATGGTGACGTCACTTCAGTAGAGATTCGCTTCTCAACCTGTCAGTAGCTACTCCGCGTCCCTTTTTCAGGCCATCAGATCTCAATAGCGGGGCTGGCCTGGTGGAAAGATCAGACCTAGCAAGTGGGTCAGGTTAGCACGCATACTGCGTGTGGGTTTAGCAAAAGCATCCGAACGGCGTACACGATTGAACAGCTTTATGCCATTGAATTCACACTAGCTTTTGGAATTTGGAGCGCACGCGATTGGCAGTTACTTATATAAACCTGAGGCTCTGTTGCTTATTCGTGACAGGTGACTTAAATCCAAACAGCCTGAACAGTAGGACCCAGTGTAGATTTGTCAGGTACCAGAGGTCGAATCGAGTCGGCAATCCGGACCTCTAATCAGTCAATAGACACTTTCTCATTAAATATGGAACACATGCTGGTTTTATTGCCCAGTACTGGAGTAGATGGCAATAAATGTACCAGTTACAGTCATGGACGCGGACTGCGACCTACCCCTGCCCGTCTCTAGCCAAAAACGGACAGATCTATTGGGGGGGGGGACCGTGATGTATCTATTTATCTACACCGTCGATTACTTTTCTTATATTATTTTAGTGTATGTTATATTATTTTAGTGTATGAGCCCAAAATGAAACAGATCTAACGCTCAAGTGAACCACATCAAATAATAAGCCTGGGTTGCATTAAATGCAAAAGTCATATGTGGTGTGGTCTAATTAAACATTGATCTGCCTATTTTTGGGCTCATACGGTAAAATAATCTGAAAAAATAAATGGATGGCGTGGATAAAGAGATGCATCACAGTGGGACCCCACAGATCTGCCCGCTTGTGGCGAGAGACCTAGGGTAGGATGCAATCCGCATCCTACAATCATGCATCCGTAATTATCAGACCATAATTCATCGGACGGATTGCATGAAGTGGGGCGCTGGACACACCACAGCCTAGAAAGAAGGCAGATCTAAGGCTTAAGCTACGTGATGACGTGATGCCTACCATTGAAACCTTCTTTAGGGCCCACCATGGTGTTTATTTGCCATCTAACTTGCTTATAAGGTCACATAGACTGGGTGAAGGTAGAACATAAATATTTCAAAACTTTTGTGGCAGCGAGGTTTTCAATGGTAGGCATTCAAACACTAATTTTCCTGTGGTGTGGTCCACTTGAGCTTTTAATCTTGCCTCTTTTTTAAGCACATGCCCTAGAATGATTTTTCAAAATATATGAACAACATGGATGAAACACATACATCAAGGTTGGCCTATAGAATCCCTGCAGGACTGTTCTTCCCTAGCTAGTTCCTGGTGGGGTAGGGATAGGACCCAATCTGCCGCCCTTTTCGTTGGGGTCTGGACCAAGTGCATCAAGCACCATGCTGGAGCACCGGTCCAACGCTGATAAAAAAAAGTGCCACGCTGGCATGTATAGGCATGGGCCCACAATAAAGAGGTGGAAAATCTTTATTTTTACTGGGTCCCATCGTAAACACAGCATTCAAGTTGAGGATCCCATCGTAAACACAGCATTTTGAGGAAATCATACGGATCCGTTAATATAGCTGTTCGACTTGCCAGCTGTTTTGGTCCCTTAGCTGTTTATTTTATATAGCCATGTGAGGTCCATGACCTTGGGACCACTATCACTGTAAATTCAGCCTTCCTCCCTTTGGTTTGGTTTTCCATTTGCTTGGGGGTTTTTCGCTAGCAAGATTGTGTCCTCTTCTTTTCTTTACCAAGCTCTTATTAGATCCCTTCTAATATGATAAACTTGGAATGCCCCAAGTAATTTATCTTGGTTTCTACTTATTAAGCTGAAGTGATTAAATAACTTTTAGATAAAATGGTAAGGTATGATTAACCATAAACCAAACTTATCTTATATAAGTTACTTATCTACTGTTATAAATAGAAAAAAGTAACTTATTTAGTTGTATCCAAACGGGCCCTAAAAGTGAGCCCAACATGGTGTATAATGATTATGCCTTTTCTAATATAATAGTATTAGGATTTTCATTAATTTCCTAATAAATAATCGACTAGCTAAGATTATGGGATCAAAATGTCTTTTTAGGTGGTACAGGTATTGAAGGTGGGCCACATGTGATGGATGGCCTAGATCAACGGTTATTCCTTTTCTGATGTAATTAGCATTATCATATGATATTGATTTTTGGAATGGACAAGTAATCAAGGGCAGGTCCACGTGGTATTTAATGATGAAGCCTTTTATAGTATGTAAAAATGAATCACTCATTTCCTAATCATAGTCCAGGTTTCTACAATGATGTAATCAAAATAAAAAATTTCAAGGGGACAAGCAATTAAAGGTGACCACACACTATGGAGAGTCTAGAGCAATGGTCAAGCGTATGGCACAAATGGCTAAGGAGGAGGTCAAGCATATCATAGGGATATTCGACAGTCACACAGGAACCTTCTCCATCTTCCTAACTTGGGCTCTCTTTGCATGCGAAAGCTGGCAGAGCACTTGTAGAACATAGTTGTGGAGAGATTTGAAAGAAAATTATCCAAAAGGAAAAGTCGGTACATTTTTCTCGATGGTTGGATTACTCTCATCAAATTAGCTTTACATAATCTCTGATTATATTTCATGTCCCCTCTTCACATGCCCGAAGTTAGTTTTGGCTAAGTTGGAAAAGTTGTACCGCAACTTCTCATTTCAGGACTCATAAAAAGAGGAAAAGATTCCATCTTATGAGCTGGGAAGAGGTGTGTGAGCTATTTAAAGAGGGAGGGACCGACATTTAAGGATTTGGAGAAGATGAACCTAGCTCGCTTAGAGAAATGATTATGGCACTTTTAGATAGAGGAGGAATCCTTGTGGTGAGGGGTCATAGGAGGAAAGTTGGACATCAAGAAGGTAGACGGCAAGTCGAAGACTAATCTCTTTACAAAGCTTTGTGAGTTTGGAAGGGGACATCTAAGCTAAAGACTAAGTCGCAAGGATCAACTTTAAACCTACAACGTTATGGGCTCCATAGAGCTGGGTGTTTTACTCACTAAAAAAAAAAAAAAAACTAGTGTAGTGGAAGATTGGTAGGAAACTAAGTGTATTGACATTCCTTACGTACTATAGGAAAGTACAATGCTCAATACATGAATCCAAATCCTTTGTTGGCAGCAAAGCAGGAAATTTCTGTTTGCTGCCATTTCATTGGTCCACATAATCACATAGGTCTGCAATCATGTTACATCTTCAGTACAACCTGATCACGCTGATGTCATGTAGTGTGATGTGGACCAATGAGAAGGCAACAAGTAAGGATTCCCTGCTTTGCTGCCAACAAAGGATCCGGACTCTAAAAGTTATGAGTTTAGATTGTCTACTCAGATTCAATAGGAATTTTCTATTTACCGACTCTTGATTGGTCCAGCTCAAAATATGTTAGCACTGATTGCATCAAATGCAGTAGTGCTGACAACGTCAGTGCTTAGCTGGACCAATCAGGTGGTTAGCAAACAAAAAAACCCTATTGAGGCCAAGCAAACGATCCGGACTCAAAAGTTATACATGTGGGTGTACAACAACTCAAGTTAAACCCAGTGAATCGTGGGACCAACCATCTCTAATTCATGATCTCAAAATCATAGTTGAAAAATTATAACCTTTGATTCATGGTCACTTGTTGGTACCCGTTGGATGTTTTTATTTTAATTATACTAGTATTTAACAACTTAAAAATACGAAATTATGAAATACCTTTAAATAACAAGATTGCAGATGTGAATGTGGTAATATCCGCATCCAGCCTTCTTAGAAGTTTAGTAAGCAATTAATGCAATGAAAGATTTTCAATTGCGTAGAAAAGACTCGTCTAAATCTGATTTTTCTAGTTAGATGTGTTGAGTAATCGGGTAAATGAATATGTCAGGGTGTTGTATAATGACAATCCAAAACATGAGCTTGCTTTGTTGGTAAACATGGCTTAAAAAGAATCGATTGATGAAGATCATGACTAGTTTGGGAGCATGAAAATGGAATCTTTGATTTGAAATCATGGATTTTCATTTATATTTGGCAACATTAATTTTCAAAAATTTTTAATTTCTTAAATTGTGCTTTAGAATTTAGATTTTGATTCTTGAAATTATTTAATACATTCATAAGAAAATAAATGCAATAAACTGGAATGGTCTTAAATATTCCAAATATAAGATATGCATGCAACACAAGACAACATTACACCAGGTTCATTGTAAGATAACCTTGTGTCTTGCCTGCTAGCCCAACTAGAAGACGCCTAAGCGTTTCAACAGCAGGTCTCAGGTTTGAAATGCTAAGGAGACACACTAACCCTACCGGTTGGTGGGTGTATCATGCGGCTAATCATGTGGGTGCGTTGCGCAGCTAACAAGGTGGGCTTAATAATTTCACGATTGAATTCGTTTTGAATCATTGTTACTTTTTTTTAGCTAGGTTCGCTTGATGATGATATAGGTTTGATTTTTGTAATATCCTATTATCATGATGCAAATGCAAGTGAAAACATTCAATTATATGAATGGATGTAAATACCACAAAAGAGGATGATATATTATTATGAAATCCTAAATTTTGTAAGATAGGGTATCACTTAATGTTGAAAAAGGATGAAAATATTCGAATTCCAACCACCCAAAATTGACATTTAAGATTTTCGAAGTTGCCAAACACACTTATTTTATATATATTAGATTTCAATTCCCAAATATTCAAAATTCAGGACTGGGGGATGCCAAACGACCCTTAGGGCTTGTTTAGTTGGCATCCAAAAGCTATTTCCAACTTAAAATCTAGATTCCAATAAAATTCAATTTTAACTAGTGCATGTGATGGCAAGTTCCAGCCAAACAAGATTCCATCTGGAACTTGAATTGGTTGGAATGGGGATTAGTGGAAACTATGGAAGAGAAGAGAGGCGGAAGTGAGTGTCATTCAATATTGATGATAATATGCCTAGGTTGGTGCCCACCTTGATTTATGCATTGTACATGTATAATGTATGCTTTTTAAATCCACATGATCTATTTGTCTTGAGATCTCAATTAGAGACATTAGACAAACAAATGAGGTGGATATAAATCTCAAGTGAATCATACCATAGGAAAACAATGTTAATTGAACATCCACCATTAAAAACTTCCTAGGGCCCACTATAATGTTTATTTGCCATCCAACCTGTCCATCTGTATCGTGGGACTATTATAGGCCAGGGTCAAGTTCTCAAGCGGATCTGAACCCCAAGTGGGCCATGCCACAAGCAACGGTTAGATTACATTGTTTTCAACTAAACAGAATTTGGATTACATAATTTTCAATTAAATGGTAATGAAATCTAGGTTTTCAATTCAGTTTTTGTAATTTTGGATTCTGCTATGCTACTGGAATTTGAATTTTCTCTACATTCTAGATTCTGCAACCAAACAGCCCTTAACCTTTGTGTTTGGGGTGATGTCTTTTAAAAAGGACTGCAGTTGCCGACGTTATTAGCTAAAACAGTGAACTCTATAAAAACGGTTACTGGAATCTTCTAACATGGGAAGATATTTTGGGTACCTCCATCCACACTGCTACTCAACAGGTCTATATGGCTAACCATTAGCCCACTGCTACTCAACAGGTCTACAGCCGCGCATCATATAATTCTTATGATGGCGTAACCCACCTTGGGCATGTGAGCCGTTTGTTCGCGAAGTAATGGATCATGATAAGCTTCGCACGTCATTCCAGAATCCCGACCGTACGTAAAAATTCCCGATTTCATCCAAATATCGGACCTGTTATCGGAATTTGGTACCTAGCATCAACGACACGGATGAACGGATACGTGGGCTGGCCTGTTATAGATACGCATCCTGGCCGAGCATCAAAATAATTCATCAGCGGAGCATCTAAGCTTGCTTCGGAGCAGGGCCTCGCTCGCTGTCTGTAACCAGTCAACCAAGTAAAACAAAACCCTCACGCGGGCGCCAACGTGATTTCAATCGCAGATAAGGTTTCTTCGTCTCTTGCTTCTAATCTTCCCATCGTGTGGCTGTTAACTTTCAAATCTCTGAGAGGAGAGAGAGAGAGAGAGCATTCCTTTCTCTTTCAGCGAATTCTTCCTACACATAGCCCTAATTCCTTCTTTCTTCTTCGTTTTGTTCGCCATGTCTGCTCTTCAAGCCTCTATCATCTGCAGGCCTCCATCTCTTCCTTCTTTCTCTTCCAAACCCCATCGACTCTTGCTCTCCAATCCCCGTCTCCGCAATCCTTCGCATCCCCGCTCCTTGTCTCGCCGCCCTCATCGCCCCACCGCCCTCGCATCCCTGCCCGAAAACCCCAATTCCACCCCGGATTCATCTTTCCCCGGGCATGACTGGATTTCGGATCTTGAAAAAGAAGAAACTGCCGATTTCTCTGCTGGAAGTGGCAGCGACGGGTTGGCGGCTGATGCGGGACCTGCTGTGGAGGTTGAGGCAGGTCGGGACGATGTTCAGGCCGAGAGTGGGGATTCGGCGGGGAAGCAGGTGGCGGGGAGCGGGTTCCCGTTGGCGGCATTCCTCACGGGAGTGTTTGTTTCATTGAGGAAGGGGTTCGAGAAGCTGGCAGCGTCGGACTGGTTGAGCTGGTGGCCATTCTGGCGGCAGGAGAAGAGGCTGGAGCGGCTTATCGCGGAAGCCGAGGCAAACCCAAAAGACGCTGCGAAGCAGGGCGCACTGCTAGCGGAGCTCAACAAGCACAGGTTTTTATTTATTTATTTATTATTATAATACTTTGTTTTGTATTTCTTTCTGGTTTCTCTGTTTAAATTCACTATTACTTTATTTACATCACCATTTTATTCATTTTCAATGTTATACACTTGCATTGCTTATGGTCTTGTAGTTTTGCAATCATAACAGTTCCCTTACTTTTATTGAAGGCATTCTACTGTAGTAAGTTTTTTTTTTTAATTTTTTTGGTTATGAATGTATTCTTTGCCTGTATATTCTTTTGCTAATACTAATACTAGTGGTATTTTCGTAATAAAAAGTGTGACTTAGAAACTGATGGATGTTCTTACAAGCCACCAATCAAAAGTATTCTGAAAACTTGGGTTGGACTTATTAGGAATTGACTGTCTAATACCCATCCTTCGATTAAGGGCCTGTTTAGGTGTCACCCCAAAAAGGGAATTACGTAGATTTTCAAGAGGGAAAGATGGATGTCCAAATTGCCTGTGTCTGAGGTAGCTCTAAAGCATCAGCAGGTTGGTGACAAACACCTGTCTTCTGTCCAAAATTGCTAGCGAGATAAAAATGGGTCTGTACGTTCTTTATAATTTTATTTAATTTGTTTATTTTTTATCACTTGAGAAATTCAGGATGGACAATGTGCTACCACCTACAACACATAGCCAACCGGACATATACTAAGGCATTTATCCAACATTTCTCCATCTGCCGTGTTTCTCTCATCCTTGTTTTTTCATATCTATAAAGATCTGCTAACCCTTTTACGTTTTCTAAGATAGGGGATGCGATTTATAAGTTTAGTTCACAAGATGTAGACAATTAGATTGTTTTGTATGCTTCTGTGTCTCCTATTGCATGCCCATGTTTAGTGGTTGCAGCTCTCATAATAGCATTGCTGTTATATTCTTGGCAGCCCTGAATCTGTGATTAGACGTTTCGAACAAAGGGATCATGCAGTTGATAGTAGGGGAGTTGCAGAATACCTTCGAGCTCTCGTTGTCACTAATGCTCTAGCAGAATATCTCCCAGATGAGCGATCAGGGAAGCCTTCGAATCTTCCTACCTTGGTAACATTCGGCCTTAGCGTGGTTATTTTTTTTTACTTGTGTTGCTTTGTTTGCTATCCTTTCTTCACAACTTTGTGAATGTCAACCTCGACATGACTTTCTCTTCTTTCAATTTCTTGTTACACTGCATTACCCGCATGCGTTCCTCAAACTGTATTACATGGCTTTATAAAAAATGTAGAAGATCTGAAATACAAGCCATCTTCCACTGAGGTTGAGGGGTGGATGTGATGCCCCCTTGAGGATGGGACATGCCACTATGAAGGCCCCTAAAATGCCTCTACTGTTTGTAGGGAAGGGAGGGCGCTGGGCAATTAGGTAATACCCACTACCAGCAAAATGTCCATGTCACCATAGCTAGAAGGAAAATGTCCATCTCTGTCACGATTGCCACTACCTTGACGTCCTCGAGTGGCAATAAAAGAAATGGCCGCAGGATTAAGACTTAAGAGTCGTCATTTTGAAAGATTCAAGATGAGCTTCCTTATTATGAAACATGACTCTAAACTTATCAAAGTCGAGGAAGGGATCTGTAATGAAAATCCTTATAATCTGGAAGGGGGTTATCTAAAGTATAGGCGACAAAATCATAGTTGGACACACCCAATAGAAGTTAGGACATCAGCAATTAACTTTAATTGAGAGAGATACATGGACACAAATTTTAATCCTTACAGCCTTTTTTTTTTTTTTTTTGAAGATCATATCAAAGTTGGAGATCCTTAGCATGAGATTTTTGAGAAAATTTTATTTTATTTTTTATTTTTTTTAAGAAAATGCCAAACATCAAGGGAGGTACTGAAGCCAATGACTTGAGCAAATAGGAGAGAGATGCATTAAGCTAACTCAAAATCAATTGATCAGTTTGAAACTAAAACTGATATTTGGGATTAGTTTTTTTGCACATATTTAGAGGAACAATTGGAAATGTTTTTGGATTCAAATATTGATGAAGAGGAGGTTTCAAGCTTTCAACATAGCCGTACAAGTTTTGACTATTAAGAACAGGGCATGATTTGCTATTCCAAAGCAGGTAATTAAATAACTTAAGTTTAATGGGAATACAGAAATGGAGATGGGAGATATTATCCCAACTACTTGGGGTCCCCAAAAGAAAAAGGAGGGCATGTGAGATGGGAGATTGGAGATATTAGGAAAAGCAAAAGAAGAAGAGGCCATGAGAACGAACAATATGTTTGCGTGCGTGTGTGTGTGGCAAGGGGAAGGGGATGCTTGTCGTGGCTGATCCAATAGTCATAATTGTCGGTCAACAAGGGGTCAATGAAGATCAAGTGGAGGGGTTAAGATCAATTGAGAAAGATAGAGTTGTGTCGACCTTTTGTTTTCAAATGTTTTTTAGAATGAGAGAGACGAGAGATGAAGACAGAGAAGCCCTAGGTTCGCGCTAGGTGCTCTAATACCATGAGCGAATGAATCAAGGTATTCAATAATGCTAATGGTGGCCATAACAGACCAACACCGTTACCATTACAATATGGGCCATAACGGTCATTATGACCTTCTTTTACTATTATTTTGAAAAAAAAAACAGTATTGGCCTCGTAATGGACCGTTACGAGCATTTTTTTCCTCGTAATGGCCGTAACACATTACGGCTCCTGTCAAGTGCTTGTTAGCCTAGCTGGTTGGTGCCTGTGCGTTTCAAACAGCAGGTCTCAGGTTCGAGACATACTAACAACACCACCGGGTGCTTTGGGTGATTAACTGGGTGGGTGTGTTGCGGCACTAACAGGGTGGGTGTGTCGCATGACTAACAGAATAAAAGCATTACCTTTCAAAAAAAAAAAAAAAAAACACATAACGGTTCCTATTGTTACCGTCACGTAACCATTTTTTAATACCTTGGCATGAATGCCTTGATTTGTAAGATAAGACTTGGTTGTGAAGTGCCTTGAGTTAGATTCATAGCAATGAAAGAGTGGAGAAGTGTCTCGGCAGAAGAAATTTCATAGCGGTAGCGAAAATAGATGGTAGAATGTACAATGTTGTTACCTATTTGCAAGGTATTCAATAATAGTAATAGTGCCCCCCCCTAAAAAAAAAAAAACCCACCCACCCACCTTTAACGTAACTTTTTTTTTAATACCATGCATATTTGACAAAAATGTTGATGCAGAGGGGTGGTTGTGGTGCTAGTGCCACCTTGAGGATGGGATGGGCCATTGGAATGCCAATAGTGTTGGTAGGAAAGGGGGGTGTTAGGCATTTGGGTTATACCCAATGTTTTCCGTATCGTTATCGTATAATATATCGCTCCATTGGTATATAGATGCATATCAGTTATCGCATGGGATATATCGGGTGTATTGCATAATGTATCGTTGTTGTTGGGAAACATTGGGAAATTGGTCGAATTTTTCAATTACACTTTATGGATTATTAAGAAAGACATTAATACACACTTAGAAATCAAAACATCACAAAAAACAAGTGCACATAATAGGTTTCCTTTGTATAGGGTCCTAATTTATGCGCTGTCTAACTGAACTGATGCAATTATATTCAAAGTCTATTCATATAATATATAAATGTTACAAGACATGTATGGAAACACAAGTAATACATTCAAAGGCAAAAGAAGAATCACTAGATCAGGTTACATGTTTGATTTTGTGTTTGGACACAAATATTGCAACAAATCTGCGAGAAATTAGGAAATTTCAATTTTTCTCAATTTTTCGTAACTTGGCGCATCTCCCCAAATGTCAAAATTGATGCTCCAAATCCATGATTTTTCATGCAAAACTTAAATAATCATGGATTTGTAATTATTTGACACCGATTTAACATGATTTACTGTCATGACCCGAAATTCGAGGACCAAGCACATCACTCGGTACCCGAGTTCTGCGGTGTGACTCACACACACAAATGTGTATAGATAGCCAATTAGATGAAATCCAGGCATAAATTTAATTGCATGGATAAAAATCTAAGTTCAAATCAATCAAAAGTTCCAATAAGTCCAACCATAGCAATCCCTGTCCATGAAGAGACTTATTACACAAATTAAAAAAACTAGAAAATGAAGAACTAATCCAATGCAGCCTGCTCATCCAATTCTTCCGCTGTCAGGTAAGGCCACCTATCGTGGAGATCAATCTCGGGTTCAAATGCCTCTTCCTAGTCCTATGTTGCTGGATCATCCTCGGTCACATCTGTTTGTTTTCCACAATTAAACGGCGGGTTGGCTAGGCCCAATGAGAAGTTCCCACAAAGGTTCCACCACATCAAATCATAGATAGACGGTAAACAAGAATGGGCAATATCTTGATTAAATGCATGAATGCATGTGTGCAACGTGGATAGGGGATGAATCTACTCGCTTGGGATGGAAGAACGTCAACCCGCATCTACCACATGGGTAGGCATCTACCATGTAGGAGGCATGTGCAAGACCCGCATATGGAAGTAGTACTACTAGGATAAACCATCTACCACATAGGTAGGATAAACATGCGTGTACCATGTATGCATGATGATTAGTCTTAACTTTTAGTTAGTATATTACACATCAGCTGGTTCGTTGTTACCACATGTATGATGCACAGTCATGTTCTCAAATACAATATAATAGAATCATTTGATTAAATAGATTTGTTGTTACCACATGTATGATGCACAGTCATGTTCTCAAATACAATATAATAGAATCATTTGATTAAATAGAATTTTTAATGGTACGAGTCAAGAATAAAGCATGATATCCATGTACAAGCATGATTCTAGAAATTAGCATATAACGATCTAATAAAACTATCTTGACTTAAATAGGAGGATTCAAGTTAGGATCTGTCACCTTTGTCTCGATGAACACAAGTGCTTGGTACTTCTATGATCACAAAATGCGATTGCCTACACCATGTAGATAGTCGGTGTGTATGTGAGGGTCATTTTGGATACATGAAATGACTAAATTACTTGGTTTAAACATAGCCTGAGTATTCTGAGTACTAGTGTTTAAAATATAATTGAATTTATGGCAATAACCATGGTTATAAAGTGGAGATGGCATTAGTGTAAGTAAAATAAAAAGTATGACTAAAAAATATTCCTGGCACAAAGGTCATTTGGAAAAAGAACTAGGGCAAAAGGGGTTTTTTCAACTTTATCTTTCTTTTTGTCTTTTAGTGCATAGATTTTAATGGTACGAATTGAATCAGCAAGTGTAGCCCACTTGATCTTTGGATTGAGTTCATTTCTGGGTTTGGGCCCTAACAGGAGGTGATCATTTAGGTGGATGGTGTGTATCGGACACATACATCAAGGTGGGGTCCACAACCCCAAGACCCAAGGAGTTACCCGACTTTCAGCATTGAAACCATTCCAACGTTGGAAGGTTTTCTCATTTTTTTGTGTGTTGGGTCCATACTGAGCATTTGCGTGACCGTCTATATGATTGTTGCCCTTATGGTGACTGTTTGACAAAAATCTTGGCCCCAAACGAGATCTATGGGGTCCACAATGATAAAAAGAACCCAATATGCAGTCCCAACTGTTTTACTTCGGTGGGGTCCACACAGGTCTTGGATTTGTCACAAAATTCCATCCTAGGCCAATAATGATCTTACACATCTTCTAATAGATGGGACGGATTTTACTTATAGAATATGGTGGGGTCCATGACCTTATATGCACAATAAAGCTGGATGGTTTCCAGTGTTAAAACTAGCCCAATCTCTCTCTCTCTCTCTCTCTCTCTCTCTCTCTCTATATATATATATATATATATATATATATATATATATATATATATAAGTTGTGGGACCCATTAAGAGGATTTGAGCACGACTTTAATACAAGACTTTCGTGAACCATACAAATCCCAATAGTGGACGCGCATTTTCCATTGTTCTGTAAATTGTGGTCCACCTGGATTTTGGTTTTTGATGATTTTTGAGCCTTAGGCTATTTAAGGGTCGTAGAGATGAATGAACGACATGGATCTTTCACATGCATTGAGATGGGCCCCACACAGACGACGCAAGGGTCTGGATCAATTTCGGATCCGAAACTTCATCAAATATGTTTATGGTTGCTGGCGAGTCTTTTTAACTTCTTTATTTCGGTGGCCCACACATGATGTGTGTGTTAGATCTGTTCCGTTCACCAGTTTAGCACCATCGTTTTAGGGCATGGGTCCAAAAAATGAGCCAGGTCCATAACTCAACTAGGCCGGAAAGATTGAAATTACATCTACCGTTGAAAATTAAATAATTTCATCTGGGGTCCGCCAAAGGGTCTAGATGAAATCTGACTTGATCATTGGCGTGCCCTTTCATCATTTGAGGGTCATTATAAGTATCAGCTTGATTGGAAGCCCTGGTGGCCCTGAATTGATTTTCAATGGTAGAAAATTAAGATGTACATTTTCATGTGATACGGCCCACCCGCACGTCCGATCTGACTGATATTTGGAGGTCTGCTCTATATCGACTTCGGGAAAACCATTAACCGTGCGGATCAGGCCCCACATGTACCAGTGGGCTCAACACATGTTTTAAACAAAAGCACAAGAAGTCTTTGTAACATTTATGTGCTTTGCTTTTTTTTTTTTTTGGTTTACATGCGAAAGGTGCTCCAAAGTGCACCGTGTATGTGCATACTTGTTGTTACATGTGTGCATGGGTTGGACTCATGGTAGATCCGAACCGTCCATCATGTGGGCCCCTTGCATAAATCCTATTATAATAAAAAATAAATAATACTAAAATAAAACACCGACCTTGATGAGCCTCCTTCTCCTCCTCCTCTCTCTCTCTCTCTCTCTCTCTCTCTCTGCTTTTTTGCTTTGGAAAGTCCCTAGAGAGAACGCACGTCCCTCCCTCTTAAGGGAGGATGGTTCCTCTGCCGAAGGGATAAGGGAGAGGAAGTTGCAACCACTTTGATCCTTTTCATTTTAAAAATTGAATTTCGAATTTTCTTTTTAAAATTTTGCAAAAGAGTGAAATAAGTGCGGTAGCGGGTATCAATCCTTCAACCTATCCTACAACCAAGAGGGTCTCTAAGCTAATCAATTACCTATGTTGAAATAAAGAGTTATAAACATAAGAACTAAAGCATGTGTGTGTGGGTGTGCAAAATTAAGGGTTATTACATTCACAACAAAAAAATGATTGAAAATTGAAAATGTTCATTGTCATGAACGCGTGGGATATATCGTCACTACCTTTGCGTTTTGTGTCGCATAGGTGGGATACAAGATATATCGTGGGATATATTGGCCGATATCATTGATACTGAAAACATTGGTTATACCCACAACCAACTAAACGTTCACTGCCACCATGGGCATTAGGGAAATGTGCACCTTGCCACAATGGCCACAACGTTGTCTTCCTTGAGAGAAAATAAAAGTAGTGCGTGCAGCCGTGGGTGAATGGGAATAATTGTTTTGAGAGATTCAAGACGGGCTTCCTAACTAAGAAGCATGGCTTTAAACTCATCAAAGCTAAGGAAGTTTCTTTAAAGATAATCATGGTTTGAAGGACCTCATAATTGTTGGATTTTTATGAAACGTAGTGGAATATAAAACGATTTGAGAAGTCTATATTCTAAGATTAACATGTAGGATCACCATTTTGATGCATGCCATAGAAATGAGATCCCTTAGTTAATTTTTCTTCTCCCCAAGCCGTAGAAATGAGAAAACGGTTTGAAATGGGGCTTTTTTTTTTTTTTTTTTTTCAAGATAAAATCCACCATTATAAAGTTATAACACATTGCTCCATGCAACTCTTCATGGCTCGGTGGGACACAGTTACAGCTCAGGTTTCTTTTAGGTTAGAGTGACCATATTGTCCTAGTATGTTCAACACCGATGCAACTAGTCGGATGATATTTTAAATCATATAGAGGATAGAATAATAGAACCTCATTGTCGTTAATGGTGGTGACGTCACTACTCGTACTAGAAGTCCTCAAACAGTACACTTGGTGACTTTTAAAGAACACAGCGGAAAGATACGCTCATTCAGTTATGTTAGTAGAAAGAAGCATAATTCCCTTCCTAATTCCTCATGGAGAAAGAACTAGGAACTGAGGTTCTCAGTTGTGTTGGAAGACATTCTCAAACACAAGACTTAAAAATGAAACCGTGTCCAAGAAGGGCTTCATTACTAACATGTTATTTTCTTTTGTTAAGGATGGGGAAGAGAAAAAGAAACAACAGGTTATGAAGTTATGAATTACAAGGAAAATCTGTGGCACTATTATTTCATGTTTAGCGGGTCAGTCCCTTATTGTTTAAAGTTATTTGAATCTGTTGTCACCTCCATTAATGGAGCATGGTCCATTATGTATAGTAGTAAAAGTTTTGAATGTAATGTAGTTCGACCACCCAGATTTACGTTTCTATGTTCAGGTATGCTCGTTCAATTTTCTTTTTAAAATTTTGCATCAGGAGATTCACGCTTCATGATTTTGAATCACATCATTTCTTGTTCTAGTATCTCATTTCTTAAACATGTATCTGAATATTCAAATCCATCAATGCTTTCTATCTGAGTTTGTTATGATTTTTATTTTAGAAATCGATTTGTCTACATGTGGCAATCCAATGCTGATCTTTGATTTTTTACACAAACAGTTACAAGAGTTGAAGCAACGTGCATCTGGAAATATGGATGAGCCCTTCTTGAGCCCGGGCATATCTGAGAAGCAGCCTTTGCATGTAGTTATGGTGAGGAGTATAACATTTTTAGCTATAATTTGGTACTCTTACTGCTAGGAAGAGCCTGTTTGTTCTTGTTTTGGAAAGGACCATCTATTTTTCTTGTTCAAATTTATAATATTCATATTTTGTTTTGGTTTTATTAGGTTGACCCTAAAGCATCAAACAGATCAGCACGTTTTGCTCAAGAACTCATCTCGACTATCTTATTTACGGTTGTTGTTGGATTGATGTGGTATGGCCTCCTTTACTCCATTTTACTATGTTATTTAAATCCTACTCGGGTTTGTCATTTTATTTTCAATTACCTTCCATGTTTATGATGTTATGGAAATTCTCTCATCATGAGTAAATTTTTTTCCTTTCCCAATTCTTGCTATGATACTCAGATGTGGGAAGGCAGAACACCATAAGAATGTGGGATTCTATGTCTCCTGTTGTATAATCCTTACCAAATGTTCTGATTTAAAGAATGTTCCCCTTTCTCTGCACTTTTCATATGGTTCCAGTTTCCAAGGATTATACCGATCTTTTTTAGGGGTTCATAATGTCAGCATCGAAGTGCAGTAAAATGGCTGTTCTCTTATGCAAGTTCATATCTTTATTGGCCTCTTTTAAGCATTCATGCCTTCTTTTGGGTGCCAGGCTGCCAGCTCTTGTTTCCCAAAGTCTTCAATCCATTGGTAGAAAATCTAGCAAATTAGCTTCTCTGGACACTGCATTGGGATGAGGTGAAATGCTAGCCAGTAGCCACCGTTGTAGTCATGGATATGAATATCCGTATCGTATCGGCCGATACGGGTGTATCGTATCCGTATCGGCTCGATATGATACGCGATACAGCCCTGTATCGGGCGTATCGGTAACGGTTGTACCGTATCGGGCCATATCGGGCGATACGGCCCATATCGGGTCCGATATCTTGTACTTGTATCGGTCTGACCGATACAGGGATAAAAAGGTGGAATCCGTAGAAAAGGTCATCTGGAATCCCAGAAAAAAGAAAAGAAAAAATATTCGATCACATGTATACTGTAGATTCACGAGTCTACTGCGCAACCAATCGACGGCGATAAAAGGCGCGACGTCGTTGGCGTTAATCACAGACAAATCGAAAAAAAGAAAAGAAAAAGGGAGAAGCAAGGGGATTTCGGTACCTGGAGAAGATCGGAAGACGATCCGGAGACGTCGGTGGGCCACTCGATCGATCACCAGCAGCGCATGCCCGTAAGTACGACCTTCCATTTTCTATTTCTTCAAATCGACGGAGATCTCAGCTCAAAATCTTCAAAAATCCCAAAAATTTAGGGTATGGGGGGTAGAGATTTTAGGGATTTCAGGGGGGTTGGCCGTATGGGGGAGAGATTTGAGGGATTGGGGAGAGATTTGGGGGATTTAGGGTTCCGGAAGCACCGAGCCACCGACGTCCGAAACCCCCTCCTCTTTTTCTCCTCGGCTTCTCACGGGATTTAGGGTTCCCCCTTTTTTAGGAAGAGATTGCGTGCGAAGTAACTCCGCACGCTCTTATCGTGCGGAGTAAACTCTGTTGGGCCCACCTAGAATGTATGTGCTTTATCTATTCCGTCCATATGTTTTTCCAGCTCATTTTAGTGGTTGAGCCCAAAATTTAAGCATATTCAAATCTCAAGTGGACCATGCCACGGGAAACAGTGGGAATAATGATTTCCACCGTTGAAACCTTCCCAGGCCCTACAGTGATGTTTATTTGTCATCCAACCTGTTCATAAGATCACATGGATATGGATGAAGGGAAAACACAAATATCAGCTTGATCCAAAACTTCTGTGTCCTCCTAGAATTTTTCAATGGTAGACATTCAGTTCACGATTTTCTTATGGTGTGGTCCACTTTAGATTTTGATATGCTTCATTTTTCGGCACCATACTTAAAATTTTCTGTTAAGATGGATGGACGGAGTGGATAAAATACTTAAATCACTGTGGGCCCCACAGAGTTTACACCGCACGCTAGTGCGGAGTTACTCAGTACGCAATCCGCTAAGGGGCAGGGGCTGGATCCTCGGATCCACCAAGGTGGGTGGATCCCTTACCATGCAGTCTGCTGTGTGATGTGTGTGTATTACATCCACACCGTCCATTCACTTTGAAAACTAATTTTAGAGGATGATTCAACAGTTGGATGAAAAATAAACATTCTAGTGGCCCCATTAAGTTTTTAATGGTGTGAATTCAATCACTGCGATTTCATGTGGTATGGTCCACCTAAGATTGGATCTACTCATTTTTTGGGATAATGCCCTAAAATGAGCTTCCAAAATGCATGGACGGTGTAGATGTAATGTACATATATCACAGTGGCCCCACAATGGGGCACCGACCTCAGTGGATCCGAGATCCACCCGCGCGCACAGGGGATTGCGTCCTGAGTTACCCAGCACGCTATTATCGTACTGAGTAAACTCAGTTGGGCCCACTGTAAATGTATGTAGTTTATGTACACCGTCCATCCGATTTTACAAATCATTTAAGGGGTTGAAACCAAAATTGAAGCATATCCAAAACTCAGGTGGACCATACCACAAGAAACAGCGGGTATAATGATTTCCACTGTTGAAACATTTCTAGGGCCCTCGTTGATGTTTATGGCCCTTTTTTTTTTCCCAAGCCATAAAATTATCTATTACAATGGATGAACGTAGTGGATGAAATACATAAATCACGGTGGACCTCACAGAGTTTACGTACTCAGTAAGCAATCCGGCCTCAGTACGCAAGCGGGTTATGCGTCCTGAGGCCGGGCTCGAATTAGGTGTTACCCAGGAGCCACTTGGGTGAGACCCCGGACCAGCAATGTGGGTGGGACCCTGACCGTTGGAGCCCACCTCTATGTATGAATTATATATCCATGCCGTTCATCTTCTTTTAAGGCTTGTTTTATCCCAAGGTACCAAACATGAAGCAGACGAAAATTTTGGGTGGACCACACCATAAGAAACAATGGTTAATGACCATTAAAAACCTTTTGTGGGCCACAAAAGCTTTCTATCAAGCTTATATTTGTATTGTC
Source organism: Liriodendron chinense (assembly GCA_003013855.2). Lineage (NCBI taxonomy): Eukaryota > Viridiplantae > Streptophyta > Magnoliopsida > Magnoliales > Magnoliaceae > Liriodendron > Liriodendron chinense. Next base: position 419,011 of record PVNU02003569.1, on the reverse strand, counting down.
CTTTCTTCCCTGTCTACGTGACCTTATCAACAGATAGGATGGTCAATAAACATTACGGTAGACTCCAGGAAGTTTTTAATGGTAGGTGTTCAATGAGCACTGCTTCCTGTGGTGTGGTCCACCTAATATTTGCATGCACTTCATTTTTGAGACAGCATCCTAAAATAATAGGAAAAAATAGATGGACAGCATGGATATACAACGAATGCATCCAGGTGATCCCTAGGCGTAGGTCCCGCCCACATTGTTGGTTCCGGGGTCTCACCCAAGTCACGCCCGTGGCCATGTTACCCTGGGATCAGCTTAGTGGGTGTTACCCTAGCCGTGGGGCCCATCTTGATGCATTTTTTATGTATATATTCCGTCTATCTATTTTTTCACATCATTTTAAGATATGATCGAAAACCCTAAGAAGATCCAAATCTCATGTGGACCATAACACTAGAACAATGATGAATAACCATTAAAAACATTTTGTTGGCCACAAAAGTTTTGGATCAATCTGGAATTTATATTTTTCCTTCATCAAGACCTTATTAACATTATTAATATCTTAGATTGCAAATAAACATTACTAAAACCTTACGTTGAGCTCTTTGGAATTTTTAATGGTAGGGCACTCAATCACACTGTTTCTAGTGGTATGGTCCACTTGAGGCTTACATCTGCATAATTTTTGGAACCTCATTCTAAAATGGGCTGTAGAAAAGCAGATGGACATTGGATCGTTGTATATTCATTATTTATCGTTATTCATGTGCAGCTGCTCACCTGTACACTTAGTCAATTCAAACTTATTCACGGTCGCTAATTTTTTTGCAAACAAAATAAACAAATAAGAAGCTTAGTTTTTATTTGTGTGGCCCTCCAAGTTAAAAAATAGATAAATTGACAATACATTTGTTTTATGATGCAAACTGGCAAATATATAATACATTTTTTTAATTGTTTGTGGCTTTATGGCTTGTGCAGATTGTAGATTAAGCATTGTTGTATAATTGTATTTGTTGGGATGGCTGGAAATGAAAATGAAGATGTAAGGTGGAAGTATGGAGTAAGGATAGGTGGGAGTAGACAGCAAATAATGTGCAAGTATTGTAGTAGGAGTGTGAGTGGGGGCGTAACCTGATTAAAACAACACTTGGCCCACCAGAAGGGTCAAGTTTCAGGGTGTCCAAGTGTCCCTCAGGCAGTAAGGGAGGAGATGAAGAAGAACTTAAAAGAAATTAAAGGTAAAAAGGCGATGAGGGAGAAAGAGAAGAAGGCTACGCTCGACCAATGTAGAGCAGAAGTATTTGGAGATCCTACGTCGCTACCTGATGAGGACATCAAGTCAGAGGAAGATTCAGACAGGGAGATGACAATTGCAAGGAGGGAAAGTTTACGAGCTCACCGTGAGGAAGATGAGCGGCGTCGAATGTTTGGGAGGACGGGTTCGGTTCGTGATGTAGGTGGGGGGAGTGGTAGTGGTAGTGGTAGTGGGCATGATAGTAGAAGATTGTTTGGAGGTATTAAGGGCGGGTTATGTCGTGCCTTTAGCCTGCGACAACAAGAGCCACACCCTTCTCAGGCTACCCCTGGCCCTTCCCCCCATATTCACAACCTTGATGATGAGAGGGAGCCACAAGCACCTCCTGGTGATGAAACAGTGTTTAGAAAGGCCAGTAGCACGCAGAAAAAACTGAAACAGATATGGTCAAAGCAAATAGTGACAATCTTGGAAAAGCAGCTGCAAAGTTGTTTTTACACAATAGTATTCCTCCGTATGTTGCTGATTGCCCATAGTTTCAGGTGTTTGTGGATGCAACAGCTGATGCGGGACCTGGGATTAAAGCGCCCAATTCTTATGACATAGATTCAAAGTATTCAAATCAAGTGTACCGAGAAGTATTGGCTTATGTACAATCATTTAGAAGCATATTGACAAGTAGAGGATGCACAATCATGTGTGATGGTTGGACTGGCCAAACCAGATTGAGTATGATAAACTTCATAGTATACTCACACTTGGGTTCGGTCTTTGTTAGAGCTATCGATTCATCTAATTAAGTGAAAAATGCCAATTATATATTTGGTCTGATGGATAAAATGGTAGAAGAAATTGGGGAAAGTAATGTAGTGCAGATTATCACTGATAATGAGGCAGCATATAAACTAGCAGGAAAATATCTTATGCAAAAGTGGCCTCATCTATTTTGGTCACCTTGTGCAGCACACTGCATTAATCTCATCCTTGAAGATATTGGAAAGAAGTCTAATGTGTCGATACTAGTTGAAAAGGCAAGATTGATTACGACATATATTTACAATCACAACTGGATAGTTGCTCTTATGAAGAAATTCACAGGTGGGCGAGAGTTAAGGCCTGGGGCAACTAGATTCGCCACAAATTTCATAGCCATGGAAAGTCTGTACAATCATAGAGGGGCACTTAGCGAGATGATTGCGTCTCGGCAATGGCTCAACTCAAAGTATGGACAAAAGACGAGTGGCACGCCTGTGGAGATGTGTGTGATTATAAGAGACAAGTATTGGAAAAAAGTGCAAGAAATTATGAAAGCAATGGAACCTTTGATTAAGGTTCTTCAATTGGTGGAAAGTGATGATAGGCCTACGATGGGCTTTCTTTATGAAGCAATGGATAGAGCGAAGTTGTCAATTCAACGTGATTGTAACCACTACAAGGAATATTGGAAGCTCATAGATAGGCGTTAGAATAGACAGCTTCATCATGATCTCCACGCGGCAGGTAAACATAAGTTACATATATTAATTAAATTTAGTTATTTATTTTCTTTCGATTCTTTATATAGTGTTGAAAATTTGATACGTTCTATTGTTCCCTCTTTTAATCAACTTGCAGGCTTCTTTTTAAATCCACAATTTCGATATGCGACTACATATATCTAAGTTGATGAGGTTACTATCAGTCTGAAAAATGTGATAAAAAGATTGGAGCCAGACGTTAATAGACAGGTTGATGCTATTAACGAAGTAAGTTAACAATTATTTATATATGTAGATTGTATAGTGTAGAGTCTGAAACTTATGGTACTTATTATTAGCTACTATTTCATAGGTAAAGGAATATGAACTGGCGATGGGTAGCTTTGGAGATCCACTTGCACGAGCTGCAATACAAAGAACAAATCCAGGTAAGTGTTATTAAGTATTTAAATTAATAAATATAAAGTTTTACAAATTTAATAAGCTATATAAGTATAATTGATATGTGATATATTTATTTTGTTATATATGCAGCTCAATGGTGGGTCAATTATGGGGAAAGTGCACCTACACTACGGAATATTGCAATCAAAATCTTGAGTCAATGTACATCTTCTGCTAGTTGTGAAAGAAATTGGAGCACTTTCGCCCACATCCACACTAAGCAGCGAAATCGATTAAAGGAGATAAAGGTGCAAAGAAATGTGTTTATCCACTATAATGTGAGGCTGCGTTTGAAAAACATGAAGAAAGCAAGAGGGCAAGCCGACAAGCAAGCGCAATATTTTCCAATAAATTTGGATTATATTTTTGCTGAAGACGACCCTCTTCTTCCATGGCTTGAACAACGGGAGAAAGGCAAAGAAGTAGCTGAAAGTGAGGAACTTGAATACCCAGAACTCGTTGCAGAAACCGCTCAAAGTCATCCTACAGACCCGATTATTGAAGAAGTTGATGAAGGTGAACGTAATCATAGTAGCAGTGCGACTTATACTGATAGCCATAGCAGCAGTGACAGTGATGGTGGTGGTGGTGGTTGTCGTGGTGCACCTGCTGCTTCTGCTCGTGTTGCTCAACACACCATACAACCGTCTACAGATCTTGCGGCTGATGAGCATCGACGCGGTAGTATACGAGGTCGAACTTACGAGTCTACTGAGTCACGATACAACCAACCAGGGGGGCATCATGGAGAGGCTGGCACTAGTGGCACTCATGGAGCACCGGGACATCAGGAGGCCTATGGACATTATGGATATGGTTACAGTCCTCACGGATACACAGAGCCTGTTCCTCCACTTTCATGTTGGAGTAGTCCACCTGATCTAAATCCAAGCTATTCATCATCAGTATCACAATCTCAGGAGTATGAGCAGCAGCAGCAATATTCCTATTCATCTGGTGCTAGTGAATATCCCAGTCAGGATCAGTCTTCATCAGGTTTTGTTGACATACTCTTTCCATCCGGCTCTGGTTATTATGGATATGATGCAACACATGTTGCACAGCCACAGGCACAGTCGGAGGATGACGAGGACGTGGAGGTCGACCAACCACAAGCAGCTAGATTTTCATTTTGGTGGTGACTGGTGAGGTGATTGCCTTCATTAGTTTTTATTAAAATTTAAGAGTAATGTTATTTTAAATGTTTAAATTATTCACATTTAAGGAAATTAGTAAGTACTAAGTATTTTAAGTTTTCTACACTTATATTGTTATAGACTAGTTAGTATGTTAAATGTTATATCTATGAGCTTCCAATATTCCTTGTAGTGGTTACAATCACGTTGAATTGATAACTTCGCTCTATCCATTGCTTTATAAAGAAAGCTCATCGTAGGCCTATCATCACTTTCCACCAATCGAAGAACCTTAATCAAAGGTTCCATTGCTTTCATAATTTCTTATGCTTTTTTCCAATACTTGTTGTCTCTTATAATCACACACATCTCCACAGGCGTGCCACTCGTCTTTTGTCCATACTTCGAGTTGAGCCATTGCCGAGACGCAATCATCTCGTTAAGTGCCCCTCTATGATTGTACAGACTTTCCATGGCTATGAAATTTGTGGCGAATCTAGTTGCCCCAGGCCTTAACTCTCGCCCACCTGTGAATTTCTTCATAAGAGCAACTATCCAGTTGTGATTGTAAATATATGTCGTAATCAATCTTGCCTTTTCAACTAGTATCGACACATTAGACTTCTTTCCAATATCTTCAAGGATGAGATCAATGCAGTGTGCTGCACAAGGTGACCAAAATAGATGAGGCCTCTTTTGCATAAGATATTTTCCTGCTAGTTTATATGCTGCCTCATTATCAGTGATAATCTGCACTACATTACTTTCCCCAATTTCTTCTACCATTTTATCCATCAGACCAAATATATAATTGGCATTTTTCACTTAATTAGATGAATCGATAGCTCTAACAAAGACCGAACCCAAGTGTGAGTATACTATGAAGTTTATCATACTCAATCTGGTTTGGCCAGTCCAACCATCACACATGATTGTGCATCCTCTACTTGTCAATATGCTTCTAAATGATTGTACATAAGCCAATACTTCTCGGTACACTTGATTTGAATACTTTGAATCTATGTTATAAGAATTGGGCGCTTTAATCTCAGGTCCCACATCAGCTGCTGCATCCACAAACACCTGAAAGTATGGGCAATCAGCAACATATGGAGGAATACTATTGTGTAAAAACAACTTTGCAGCTGCTTTTCCAAGATTGTCCACTATTTGCTTTGACCATATCTGTTTCAGTTTTTTCTGCGTGCTACTGGCCTTTCTAAATACTGTTTCATCACCAGGAGGTGCTTGTGGCTCCCTCTCATCATCAAGGTTGTGAATATGGGGGGAAGGGCCAGGGGTAGCCTGAGAAGGGTGTGGCTCTTGTTGTCGCGGGCTAAAGGCACGACGTAACCCGCCCTTAATACCTCCAAACAATCTTCTACTACCACTACCACTACCACTCCCCCCACCTACATCACGAACCGAACCCGTCCTCCCAAACATTCGACGCCGCTCATCTTCCTCACGGTGAGCTCGTAAACTTTCCCTCCTTGCAATTGTCATCTCCCTGTCTGAATCCTCCTCTGACTTGATGTCCTCATCAGGTAGCGACGTAGGATCTCCAAATACTTCTGCTCTACATTGGTCGAGCGTAGCCTTGTTCTCTTTCTCCCTCATCGCCTTTTTACCTTTAATTTCTTCTAAGTTCTTCTTCATCTCCTCCCTTACTGCCTGAGGGACACTTGGACACCCTGAAACTTGACCCTTCTGGTGGGCCAAGTGTTGTTTTAATCGGGTTACGCCCCCACTCACACTCCTACTACAATACTTACACATTATTTGCTGTCTACTCCCACCTATCCTTACTCCATACTTCCACCCTACATCTTCATTTTCATTTCCAGCCATCCCAACAAATACAATTATACAACAATGCTTAATCTACAATCTGCACAAGCCATAAAGCCACAAACAATTAAAAAAAATGTATTATATATTTGCCAGTTTGCATCATAAAACAAATGTACTGTCAATTTATCTATTTTTTAACTTGGAGGGCCACACAAATAAAAACTAGGCTTCTTATTTATTTATTTTGTTTGCAAAAAAATTAGCGACCGTGAATAAGTTTGAATTGACTAAGTGTACAGGTGAGCAGCTGCACATGAATAACGATAAATAATGAATATACAACGATCCAATGTCCATCTGCTTTTCTACAGCCCATTTTAGAATGAGGTTCCAAAAATTATGCAGATGTAAGCCTCAAGTGGACCATACCACTAGAAACAGTGTGATTGAGTGCCCTACCATTAAAAATTCCAAAGAGCTCAACGTAAGGTTTTAGTAATGTTTATTTGCAATCTAAGATATTAATAATGTTAATAAGGTCTTGATGAAGGAAAAATATAAATTCCAGATTGATCCAAAACTTTTGTGGCCAACAAAATGTTTTTAATGGTTATTCATCATTGTTCTAGTGTTATGGTCCACATGAGATTTGGATCTTCTTAGGGTTTTCGATCATATCTTAAAATGATATGAAAAAATAGATAGACGGAATATATGCATCAAGATGGGCCCCACGGCTAGGGTAACACCCACTAAGCTGATCCCAGGGTAACACGGCCACGGGCGTGACTTGGGTGAGACCCCGGAACCAACAATGTGGGTGGGACCTACGCCTAGGGATCACCTGGATGCATTCGTTGTATAGCCATGCTGTCCATCTATTTTTTCCTATTATTTTAGGATGCTGTCTCAAAAATGAAGTGCATACAAATATTAGGTGGACCACACCACAGGAAGCAGTGCTCATTGAACACCTACCATTAAAAACTTCCTGGAGTCTACCGTAATGTTTATTGACCATCCTATCTGTTGATAAGGTCACGTAGACAGGGAAGAAAGGACAATACAAATATAAGCTTGATAGAAAGCTTTTGTGGCCCACAAAAGGTTTTTAATGGTCATTAACCATTGTTTCTTATGGTGTGGTCCACCCAAAATTGTCGTCTGCTTCATGTTTGGTACCTTGGGATAAAACAAGCCTTAAAAGAAGATGAACGACATGGATATATAATTCATACATAGAGGTGGGCTCCAACGGTCAAGGTCCCACCCACATTGCTGGTCCGGGGTCTCACCCAAGTGGCTCCCGGGTAACACCTAATTCGAGCCCGGCCTCAGGACGCAGAACCCGCTTGCGTACTGAGGCCGGATTACTTACTGAGTACGTAAACTCTGTGGGGTCCACCGTGATTTATGTATTTCATCCACTCCGTTCATCCATTGTAACAGATAATTTTATGGCTTGGGAAAAAAAAAGGGCCATAAACATCACCGAGGGCCCTAGAAATGTTTCAACAGTGGAAATCATTATACCCGCTGTTTCTTGTGGTATGGTCCACCTGAGTTTTGGATATGCTTCAATTTTGGTTTCAACCCCTTAAATGATTTGTAAAATCGGATGGACGGTGTACATAAACTACATACATTTACAGTGGGCCCAACTGAGTTTACTCAGTACGATAATAGCGTGCTGGGTAACTCAGGACGCAATCCCCTGTGCGCGCGGGTGGATCTCGGATCCACTGAGGTCGGTGCCCCATTGTGGGGCCACTGTGATATATGTACATTACATCTACACCGTCCATGCATTTTGGAAGCTCATTTTAGTGCATTATCCCAAAAAATGAGTAGATCCAATCTTAGGTGGACCATACCACATGAAATCGCAGTGATTGAATTCACACCATTAAAAACTTAATGGGGCCACTGGAATGTTTATTTTTCATCCAACTGTTGAATCATCCTCTAAAATTAGTTTTCAAAGTGAATGGACGGTGTGGATGTAATACACACACATCACACAGCAGACTGCATGGTAAGGGATCCACCCACCTTGGTGGATCCGAGGATCCAGCCCCTGCCCCTTAGCGGATTGCGTACTGAGTAACTCCGCACTAGCGTGCGGTGTAAACTCTGTGGGGCCCACAGTGATTTAAGTATTTTATCCACTCCGTCCATCCATCTTAACAGAAAATTTTAAGTATGGTGCCGAAAAATGAAGCATATCAAAATCTAAAGTGGACCACACCATAAGAAAATCGTGAACTGAATGTCTACCATTGAAAAATTCTAGGAGGACACAGAAGTTTTGGATCAAGCTGATATTTGTGTTTTCCCTTCATCCATATCCATGTGATCTTATGAACAGGTTGGATAACAAATAAACATCACTGTAGGGCCTGGGAAGGTTTCAACGGTGGAAATCATTATTCCCACTGTTTCCCGTGGCATGGTCCACTTGAGATTTGAATATGCTTAAATTTTGGGCTCAACCACTAAAATGAGCTGGAAAAACATATGGACGGAATAGATAAAGCACATACATTCTAGGTGGGCCCAACTGAGTTTACTCCGCACGATAAGAGCGTGCGGAGTTACTCCGCACGCAATCTCTTCCTAAAAAAGGGGGAACCCTAAATCCCGTGAGAAGCCGAGGAGAAAAAGAGGAGGGGGTTTCGGACGTCGGTGGCTCGGTGCTTCCGGAACCCTAAATCCCCCAAATCTCTCCCCAATCCCTCAAATCTCTCCCCCATACGGCCAACCCCCCTGAAATCCCTAAAATCTCTACCCCCCATACCCTAAATTTTTGGGATTTTTGAAGATTTTGAGCTGAGATCTCCGTCGATTTGAAGAAATAGAAAATGGAAGATCGTACTTACGGGCATGCGCTGCTGGTGATCGATCGAGTGGCCCACCGACGTCTCCGGATCGTCTTCCGATCTTCTCCAGGTACTGAAATCCCCTTGCTTCTTCCTTTTTCTTTTCTTTTTTTCGATTTGTCTATGATTAACGCCAACGACGCCGCGCCTTTTATCGCCGTCGATTGGTTGCGCAGTAGACTCGTGAATCTACAGCATACATGTGATCGAATATTTTTTTTTTCTTTTTTCTGGGATTCCAGATGACCTTTTCTACGGATTCCACCTTTTTATCCCTGTATCGGTCAGACCGATACAAGTACAAGATATCGGACCCGATATGGGCCGTATCGCCCGATATGGCCCGATACGGTACAACCGTTACCGATACGCCCAATATAGGGCCGTATCGCGTATCGTATCCAGCCGATACGGATACGATACACCCGTATTGGCCGATACGATACGGATATTCATATGTATGGTACTGAGTAGTGATACTTCTTGGACATATTAGACAGACTATTAACAATATATTATATCAATTTATAACATATATCAACAATTTATATAAAGAAAAAATCAACACTAGAACTTACAGAAGCTCAACCCGTCAGGACAGCATTCTTACCAAAGAATGGTTCGATACACCATTGAATACATGGTCAAAATACAAAAAAATGATAGATTTGTGAATATCTCATTTTATCCTATTTTTCTGATATTTTTTCATATTTTTTTGCTTTAAAAAAAAATTCTGACCGATACAGGGCCCGATTCTGATACGCGACACCGTATCGTATCATTTTTCCGCAGGGCCGATACGCCGACCGATACCGACATTCAGAACCATGGTTGTAGTTTCCAAAGTTGGTCATCTCAAGTCTGCAATGATTGGAAAGTCAGCATAGGCAGCAGAATTTCGGCATTTTCCCCACGAGCCTACATTCTAGGGTGAGCTTGGCAATCAAGGCTCACCTGAGGTGCTTGCCTCTTGTGCCCATCACGCATTTATCCACTCTTCATCTAGAAGGTCCCACCACATATGGCCCACAGAAATCAGATTGCGGCTCTTATCGTACTGAGTAAAATCTGCTGGGCCCACCGTGAATGTATGTGGTTTATCCACTCCATCCATGATCCATCTGTTTTTCCAGATCATTTTAGGGGTTGAGCCTAAAATTGAAGCATATCCAAAGCTCAAGTGGACTATGCCACAGGAAATAGTGGGAATAATGATTTCCACTGTTAAAACCTTCCTAGGCCCCACAGTAATGTTTATTTGTCATCCAACCTGTTCATAAGATCACATAGGCATGGATGAAGGGAAAAACAAATATCAGCTTGATCCAAAACTTCTGTGGCTCCAAGAATTTTTCAACCGAAGTCATTCAGTTCACACTTTTCCTGTGGTGTGGTCCACTTGAGCTTTTGATATGCTTCATTTTTGGGCTCCAGCCCTAAAATTATCTGTTAAGATGGATGGATGGAGTGGATAAAATACTTAAATCATGGTGGGAACACAGAGTTTACTCAGTACGCTTAGCGTAGTGACTACGCAATCCACTTCTTGGCCCGTGTGGAAAAAATCTCGCCGGTCAGAGATACTCACCATTCATGCAAAGGTGATTCAGAAACAACTTTTCTGGAGCATGGTTTCTTGCTCAATTTGTACAGAATGCGCGATCCTTGAGGAAGATTTTTGACACCAGAGCCACAAATGTTACGAGGGCCTTATACTGTTGTACATGAATTATCTGGATAGCTATGTGGTGGGGCTGGGCCAGCAGCTTGGGTGAGCCTCTTTGGCATTTCCGAGTTATCTTGGACAAGTCTCCTCTGGCTGTGCTATCCTTTAGCTACCATTTATCTCACACAACTCCATATATTCCCCAATTGAAGGCCCTTTTGGTTTTTGTGATGCAGGGTGTGTGATGCCTTAATGCTATATGTAGTGAGATAAGGGTTTGGATAATCAAGTAATAAACATTAATCAACTATCTACTTACAAACAAGGAAATCTGGAGAGATTCGACATAAGAAATTAGAATGATTGAATAGGGCCATACCCAAAAACATAAAGTCCAAGTAAAAGTGTAAAAGGGATCTAAGGATATGAGAATATCCCCACTTCCAGCATAAACCCGTCCATAAACCTCATATCAATTAGATCCAAACAATTGATCATGGTAGGGTGAGATGTTTGATGGGCAAAGGAGAAAAAAAGAATAATATGGAGAGAAGAAAGGTTTTCTAAAGAGAGGAAGAAGAAGAAAAATCAAAACAGGAAGAACTTTACCTTCATTGAGCACTTTCAAAATTAAGAAAGAGAGAAACTTCAAAATCCGGGCGAAATCATCAACGCTCTCGAGCCAATCCTGAAACCTTAGCTCTTTCTCTCAAAGGGGAGAAATTTTTTTCACAAAAGCAAGCATTAGAGGGGCTGTACGTCCCCCCCATTTTTATTTATTGCAACTTCCAAAATTACAAAAATGCTATTATGAGTCTATCTTTAAAATATTAAAACCCTAATGCAATAAACTAAATCTGAACCATCCGATAGTCACTAAATAATATCTAAAACATATAAAAACTGAAAAAACTGGGAACGGGCCTCCCCTGGTGGGCCCGGATCGATCCAATGGCTGGATGGCCCAATCGGGAACAACTAATGACCCGATTGCCATCCAGTCAAGGATCTATGGTCGAGACTGCCTCTGATCGTTAACCCGCACACACACGTCAATGATGGGCTTCCATATAAGAATGTGCACATGTGTGGGGTCACGTGGTCTGTTAGAAAATGGGCCTGGTGCGTCCAACGTCCATTCACATCAAGTCCTCTGCTCCAACACTCTGAAGACGACGTCTCCTCCTCTGGTACACCTTAAATGGTGTACCATTGATGTCCTCATCATTTTGTGAGTAAGAAAGTAGAACAAAGTCATGACATATTTTGAGCATGGGTCCTCCCTCCATCACACAAGCTTTTTATTGTCATTTTGTGGTATAAATCCACAAAATTGAAGTGATAAAATATTTGCTTGGTTTTATCATTACAGTTTTGTGCTGATGTGGGGGAGGCAGGGTCCATTGGTCTTTTGTTTTTTCACACGTACCCTACACCCACCCCTGCATACCCATCCCTGCACTCACGCCATAGTGGGATTTCACCACCTATGGGTACTCGAACCCTAGACCTCATGTTGAAACTCCTGGGAGTCTACCACCAAGGCAAGGATAAGGACCTGGCAAGGTCCATTGCTCATAAATTGTAAGGACCTCATGATGCATTCTGATGATGTCTTCCAAACAGGCCCATAATTGTCTTTTCTCCATGCAATTCAATTTCATAGTTGGAAGGACTTTAATGGTGCTTCCATGGTTGAATTCCTCATGTACGACGTTATTGATCCATAAGTCAATGATTCATGTTTATGTATAATGATGCCTATTTAACATGAGATGTATTCTTTCACATTGAAATTCTATTAAATCATTTGGATTTACCTTTATCAATGAATTTCCTGTTTTGCGTATGAACATGTTGGTCTGTAAGTCAGTGAATCATGTTTTTTTTTTTTTTTCCAATATGAGATTGATTCTTTCACATTAAAACCATATTAGATCCTCGTGAGTTTCATATCAAACAAATTTTGAAGTTCAGGACCTTCAATTTTCACAGTCAGTTTTGAAGTCCAGGAAGGGGCCAAGTTGCAACCAGTCTTGCGGCCATGCCAAGTCAACTTGAGCAAGTCCTAACCAGAACTAAGTTTTCAATGCTCACACCCTGTTTGGCACCTTGGATTTGGAGGTAAATGGAGGTATTTCAAATCCAAATGGCTGCTTTTTGCGTTTGGCAGCCTTTGATTTGGAGGTAAGTGGAATCAGAGGCATTTCAAATCTAACTTTTTGGTGGGTTTTGAAATCTCAACAAAAGGCTGAGATTCCGCTGTAATCCAAAGGAATTGCCTTTTTTGGCAATTTTTTAAGGGCTGGAGAGCCGCACATGTAAGAGAGTTGTCTCTAGGCAACTAATCCACCGAACACATGGCACGCTACTGATACTCCAAAAGAATCCAATTATCGGCTGCAACACTAAAATCACATAAATAGAATGATCTAAACCATCCAAATGTTGGATATCTAAACGGACAGTTAAAAAACATTGGTGAGTTGCTTGTTTGTGATCCTTGCATTTGTGGCCCACCCAAGGCTCAGAATTTCCTCTTTTTTGGCCGAAGTATATATTTTAATGGGCTTATTACAATTATTCTATTAAATATCACATAGATATACTAATTTTGGCTATAAAAAGCTGATTTAGCTAATCAAATTTAAGTCTCGTGAATGTACCGAAGAATTCCAATGCCCTCTAAATACAAGCTTCCAAACAGAAGATTTGGATTCCAGTGCATTTCAACCAAACACAAATGAGGATTCAGAATCACCTTGATTCCAATGTAATTGTGATCTGGATTATGCATTCCAAATCCAAGCTTCCAAACGGGGCCTCATTGAAAATTGAATGCACAGTTATCATCTTTACATGATACCGGAGTTTTTGTAAGAAATTTATGTACATATCAACTTGAATTGCTTGTCGACTGTTATTAATGTACATTTTATCACCAGGGTAATGGGTGCAGCAGCACTTCAAAAGTATGTGGGCGGCCTAGGTGGGATAGGTGCTTCTGGTGTTGGTTCAAGTTCTTCATATGCCCCAAAGGAGCTGAATAAAGAAGTCATGCCAGAGAAGGTAAGATAATCTTTTCATGTGTTCTGGTATCTAGGTTTCTATTTATATCTTCTTTAGCTACCTTGTACATGAGATGTAAATAGTCCGAACTTTGTTTTAGAAACTTCTCTCCTTTATTTTTAAAGTACTGCCATGTTGTGTGCAATATAATTCAAGTTAGAGATCAGAAAGGTAACAGTACTAGTTCTGTTACATCCTAGAATTTTGTTACATCATTTGGATAAATAAACTAAAAAAAGATAAAGAGGAAATTTAGATGGCATGAACTTTGTCTAGATTTAAATAATCTTTGTTCCATTATTCTCTAGTGCTTCGTCATAGTTTATTTATTCATAATTTCCTAAAGACGGTGAACCAATAAATAATCATTGTTTTATGTCGTCCTCAATAGCAAATAGATCTGCTAATGAATGCTGTCACCCATGTGGGGATGCCACCATGAAGAAAATCATCTAATCATTTCTGTGGACGGGTCCATTTGTATGGTAGTGATTTTGTTTTATTTATTTATTTATTTTGTGAAAGGTAACACTACCAGGGATTGAACCCTGGATTACTCACACACACTACACTCTCTACCAGCTCATCTAATGAGCAGGAGACTTGCTCAACACATAGTGATGAATAGAATGATCCCTCCTACGTTGACTTGCCTTTTCTAGTAATTTTGTTAACTTGCATTTATTTTTTCAGCATTATTAATGGATCTAGATGTTGAAATAGTTCTACAGTTTTTGTATATTGCTAATGAGTTGATCTTGTATCCAAACCATACTGATTAAATTTTCAATATTGCTATCTCTTCATGTGTATGGCAACTAACATGAATGTACTGCTTTGCTGTGTGCTGATCAGTCTTCATTATTACTGAAATGGATTAACAAATGAATAGTGTCATTTTTATGTGTTGGAGCAATTCCACAACTGGCATTCACTTCCTGCAGAATGTGAAAACCTTTAAAGATGTTAAAGGCTGTGATGATGCAAAGCAAGAGCTCGAGGAAGTAGTTGAGTATCTTAAAAACCCAACAAAGTTTACTCGCCTTGGAGGGAAGTTACCCAAGGTTTGTTCAACTTTTAAGTAATTTTCTAGGACTGTACTTTTATCTATTCTCTTTGCATGTATAATTTTTGGTATATAGTTGCTGACTTTCCTCAATGGAACTCATGGTGTTTTATTCTGACCCAGAAGACATGTCACATGGAATTAAGTCCAGTAAATCTGTAGCCATGCATCATCAGTAAAAAGGAAAGAAAAAATGTATGTATGTATGTGTATGTGTATGTGTATCAAGGTGTTCCGTATCCGTAACGATACGCCCGTAAAGGCCAGTACGTATAGGTAACGGCCATGACCGTTATGCGATACGGGGTGAAATGGGGTAGTTGGTTTTTTGGGACCGTATCGGCCGTTATGGTGGCTGCAAAGGCCGTTACGGGGCATAACGGCGAATAGAAGCTCTGAGGGCCTTTTTTTTTTCCTTTCAAAAAACTAAAAAAGCAGTATTTATGCATTTTTTTTTTCTGATTTCTGGCTCTAATGCTTGATTGTGATGTGTAAACATTAGAGACATATAATCATGTTCACAAATTCAGTAGACAACTCGATACATCACTCTCACCAAAGAGTGGACCGTTACACTACCATAAACATGTTTAAAACAAAAAATGAATACATATTTGGAATATTTACATTATTCTGATTTTGGTGTTGACAGGGGATGTCCAACCTTAGTCTATCTTTCTCTTGTTCTCTCTCTATTTTCTCTTCTTCTTTCATTCTCTGCAACACTCTATCAGTTACAATGAAAGGGATATTTGGAAACAGAATTGGCCAATGTTAGAACCTGTAATAATCACGATAATATGTGATGAGTTTGATGACATTTAGAACCCTGTGTGGGTGATTCACCTATAGTTGCAAGAAGTGGAAGCAGCAATAGATCTGGATGTGGGAGTGGGAAAGCGTTTGCTTCAAAATGTAAACAAGTAGAAATAGGTAGGAAGTAGGAGTGGGAGTGATAGTCCAAAGTGTGATTCAAAGCAGGAGCAGCACCTAGTTAGAAGGATCCTGCAATTCACGCAAGCAAAGGCTAGAGCATCCCTGTTCTGCAGAGTCAGCCTTCATATTTCTGCTCATTTAAAATTTATCGTTAATAATCTCTCTCTCTCTCTCTCTCTCTCTCTCTCTCTCTCTCTCTCACACACACACACACACACACACAGCCTGCACCATCCTTTTACTATTTACTTGCTTTTGTTGGTTTGCATATCAAGTGGATGGTTAACTCATGCTGTTGCATTGTCCCCTTCACTATCTTAGACATTGTATGTTTTGTTTCTTCATTATTTTTTTAGAGCAATTTTTATTATATTTGCAGGGAATTCTCTTGACTGGAGCACCTGGGACAGGAAAGACTCTGCTTGCCAAGGTAAGAGACTATCTACATGCTGCATAGAAATGTTTGCTGTCTTTTTCTTTGTTGTCTTCTTCTTTCTACATTATGTCCTGAAGTTATGATAGGTAATCTGTAATTATTTGAGTATTGATCATTTGTTACTCCTAGAACATTGAGGCCTGTGCATTTCTCAGAATGATTCTGTAACTTCTGTTGCTTATTTTTTGAATTGGAAAGGTAGTGTTCTCTACCATGCCACCAGTCACCAAACTTTTACGAGAACTCCGGTTTTCAACACCTTGGGCACCATGTCTCGAAGTGAATCGTGGGAACTCTCCTACCATCTACAGTTTAGAACCTGATCTTATCTTTGTGTGAGTATCTGGAATGTTCTATTATCCTCCTAATGGACCTTAATCATATATATCAGTTCCCATGTACGAAATTCATCCAGAAAAAAAAAGTTTTGACGGTATTAACTTTTGATATTTGACTGAATGCTATTCAAAGAAACAAGTGAGAAAGATACATCATGGAAGAGGCGACCGTGAGTAAATAAAAAGTGAATCTCTCATCTCTTGACTCTTTGTCTAGGAAGTTAGCAATACTGCTGGCTTGCCGTATAAATGTACAAAAGATGCATCTTCCCTCAATACCAAATCTCTAATCTCATCTTCTATAATTTGGCTACTTGCAATGAAGGCCATGGCATTTTTCCAATCTCCCTCCACTTTTAATATGAAGTATGGCGAGTGGGCGTGTCATGTGTGTGAGAGCGACCGATAAGGTGGGCATGTTAGGTGTTCTGCAGGTGTGAGGATGGATGGAAGGATTTTCAATAACAAACTTCGGCAGATACAATAAAAGTTGAATCATCTTTATGATTACTGCTATTGATCTGTTGGTGCACATGTCATGATGTTCTCTTTTAGCTCTTGAATGAAATGCCTTTCAAAAAAAAAAAAGAAAAAATCCAGCTATGATACCCTATGACTGATTGAATCTATGAATTAAATTCAAGAGGATTTGTTGCCTGTTCTCTGTTCTGTACTGACCATCAATATTTCAGTACTCCAACAAATCACTAAGCAGCATTTTAAATAGTGAATAGCGTGTAGCATCGCATGCACCCCGCTGAAGTGTGAGGCGCATGTAGCATAAGCTACATACTACTTCTAGATTTTTAATCAAGATTGTGTTTGGTTCTTCCAATACATGATATTCTACAGGAAATTATACTGATTAATAATGAAATTTAACAAAATTTCATGATATTTGGTGCAACGTAAAGTGATAGGAAATGTAATGATTAGGTATAAAGGTATAGAAAGAGCAACAAAACTTATTTAATATTGTTACTCATCTTATTTTATTAAAAGCATTGAAAAGATTTAACTAATTTTTATTGAAAAAAAAACGTAATAAATCATTGAAAACATTAATTGATTTTAATTTTGTAGTGAAAAATAACTTGTAATGTGAGCTATATAGCGTGTAGCATGCGCAAATTATCATGTAGTGTAGGCTACACACGACTTAAGCTATTTTCATGAGCTATGTAGCATTAAGGCTAAGCTACACTACGCAACGTCAGCTACAGGCTACATAGCATAGCTATTTAAAACACTAATGCTGAGGAACTCCTACAAATCTCTGTGGAGGACTACCTTTGGAGTTTCTACTTCAGAAATATGTCTAATATAGATAAACAATTCTTCCACCTCTTTCTTGTTGCTCATAGTGAGATTACAGTGCCCCCACTAATTTTTATGTTTTCTTGGTCAATGCATGAGTGGTGCCAATAAAAAAAGAATGTGAATGGCATCAGCTGTGCACATATGCATGATTGAATGTCTGAGATCTGATTCTGAAGTCATTTACCACTGATTGAAACTTGTGGTCTATCAACATCTATATAAACATGTTTCTCTTTTCATCTAGCCTGCCATTTTGTTTGTCAATTTATATGCTGCTTTTAGTTTGTTTCTATGGCTGAAGCTGGATCATTGCAGGCTATTGCTGGAGAAGCTGGGGTGCCGTTCTTCTATCGAGCAGGTTCTGAATTTGAGGAAATGTATGTTTGCTGCCTTGCAGTTGTTAATTGCCTACTTTTATCTAATAAATAGATGTCACCTATATATTTATATATATAATTATACTGTTTCCATTTTACATCCTATTCATCAAGCACTATGATAATTATCTTCATTAGCTTTAAGCTATTAGGTTAAGATTTATGGCTTGTTATAATGTTTGTGCATTATGAACTTCTCAACCTGAATATCGTGTTTTGTTGAACTTTAATTGTATAGATCTATACCAAAGGTTTAATCACGTGCCTTTTAATGAAATATTGGGAAAACAAGACCCTTGAAGCTGACCCCAAATAGCTGGGACAAGGCCTTGACGATGATGATAACAGCGATATGCTCTATAATGTAATCATTAGAGGCGTAAGTGGTGTTCTGCAATTACATCTGTCTTTAATTTGAATAAAACAATTTTAATTAGGATAAAAGGAGTAGCCGAAATCAGATTATTGAACCTGAGGATAATGAATGAAACAAGCCATTTTTAATCGGAAAATAAGATATTTTATTAAAATAGGGGAGCCGAAGGTCAAAACATACAAAAGCTACAGAATGCAGCTGATCAAGGAGGAGCAACCCCAGAAGCAACTGGAGACAAAATTGGTGCACTGGTTAGAAGGGGGGAACAATCACATCATCTTTTGTAAGTTGGCGAACTTTTTTTTTTCTGAGAGAAAAGTTGGCGAACTCGAGGATACCATGATAGGAAATCTGTGCATATTCCTACCGATTATGTGATCCTAAAAGTAAACCAGTTAACATGTAAATCTGAAGTCATGCTGATCAAACCAGTGAGCATGGCAACTTTTTTTTTTTTTTTGGAAAGATGACGAAGTTCTATTAAAGCAAGTGAAGGAGAAACTCCTTGATGGCCACCATCAACATTCCTTCTAACTCTTATTTCAGGCCTTCAGCTTATCCTTCCAGGCCATATTCAAGTTCCCTTTATGAGCTGCTACAGTTTACTTCCTTACAGGCTTCAAGGCTCACCGACGATCTAGGGGTGGGCCCAGGTGCCTTCTTTACCTGATTCTTGAGTCCCCTCCCTTGAATGTTTATTTTATTCGTATTTTGCAAGGTTTGCAGTCAATTTTGACCTTCCTTTGTTCCATTCAACACTTCAGTAACATTATTTTCTTCAACCTTGCATTTGAATCACATAAAGTTGAACCTCCTCTGTCCTCCTGTATACCTATTTCTAGGGATCACAGTCTTGATAGTTTCTCAAAATTCTAGAACAGAGGTGATACATCAATAGCCCCTGACAATCGGCAAAAATCTGCTACAAAAATGCTGAAGAGGTCTCCCTCCTCATCCATTGGATCTTCCCCTACCTGTCTCCTGAATGGACTATCTCTTATGTTCCTTTTCCAAGTCAACACACTCACCATCTTCCATTTTCAGCGAACTCTCATAAGCACCTACATCTTCCGAATTCTCTGTGCTCCCTGGGTGTGTGGAAGTTATGCTCTTGTGGAAGTCAACATTTAGATAATGTGAATCGTTACCTTTTGCCCACTTTTATGAAAGCAAGGAAGAGGAATGATTTTCCTTGTTGTTCGCTTCACTTTGAGTTTGTAGGGAATTCAGGTTGCATTCAGTTCAGGTTTTGCAAATGTGATTACTTTTGTAGAGGCCATTTGATCTTAACAACCTTCTGGACAGAAACTGTTGCTATAGACAAAAGTCAGCCAACAATTATAGTTCTTAGAATCATCTCATGATTTGCTTTTATGTTTGTTCTCTTTTAGTTATGCCAGCCCTTAATTGTGATAAGGCTTAGATGACTACGATGAAATTTCAAATGGCAAACATGCTTGTGTATGAGCTCACATATAACTAACTCCAAACTGTCTCAGTTGGCACTTTTTTGAAATCTGCAAAATCTGAGCACATTTGTCCCTAGAGAAGACCATCAATCTAGAATCTGTTGTCTTTCATGGTTTAGTGCATGCAGTATGGCATTGACACTTAGGACATTTTGGTTGAGTTTGTAACTAAAGAAAGTTTTGATTAGCTTTATCATTTTCACTTTTGTATGGCAGGTTTGTTGGAGTTGGTGCTCGGCGTGTACGGTCTTTATTTCAGGCTGCTAAAAAAAAGGTTGGATATTTCCCCCTGTTTGACTGCTGCACTCTATCCAACTATTTAAGTTAGCAAATAATGTATCTAACCATTCTGAAATTCATGTGAACTGTCTTATGCTTGTATGAGCACGAACTGTTTTGTCTACTTGTAAACTTATGATGGATTGTGTATAGTTATGGAATCAGCATGATGCAAAAGACTTGAGCGGTGCAGAAAAGTCTGAATGTTTCCTACCAAATGTTGTGGCTGCTGCTGATTATTGGATATGCCAAGAATTATAACCTTCACAATGTGAGTTTGCTAAAATGCATATCCACCATGTGATTGTCTTTGACTTTTGCTGATGTCTATGAAGGTCTTAGGTGTAGGTAATGAGTGTTCTTCTTAATTCTCACATTTTGGAAGGAAAAGGCAAAACGCAAAAGATTGTGGAGAATGAGCAATGAGGATTAGTTTCACAATGTGCGATTGATTTCTGAATATCAATTGGCCACCAACTGGGCATCTTAAATCAAGCCTTAATTAAAATGGTATCAAAATGTTGTCTCAGTTACCAAAGAAAGTGCTGGAAACCATTTTTTTCTTAGTATTTCTTGAAGATGGGAAGAAACCTGCTGTCAAAGAGCAAAGGCTTCACATTCCCGAGGAAGGATCTTGAGGTTACAAGTTCAAAGATTTGAAAATCTTTTACAGGGATGCATCTATTGCTGAGAGCATGTAAGAAACATGGATTTGGTATTGCATAATAGTTCTTATTAATCTTGAATGTAGTTAAAGGTCTTGGATTTGGTATTGCATAATAGTTCTTATTAATCTTGAACGAAGATAAAGGTCTTGTTTCCTGTACAGTGAATGGGTAAAAAAGAGAAAATGCTCTTCAGCAATTGAGGTCAATAGACAATTACGTAATTCACATAAGGATGAAGTTACCTGATAAGAACGATGTTGAGTAGAAGGGCACTTAATCTATCCTAAATGATTTTTCTGCTTGCATCCGGATGAATTCTCAAGATAGCTCATTTGCGAATGCCAAATGGTTGTACCTTTTTTTTCTAAAACATTATCTTCCTCAAAAATCAGGTTAACAGTTTCCATTCTATACATTTAATACTTACAATGTTTTTCTATTGATCCTTTTATCTGCACAGTCATTTCTTGATTGTATTCCTATCTGTTCTTGTTATTAAAGCGACTGCTTAATCCATAGTAAATCTGTATTCGCTGTAACTTTGGTATATAATTGTCCCTAGGCACCTTGCATCATTTTCATTGATGAAATAGATGCCGTGGGATCCACTCGAAAGCAATGGGAAGGTCATACAAAGAAGACATTACATCAACTGCTTGTTGAAATGGATGGCTTTGAGCAGAATGAGGTACATCTTTACGAACCAAATACTTTTGTTTGATTCCTATATTTTTTTGGTTCACCCATTTAACATTCTCTTATTTAGGGCATAATATTGATGGCTGCAACAAACTTGCCGGATATTCTGGATCCAGCTTTGACAAGGCCTGGTAGATTCGACAGGCATGTAAGTTTCTTTCTACCACCCTTTTTTGAGTTTTTTGTATACTATCTGCTACCAGATTCTGGAAATGGAAGTTCCAGATTCTTTTACTTCGAAGAAATTTGCCTTTGTATTAGTGACCCTTTCTATGCAAATAAATATATGCATGTTCTTAATCATATTTGCTTCTTGATCTCTCAGTATGCTCATATTATACCGTGGTCTAAATGGTCATCCCTTCTATAACTGGTCACATGCACATATGGGTTGTTATGCATATGCTTATCATTACATACAATATGCACTCATAAATGGATGTGTTCACACTGTTTGCATGCTTTTTTATTGGAGGTTTTTATTCTCTTAGATATGCTTCTGTATTTGAGTTAACACCAAACTTTAACAAAATCTTGTTATAGATTGTTGTCCCAAATCCTGATGTGCGAGGCCGGCAAGAGATTTTGGAGCTCTATTTGCAGGACAAGCCTTTGGCAGATGATATAGATGTCAAAGCAATTGCACGTGGGACTCCTGGCTTCAATGGGGCAGGTGTACTTTCTTACTCTATTCCGCATCAAGAGTATTTAGCGCATTCACAAAATCAATGGTTTCTTTTCTCCTGTTTGGTGAAAGAATATGGATTTCCTTATGTGAAAAATGTTTTGAAATAAATAATGGAACCCACATCTTTTTTTATTTTTATTTTTTGTTAGATCTGGCAAACCTGGTAAACATTGCAGCCATTAAGGCTGCAGTAGAAGGTGTCGAGAAGCTAACTGCTACACAGTTGGAGTTTGCGAAAGACAGGATAATTATGGGTACGGAGCGGAAAACAATGTTCGTATCAGAAGAGTCGAAAAAGGTCAGCATGTTATCCACTCCTTTTTTTGCTACAGTATTGCTAGTGTTGTCTTGTACTTTGGTATGAATTCTGGATCTTTGGCTGCTTTGTCTGACCCCTTTGAAGATTTCAGCAAGACATTACGTTATCGGGTAATGGTGGTATTCTTTGTTTTTTCAGCTCACTGCATATCATGAGAGTGGTCATGCCATTGTTGCATTCAATACTGATGGCGCACATCCTATTCACAAGGCAACTATAATGCCAAGGGGATCTGCTCTGGGGATGGTTACCCAGCTTCCTTCTAGTGATGAAACATCAGTCAGCAAGAAGCAGTTGTTAGCACGTCTTGATGTTTGTATGGGAGGGAGGGTTGCTGAAGAACTTATCTTTGGTCAGGAGCACATTACAACTGGTGCAAGTAACGATCTTCATCAAGCTACGGAGCTTGCTCAATACATGGTATTGCCTCTGGGTTCATTTGAAAGACCAATATTCTTTTTCACTATCGATTTCTTAGAATTTTCTGGTGTACCTTATCTATGCCAGGTGTCAACATGTGGGATGAGTGATGCCATTGGGCCAGTATATATCAAAGAGCGCCCTGGTACAGAGATGCAGTCACGCATTGATGCGGAAGTATGTCTTATGAATCTTTATTTTTATTTTGTTTTCAAAGATACTAGATTTGATGTAGTTGTGACCAGTGATAAACATCTTTGAAATACTGCAGGTGATGAGACTCCTAAGAGAAGCTTATGATCGTGTTAAAGCCCTACTAAAGAAGGTTTGTCTCTGCGACAATCCTCCATGACTAGATTGCAAATATTAAAACTTTATAGGCGTAGTTTTAATATCCTTCATCGTATACAAAAATTTCAAACTACATCCCACTGATAAAACTGGCACGAGAGAGATGGTTTGCAATGGAGCAAGGGGAGGGGGAAGAGGTTAGAAAGTGGGATTCTTTTGGTGAGGATGAGTCATGGCGTAGCCTCACCACATAGCTTCTCCTTAAATTACCTAAATGCCTTTCAGTTTCCTAAAATCCCTCACAATATCATCTGATATTGCATGGTTTATCCTCTTTCAATAACTAATCCTGACACAACTGGTGGAACAGGATTCATGCAGCCCACCCCAATTAGTTAGGATAAGGCTTAGATGATGATAATGATGGATTGCGGATATTATTTGCCTCTCACTGATCTTGTTATGCCTAGTATAGATGAGATCATGAGAGAGTATGCATATCTCAATTTCTTGCCATTGTATAATTCCATTTATTTATTTATAATCTATTTTTTGTAGTCTAGGCACTGCTTATAACTGTTGGGTATTGGAGTATTCACACAGTCAGACACTATTTGTGAGAAATGTTTTTTAATGGGACACTTCTCAGTTTAGTAGAATTGATAATTGAAATTAGAATTTGTAGCTATAATCCAAAAAATAGCATCCTAGCATGCCATAGTTGCATAGGACTTTGTTATCTCACGAGGACTTTGAACCCCCTCTCAATTATTTTCAATACTTGTCCCTGAAGTGTTCTTTTTAAGTTGCCCATAGGTAGATTGATGTATAATGAATTTCTTGAGTATCTGCTCTACAGTGCTTTCTATTTTCTACCTTTAAATTGTGTTCTCTGTGACTCTGGTATGGCATTCTTTTTCTTTCAGCATGAAAATGCATTACATGCCCTGGCGAGTGCGCTGCTTGAATACGAGACGCTAAGTGCAGAAGACATCAAACAGATCCTCAACCCTCACCAAGAAATACAGCTTTCTGAACAGCAGGAAGAGCTCGCATTGAGTTAGGGTGCACGTACCTGTGTATTTATATCTTCTCCAGCTGCTGAGGGGGCAGTGTACAGTGTATGCAAATTATACAGGTAATTTATAAAATTATTCAAAATTTTCCTCTTACTCCTCTCTCCCTCACAAGGAAAAGGATATTCATGTAGGAGGAACCTTATGGTCCCTTGGCCAGCGGATATTGATGGTGTCCTTGGCTCTTGGCTCCTGAGTTCATAAAACCAAGGCCCATGGTTTGGTGATCCCCAATTACCCATGCAATCAAATCAATGGTCTACATCGCCAAACCATCACCACTAGCTGTATGAACTCAGAACCCAAGGATGTTATTCTTATTGGGGTAGAGGATTCCTTATAAATGCCTCATTCTGTCTCTGAATTTAACTTTGTTGTACGCACTCTTGAGGACCTGTTTCTATATTCACAAACTGGGAGGTTATTAAATTGTCCTATCAATGGATCCAAAGGGAATTTTTATTTCATTTGATTCTTCATCGTGCATTTGTTGAATGTGCAGGAGTACAAACCATAGTTTAGAAACTCAAAAACTTGTCTCGATGGCCATCTGGGTTGGGGTTGACTCGAAGACTCAATATTTAATAACTAGGAATTTAATCACTAATAAGTAATAATAAACACTTTAAACTAATATGAATATAAAAAAATGCAACTTAAATGCAGCAGCAGTCTTTGGTCAGGTGGTGAATGCTTACTGCAAGCTGAGTTGAGGACATGAGTTTGAATCATTCCATCTGCATTTTTTTTATTTTTTTTTAATTTTTTTTTATAATAAAGTATGTTGACTCAAGTGCATGACTCAAATCATTTCGAGTTGTAATGCAGGGACATTTTCACACCAGGCTCGAGTGGGGTAGCTTGTGTGAGGTGGGAGCACACTCGGGGTGGGGTGACCCATGTGAGGTGGGGCCCACGAAGGAGGGTTCGGCCGAGGGCCTGGCCTCAGCTATGAGATAAAGGGATTGATTCACCACGCTCTATCAGTTCGAGCTTTTAGAGCAGGTGGTTAGTTGTCCTGCGTCAAGTTGACTTGATAACTCAGGCTACGTCTTTATCGAGTTAGATTCCTCAGCTAGTTCCACAGTAACTCGGCTCAGTTTCTGGTCAAATCGAGTTGACTCGCCCAAGTTTTGAGTCAAGTCACCAAGTTTTAGACCTATGGTAACAATCACAGCCTAAGGCCTGCTTGGGATGCCTACCAAAAGTGAAGGGCATACATCCACCAACCAGGATGAGGATGGAATAATGACTGACCAGACTGGTTCTCTATGTTGGGGCACATTTGAAGACACGAACATCTAGCTCATCTCTCCATCTGCATTTTGCGGGATGTGTCAAATGTCTCCATTCCTGCAGAATGTGCATGGGCCAGGATGCTTATTCATTTCCATTCTTGTTCTGGGGTACATCCAAACAGACCCTAGGCATCCACATGTGCCTGCTAGCTACCCTTGGCTGCCTGTTTCCCTGTTATAAATCCCTTTGGTGTACAAGGCTGAGAGTCTTAGAGAACCTTTATTGGCAACTCTTTTATTGATGGACAACAAATAGGGGAGTAGGTACAAATACAATCACTTAGTTTCATTATAAACATCTCTCAGTGGCAGTAAATCAGTAATTGGGTTACTAGTCTAATATGGGGATTTGGCAAACCCTTTCTTTCTTTGTGCTGGAACCTGTAGGAGGATTGTG
The DNA here is from genome assembly GCA_003013855.2 of Liriodendron chinense. Classification (NCBI taxonomy): domain Eukaryota; kingdom Viridiplantae; phylum Streptophyta; class Magnoliopsida; order Magnoliales; family Magnoliaceae; genus Liriodendron; species Liriodendron chinense. The sequence goes on along the minus strand of PVNU02003569.1, from coordinate 392,840 downwards.
AAGCACCATAACTGCTTGTGGAAAAGCTGTACTGCTTGTGCTGATCGGTCCATTTTAAGGGAAAAAATGGTTCTAACCGAAATGCTCCCAGGGGCCTTGATTTGTTTGGGTCCCTGTTTGGGTGGACCAATCAGCAGAGCTTTGTTTGGATTTCTCCAATTGCATGGTTATACGTTGATGGGATTTGACTGGCAAACCTGTTATTGATTGAGCAGGTTGTTGGATGGGGCTGTCGTTTTTGGAGACCCAATTGCAAGATTGACACGGTTTTCATAGAGGTATGATCCACTACAAATTCTTCTAATCTTATTATGGTGCAAATTCGTATGCGAGCCTCAAGTGGGCCACCTATGATCAACAAAGACCATTGAATAGTATTCCTCAGATTGCACATGATCCATATTAAATCAAGATTGGATATAATCACAATGGCACAATCAAAGGCATTCACCATGACCGCACGAGTAAAGTTGGTCTTACCATCCATTTTGCAGGCCTGATTGGGGTTAAATTGACGTTATGTGCAGTCCACGAAGGACCCATCCTATACAATGTGGACCATGATCATAGGTGGGCCACCCACTTGGCCTCCAAAAGTCTGGACCTTCATAAGGTAGGAAGAATGTGTTTTTGGATCAAGGCTTTTCTGTCGTGGAAACACCCATGTTGATTCATGCAAGGAGAGCGGCAATTTTTAATTATCAATCTTAAGGGAGGATGACATTTTTTAATTATCGATCTTAAGCACTTATGGCATTTTAATGATCTAGTGGGCTGTGTATTGGAACCTTACCATGCACATAGTTGCATTTGGACATGTTTCCATCCATATCAGCAGTGTGGACTGTCCATGAGAGCTCTTCAGGGGCAGCCTTGAAGAAATCACAGTGATTGGATGATACAATCCATCCATCTGATGAGGGGGCTTGGCAAGAGTGATGAACAAGATTGTTCATTAAAGATAGATCCGGTCACGGATGTTTAGAACCATCTGATTGCTGTTTTTGGATCATTTCTCTTAAAACATTGTGGCATTTACTTTTGGCAGTTTTTGGATAGACATGATAGGAAAATAACTGCTTTTCTATTTTGTAAAGCCATACCCTGCCTTAGTTCCCATCCCTCTTTAACAAGGCAAGGTATTTATCACAGTGGCAGAGCTTTGATGGTTTTATAGGCATACTCAAAGATGATATACTCGCCATAAACTATCTCAAATTAAACTGTCCAAATCGTGGGGCCCGATGTAGGTACGTCGTCGTCCATAAATCATGTCTGTTTGACAATCTTGATCTCTGATCTTCAGACACTTGTTTGCTGAACTTGTACCCTTACCTATTTTTCATCTCAGCCGTATGATAATTGTCCACCAATTGACTAGTCAAGCAATCAAATCAGTACAGATTTTGGTTTATGACACATCCCGCTCGCTGGCTGTTGGGAGCATGTTTTTTAATTTGACTTTCCAGTACTCACTTATGTACCTACTTCGTGCAATCTCAATGCCTGTGTATCGACCATATCACCCTGCCTGAGTATCAAAGCGTCTCTCTTCAAAGAAACACTCCAAAGGACTCTACTGATCAGAACTGTTCATCCAATGAGCCCCATTGGCAGGTCCTCACAGGTGGAACAATTTACCGGTTCAACTACATGTGAGATTACCAAGTGCAGGTGTGCGCTCGGAAAAAAAAGAAAAGAAAAGGCACGTGATACCATGATGTGACCATGGGTGGGGCCCACGGTTGGTGATCCAGACCCATAGAATCTTAAGAGCAGACGTGGGTGGGTGGTAACGAAAGTTTCCCAAGTTGGAAGATGTAACATTCGAATCACTAAACTATTATAAACAAATAGATATCAAGTGCAACCGGTTGGCCCACAAGTTTTAGTCCGCTCACTGGATAACTTCCAACCTATTAAGTGCATACACAATACACCCATTCAATAGATTGGCCCCACCATTGGAATTGCCTAATCCACTCATCAAGTGGGCCGCACTTGTATTTTGCTATTTATCAATGGCTAGGCAATGTTTACGATGGTGTTGAGCTGATTTTTTGAACAGGTGAACCTCATGGTAGAGCCAACTTATTTGAAGGTTTGGATGTCACATGCACTTAAAACAGGCTGGAAGTCCTTCGCCAGGTGTGGACCATAGAGCGCGGTCCGACTTGAAACCTCCTCAATAAGGAAGTTATTATAACTTGGGATGGGAGATAGTTGGTGGGCCAGCACGAAAGAAATCCAATGACAAAACGTTCCCAACCATACAATTCATTAGAACACGTGATGGACGCTCAAAGTCCGTTGTGGTCGAAGGAAGAAACAGGTCGAGACATCCAAGTTGCATCAATCGTTAGGTAGGCCTCTCTCGCCTTAAGAATATTCGTTTATCCAAAGAACAACTGCCAAGACTTCCACCTAACAAAAGAAAATTTCAATCAAAGCCAACAGAGAAATGCGTAGAGGCCAACGCACGACGGCTAATGCGCCAAACTGCCATTCGAATGAGACATCATGAAGCGGCCCCACCCCCTACCACACTCTTTGAAGATGACCCGGTACAGTAATCAGGACACTACACTCATCGAGCAGGCAATATGCAAGTGTTCTTGGACCGTCCATTCTTAGGCATGAGGGTGGCCCACCTGATAACTCAACGAGCCCCAATTTTTAACTAGAGCACTGCCAAAGCATACACGCGTGCAATAAAAGCTCGTTTGAGTGCCACACGTGCTGACATGGCAAGATAGATCTGAGATCCAATCCGTACATCAGAAAGGTACCACTATATTAATGCCCTAGCCTAAAAATTAGGTTGATCCACTAGTCAGGTGGGCCACAGTTTGCAAAACAAATGTCTGGCCCTGGAAAACTTGACTGAAGTTTCCTAATCTATCCACCCATTTCCAATATTGGGGCAGGGATGATGAGTGGACCAGATTTATTTTTGGGAAAACGTGTAAATGGGCTGACCAACATGATGGATGATTGGATCTCACACCTACATCTCCTGCTGTCAAATGTCTGGTGTGTCTACTTGAGCTTTATTACACATGGGCGGGCGATTAGCAAAGCTCATTTTGACAATCTATCAATCGGTGAATAAGCATCTACATTTTTTTTTTCTCCCCAGATTTCAATCTCTCCAAGAACCATCATGTCATGAGACTCTAAAGTCCAAAACCTCCCCTCTTCTGTAACAACAACAATGAGTTTTTTCTTGACCGCATATCATTCAGTGTATATAGAAAACCGAAAAAACCGACTACTTTTAGGGGCCTGTTTGAAATGGTGTAATTACGTGTATTTTCTTTCACATCATTAATAAATGCATACAATCCCGTGTTTGAAAGGGAAGAGGACCCGCTGCCATTACAAAACACGGAATTCAAGGCCAAAACCTTGTGGGCCCCACCACGAAATATGTGCTTTATCCATGCCACATCCATTCATTAGTAGAGAATGGATTTAAAGCGCAAGTGGACACACTAGAAAACAGTAGAAACTGAATGCTAACCATTTAAATGTTCTTCATGTGATGGTCCACTTGAGTTTTGGATCCACGTCATTTTTTGGAGGCATACCCTTAAATGACATGGCCAAATGAATGGACTGTCATGGTGGGAACCACAGAGTCCCATCTCGTTTTGTGTATCAAACTGTTGTTGTCGTAAAGCCTCTAGGTACCTTTGGCAAATCATAAATGCAGAAAAAGGCAAAATACCTTACAAATACCATGAAATACATCATTTCAAAGAGACCCTTCAAAGTTTTTTCAAATAAATACTCACCTCCTACACGATACCACAAAAAAAGTTACTTGTTCTACTTACAAAAGTTGGTTAGTTTGGTTTATGATCTCTTACAAGTAACTTTTATTTATTTATTTAAAGTTAATCATTTCAATTTAATAAGTAGAAATCAAGATAAGCTACTTGAGGCATAAGTAGAAATCCAAACGCCCCCTAAAGGGCTCACCATTAGAAATCTATATGTATAAAGTATAATATATATATTTTTTAATGATTAAAATGTCCATTGCAAAGTCCCCTTACCTGCCCAGCTAACTAGGGTCAAATATCATTTCCCATATCATCTAGACATGCCCATGTAACCCGAAGCTCCATGGGGTCCACTGCCATGTCCTTGTGACATCCACTATGTCCATCTGTTTCACCAACTCACCAGACTATGTAAGCCAAAAGAATTAGGTAAATCAACGTCAGGTGGGCCACATCACAGGAAACACCCACCGTTGAAACCTTCAAAGGGCCCACCACGATGTCTTTGTAACATACACTCCATCCATGAGTTTCGTGAGCTCATGGTAGGACGTGAGCCCGACATTAGGCAGATCCAAAACTCATGTAGGTCACACCAAAGGAAAGAGGTGAAGGATGGAAATGCCCATTGTTGATACCTTCACGGGTCCCACCATCATTTCTATGTTTCATCTAACCTATTCACAAGGTGATGCCCACAAGGATGAAAGAAAAATACAAATATCAGCCTCGTTTGAAACTTAAAGAGGGTCCCAAAAAAATTCAATTATATGCAATTAATTCCACTGACACCCACACCTTTGGGACAGTGGTAGACTGAGTGAAGATAACCTCGAATCAATACTAAGGTCCTGGCATTGATTCCCAACCTGAGGGTGGCTAACATTGAAGAAGTGTTACTAACAGTGTGGGTGTGTGTAATAACAGTGGGAATAAAAATAAAAATAAAAATAAAAAATGGCTCACCTGAGTTTTGAATCTGCCTAGTTTTTGGGCTCATTTCTTACCATGAGCTCGGAAATCTAATGGACGGAGAGGATGCGACAAGGACATTGCAGTGAGCCCTACCAAACTTTAGCTTACCCGAGCTTAGGTACGCCAGGGTGCAATTGGAGTAAAACAATGGAAACTACGTTCAAAATGGACAAAACTATCTTTTAGGCTGCTAATGGCTCTTTTCATTCATTAAATGTCCCTTGGTGAAAGTCAAAGTAGCTACTTTTATTGTTATATATAAAGGGTCAGCATTTATTTAAAAAAACTTCAAAAGTAAGCAGTTTTTTTTTTTGGTATCTGTTCTAAATGATAAGCAGTCATATGGAAAAATCCCTAATAATTAATAACAATACTGATAGTGGTAATGATAGTAGTAAATATGTATATATACAAAAGCCTCCATGAAAGCAACAACCTCTTTCTATATATCTCTGCAACTCACAGCTACAGTCACCCCTCCCATTAAAAGCCATCATCATCATATAAAAACACAAACATAGGTCGTGTCAGTCGGTCGGCGGGTGCAGAGATATTTACAAACCCTAGATATGAAGGCAAAAGACATACCCACCAACAAAAGCCAAAACCCATGAAGAAGGTAGAAAAGGAAAAAATAACAGAGAGAGCACCTACTCATCTTTTCTTTTCTTTTTCTTTTTTTCTGGGAATTTCTTTTCTCATTTTCATGGATAGGTTTTGAAGTGCTGTAGAAGAAGATATGTGGTTCTTGATCCCTACTAAGACACAGGAAATCCCATCGTCGTCATTTCTAAGGAAACGGAAAACAAACAAAAGCAGATATGGGGGCAGCGAGAGAGAGAGAGAGAGAGAGAGAGAGAGAGAGAGAGAGAGAGAGAGAGAGAGTTTGGGGGCTCCAGAAGACGGAAAAAGAGCTAATACCAGTCTGTCTCCAAAGCCTCCGAGATCCGAAAGCCTCGGAAGCTTCATCCATGGCGATCGGAGCATATACACTATTCTAACCCCCTCCAGTCTCAGTATCGGTCGATGGGCTCGGTCCGGTCCTGCACTGCCAGCCGCTCTGACACGTCCGCCAGCGACTTAAGGTTGCACTTGATTAAGGCCTCTACAAAGTAGCATGTCTCGTCCTTAGTGTTCCCGTCGGGCACGTCCACCACGAATGATTCGATCACCAGCGTCCCGGGTCTCCCATCGATGATCTCTGGATGGAGAGTAATAACAGACGAGTAGTTCTGCAGAAACAAGTGAAAGATCTCAGCTGATTTGGAAGATTTTAGAACAAAAGCAACCCATAGTGAAAGAAGACCTGAGCCAGATATTACTGTAACCAGACATTTTCATGTGGGATTGATCCTTGCAACCTTGTGCTTAACAGCAAGCGTGGCAATAACGAAGCAATGGGAATTTATATTTATAGAAAAAAAAAATTCTAGTACTCTACAAATGTGGCATGTCTAACATCAAAACACATAGGAGAAAATCCTAGTTATTTGAAGCTTAGAATCGACAAAAGTGCGACTTCATTTGATGTTGGCTTTCTGTAAAACATGGGAAAAAAGACAAGGCATTTGAACCAATCAGTTCCAGATGGATTGTGTTGTCGCAATCAGTCAACCTTGAAATGGTTCCGTGAGAGAAGTTCCAATTTGGATTTTGAGTGTTTGGAGGTCAAATGAAGGTGAATTTTGTAACATTAAGTCATGAAGATAGAACTCAAAGACATTAAAAGTAAATTCTGGGTCAGCTAGTTAGATGTTTGATGAACCAAAACCCTGGAGCAAAGAGAAAGATGTTCATATCAGAATCAAGGCTAATCTCTTTCCATAAATCCAACCCACCAAAAATGCGTTTAATGAATTATTCTTTATAGATGCCACAGTGGTGTCAGCACCCATTGGAACTTGTACAGAAGGCTGAGATTGTGCCCATGACTGTGTCCCGCCTGTTTATCCAACATACCTGTTATTCAGGGAAGACCATTTCTCATCGATAGCGTGTCCTGTGGATGGATTGGACCTCACATTCATGGCACACAATCATACTTGGGCAGGAGGTGGTAAATCACAGGCCCCCAAAATCATTTTTTTGCAAAACAGGGGGAGGAGAGGTGCAGCCTGGTGATTTACCAGTGTGGTGTAGACTTAAAATTAGATGGTTTTGAAGAGGCATCCGAAGGCCCTTGGGATCTAAAAGAATTTGGTCAGTTTAGGGACCTTAATAAGATTTTAAAAAAAATGCCAACTAATTAACTGCAGATTCAGAAGAGAGATGGGAAGGACAAGAACGCCACTGGGACGGACGCGCAGCAGCAGTGCATAACATGCAAGAATCAGGTGGTCCATCTTGTGACCCCATTCTGTATGTGCAGTGCCCCAAAAATCAGGACAATATGCTCATTATGCCAGCCTCAATTGTACCTTGAATGTTTCTTAGCCAGACATTTTCCTGCAAATAGGTGGTCCACCTCATGGGCTGGCCTGATTTTTGGTCAGGGAAATGCACAATGGGGTTACTTGATTGATGGTCTGGAATTCACATGTCTGCTCACTGACACAATGCCTGTGAGAAACCTTAGCAGGGCTCTGTGAAGAGTAGGTTTGTTGCAGCAATCGGCAGTTGATTTCGGTTGAGACAACAACAGTTGGAAGAGATGCAACCAAATGACATTTTCCAGATTAATTTAAAAAAAAAAAACAAACGTTTCATCTGTGAAATTTGCTCCTTTTTTGGATAGAGGAATATCAAACTCCCGCAAGCATCATCTGGTTTGGCCGAGATGTAAATGTAGCTAAGCAGGATTTGCAATATGGATAAAAGGTCAAAAATGAATTCGTGCCTAAAATCAAAATCCAAGAAAACGTGAAATTCCTATCTATTATTGATCTAGATATAAGCCTTTGACGAATTCAACCTATTTTCAAGTGCAATCTAAACTAAAATCTAGCAATACCCATGCAAGCAAAAAACCTAACAGTGGGTGAGAAAAAAGAAAAGAAAATAAGGGGAGAAAGAAAAATCTCAGACCCTAAGCCTGTGATCGCCTCCGACAATCCTGACACTGAGGATATGTTCGTTGTCGTCGAGAAGCTCCAACCGTTCAGTGCTGGTCGTGGCTGGGAGGCCAGACTTCACATTCACCTCCCGAACGCTCCCAATCTCAAGATCCCCTTGCACGACACATCTGCTCACAAAGGGCTTATATTTCTGTGGCTGATCGAATCTCCTCACCAGAGACCAAACCTGATAAATATAGAGAAGAGAGAAGAAAAATTCACAACAGAGGGAGAAAAAAAATCATAAACATCAATAAGGCATACAAATTCGCCAAACAATAAAAAAATCGAAAGAGAAGTCCTATCAATTCCAATGCAACCGATCGAAAAAAACGAATAGAATAGAAACCATATTTAACATCAAAATCCAGCAATTCATCCAAACCGACCGATCTCATCCACATGCAAAGAATCACAAAGCAGATCATCATCATCTTCAAAATAAACTCAAACAACTACAAGATTCGAATCGCAAATTCATCAAATCACCAAACAAAATCACTAAGAAAAAAATTCCTCCAGATCTTTTCACCTCATCAAAACCTAGTTCACACATCAAAGATCGAAAAACTCCACCAATCTCATCACAAACCACCTCAATCAACTCCAGAAAGCAAAATCACTAAAAATCCAGATAACACAACCTCCACAGAACGCAAAACCAAAAACGCTCCAGATCGAGCAGAAACCCCTTCAGATCTGATACAAAAACCACGATCTAACATCCAAAGGCGAAACGAAACCCGATAAAATCAGGATCCGAAATCCGATCTGAGAGAGAGAGAGAGAGAGACGGTCTTACGAGATGGACGGGAGCTTTGATATGCTTCACGAGAGTGGAGCTGCACTGATTTTCTCGGGGCTGGTGCTGGTGATGCCTGCTTATATACTCGTCCTCCATCCTGCTACCATTTGCACTCATGGCGTAGTACAACCCCCACCACCTCTCTTCTCCTACCATCCAAACCCTAATACCGCTTTTTATTCAAAACCGCCTCCTTGCAAATACCGCTATCACAGAAAACCGCCTTTCGATCGCCCCTTCCCTTCCCTGTAGAAAAACCTCGGAACGGACTCGCTCTCTCACCGCCTGGAATTATAAAACGGGGGAAGTGAAATCCTCTTTTTTTCCCTTTCCTCTCTCTTCCCTCTCTCTCCTCTCATGCTCCTCTCGCCATTCCTCCTCCTCCGTATTATCTCCGGCAGACCTACGGAAATGGCCCCGCTTTTGCGGGAATCTACGGAAATGCCATCCCTTCGTCGGTTTGCGGGGCTGTGGGCTTTTATTTATTTTCCCGAGAATGCCCTCCGGTCAAACGCTGATTTACTGCTTATTTTGCCTCCTGCGCTTCGCGACAGCGGCGGGTTACTCCGCTGCGGTGGGCGTTTTGGTCATTTTTCATGGAGTAGTTGTAGTCGTTGGTATCGTTGTCGGCACGCGATTTCTCCGCTGGGTTTGGATATCGGGAGAAAATGAACTGAACTGTTTGGTAGAAATGAAGGGATTTAGTGCATGTATGGTCTGTGATCCTGTGATCCATACCGTTGAGATGATGCGAATCAGTTCCGTTGGGAGATGAACCGAAATTTTTACAGATTGGATGGTTGGATAACTGTGCAGGATGCTTGAATGGTATCTCAATGCAACCGTTGATTCTGTATGAAATCTCGACTCTCCGCAAAACATTCTGACGAGAATCGTCGGTCCTAACTCCTAATCCACAAGGGTCTCAAAATAGTGTTTTTAGGCAACCATTCCGTGCAAGTAGGCCCCACGGTTCAACGCAGACGTTCTATACATCTGGGCCGCATGGTTCACTGATCAAGATGGGGTCCACTATAGATATTGGAAGTTTAAAGGCATCCAATCTTTCGCCCTTCTCAAACGAAGGGTTAGGATCAGTCAAGCTGGTGATCTATGGGCATCCTACTCTACTATGTGGAGGCCATCAGATCAACGGTCTGGATCACCATGTGTTCAAGCCGTATCGAGCTAACCCGTGATTAAAAAGTTCAGCCTGATCGATGCTTCAGGTGGGCCACATCAAAGGGAAAAGTGGGGGAAAGGCCCACCGTAAAAACTTCCACATGGAATGTGGTGTCCACGATGCTGTGTACATGCCATCCCAGGTCGTTGTCAGCTGTTCAAAAGCTCAGATGGGCCACAGCACATGCTTTTATGGGTTTTACGCTAGATTGTACATTGTTTTATATGGTTTGTCCTGCCTACTGTTTTATCCGGATGATTTTTTTTTTTTTTTTTTTTTTTTTTTTTTTAATGGTAAATATGAGAAGGCAAACAGGATGCACGGTTTGGATTCCATATGCATGCCTCGACAACGGGTGAGGCCTAATCATCCTCCATTATTATTTAACCTCATTTTTTTTTACCTGTATTAGGGTTATTAGGTGGGCCTAATGATCACTTATGATCGAATGGATAGGAATGGTCTATCATCGGTTACATCTTCACCGAGATTGAAGTTCTATCCTGAATAATGGGTGCGGATTGGGTACTACTACCCCCACCAGGACCTAACTAGAGAACGGTGGTTATGTTAGGGGCATGAGCCCAAAAAGAAGCAGTGGGGATTGGACTCTTACTATTGAAAACTCTCTGAGGCTCACTGCCATATTTATTTGCCATCCAACCCGTTCATAAGGTCACATAGACCAATATGAAGGGAAAACATAACTACTAGTTTGATCCCATACTTCTGTGGCCCTCGAGAAGTTTTCAACAGTAGGCTTTAAATCCTCACTTCATCATGTATTGTTGTCCACTTGGGCCTTTGATCTGCCACCTTTTTGCACCTTTTTGGGCGCATGCCCTAAAATGATAGGTTACAATAGATGTACAGCTGGATAAAACATATAGGCCATGGTGGCTCCATGGAGTCTCAGACATGATAGTCTATCTCTAGCTTGGTCCTAGTGGGGTACTATCCAATCTACACCCCTAATTAATATGGTCGGCTAGATGACTCCTTTTTCCTCCATTCCACTCTATTAGAAACCATCACTTCAATTAGATCATAGGTTATTGATTCTTTTCTTTCTAACTCTAATGGTCTTCTTTTGGGCCTTCCTTTTATCTCTTTTAAGCCGGCAACTGGTAAGGACTCAGTACTGGGGTATTATTTGGCCTTTGTTACTTAGATCAAACCATTTAAGTCAATTTTCCTCATCTTGTTATTTATTGACGATGCACTTAATTTTCATGGAATGCATTTAACTCTAATTCTATTATCATATTCCCATTCATCCATCTCAACATTCAATTTCAGCTATACTCATCTTATTGATATGTTCCTTAACTACCCAATATTTTGTCCTATGAAGCATGACGAAGCTAATTTTCTATTTAGTTTAAGTGGGTATAAGACAATCACATAAAACTTCAAAGGCACATCTTTATTTCTTCTACCCTCCCAAATCTTACATCAACATATTTCTTAATTTCTACCTTCGCATGAGTTATTGACCCAAGATATCGAAGATGATTATTTTGAAAAATTTCTCGATGATGAATTTTTACTAATTCTTTGTTCTCACTCCCATTGTTACTCAAATTGCACTTCATATAGTCTATTTTAATTTAACTAATTTTAAATTACTTTGATTATGAAGTATCTTTTTATAAATCTAGCTATGTTTATATCATACTTCATTTTGTCAATCAAAATAATGTCATATGCAAACAACATATACCATGAGATCTCTTTTATACAAATGCTTTATTAACTCGTCCATAACCAATGCGAAAAGGTTTGGGATCAATGTGGACCCTTGGTGCAGACCTATAATAACTGGGAATTCACTCGTTTCTCTAGTAATGATTCTTACATTTGTTATTGCTCCATCATATATATCATTGATTATGCCAATATAGGAACTCCCCTCTCTCTCAACACTGACTGGATTAACCCTCAAGGCCCTATCTTAAAATTTCCCTTAGTCAGTAAAAATCATGTAGAAATCATTCCTTCTTGTATTTATCCATCAATTGTCTAAATGGGAAAATAACTTTGAGATAGATTTTCTTGGCATGAAACTAAATTGATTTTCTAATACATTTGTCTTATGCTTTAGTGTTTGCTCAACCACTATTTTCCAAAGTTTCATAGTGCTACACATAAGTTTAATCACATAATAGTTAGTGCACCTTTATATCTCTTTATTCTTATAAATAGGTAATCTAGTAGTTTTTTCTCCATTCATTTGGCATTTTTTTTCGATCTTATAATATTATTAAACAACTTTGTTAACCAAAATAATCCAATATCTCCCATACACTTGGGAACTCCTTATTGGTATACTATCTTATCCATCACTTTAGATATTTTAGTAATACGAAAGTATTTATGAACTGATGTTATTTATGAACCGATGTTATTTAAATAGGTAATCAAACGAAAAATATAGCTATCTTATTTCATACAAACTTTACTTCTCCCTCAATATTCTAGTTTTTTTCATTCATCAATTGATTTACGAATATCATTATTTTCTTTCCTTTTAAATTCCATAACCTAATTTTTTGACCATTTCTAATTCAATTACCTTTCTTCCATTTCTTAATATAAATATTCATAATCATTAACTTATATTGCATGGTCAAGGTTTCTCAACGTATCACCTTGCAGTCATTGTATATTGATCATTCTGTCATCCATTAATTGAAGTATAAAAAAATATATTTTGTATGTATACGATTAACTTTTAAAAGTTATTAAACGTTCATCGTTCTTTAAAAGGTATTTACCAAAGCTAGATTATATGTCATAATAAAATAAAAAATAGCTTCCCATATCTCATTTCTTTTCTTAGAACTATATTTTTCATGTATCTTTTCATATTTTTAACTTTCCTTCCTACATGATTATTTAAGTTTTCTCCTACAAATATTCTATATTTATTTAGAACTTCTTGTATTGGTCACTCATATTCTCCCAGAATTGTGTTTTGATTCTATTCTCTAATTCTAACTGTGGCACATTTAGACTAATAATATTGATTATCTCATCTTTTAACACAGTTTTATTAAGGGTCGTTTGGTACCTCTACTAATAAAAACTTATTTGCTTATTCTAAAATAAATAAGCTTTTATTTTCGAAATAGATTGTTTAGTAAAACTCTAATATTAAAGCTTATTTTTTAAAAAACTAGCCAAAAGGTTCTAAAAATAAGTAATGAGGAGTTCACTTTTTTCTTTCAGAGCATATTTGGCTTAAGCTAGTAAACATTTTTTATTAATTTTTAAACAAGTTTGTCTTTAAACTTTTTAAGTAATTCCCATCTTACCCTCCTCTCCTCTTTATAATCTCTTCAAGGTAGACCCACATGGTGAACAATGAATGGTCCACATCAAGGTGAACTCACATAATGCACGGTCACAGTAAAGGTGGGCCCCACATGATGGATGCCCCATATCAAAGTGTGGCCCCACATGATGGACGATGCAAATCAAAGGTGGGATCCACATGATAGATGGTGGACATTGAAGGTGGGACCACGTGATAAAAGGTTGACATCAAATTAGGTGGACCCACATGATGAACAACCCATATTGAAGGTTGGGCCCCGCATGATGGACAGTCCACAACAAAGGTGGGACTCACATGATGGATGGTGAGCAACAAAGGTGGGTCCCACATGATGGATGACCCACTTCAAAGTGTGCCCCAACATGATGTACCATCCATGTTAAGTGGGCCCTACTTGATGGACTGGTCCACATCAAAAGTGGGACCCACATAATGGATGGTGGACATTAAAGGTGGTCCACTTGATGAATGAACTGCATTGAAGGGGGGCCCACATAAAGAATGGTCAACATCAAGGTGGCCCACATAACGGACGGAGTGGACCACACATGATGGATGTCCCACATCAAAGTGTGGGATCTCATGATAGACAATCCATTTTAAGTGGGTTGCACCTAATGGATGGTCTACATCCAAGATCTCGCATGATGGATGGCCCATATCTAAAGTGGCCCAACATGATGGATGATCCACGTAGAAGGTGCGCCCCACGCAATGGATGATGGACATCAAAAGTGGGCCTCAAATGATGGACAATCCACTTCAAAGTTGGGCCCCACATAATGGACACAATGGATTCCACGTGGTGGGTAGTGGACATTGATGTAATTGAGTTGTTGTAATCTTTAAAAATGACATCAACTACCTTAAAAAAAGTTTTTATTTGAATATTTTACCAAATATACTTTATTTTATACGAGAGTTTTTTTTTTTTTTTGAAAGTTTGATTTTACCAAACAAGCTTTTTTAAAACAAGTGTTAGAATAAAAAGAGCTTATTATAGTATATCTTATTTAAAAAGCTCTAATTAGATTATAATAGAGATGTCAAACGAGGTCTTAATAAAATTTTATCACTTATTCTTGTAACATCTATAACATTACCTTTTAAATGTTTATCTACCAATATTCCTATCACATTTTTAATATTGTTCTTCCCTATGTACCAAATTTTATATCTATTCACTTCTCTAATATTAGCTTACTTTCACTTAGTCTCCTAAACAAAAGTTATATAAACTTTTATTCATTTTTTCATATCTACTACATACTCTTGCCTATCAATCTTCTTATATTTCATGTGATAAGACGAATCCTATTCTTTTATATTAGTTTCTTTACCCACGTGTCCAAAATGGCACATGAACGCTTGCCTACTTCTCACAACAATTGGGTACTATTGTGGTGCATCGCTACCAGGAGATGCTCTAGCCAACTCTTGCCCATTTCTTACTATCGCTGGGTTTCAATGCAAGACATTTTTTATAAGAAACACCCGAGTATGAATTCACAGTCAAAGAGCATATAAAGCTAATTGTAAGAGCAATATCGATTTTACTATCTGTGTAACTTCTAAATAATAGAGAATCATAAAGTGATAAGGATGGTGATCACTAGATTTGTCACTTTTCATGAGCATAAGTGGTGGAGGTTTTAAAATTTTATCATGATGTCCATGGTTGTATTTATAATCCTTTCATGCTTGGTTCATCCGAAAAAATAAGGAGAAACAACCTTTATTCAGCCGACGATATATTCTACATAAAGTTGAAAATAGATTAAGTTAAAAATGTGGGATTTAATCGACTTGGTAAAAAAGGCCTATTGCCCACTTAGCACATGTGAAATCATATGTCTATGGTTGTATTTATAACCTTTTCATGCTTCGTTCATTCAAAAAAATAAAAAGAGACAACCCTTATTCGGTTAACAATATATTCTACACAGAATTGAAGATGAATTAAGTCGAAAATGTGAGATTTAATTGACTTGGTAAAAAAGGCCCATTGATTACTTCGCACATTTGAGATGATATGTGCTAACATATCTCTCACTTGCCCACTAAGCTAATTTCACTAATATATTATAAAATTTACTTTTCACTAATCCGTTGCTTTATCTATTATAATTATATCACTATTATGAGGTTTTAGTTTTTTTTATTTTTTTGTATATGTAACAATGACTAAATAATTGAATACTTTGAAATTCGTAACTCGTATGTTAGGTACTTAGAAAATTTCTAACTTAGCATCCCTTATGTTTGTCATATGAATGTTTTAAAAATAAATTTGCTATATGTTCTTTATTAAGGGATTAATTACTATATTTATTGATAAAGAATTTAAAAGTATCTTATATGAGTCATTAGCTCCATTTTGCAATTACATAATAATAAATGTGATTTAGCTTGATGATTAATTTATCTTAGATGGTAGATGTAGTACTTATTACACTACCTTTTCTTTTCACTTCTTAAGTGTAGCCTATCATGACCATGTCTTTTCTTAGTGAGGAGACACCATTTTCACTAAAGAGAAAAACATGTCCTTAAAAAGGCCAACTAATATACAAATCTTCCGTGAAAATCACATAAAAAAAAATCATATATATATATATATATATATATATATATATATATATATATATATATATATATATATATATATATATATATATATATATATATATTTTAAGCACTCTACATGGATACTTGTCGTGAATGGGTGTAATTGTCTAGACATGATAATACTACAGCCGCATGCAATCCATGTTGGAGCACTTTAACTTGATGATCCATTGCAATCATAGGTGGGTTGGCTAAGGCTCACATGAATTGATATGCATGAAAATTCAGATAAGATTATAGTGATGAAACGTGAATTAAGTAGTGAGGCCCTCACCACCCTCATCAGTAACAATGGCATGGTGACATGGTGAGATTTGATTGGAAGGGCCATATCTTGTCAAAAATGGGCCCAAACTTTTTTTTAAAGGTTTTTTTTATACTTGGCCCATCTTTGATAGCATACAACTCGACCAATCAAATCTTGTCACGTCACAGTAGCATCATTGACGGTTGGTGAGGGTTCCCTACCTAACCCGTGTCCCATAGCTCTCCTTATAGCCTTATAACCTCATGGCTTGTTTGGAATGCAGGATTAAATGGTATGAAATTTCATTAGATGGATTTAACACCTTTATTGCACAATGATTGCACATCCAGAAATATCATAGTATTTTGACCATCCAATCCTACGTTTGGAATCAAATTCTTCATTTAGGAAAAACACTATATTAAGTGAAACTTAAGTTTGGTAAACCTTAAAAATTGTAATTAATGCTAGTCACTTATAGGGCTGTCAACGGCACGGATCTTGATCCGTATCTGATCCGATTTAATCGGATTCGGATCAATAATTGGATAATTGGCTCGGATACGGATATCCAAAGATGATCCGTTTAATATTCGAGTTGGATTAACCTTGATCCGGCCCGTTAGCGACCCAATTAAAAAAAAGAAAGAAAAAGAAAACCCAGTCGTCTCCTTCGTCTCTTGGGCGGTATCATATTCGGATATGGGTCGGATCATATTCGGATTGAAAACGGATTTCAATATATTTAAACGGGTCGGGTTCGGATCATGTACTTGTGATTCGAATCGGATTCGGGTCGAATATATCCTTAATCGGATCGGATATGGATCATCATTGATCCGGCCCGTATCTGACCTGTTGACAGCCCTAGTCACTTGTACACATATGCAACTCAAATGTCCCTAGTAAAGGGCATATATGGATAGGGCTGCACATCTACCCGGTCAACCTGTCCGGCCTGACTCGGTAAAAACCCGATCCATCCTGACCCGGCTGAGAAAGCGGTCGGATCCCGGGTAGAAGTGGTTGGACCGTTTTTAATTTAGGTACGATTTAAGGTACATGCCAAACCCGCCTGACCTGACCCGACCTGTACCCCGACCCATGTATACCCGACCCGTTCCGCCCGACCCGAACCGCCGCATTTATACCAGTTTATTGCTTTTATAAATATTTGTATGACATTATCAATAGGTTGAAGTTCAATAAAAATTAGGGTGGACTCTAGAATCTTTTAATGGAGGGAGTTTAATGACCATTGATTTTTGTGGAGTGGTCTACCTAAAGCTTTTATCTGCTTCTTTTTTGGGACCATGTCCTATAATAATCTAGAAACATAGATGGACGGCATGGATTTACAATATATACATTAAGGTGAGCCTTATGGTCAGGGTCTCACCCACATGGCTGGTTCCGGGGTCTCACTGACTCTCACCCAACCTGCGCTCATCTCACACTCACATGGAGTGGATTAGGTGACATCCGAGATCCACCAAGGTGGGTGGCCCCTGCTCCTAACCGTGTGTCTTAAATCCACACTGTTCTACTATTTTGAAAGATCATTTTAAAATATGAAACCAAAAATGAAGCTGACTCAAATCTTAGGTGGACCACACCATACAAACATAGTCTTAACCCAACCCGACCCAGTTTAGCATATAGGGTAGGGTAGGATTAGGGTTGACCCTTTTACAAGTAAGATAGGGTTAGGGTTGGGTCAGCCGAACCTGATCACGACCCAGACCGAAACCCGAACCTTCAAAATATATTTAGGTTCGGTTCAGGGTTGTTCCCAGCCCGATCCTAACCCGACTCGTGTGCAGGCTTACATATGGATAGATGGCATGGATAAAACACATGCATCAATATGGGGCCTATGGATGTATCTACCCTTGGGACAGGATGATATAATACCTAAATTAATCCAATCCTTTTTAGATCTTTCAAACGGCATATCGAAGTTGCATGGGACCACGTGCAATTCCATACTACCTAATCCCACGTTCCAAATAGTTACTCAATGATTCAACAAGTATCCTTCTTTGGAGCCTAGATAGGCCATCGATGATATTTGATGAGCTTTGGATGGTAAGAGTGAAAATGGTCTCACAGTTCATTCTATAGGACCTAGTGGATATCTTTGATCAAATGATCATTGAATTTTGGGTCCATGAAAAACATATCATGTACCTCTCCTATCCAATCTTCAACCATGACCGTAGGTAGGAAGTGGGCCACTTGAAATTGCAATGGAATAAGGTAAGAATCATTCTCACCTTTATGAATTTGGTATTGTGATGTACCGGATAAAAGTCCACGCGCAGACTACAGTAGATAGAGAAGAATTGGAATATGGTAGAGACATCTCTCTCTACGTTAGATATGGCCGGGTTATCCATCAAACTGAGCTATCCTATCCGACCTGCGGAATTCATCATAGATGGAATATCTTTTGAAAATCATACTTATCTGAAGACCATAGCCGTCACTTTACTTTTCGGTACTTAACGTTGACCATTAACTAGTTTTATTTCCCACCGTAGATTTGAAGACCACTGTTGAGATGGATAGGATTATCCGATCTATGATTATCTTGAATCAATTTCCATCCGTAGTTGATCCCACTAGATGTACAGTCCGGATTTAAAGATAACCTTTCCGTGTGTAGTGTTTATTCTGGTTGGACTTGGATTGGGTAGTGACACATCCACTATCAAGTCAGTGGTGGAAAAGCTCTGTGGGCCCACCATGATGTATGTGTTTTATCCAGTATGTGTGTCTATTTTTACAGCTCATCTTAGGGCATGAGCCAAAAAACGAGGAAGATTCAAAGCTCAAGTGGACCACACTGTAGGGATTGAGTCGCGTACGTTGAGAACTTCTAAGGGTTGGCCGCAATGTTTATTTATCATCCAACCAGTTCATAAAGTCACATAAACCTTGAAGAAGGGAAAATAAAATTATCAACTTGATCTAAAACTTCGGTGGCCCCTAAGAAGCTTTCAATGGTAGGGGTTCAATCCCCACTGTTTCCTGTGGTATAGTCCACTTGAGCTTTGGATCCTCATTATTTTTTAAAAGTAGCTTAAAATGAGATGAAAAAAATGGATGGACGGCGCGGATCAAAGATATACATCATGGTGGGGCCCACAGAGGTTTTCCACCACCAACTTGGGTAGGCGAGGGGTCACTACTCAGTCTGAGTCCTTCTGGCTCGGCGGTATCATCGCCCTCTTTCAAGGAGCGGATTAGGTGCCCCAGATGGTGAGGCCTTTGCCATGGGGGCCTACATTGATGTATGTATTTTAAATCTACGCCGTTCATCCGTTTTTTCAGATCATTTTAGTTCATGATCCCAAAAAATGAAGCAGATTCAATTCTTAGGTGGACCATACAATGGGAAAAAAGTGGTAATTATCCACTAATGGGCCACAAAAGTTTTGGATCAAGCTGATTTTGTTTTTTACCCTTCGCCCAGGTTTATGTGACCTTATCAACCGGTTGAATAGGAAATAAATATTACGGTGGGCTCTAGGAAGTTTTCAGGGGTTCAATAACCACTGTTTCCTATGGTATAGTCCACGAGATTTATAGATTTGGATCTGTTTCATTTTTTTGGCTCATGCGGTAAAATAATGTGGAAGATCGGATGGACGGCATGGATATAGAATAAGTACATCAAGGTGGGTCCCAGGGCCGCACCGTGGTGGGTGAGGCCGGGGTCGCACCTAATCCGCTGCACTCACTCGGGGGGCCCCACCTTGTAATTGCTAAATGCGGACACAATTCTTTTTGGCGATCCATTGTCAAGCTGCCGGTTAGATATTAAGATCATCATTTGGGCTGTAGCCAATCTATGGGAAGTACCACCAGAAGAACGGTCTGGATTATAGCGAATCAAAGTGTATAGTTTTGAATTTTCCTTCCGTTTGTTACGATGCTTTGGAAAAGTAGCCGATCAGGCTCATCATCCGTACACGTTACGTATTTATAATATCCAGTCCTTTCAAACTGTGGACCCCACAATGGATGATCATTGACCCAAAAAGAAAACTAAGCAGAGGAACCTAACCATTCAAGCAGAAGTCATAAAATGGACGGTTAGAAAAAGTAGTCCATGGTCTAAATTAAACGGGCGGTTTCCGTTGATTTGATGGTTTGTATTTTTTTCGACCATAATATTTATAGGACATGGGCCCACAATTCGGGTCGTTTGGATTGAGTAATTGTCATTTAGATGCGTGAGCATTTATGATTTGAGTATAAACTTCGTTTCTATATTTAGTTTCTCATAGATCGCGGGGCACGGAATTCTTGTGCGTTTAGATTACGTACCACACATTTATCTTGTGCATATGATGATCTGAACCGTGCATCTTCCGGGATTTTCTGATTCCGATTCCTTGCGAGGAGTAAGAAGTACTACGATGCTCCCCATATGGGAAGGTTGGGATGATCGTAGCCATTAAACTTATACCCAACAAAACTGATGGCCAAGATAGAGAATTTAGAAGAATAAGTCCAATGATGAACATGCACCATCCACTTCGCCCGGCTTTGGTTCCAAAGAATCAATTTCATCAGGACGATACCAACCATCCATCATCGGCTGGGGAATGGACCACGATAAAGAGAAATATACTATTTGGATGGTACGATCATCTGATCCGTGTTAACTTCTTCAGAGTAAACCAAAATGAGGACGGAATGGACGGTCCAGATCAATATTTCGACCTGTCCAGATGTCTCAAGGCAACTCATTGCACTATAACTTGGGCTGCGATCTTGCTGAACACTCAGATCTCCCACTTACCTTCCTAGCAACGTATCACCTGTGTAAGAAATCCGAATGCTTGCTAGAAGGTGGGGCACCAAAGATCATTGAAACCAGGTAGATCCAATCTACTCATTGGGTGGGCCACACCTGTACATTGACTAATACCATTGGTCGTCAAATGATTTTCTCATTGTGCGCACCTGGGCAAATGGACTGTCCTGATTGTCGCATCAACTGATCATCGTACTGTGGTCCACCTTTTACACGGATAGGATTTCCTACATGTGTGTCAGGTTGACAGGAGAAAGGAAATGTACGTGAAAGTTCACATACAGCGCTGTATGTTATCATTTCTCCCGAGAAAATGCATCCAATCCAAGTGCGGTTATCTTAGTTAACTACCAAACACTGGACAACTTTGCGAGTGGCATACCTGTATGAGATCTGGACTGTTCATCTATTTTATCGTATTGTAGATTGACCATACGACAAAAATCATACAAGTCAGACGATCCCAGCCACCCATTGGAGGATTTTTGTCTACTGAACATCGACAACTTATTGGACTTTTCCTAGCAGTCCATCTGTATTCATCAACCTTCCTCCAATTAATGATTAGGATAATCCAATCGGTGATTCTTTGAATAAAGACCATCTAAGGTGAGGCCCAGTAATGAAAGGTCCAGATTGGCCGCTAACGATATTCGTCTCTCCCTACGTCTGAAACGAGTATTCAAGCTGTTGGATAACCACAAAAAAAAAAAAAAAAAAGAGAGCTGTAGTTCATAAGTAGGGGTGTCAATGGTCCGGGCTCGAGCCTGCAAATCAGAATTCTGAATAGTGCTGGCCCGACGGCCCGGACCGAAATGGTTCAAAATTCGGGCCGAGACCTACCCAGGTCCGGCCCGTTGGCAGCATCATTTATAGTGAGCGCACGGCCCATCCACACGCAGGTACACGTGTTAATATGGAGCACATGTGAAAGATATAAGCCGTCCATGTTGGTTGGAGATAAAGTTCTTCTACCTAAATAACAGAAAACTGTATGACAGTTAAAAGTTTTTTCTAGCCATCCATTTTTCTTTTTCATGTGGTGTGGTCCACCTGAGGTTTGAAATAACCCTACTTTCAGGCCATAAAATTTGAACCGTGTATTCACCTGATGGAAAGTTTAGATCCCACACACGTGTTAGAATCTAGCACATGTTCCAGCGTGTGGATTGTAGGGCTCTCACACACGTGCAGGAAATAGACGCATTGAATTGAAGTTGCATTCACCCGAACAGCCAAGTCCCCACCCATGAGGGTCAGTTTCGTGATTTATTGGAAACAAAAGGGTACTTCCGTAGTTATTTCTTATTTCTCAACCTCATCTCCTACAACTGGCTTTCTTTACTTTAACTTTTAACATATTATTTTATGACATTAAAAAAGTTCGGTAGACCTAGGGAGCATTGGAAACTGTAGTCACTAATCAACATAGTGAGGTCAGAGAGAAATCGCAACCGTTGAGAAGACCAAAAAGTACTGTCCCTATAAACATAACCATTAAGTTAATGGTTCACTAATGTCAATTGTCAGCCATCTATATATTTTGATCGTTTCCTTCAGCAAGGGTGAGGATGAAGAGGAATCACAACAGTTTTCTGTCCGATGAGTGGGGCCCACATTTCGGTAATGGAGGCCATTGGTCTGCTAAGACGAGACATTCCTAAAATAGACAGTTAAGAAAAGACATGCATCAATGGATCACAATAAACCGCAAAAGTATGAAAGATGGGCGGCTAGGATCTTCCAGTCTCAAGACAGTGGGTCCCAACAGACCGACGGTTTTGGATCAGTGAACCGTGGGCCACACCTGTACAAACTGAAAGCACTGATCATACTCTCCAAATCGACGTCCAGGATCATTTGATTCCACCCAGTGGATAGGGTAATTTTTGTCCCAGGGCCCATCCATCAGTGGACCCGGAGGAGTACGGATTCCGGTGCTCCCAAGATGTATTAAAATAGTTATATACATTTGTTTATTGTTATTATTTTATATGTGTTATATCTACTCTGCAAAAGCCTTTTCCTTTCCCAAGGCACCACCACCGTCTCCTCCTCCACTCAGAAAGCAAAGGCAGATGAGAAAAGAAATAATATATTAATAAATAAAATAAATTCCGAGCGTTTATTTGGTAATATGAAGGAGGTCTGTGATCCATACGCATCCACATTGAAATTATGCACTTTGGCATAGATATACCTCAATTAGACCGTCCAAATAGTGGGGTCCACTCTAGATTCAGTACGTCCAGAGAAATTAGATTGATTAGACGATCCTGATCACAGATTGTTACCCGTCTAAAGTTCAGCCCATGATCTGGCCCATGTGATGCTTATAAGATTTGGGTAGAGAGGTACGGAACATCACCGTTACCATTGATGTGGGCAAATAGATGAACGGATTATATGCTGCCACGTGGCATAAATGGGATTCTGGTTTATTTATATTCCACTACGAAATTTTATACACTCTTCTTGCTTCGCGAATCTTCCACGTCCCATTATTTGAGCTCCCACGCTCGGGGCCCCACACGGCGCGTAGAGCAAGAGCTCTGCGACCGGCTCAAATACTCGGCTACGAGTAATCGGCAGAGAGCATGTGATCCGCCCTCGGGTCTTGAGTCCTGTGACCGTACTAAATTACCCCACCCCTTTTCTGGTAAATCCATGCAAATAACGTGATTAAAGCACCCTAAAAAGTTGGGTTTCGATAGGGTACGTGCCTCCACCGTATAACAGCTACCAAAGGGCCCTGATTGCACATCAGGTGTTAATCTGAACCGTTAGTATTCTAGACTTTATGCTACTAGTGACATTATAAGAAAATTTTAGTAAACGGATGACTGTCTATGAAGATGATTTGGAATATTGGAAAGTAAAGTTTCAACGGCTTATATTCATATTCAGGAGTCAACTAATGCTATTTTAAGGAACTCGAATTGCCTGTGCCCCGCGGCACATGCAGTTCCGATGCTCGGAAGCTATGTGGGGCCCACAGAGATTTTCATGAAAAATCCAATCCGTCCACCAGTTTCTCAAGGCCACAACTGGAAAGCATGCCAAAAATCAGGCGGATCCAGAATTCAGGTGGGATACACCACACAAAACAGCGGAGATTATATTCTCACCATTGGAAACTTTGTGAGACTAAAGAAGTTTCGTATCAGGATGATATTTCTGCCTACAGTTTATCTAAGTGGTAGGAACCATATGAAGGGTTTGGATGACATATGAACATCATGGTCGGCTGCAGGAAGGTTTCAACGGTGTATGTTTCTGTTCTCATTCTTTCGTGTGGCGTGGCCCACAAGAATTTTGGATCTTCCTGATTTTTGAACTCATATCCGATTGTAGTCTTTGTAAACTGATGGACCGAGTTGATTTATCACCTCCATCTCTGTGGGCTACACATAGCTTTCGACCACTTCCGGTTGGGGCAACAGGCAATTGGCCTAATATCGTGAGGCCATAGCTTTGAGGTACAATTCCGTGCCAACATTCAGCCGTCGGAACCTAAGTGGGGGCCACCATGATTTTTTTTTTTGTAAGAAATCCACTTCGCCCATCCGTTTGCCTAGCTCATGTTAGGATAGGAGCACAAAATTGAGGCAGAGCCAAATCTCAGGTGGGCCACACGACAAAAAAAATAAGTGAGGAGGGAAATGCCTATGAAATCTTTTTGCATCCAAACCTTTCAAAAGGCCATTCCAACTGGGATGAACTGAAAACACAAAATTATAAGCCTAATTCAAAATTTTGTGGCCCCACGAATATTTCAACGTGGGGCGTTCAATCCTCACTGTTTCATGTGGTGTGGCCCAGTTGAGTTTTGGATCTTTCTCATTTTTTAGCTCATGGCCTCACATGAACTGAAAAAAAATGAATAGACGGGGTGGATTTCTCACAGACATAATAGTGGGCCCCCCTTTGTTTCCGACAGCTAGGAAGTTCATGGGGTGGGGGTGGCAGCCAATCCTCGTCCTTCTATAATGCCGCTAGGATGACATCAACGGTTCAGATCATTGGCAAGGATGCATCCCTGCAGTGAAAATCCAATCCGTACGGACATGTGGTAGGTAGCAGTACCAAACCCCATGGAAACCCTTAAAAAGTAATCATAAAAAAATTAGGAGATCCCCAGCCATCGAGTCTTGCAAGAGGGACACATCATAAAGGTCGTCAATGGCAAAATCCAGAATGGTCTATTCATCAGATGGGCCACACCATCAAAATCAATGGACAGCCAATGGTTGGACACAAATGGTCTTTTGGCCAGCTAATGAGTGGATCATTCTGGTTTTCCATTCAGGTGATCTTCACTGCATGGCCCACCATTCCTGGGGCTTTGATGTTCCATCAAAGTGACACTCTAGCAGAAATTAAAAATAACGTATGTGATAACTAACATACTTTAATCAGAAGCTCTCTAATTCAAGGAGGGTCTTTTTGGTGATTTTATTCAACAGGTTTATTTGAAGATTCTTTGGGAGAAATGCTCCGATGAGTAATAGTGCTCCTAGTTGCATTGGTACACTTAAATAGTTCAATCCATTGATCCATACTGTCCATTAGGTCCAAACAGTCTTTCATGGGCTGCTAGACAATCATCACACTGATATGACAAATATTAACCATTTGATCAATGGACTTTAATACGGACGCTCAAGATTATTTACAGAAAAATAGGTCTGACAAACAATTTGATCCCGTCCATGGATTGAGAAATGGTGGGTATAGAAACGAAGTCCAAATCAAGGATGGATTTGGGGGTAGGGTTGTAAATGGGTCAATGGACTCAATGGGGTACCCAGACCCAACCTATTTAGACCTGACTCATTTGTTAAATAGTACGGGTCTGGGTCCAAGAACATACCCCTTTGTTAAACGGGTTTGGGTTTGGTTTCCTTTATATTAGGCTTGACCTGGCTTGATTTAAACCCATCTAGTAAGTGGGTGGGTTTGGTCTATGTTTCAAGGGACCCATCTAGTGCAAACCTGTCCAGACCCAATTTTAAATCCTTGTTAAAATGCTTGCATACTAGATGCAGACCTAGACCCATTAGACCCGACTCATTTATAAGTGGGTTTGGGTGGATCTCCTTCTACTAGACCCAGACCCATTTATAAATGGGTCTAATGGGTTGACTTATACTCAACCTAGACCCGCCCTACTTAGTAAAAGGGTTTGGGTCTAAAATTTGGACCTAGACCCATTTAGTAAATGGGCAGATCTGATTTTGGCTAAACCCACCCCAAACCCGAACATTTACAGCCCTAATTGGGAGGGAATAGGGACAGGTATGCTAAAGCCTACAAGCACGCATGTTTAGCTCTGTTTAAGCATACAACAGCACATGTGCCAACATCGCACATGTGTGAAAGATTTGAGCTTTCCATGATGTGCACCCGGCCGACTAGATCATGTGGCTCAACCATCATTCTAGTTCACTCCCAAAGTGGGCCACAGTACACAAAACAAATGGACGGCTAGAAAAATATCATTTAGACCTTTTGTTTGTTTCACATATTATGGTGAACCAGGGATGCAGTGGGCTGGTTGGCTTGGTCCTGCCGGGGCAGCCCGACCTTACACGGCTAAGGGCCTCTGAACTTAGGCGAGGGCTATGTCTGAGCTTGAAATTTAGGTCCAATGTTTGGACCAACCCGAATGAATGGCCCAGCTCTTTTCCTAAGAAGATCAGACCTTGCCCAGCTCAGCCCTATATGGCTAATGCCATGGCTAGGCATTTCCTACCTGATTAGGGCCATGGCGGGGCCAATTGTGACTAGTCCTAGCCAGCCATTACTACCCTGGGGCTTACTTAACGGAGTGAAAACCCCTAAATTTTTGGACCATGACTTTTTTTCTTTTTTGACTGCGACCCTTCTCATGAAAAGTTCAAATCCCATGCATACATTGGCACGTGCAATGGCATGTCAATGACTAGGGTTGTATGCACGTGCGGGCTTAGCAAACCTCTTAATATGGGTCCATTGGAGTTAGAATCAAGCTTAATAGCAATCATAGTAGGTCCCAAGTCCTCCATTTGGATTGTAGTGCTGAAGTGAGCTTTTCTGCCCTCAATCACAATTATTGAAGTGTTTAGCTTCTTACAAAACTTATATAGCTACAAGCATATATGCCGAAGAAAGCGCTGTTACAGCACAGAAAATCCAGCATGGAGGGCATAGGGCTGCTTAATCTATGTCTTGGATCCCCTACCCAAGTGGGCCCCAAGATCTCATCGAAGTCTTACAGCAGCTTGCCAAACAAGGGCTAAGTGAAAAAAGAGCACAGGAATGATTTGCATGCTTCATTGATGAAGATAATTTTTTATTATCCTATTTTCTGAAAGTTTTTACTAATTTAGATGTTCTAATGTAATAGAAAAATTCAAGATAAACAATCAAATGAAGTATCAAATGCATGGATGGTTTCATGAACCATCAATGTGATTTTTTTTTTCACTCATGATATTTAATTTGGATGTATGGTTGGCAAATGGACGAGAGAGACAGAGAGAGAGGAAGGTCAAACGTATCATGCAGTAGGTAAGCTATATGACAAGGGATGCATGTCTTGTTCTATGACACATGTTCAGAGTGATACTGTTTTTTCCGCCTTCTTAATGGTGGTATGTTAATACACGTCGATCTCCATACCTTAGCCGGACGCGGATTGCGTCCGACCACTAGTCGGACCTTTAAGCGCCTGACCAGATCAGTGTTGGGACCCACCATGATGTATCCGATTATCCACACCGTCCATCCCTTTTAGAAGATCATAGTAGGATATTCGCACAAAATCGAGGAAGATCCAACGTTCAAGTGGGCCACACCAAATATTATTCGGAGCCTGATGATGTCATCACAACAATAGCATGTTAATGTAGTGATGACATCACCAGTTTCCGCTCAATATTTGATGTGGCCCACTTGAACGTTGGATCTTCATCAATTTTATGGTCATACCTTAAAAGGATCTTAGAAAATGGATGGATGGCTTTGATAAACGGATACACCATGGTGGGTCCCTACACTAATCTGGTCGAACACTTAAAGGTGTTCTAACTATCTGAGGCCCAATTTGGCAAGAGTGAAAATGTGTGCTCTTCTCCAACTAAAATTGATGAGTGAGCTTATTGTTGTTTATAAATGATTTTAGAATGTAGCATAGATGAAAAGGAGATCACTATCTTCTTTTCAAGAATCGCCCTTCAACTCATAAAAGAGAATATCTACAGCAAAGATAAAAGTGATATTATCAAGCGAAAAGGTGTTTACAACATACTTGATGGCCTTACATAAGCAAAAGTAGGGCTCTCAATGGGTCGGATCTGGATTGGATCCAGTTGGATTCGGCTCCAAGTCTGTATATCTGTAGACGGATTCGGATCCAAAATGTGATATCCATATCTGATCCATTTATAAATTGTTAGATTCATTTCCGATCCAAAATCCATATAACCATAGGATTCAGGTCGGATCTAGGTCTGAATCCACCCCATTACAAATTTAAAAAAATATATGATATAAAATATATAATATAATATATTTAATTTAGTAAAAAAATGATGCAAATCCCACTATTTACTATGGTATGGTTGACATGGCCTAAAATAATTTGTAAAACGGATGGTCAGCATGAATATAACATATACACTAAGGTGACAATGAGCCGGATCTTAATCGGATTCGGATCAAACTCAGATATGCTCCTGTGAATCCATATCCGGTCCATTTAAGTAATCGGACCTATTTTAAGATCCATATCCGGTCCATTTAAGTAATCGGACCTATTTTAAGATCCAAATCCGCATTAAACGGATTCGGAGGGAATCGGATCTCGGATCTGACCCGCTCCATTGAGAGCCCTAAGCAAAAGAAATCATAAGTTTCTAATTTGGCTCAATTAGACTTTAGAAACTCTAAAAATAAAGAAAACAAAACTTGCTTAAGAAAAAATTCAACTTAAAACCTTATTATGACCCGTAAAAATGATTGAATTTTATGAAGAATTTTGGTGCCAATGAACCTTAGTTGATTAGTCAATCGGTAGCTTTTCAATGAGACAGTACATATAAGAAACAAATAACTGGTTGCAAATTAGGTTGTAACCATCACAAGCAATAGTGCACAATACTCCTCGGCCTGAATTTGTGCGATCTTAACCATCGATTGGATAGCCTTTTAACTGTCTTGCATAGTTCATTCTCAGCTTCATCAATTGATTAACCTTTAGTTGCCAAGTTCACTGGTCTATGACCCTTGTGCTAATTAGTCAATTGATGAATTTACCAAGGCAACCAAAACATAAATTGCATAATTCTTAAATTCAGAAATTAAAAATTTGCCAATTCATGAATTTGGTGTGTATAAAGGAAGAACTGATCTTAAGCTTTATTCCCCCGAGAGATACATAATGCTCATATAGTGTATGGTGCTTGATGCACATGCACTCTTGAATTTAAAGCATAGCCCACATTAACTCAAGTTAAACTGACTAAATTGTAGAACATGTGCATGTGACTGAGTCACAATTCAAAAACATAGCAATCTTAACCTTTGATCGGTGGATGCTGTTTGTTGAAATAAGACCATTGGATTTTTTCAATCTTTACTTGTCCCATATGTGTTGGATATTTATTCATGATACATCTAAATTCGAACCATAATTTGGACAATTTAATTTGACTTTCGTATGTATGTGATTTTTAATTAATTTCTAAGTGCCTGCATATCATCATCCCACTCTGCCAGAGTATTGAAGTTTTTCTCTAATTTTTTTTTTCTGTGCATTATTTTAATTATTAATGGCTGAGACTGCCCTTACTCGTGTTTCATAATTATCATGGGAATATTCTCCGTGCGCTCGTTTCCTTAAATGGGAAAACCAAATCTAAGGACTGCACCAATAATTGCTAAGGTGAACGCCGGAGGTTACAGAGCTTATCCTTCGCACCTTCGGCGATCTTGGTGGGTATTGATAAAATCGCCGATGTTTACGTGTGGTTGACCCACGGAAGCGAGTTGGGGGGAAGTTGGTAAGACGTTTCTGGAACGCGTGTTTACTAGCCCCGCACGCGTACCTCTCTACCGCGTTGTTACAGCATTGCACGTGCGAAGTGGGAGGTTTGTCCGTCATATGCATTCCGGCACGAGTTATTCGTATAAGGTGGGCCACACGTGCAAGTTTATCTGTTGCAAAAATAAAATAATTCTTTGTGGGGACTTGCCCAGCTGATGAGTGGAGAATTCTGACATTTTAGTAGAATGTTCATGTTCCGGGATATAATATGAACGGTTCAGATTTCCCATATGCTTTAGAGGTTGACACGTGTGCTGCTTTTTAAAGGTGCGTGTGGAGATTGGGAGATGGGAGCTAGCAAACGTCAGCGGAGAGCTAGGTTTGATATGGTAGCCGCGGAATAACCGTAGAATGGTAGACCCATCTCTCCACAGTAGATCTGGCAATGTTATGCATTAATTGGAGCCGTATATTAACCAATCATGGATGGCCTATCTTCCAAAAATAATACATTAGATGGTCCAACTTGTTAGATTTTTTAATTTTATTTCTTGTAATCTTGACCGTTGATTACTCATTTTTCTACCGTCGTATTGAAGGACA
This sequence comes from Liriodendron chinense, assembly GCA_003013855.2. NCBI lineage: Eukaryota > Viridiplantae > Streptophyta > Magnoliopsida > Magnoliales > Magnoliaceae > Liriodendron > Liriodendron chinense. Next base: position 362,362 of record PVNU02003569.1, on the reverse strand, counting down.
GTGGTCAGATGGATATGATTATCTGATGGGTCTGTTCATTAACGTATTTTCCATGACGGAAAACTAGATGGACGGTCCTGATTGATATATCACACTGTCACGTGTCATATGGAGTGATATGTTCTACCATATTCCGTGCTTCCAGCTCTACCATTCATCCCGTTCATATTTACCGAAAAGCACCCTTCAGTTCACTGAAATGCTAGATGTGTCCCACAGAAGAAGATAACGGATGTGACATTTCCGAATGACGAATGAGGAATAGTACTTCCTGGCCCCATCTTCAAGCGCGAAGAACTTACCCCCGGTACGTTGCAAGTTGAGACATCTGTGGGGGATCGGGGACGTTCATCAAAACATGCCCTTTGCTGCAAATCAATCCGGCCCACACATTGAGAGAGATATCCGTACATGTTTTAATTGAACTGTTGGTTATCGTTCTTCTAACTGTTCATTTTTTTTTTATCCGCGTGTGTTCGATCTGAAAACATGAAAGGGTGGATTTCCGAGATGAGAGATATTTTACTGTGGGGCCACCATATGAAGGGCCTGGATTCCTCACGCAAAGCCCCACACCGTCAGGTACTTGGCGCTTGAAGGTGTTGCGTTTGAAATGCCCATCCCGCAGAGAAGTGGGCTCCAATGATTGGTGATCTAGACCGTCCATCCGATCAGCCCAAAGTTGAAGAGACCATGCTTCAAAATTCCCACGGACTGGAAGATCGTTGCAGTGGACTCCGGCTCCATTTTCTGCTTAATTCCTATGTTCTGCCTGCCAATAGAAGAATCTCGGCTGTTCATCCAAGAGAATAAAGTGGGTCCCATTCGACAAACGGTCTGGATCAAGGAGCTATGGGCCCAACATTCCCAAACTCATGGCTCGAGGATATTTCATACATCCTCGGCTCCTCTTACTAATGAAAAGGGACGTGTTTGTCATTATTGGAGAAGACATGAGAGGTCTGTCCTTTTCTAATCCGCTCGGAAAATACCCCACTTGCTGTCTGATCGCATTAAAGTTAAAGAGAGACTCGAGAAAGGCCGCCCGAGGCGCCGAACTCGCACGAGTACAACTTTTGAGTGTACTCGTCACACATGTGGTACACACTTGTGAGAGATCAGAGCCGATTATTTGTTTCTTTTATTCTAAATAAATCATATTTTAAAAATAATTCTTGATATGATCATCATGTGAACCACATTTAAGGATGAAAAACGAACGGCTAAGAGAATTTTTCCATGGTAGAAACAGTTTCCATAGCGATATTATAGGCCTGATTTTTCACTGCATTCTACACCGAGGGGATTGCCAGATGGTTAGCAGTTGCGATCTCGCACATGCTTGTTTTGCTTGTGCGTGTGGAGAAAGTCCACCTACGAAGTGTACACGTACGAGTTTACTTGGCAATTCTCGAGGACGCTTACACGCGAGGATAGGTTCTTTGCACGGACACGATTTCCCTACAAACACGTAACGAAAAGCTCGGTGGGGCCAACGGTGATGTCCTTTTCGAATCCAATCCATCCATCAAGTGAGACAGATCATTCTAGGAAGTGTGACAAAATATCATGCAGATCAAAGAATCAACTGGACCACACCATGGGAAAAAGTGGGAACGAAAATGCCCAAATATTAAACCTTCTACTGGCCCACCGAAATTTTATATTGGACGATTTTTTTTTTACCTTCATCCTTCTAGGAGTCACCTGATGAACGGTCTGGATGGGATATAAACATCTCGGTGGGCCCCAGGCGTATTCCAATGGTGGCTTTCATCATCACCACTGCTTTTTTACAGTGTGGTCCACCTGGCCAGTAGGATTTCTATGATTCTTGGAATCCCTTTCTAAAATGAGCTGTCTCGACTGGTGGACGGAGTGGATTTAATAAAGACATCATGATGGGCTCTCTCTTGTCTTTGTTGCGTGGTATCACCACACAACTTGTTGTTGGAGACTCGCGCGACCCTTTGGAATAAAAAAAAATAAAATTAGGGTCGTACGTCGCAGCGACATAGAAGCTTTTGTACTACGTCGTGCGCTGGCGATATACCACTTGTTAAGCTACTGGCCCATCTGCTGGCCCACTTGTACGAAAGAGGAACCACCACTACTGTCGTCTTGGCATACTACTGCGAGATCCGATGTTCATAAGGTGGTCCCCACAGTGAATGTTCCTGAACCCAACGATAGTGTGGTCCATTCATCAGGAACCACTTCTATATGAAGAAATGTCGATTGAGAAAGGATCAACGGTCCATAATCAACAGATGATATTGCGAGGTGCCGTCAGCAAACGTATGGTTTGCTTTTGCACCCCATTTCCGGGCGCGGCTTCGCTGGATCCTCGGATCCAGCAAGGTGGGTGGATCCCTTACGGTGACGTCGACTGTGTAATGTGTATATATTACATCCACACCGTTTATTCATTTTAAAAACTCATTTTAGAGCAAGATTCAAAAAATGAAGTAGATCCAAATATCAGTGGACCATAATACAGTAAAAAATGGTACTCAACCATTAAAAGCTTCTCATGCGTCTCAAAAGTTTTGGGTCAAGCTGATATTTGTTTGGCATCTTCATCCAAGTCTTTGTAACCTTTTCATCAGGTTGAATGTAAAATAAACATTCCACTAGCCCCCATAAAGTTTTTAATGGTGGGGATTCAATCACTACTATTTCATGTGGTATGGTCCACCTAAGATTTCGATCTGCTTCATTTTTGGGCTATTGCCCTAAAAAGAGCTTTCAGAATGCATGAGCCGTTTAGATGTAAGGTACATACATCACAGTGGCCCCACAGTTGGGGATTCACCGAACTCAGTCGATTCTAAGTGCATGCATTGCCTGGCCTGATAGGTGGCCACTCGATAGTTTGAAGGGATCCTATTGGCTCCTCGAGCGACTCGTACTCAAGGTGTGCACAATGCTTTACGTTAAGTCAATCACAAATGTCCAATAAGTGGGCCCCACCGTGCTCCTCCAAGGTAGAGTATCCAAAACCCAATCAGGCAAGACTTGTGCTGTAGATGTGCAACGTGGCCTTCAAACATACCATAAAATGGACGCGGATTGGCTAGTGACCCAACACCAGCCACCAGCCCAAGCTGTGTGCGCCCCACCATGATGTATCTGTTTTATCCACGCTGTCCATCCATTTTTCCATCTCATTTTAGGTCATGGGCCCAAAAACGAGGTAGATTCAAATCTCAGGTGGACCACACCATAGGAAACAGTGGGAATTGAATTCTCAGCGTTGAAAACTTCTTGGAGGCCACAGAAGTTTTGGATAAAGCTGATACTTGTGTTTTCATTTCATCCTGGTCTGTGTGACCTTATCAACAGGTTTGATGGCAAATAAACATCACGGTGGGCCCTGGGAAGTTTTAAGGGTGGACGTTCAATCAACACTGTTTTCCTGTGGTGTGGTCCACCTGAGATTTGGATCTACCTCATTTTTGGGCCCATACCCTAAAATGAGGTGGAAAAATGAATGGACAGCGTGGATAAAACACATACATCATGGTGGGGCCCACAAAGCTTTGACATCAGCCCCGTGGCTGGTGTTGGGGTCACTAGCCAATCCGCGTCCCATAAAATGGAAAGGGGAATTATACCGTACGTGCACGGCATCTTTGTATGGATACAACCGGTTTTCAGTTCTGACAAGCGTACAGATTAGGTACTACCCCCATTAGACTTAGTTAGAGACGGACGGTCCTGTAGGGGCACTTTGAGGCTTACCGTGATGTCTCTGATTTATCCACGCCGTCCATCCATTTTTAAACGTCATTTTAGAATATGAACCCCAAAAAAGACAAATGAAGGCTCAAGTAGAACACACCAAAAAGAAAGCAGTGGAGAAAGTTTTGGATTAAACTGATATTTATGCTTTCCCTTCTTCCCGGTATGTATGATCGTATAAAGATGTTGGAATTTAAATAAACAATTCGGGGGCCAAGGAAGTTTTCAATGTTAGGAATTCAATCCCGACTGCATGTGGTGTAAGTACACTTGAACCTTAGATCTACCTCTTTTTTGTCCTTGTTCCCTAAAATGGTCCGTCAAAATAGATGTACCGGGTGTATAAAACATATACATCACAGTGGCCCCCACATAGTCCCTTACAGGGGGCGCGGATTGCCTGCGAAAGCCTTTCGCAGGCATCTCCTGCGCAAGGAATCTGGGTGGGGCCCACCGTCAGGTTTGTGAGAAATATATGCCGTCCAACCGTTTTGTGAGATCATTGGATCCAAGACTTAAGTGGGCCGAAAACATGACGATTGAACTTCCACAGTTGAAATATTCGTGGGGCCACCGAAGTTTCGAATCAGGATAATATTTGTGTTTTCAGTTCATCTCAGTAGAAATGACATTATGAACGGTATGGATGGAATATAAACATCACTGTGGACCCCATAGAGGTTTCAACGGTAAGAATTTCCCTAAACACCTTTTACTATAGTGCGGCCCACTTGAGTTTTGGATCCCGTTCTTTTTGGTCGCAACGCCTCAAATGATCTCACAAAACGGTTGTACGGCGTAGATTTCTCACAAACCTGACGGTGGGCCCCACCCAGATTCCTTGCGCAGGAGATGTCTGCGAATGGCTTTCGCAGGCAATCCTTGCCCCCTGACAGGAACATCCGTCTCTAGCTAGCTGCCGTTGAGGATAGTACCCATTCGGCGTCCTCTGTCAAATGCATCTTTGGTCCGATGATTCCAGACCGTTGGTCTGTTGGTGTTTCGTCCCACTCTCTATGACGAATGCAGCTGGACCTTTCAGATCGAAAGATCGCAGGCACTCAATATCAGAATCTTAGCTGAATTTGGAAAATAAAGGGCTATGATTGTCCTACCAAAAGGAGATTATTTAGGCATAGTCCGTCCAGAACGGGCACGACAAGATCAACGGTTTAGATCACGGGCCTCATTTTCTAGACTTGAGAACTCGTCGGTAGTATAATAGATGTGGGCACGATGTAGCAGACAACCACTCAAACATCAAAGGACCACTGTTCAAATTGAAAGAGTAGAAGGTTACCAAAGAAAGAGAGTGAAGAATTCTATATAGTCATTTAACTACGATCATCCAATAGACGAATGGATGGTCCGGATCGGCTGTTGGTGAACGGTTGTGAGTTGCAACGAACAAAGTTACGTTCAGATCCGTTTCTCTCTCGAAAGCAAACGCATTTCCCGAGAGCAGTGAAACCTTTTGGATTTCACCGTACTTTGAGGAGTGAGCCTGATTCTCTCCCCTCTAGAAAGGGGCGGTCCGGGTTTTGATAGAATCCGGTGCCTGTCTACCACCGTTGGACAAACGTGTTAGAGTTCCCAGCCGTTCATCAAGCAGTCACAGCCACGTACCAAAGACTAAAAATAGGTGGGCCTGCTGATTAGGCAGGCCAAACTCGTGGGAAGAAACGGGCGGTTTTAAAAAAGAAGTCCAAAAGTCCGAATTCAATGTGCACGTGTGGCTCCTGATTTTTTTTTTCTTTATTATTATAGATGGCATGTTCACAATGTAACCTACCAAATGAACGGTCTGGATGTCTGATATGTGTGCCATCCAGTGGAGGGAGCCAATCATCGCATGCGTGGACCATTATTTTATCGAGGATTTGGATTGGATACGGTGGTGCCCACATATCACGGTACGAGGTGGATTTGCATCCGGAAATTACTTCTTACGAGATGATCTCAACCGTTCCCGTTTTCGATTAGATGCCACATGGGGCATCTTAAGAAATATTTATTGAAGAAATGATTTAATACAAAGGCCAATGTGGAGTCTAAGACCAGGATAAAAAACGAAGCATACAAGATCATAGCTTGTAATGAGAACGTGCATCCAAGATGCAATCCGAGGGAGTCTGGATCCTTTGCTCGGCATCGATAGGATTTTCCTGTTAGCCGACTAACAGATTGGTCCAACTCTGACATTGTCAGCATTGCTGCATTTAATGCCATCCGTGCTTAGGTATGTTGAGCCGGATCAATCAGGCATAGGCAAACAGCAAAATACTACTCGACTACCAAAGCTGGTGGTGGAAAAGCCCCATGCACCCTATCATGGTGTGTGTTTTATCCATGCTATCCATTCATTTTGTAAACTCATTTTATGGAATGATAAAAAAAAAGGGGTCAGATCCAAATCTCAAGGAGACTAACAAGAGAAAAAAGTAGTGATATAACACCCACCGTAAGAAAAAATAAAATAAATAAATAAATAAATTCCAAAGGCTCACTGTATTAGTTGTTTTCTATCCATCATGTTGATTATGCGACAGAGACCTAGATGAAGGGCAAACATAAATATCAGCTTTGTCGGAAACTTTTGTGGGCCCCGAGATGATTTTAATGGTGAGCATTCAATCAAAACCTTTTCCTGTAGTGTAGTCCACCTGAGATTTAGATCTGCCTCATTTTTTTCTCATATACTAAAATGAGCTGCCAAAATAGTTGAACGGCCTGAATAAAATATAATCATCATGGTGGCCCCACATAGCTTCTCCAGCATCACCTTCTGTACTGGTGGGGTCACCACTAAATCCGAGTCCGGGAACTGCATCCTATCAAAACCGGGGGCGGTGAACAGTTGACTTGCAGGCAATGATACGGCGCGCTGGATCAGAAGAGGCAATCGCTGCTACATATCTAACACCTGGAAGGAGATAACGGTCAATCCATACAGACAATCCGATGGATGCAGCTGTCCATAGATATGCCTTATTTGAAACTTACACCATAGGAGGACTCTACTCTTGATTATCTTTCCTCTTGAATTGTGACCTTTAATTACATTCATTTCCACCGTCCATTTCAAGGCCATTATTTTTATGGTCAGAATAGCCCATTCCGCATATTTTCGACGAGTGATTTCTCATCTAGACGGCCAACTAGGTGGACGGTCTGGATTCAATCATTACGTTGCAACAATTCAATTATTTAGGGATGAACTTACCAATCAGATCCCCTGCCTCGTTAACTCATCCAGAGGAATCACCAGCCATTTTCATTTTTTGAACCTGCAAGGTGCTGCTGCACTTGTTGGGAAAGCCTGCTTTCTATCCCTTTTTTTTTTTTTAAACAAACAAGCTGGCAAGATGGAGTCTGCTGCTCCCACACATGTGAAAGTGTGCCATTCATTCGCCTGACTCGCCATCACTGGAAACAACTGCCTGTTCAGCCCCATTAGATAGCTATGGGCCTACAATCTTCACTTGAATTTTGGCCATTGATTCACTCGGGATGGCATTAGGCATTCATATCAGCGCCTGCTAGGAGAAAACAGATTAAAACCTACCATTGAGGTATTAAAAAAAGATAAGAAGGAGAAAGGGTGCAGCGGCACACATAAGGATATTACATGAAAAGTGAGAAAGAGATAAGTATGCGTACGATGATTTAAACTGTCGGTGACCCATCACTACTTTTTTCTATGCTGTGCCCCCATACTAGTTTTAGATCTATAGTGTTTTCGTTTGTTATCTTGACATGAAAATGTGCAACAAGGAAGTGAATTGCCTGTGGGGTCTACTGTTATTTATATATTGTATCCACTCCGTCCATCCAATTTCACATATAATTTTAGGGCTCAACCCCAAAAATAAAGCATATCCAAAGCTAAATTGGAGCACACCACCTAAAATAGTGTGGATCAAATGTCCTGTTTAAAAATTCTCAAGGGCTATAGAAGTTTTGGATCAAGCTGATATTTTTGTTTTCCCTTTATCCCTTACCTTTGAACAAGTTGGATGACAAATAAACATCACTGTGCGCATTAGAAAGGTTTCAACTATGGAAATCATTATTCCTACTGTTTCCTGGTAGTATGGTCCACTTAAGCTTTGGATATGCTTCAATTTTAGGTTTTAAAATGAGTCGTGAAAATGAATGAACTGCATGAATAAACTACATACATTTACAGTAGGCCCAACTGAGTTACTCAATAATCCAATTTCGTGCAACATACACAAAGAGTGCTATAAACCCTTTGTTGCAAGACGCCTCTGAAAAGATGCCATCCATCCACGGAAACTGAGGAGGAAAGTGAGAGATGGCCATTCCTGGCATGAGTGGCCAGAATTGGCAAAAGTACCCTGCATTGAAGGGGCAGATGCATGTTTCTCCTTTTAAAATTGGGAGCTGCTCCCTCTGGCCAACTGTATTGGTAAAATAAGTCAAAAGCCATCAGTTTTAGTAGAAATTGTGACATGGCACCAAAATACACCCCTGACCACAGTCTATCTTATCCACCATACACGTGGCATGTTTGGAGGAGACAGGATTAGGTGAGACCCTGGCCTCACCCAAGACGGTGTGGCCCTTACCGTGGGGCCTACCTTGATGTAGGTATTATATATCAACGCAGTCTATCCTTTTTTCCAGCTCAGTTTAGAGCGTTATGCAAAAAATGAAGCAGAACCAATTATCAGGGGGACTATACCGTAAGAAACAGTGGTGATTGACTGTCCTACCATTAAAAACTTCTTATGGTGGACCTTAATGTTTCTGTTGTGTTTATTTACCATCCAATCTGTTGATAAGGTCACATAAGCCTGGATGAAGGGCAAAAACATGTATAAGCTTGATCCAAAACTTTAATGGGTCATTAATGGTCAATCAACACCGTTTCCTATGGTATGGTCCCCCTTATAATTGGATCTGTTTCATTTTTTGGAAAATGCCATAAAATGATCTGGAAAAATGGATGGACAGCGTGGATATTTAATACATACATCAAGGTGGGCCCCATGGTAAGGGTGGCACCCTCTTGGGTGAGGCCAGGGTCCCACCTAATCCGCTCTCTGTTTGGAGGACTCATTCTGATCACCCCCAACAAAACCATCCTAACCATCAAATTAGCCATCCAATGGACAGCCAAAATAAAATCACTAATGGTCCAAGTTCTACAAGCCTAATCTCGGGGGGGGGGGGGGGGGGGGGGGGGGGGGGGGGTCTCTCTAATCATGGCTCAATGGTAGGTAGTTTGCGTTTTAACATTAAGGTCATGGGTTCGATAGTGTGGGGCGCATGGCTTGGACCATCATGATTGCACCATATGCCACATGCACACGGTACATGAGACACAAATTAAAAAATCGGTAGAAAAAATACATTATAATATACATTCACATGCAGAGACACACAGACCAAGGTAAGATTCGAGACATTTCTCGTGTCAAGAATGCCGTGGACCATCTTTTTTCGTAACAGGCTTGTTTTCAATTGATCTTACGAAGACAAGCTGCCCTCTTTTGTCTTAAGGAAGATAATAATAATAATAATAATAATAATAATACTTTGTTACTCTGGCTGGATGCGATGGATTGTACATAGGCACTTAGGAACTACTTAAAGAATTTGAATACTTGGAATGCAAGTAATTCAAATTAGACAGTCTAAACTATGGGTTTTAGTTTAAATGTATCATGGCCCAAAAATTACCCTATTGTCGGATTGGTCCCTATTTAAACAAACAAGTGTGCCAGAATCACTGGTTCGGGTCGTTCAACTAATCTGATTTTTTGGAAAATTGACTGGTCTACTTTGAGTTCTACACTTTAGCCGGTTTAATTTGAATTAATTTGTGCCATGTGTACAACTCCTGAGTGCCGACATGTCACGCTTCATAGACAATCAATGAATCAAATAATTCCTTGTTTTAAAGCTAAAACGAAGCTTACATAAAGGAAAAGGTATCCCTAGTTAAACATTACTTTAACATGGTGCACATGCACAAGATCTATCTGGTGAGCTCACCTTGTGTAGGCCGTATCTAAGAGAAAAATAGACGAAAACTTAAATACTCTGGCATAGTGTGATAGATGATTCACTGACACTTAGAAATTGGACATGTGATTTCACTTAAATTGTCTAAATTATGGGTTTTAATTTAGAGCTGGTTTGTTTTCCCAATTGCCGCTATAACATAAAAGAAAAACATCATCATTATAAATTTTATCATTGTGAAATCGAACTCAAAATTAGTCAAATATAGATAGTTTTAGGAGAGAAGGAATTTGTAATTGTTATACTTTTTCATAACATTATTGTTACAAACATTGAATCCAAACAACAACATCAGCCTATGAATGAGATGATTTAATATTCAAATGATGAAAAAAAAATATCATCATTACAAAATACTGTAAATAAACTAAACATAGGAATTGACAGTCAATATAAATATTATGAGGCGACCAATAAAATAATTTGTAACCATTGCATATTTCCTCTACATCATAATAAGAGTTAGTGAAACAAGCAGGTTTTAGATGACCGTGGATTGCGTCCTACCCCTACCCATCTCAAGCTAAGAATGGGTAGGAGCTTCGAGTGGCCACAGTGATGTATGGGTTTTATCTACACTGTCCATCGATTTCGCTGTTGTATTTTATGGAACATGACCAAAACTTAGGCAGATTCAAGGCTCAAGTGGACCACACTACAGGGTTCAGCGGTTATAATGATGATCACCGTTGAAACTTTCCTAAGGCCCAATGTGATGTTTATTTGCCATCCAATCTATTCATAAAGTTACATAGATGTCAATGAAGGGAAAACACAAATATCAGCTTGAACCAAAACTTTTGTGGCCCACCTATGCTTTGAATCTGCCTCAGTTTTGGGCCATAATTCTGAAATGATACAAAAAAAAAAAAAATGGATGAGGTGGTGTGGACAAAACCCATACATCACGGCGGCCACCTCGAGCCCCTGCCCATTCCCAACTGAGCTGGAGACGGGGGGATTATGAGCCAAACATTGCTATTATTTAAAGTCAAGCTAGTGGACATTTAGTGGACAGTTAACAATAAATAACATTCAATGGTCTCATCTCATCAAACAAATGACCAGAAAATCAGATTGGTTGAGGTTAGGATTGTTCAACGATTCTGATTTTGGGACAGACTCAGCAGCGCCGGGTCCACAGTTTAGTTGCTTTCATCTGATTTCATATATGCGACACTTAAAAGTCTGGATTGCCTCCATATCAAGCATCATATAATGCAGAGTATCAAATAACTCCCATTACCAACCTATCCCTTGCTTTGAATAAAACAAGGCTTCCACAGTAGGGAAAGGCCAATGTAAAACATTATTTTAACACATTGCACATGCAGAAAGATCTGGACCGTTTATCTGGTGAGCCTCACCATAGATGCATTAGTATGCTTAAAAAAATCAGACAAATAACAAGCTTAATTGGGTTTGTACTAACTACAACTCATCTTTCCAGTACACTCTACTTATGAGCAAGCATTCACCAATCATATCTTGTAATCTTATTACATATCTAATGCTTTTTTTAATCATTAGAAATTCGTTATGGGGGAACAGCTATAAAAATGAGGGGGTAAAATGTCACATCATGAGATTACGATTCCATAATGACTCGGCAACTCCAATATTTATGTGAAACCGCATTAGTGTAAATATGGAAATTATAGATGCAAATGTCATAGACTGGAGCGCGACCCAGGATCCACGGATGTGCGTGGAGCCTTGCTGTAGGGCCCACCTCTATGTATGAATTTGTATATCAAGGCTGTTCATCTGTTTTCCAGCTTATTTTAGGCTACGATCCTAAAAGTTTTGCAGATACAATTTTTAGGTTGACCATACCTCAAGAAATAGTGGTTCACGACCATTAAAAACATTTTGTGGGCTATAAAAGTTTTGGATCAAGCTGATATTTGTTTTTGCACTTTCATCCAGGTCTGTGAGACCTTATCAAGATATTCGATGGTCAATAAACCTTATGGTAACCCAAGGAAGTTTTTAATGATGAGTGTCCAATGACCATTAATGTTTCCTATGGTTTGGTCCACCTTAAATTTTTACATGCTTCATTTTTTGTATGATGGCCTAAAATAAGATGGCAAAACAGATGGTCCACATGGATATACAATGCATACATTGAGGTGGGCCCTACGGCTACGGTCCTACCCACATTGGTGGTTTTAAGGTGGCGGTGAAGTCACACTCCATAAATAGGGGGAGGTGGTGTTCATTTATAAAATTTTACCACAAATTGACCACATGGAAAAATTGTAATTGATCATGTATCCATGCCATAGATTTAAAGGTGGATTATCATGAATAATGGTGGATGTACATTGTAACGCCCCAGATTTTCGCCAACTTTGGAATTGGAAGTCCTCGGGCGTTACCGTAAGATTTTCGATCAAATCACACGATCACACGTATGTGTACGTGTTTAAATCCAAATAATCAGTATTAGAAAATTAAAAGTGGTCAAAGTAACCATAATCAATAATAGATCTCACGATTAATCTAAAACATAACTTTTATTTGCACTAATCAATAAAAATTCATCATCTAATCTGAAAATACTTAAATTAAATAAACCTAAACATCATGCAAGGATTACAAGATTCCCCTCTTAATCCTAGCTAGGAGGTTTAGCCAACCATAAACATGATTGAACCAATCTCCCAAAATAAAGGCAGAAAAACAACTGGAAGGAAAAGAAAACTCAGAGAATCTAGCGTAGAAACGCTCCATTCTTGAGTCTCTTTCTCTTCTCCACATTCTAGTTACCTTGGGGCATGATTAGGGACTCTTATTGTGTAGGTTTTGCTCCCACGGACCTCAGGAAACTTAAGTTTTAAGCCACTTTTGGCAAAACCGCAAAAAAATCAGAAGAAGCAGCCCCAACAGGGCCATTCCAGCAACAACCGGCCGACCGGAGGCTAAACCGGTCGACCGGATTTGTAACCGGTTTGGACTCGGCCGACCGGATTTTATGTTTTTGGCCCCGCATTTTAGACAACTTCAAAAACTTATATCTCCTTCGTTATAAGTCCGATTGAGGTGATTCAAAAGCCAAATTGAAGCTATAAGAGTCTAGTTTTGTATAAAAATATATGAAAAAATAAAATAAATATTAAAAAATATTTAATTTTGAAAGATTTGAAAGCTGTCCAGAAATGTCTGAATTTTCCGAATAAGTTCCCAACCGCTCGTTGTCGGGCCACTGAACCCAAAAATAAGGAATGTCATCCATCTTAGTGGGCTTGAAGACCCTCGTAGGATGTTAATCCAAGACTATGCATCGAATCGCTCAACTTTGAACTGAGAGGGTGGCACATGTGATGTGTGAACATACCCTAATTTTTCTAGAACTTAAGTAAATTCTGTCCACTTGTACTCATGTGAAGTTGTGGACTTCGAGCCATTAGATTTTGATAAAACTTAAGATCCTAGTTTCAAACATTTTTCTGCAGCTATCTCTAAAGCCACGGCCCCGATCGATGATTGGTGACCGTTGAACGAGCATCGCATCATAACCGTCGATCCCCGCATCCGAAATGCGGATGATCGTATCCTTAGGTAGATCACCACTAGGTTCACCTATTTCATGGCCTAGATCAGCCCGTGGACCTCTTAGTGGGCTCCAACAGTGAGAAACGACCACCCATGGGGCTATATTACCAAAGGCCAAGCTCACTTGGGACTATAAATAGAGCCCATTTGGGCATTCTCTCCCAAATCCAAAATTTGCCCTAGGGAGAGCAAGAGAAGGAGAGAAAGAGAGGAAGAGAGGGAGAAGAAGAGAAATGGTGAGAGAGGGGGTGTGTGAGCTTGCGTGGGGGCTCAGGCTCGGGTGTAGAGCGTCGCTCCAAGCTGTTCTTCGTCGGTTCCAAGCCCTATTTCGTTAAATCATGTTGAGATATCGTTCTAATCGAAATAGGTAAGCTTCAATCCATTCTCTAGTGTTTAATCAGGATTAAATTCAAGCCATTAATAATAGGTTTGTGCTATAATTTAGGTTTGGAGCATTTTCTCCAAATTTTCGACGCTCAGGCCACATCCGAATCGAGCATATGTGAATATCTACCCTCAAGTTTACTCTCAATAAATCCTAATTAATGAATGCTTGAGTTTATATGTTAATTGTTGATGTGTGCATAACATGTTCGATGAAATTCCTCTATGGTTGTTTGATTCATAACATGCTCAATGAAATGCCTGAATGATGTAAATTTACAATATTGTAATATATTTATGATTGTGGATGTATGTGGCGCCCTGTGTCATCCGGGCTATGTCATCCGGGTCCTTTGGATCGGTCGGGCTAGTCGGTCGGGCCAGGTGCTTAGATATGTTTATGATTATGTATTTGATAACCTAAATTGCTATTATAATAAGGTATTCGTTGCTTTTGGATTAAGCTCTGAAAACCGTTGATATAGTGTACTGCCTGCCACTGGGTTGGCAGTCAGGGACTTATTCGATCGACCAAGCGGGACATGGTCGACCGATAGTGGCCATTGTTGGTTTGTCGTCGTCCACTTGGATCCATCGGATAAGCTCAATTCAGAGTTAATCATTATTATGTTTGACTGTTGAATCACATCCTATGGAATCTAGAATACCATCGTTCCCAATGTGAATAGTCCACTTAAAACCATATTGCGACTCGATCCACCAAGTCTCATGAGCCGTGCATTGTGGTATGGGACACCGTGTTTGAGCTGTCGGCCTACGCTGGGGTGGTGCCTCCCCGTAGTGACCAGTGAGCATTGACAGGGGTGACCGATTGTTGTTCGAATGGCCCTTGTGACAAATGTGATCTTGGCCGATGTTGGCGTGCCTGTGCACCATTCGAACGACCCGGGCGTGCATTGGGATAATTTCGAGTGAAACGCCCGCACCTCTGAATAAATTAATCGTATTTAATATTTGGGAGATGAGACCTTCCGCTTTGATTTGGTCGTGGCTGACGAGTCACGGTCGAACCAGGCTTTCATGGTAGGATAACTCAACCTTGGATCGAGGGGCTACTGGCGATGATTGGCGACACATCGCAGGGAGCCAGATAGTCCTGGTTAGACTTTATGATACGATGTGGTATTCTGGCTTCACTAATTTGCTGAATGAATTGGACTAATAAATACTTTAATTAATCATTCATACATGACATCGCATTTGAGGGGGACTCGTGTAGCCTGGTTGCTTGATGTGGCGCTAGCGCTACCTTGAGCACCTCATGTCATTTCTCTGTGTCATCCGGGCTGTGTACTCAGTCACGACTTACGACTTGCTAGACAGGTGGACTGTGGATTCTGATACCAGTTGGTCAGGCCAGGGCTTGCCCGGGACATGCATTGTATGCGGAATCATGTCATTCATGCATTTAATCAACTAGCCTAGGATGATGTATGATTTGTATGTGGACATTACCCTAACATGATTGATTGAACAACATGCTTAAGAATGATACACTTATATAAACCTGTTTGTAATTTAAATATCCCGAGTCTAACCTTGGGGTTATTTCTTCACTATGTTGGCGTTTTGACGCCTTCTATTTGACATATGCAGACGTCTCAAGAATAGGACCAGAGGGTGGTGCGCACGGGTGCCTTATAATCTTTTAGCTTCGCCCTTTTGGTAGATGTATTTTCCATTCCTATTACTTTTATTGGATTCGTATAATTCTCATATGGGCTTGCATGCGATTGAATTGTACATCTAGGGTGTAGCCCTCCTATATTATTTGATTTAGTACCTCCGCTTTGTTATGATCAGCTAATTGAATGCGTTACTCTGATTATTTGGAAAGAAAGAATATAAATCTGATTGAGGACACACGTGGGTGCATTTCCACTTGTGGCATCCTAAAATATGCATTTTATTTAAGTTAACACTCGGGAACTCTGGATCAGAGTCTTCGTACTCGAGTGCCGAAATTTCGGGTAGTTACATACATGTTGATCGAGTGCCTTTAATCATATGCAGAGAAGGAAGTTTTCGGTTCAATCGAAGCCTCGGTTAATTTGACTGAAAATTCTGAATTTAGCCCTGATGCTTGCTATAATGTTTTGCATATTTTCAGTTCAACATTTAGCTTTATAGGAGAATGTCAGTTTTGTTTGGTCCAACTGGATGGTAATGTGAAAATTTTTAAAAAGTGTGGATTTTATTTTTTAATCTTGTACAAGAGCATATTAATACTTTTATAATTACGATTAGGTTGTGGTAAAAGAGAGCCTACATGATTTTTAGAGTTTTAAAATAGAAACTAGAGTTTCTCTACTATAAGTTGTTCTATCCCTCATAACTTTTTTATTATAGTGATTTAATTGTCGCTTTGTACCTTTTTTTTTCTCTTTCTATAGAAGGGTTTTTCACATGAAATCTTGTTTATTCTTTATATTTGTTTGAATTTTTCATTCTCCATTGCTTATTTGATTCAATCTATGATTACTTCTGCTCCCAACAATACAATTTGGCATTTTTTTTTACATGTGTGCTATCTACTATGTGTAGAACTAAATGAATGGACTGATCACCATTTGGTGGGGTTGGCGGACCTCATCACGGAGACATGAATAAGATCTTGCTGTTTTTTATACCATTGTAGCCACAACATCTAGTTGGGGAAGTCGATTGTCTACCAAGTAAACTTATGGGGCCACCATGATTTATATATTTTATCGGGGCTGTCCATCCATTACCACAGAACTAAAAGCTGAAGCATATCCACAGAACTAAAAGCTGAAACTTATGGCGGACCAGCTCATTTGAATGCATGAACTAAAAGCTGAAGCATATCGGAAGCTCAAGTGGACCATACCACAAAAATCGTGTGAATTGAACCCCTGCTTTCAAAACTTCTTGGAATCTAGCTTATATCTGTGTTTTCCTCTCATCCATATCCGGCTGACCTTACAAACAGATTGGATGAAAAGCAAACATCAGAGTAGGCTTTAGGAAGGTTTCAGCGGTGGACATCATTATTATCACTGTTTCCTGTGGTGTGTGGTCCACTTTAGCTTTGGATATGGTTCAATTTTAGTATCATGGCTGAATTGATCCTTAAAAACGGGTGTACGGCGTGGATAAGACCCGTACATCCATGGTGAGCCAGTACTCCGTACGCAATCCGCTTCCCACTATACAGGATCCTCTTGGAGCATGCTCCTTACACGTGTCCCGCTTTTCTTTCGGCTTTCTATGTTAGTGGGCAATAGAAGATCGACACGTGGCTGGTGTCGTCACCGATGAAAAGAGAAAAACGAAGCGAAGTACGTCTTCCACCAACGAACCACGTGTCGGAGTGCTATTAGACAAAACCATGAGTAAAAACGCTATCAAGCACCACATGGACCATGGCACACGTAGGAATGATGAGCATCTGATGAAGCACATACTACGTAGGCATGTTGGAGTTTGATGCATCACAAGCGGTTACACGTGCTGGATCTGATCTTTTCATTAGATCGGGATATGCTGTTTATATCTTCTAGTAAAAAATCAGGCTGTTTCACACCTCAGGTGGGCCTCAGAATACAATAAGAATGGACGGCCAGAAAAAGTCCTCTTTAACGGTTGGAATAGTGT
This sequence comes from Liriodendron chinense, assembly GCA_003013855.2. Taxonomy (NCBI): domain Eukaryota; kingdom Viridiplantae; phylum Streptophyta; class Magnoliopsida; order Magnoliales; family Magnoliaceae; genus Liriodendron; species Liriodendron chinense. The sequence continues at coordinate 344,980 of PVNU02003569.1, read as the reverse complement.
CCATGTGGCCCAAAAGAGGAGGTAAACAGCCTAATTATTTTTAAACAGGAGATCAAAGATTAGTTTTAAACAGATGGAAAGTTTAGATCTTGCACATGTACACCATATTGGTACACATGGATGCCTGTGTATGAGCAGGGATACACACTCGTGTGTAATTAGCACACTCCCCCGGGGGCACATATGGCTCCAAGTCTAAATATCTGTAGACCGAATCGGATCCGCCTCGGATTCAAAAGGTGATATCCTATCTTATCCATTTATGAATAGTTAGGGCCTGTTTGGTTGCAGAGTTCCCACTTTGGAGAAAATCTAGATTCCACGGTTGGAATTCAAAATTGCATATATTAGAGTGGAACCAAGTTTCAACTGCAACTTGCCATTTGGTAACGGTGCAATCCAAATTCTATTCCAACCGTTGCTTGTGGTATAGCCCACTTGGGCTTTAGATCTGCTTGAGAACTTTAACCTGCCTGCTGTAGTCCCGCAAGACAGATGGATAGGTTGGATGGAAAATAAACATTATAGTGGGCCTTAGGAAGTTTTTAATGGCGGACGTTCAATCAACACTGTTTTCTTGTGGTGTTGCCTACTTGAGATTTAGATCTGTCTCATTTTTTTGTCCAATGCCTTTGATTGAGCTCTCAAAACTGATGGACCGTGTAGATATAAAACACATACATATGTACAGTGCATACATGGAGGTGGTGACGCTCACTTCCGCCTCTTTTCCCTTCCGCAGAAATGGTCCTCCACATTGTTTCCACTATTTTCAGTTCCAGTGAATTTAGGTTTTAAGATGGAATCCTGTTTGGCTGGAATTTGCCACCAAACACACAATTTAAAAATCGGATTCCGTTGGAATTCAGATTTTAAGTTGGAAACGGTTTCCAGATGCCAACCAAACGGGCCCTTAGATCCATTTTCAATCCAAAATCCATATAACCATCAGAGTTGGGTCAGATCTGGGTCCAAATCCGCCTCATTACAAATCCAAAAAACTATACAATATAATATATTTAATTTAATAGCAAAATCATGCAAATCCCACTAGGTACTGTGATATGGTGGACCTGAGAGTGGCATGTCTCAAAAGCCTAAAATATTATGGAAAAGGGATGGCCAGCATGAATATAACATATACACTAAGGTGACAATGAGTTGGATCTGGCTCAGATTCAGATCGGACTTGGATATGTTTATGGGAATTCAAATCCAGTCCATTTAAATAATCAGACCTATTTTAAGATGTCCATTCAAATAATGGGACCTATTTTAAGATCCAAATCCACATTATATGATTCTGAGCCAATCGAATATTGGATCTGACCAGCTCCATTGAGAGCCCAGGGACACATCTAGCTGCACACTACAAAGCGTCTGTTTGGGTATTATGAGAAAAACATGGATACTCTGACAGTGTGACGGATGATAAGAATCCCATTTTGGATGTAACATGAACCAAACGCTACCTACATGTTATGATCTATCGGATTGGTGGACATGACTATATAAAATGAAAAATATCCTACGGTCCTGTTTCCATAGACAAGTTTTGGCGAATCAGAGGTCAGGATTTCATAACAAATCTAATTTTAGGACTGACTTTAGAAACTGTGGGTTTCAAAAAACTTGTCTGTCTAAGTCGTGTTAGCGTGTGCCACGTGTACAATTTCTGAGTGCCTGAGTATCAAGTATCATACTCTACACGAGTATCAAATAACTCCCAATTACCTAAAATGCACCCGACCAGAATTCGAGTGTGATGATAATTGATAACCATTCCAGGCCGTAGTAATCACATTAGCATTTTTGGGAGGCGGATTGAATGGGTCAGGTTTTATTTTTACATCCAAACAGGGTCACGTCTCTCTAATAAGCAGTACGCGGTGCACGAAACTTCTATGCAATGCACGTGGCAAAATGTAGCGATCAGAGCTGCTATTCTAGTGGGCCAAGGGATGGACCGCCTGTTGGAAGAATAGCCTTCAAATTGGCTCTCTGGACTATTATCGGCAGGTCATGACCAGTCATCCAATTAAGAGGCAACGTATTTTTCAGAGTTTTTAGTCCCTGGACTGTTTTTGGGCCGGTCTAACGGGTTAGAAATGGGTCTAACCAGTCAAGACCGATCGGCCAGTTACGCATGACTTGCGCAGCAAGGTTTCTCTTATACTATTGCGAAAATTTTCACAAGACGTTTATAATTAGGGTTGCTTGCTATATATATGGCATAAATTCAGAATTCGGAGTAATTCTAAAGTGTCCAAGGTTTCCTAATTACATTGAGAAGATGGGAAAATGTTTTGAAAGGGAGATAGCTTAAGTTTTCTCGGTTTTCTTGCTTGTGGGCTGTCAATCTCTATAATCTTCTGTTAATCATAATGGATCGCTTTGTGCCGTGGTTTTTTTATACCCGTTGAGAGGTTTTTTCACGTAAAACCGAATTGTCTTTTGTGATTCAATGCTTATGTGGTTTGATTACATTGTGTTTTTTGTTTGATTTCATATTTTGCTATGGTGTTGTTCGGCTTCCGCTTCCGCTTCCACTGCTGACGTCTGTATTCCCAAGACAGCCATACTCCAAAAAGCTGTTGGAACTGTCAAATAATTAAATGCAAAAGGAGTAGAAAGAGCGTTGGCCCAAACCGAACCATTAGAACATACAACAAATGGATGGTACGAGTTGTCTAATCATCCCAACTTTTTTGCCTATAGCCCATCTACATGGTGGCCCACCAGATGAACAGTCCTGATCACCATATATTTGTCTGGTGCACCTTGACATATGAAGCTCATACTTTGCATCACATGCCCCTTTCCCTAGGCTATTTATCCACATTCATTGTAGTGGTCCATCTGAAAAAGTGCAACAGGAGAAGTGGTGAATGGATCAGAACGTGGGGGTGTAAATATCCTTACCTTTTTAGTTGTGACAAGGACACAACATTGGAAACAACATCTTCCCTTGAATATTATAAGGCCTCAATTCCCATCAAATTAGTTTGGTGTCCTGGATCACTAATTGAGTTTCAGCCGTTGGATTGTGGGCCGTGGCTCAATATGGGCCGGTCTCGCCATATAGACTCATGATCCATCCCAGGCTTGAATGTAGAGGCCCAGTTGATAAATGGGTAGAGCTTGGACCTAGGTTTTACTTAATTTTCTATTAAGATAGAGCCGAAGTCCATTTACACGATCCAGGACGTCGATGGGCTAGCATGGACCTGAAATAAAAAGCCGGATTACAATATGGACCGATCCGGGGCACAACTTAGACCCTATTAGAAATCTGTTCTTCGAAGCAGAGTCCGAGTATGAGCGGACAAGCTTGGTCCTGAAAGTAGAGGGGGAAATGGACCATCTTGTTTTGGTCCAGTTTTGAGCGGGCCCCACCTTGAACCTTACTGCCCAATTAATAAATGGGCCAGGCTCAAATTTCATTTTTGGGCCGTTCTTAGTTCGTGGACCTTGCTCGGAGAAGAAGTGGGCCTCGTGTACCTAAAATCTGGGCAAAGAGTGTCCACACATGGCACAGTGTTTCAGGTCCATTTGCATTTGTTTGATGCTATTTTGCAAGCTATTGCCACAACATGCTATACAATCAGCTGCTGTGTTCTAAGTTGAGCCACCGGAAAATGCGTGACGCCGGGACTTTTCTTATTTAAATTCTTGATGCGATAAGACAGGCGGGCTGCGTCGCTGTTTGTCAGGGCCCACTTGGAAAACAACAAAAAAATGGAAAATCAGGCTATAACCTAGGGAATACCTTTCCATGCAAAAGGCTTGGAAAGGACCTCTTTTCAATACAGGAGCTTCTCAAACAGTTAGATTGGACAGAAGAGAATGTAACAAATGCAGATTCCAGTCATCAGATTACAATCTCAAACTTATGCTGATTTGAATTGTCAGCCGTTGATTGGAAAGCCCCACCAATCCCTTTTCATTGTCGCAAAGATCCCCCATTAAAATGGGTATATGTTACTTTCTAGAAAAAAAGTGACAGATTCCATATTGATGAGCTCCTTTGAATTCCAGCTTTCTTAGGAAACCATTTTTTTTCTTATCTACTAACAAAAGTACATTTTATTGTTGGTGGAGAACCTGTGAGTGTGGCTCTGATTGCATAGGGAGATGTGGACCGTCAATCAATCAATCTGGACTTTTCATTAGGGCTGGCCCATGCTTCATGAGCCACCATGAAAAAAAAAAATCATGTGGATGGGCTGAGCTATCTGTCAGAAATTTGGCCCCCTTTGATGGGATGGTTATGGTTAGGATCTTCTTGTCAGGGTGATTCTCGAGAACCAAGAGCAACCCATGATGGTCTCAAGTAAATGGACGGTATCACGTTGTTGGTTGAATCTATTATCCATCTACGATCTTGTCTGTTCATTTTATAGGCTAATGAATGGTTAGGATCCTTTGATTGGTTTGGTTTTGGGGATGTGGTCCTTTAAGTGAGGGATAGATCTGATGGACTGTCCAGATTGATCGATTGGATTTTCCCACGTGTTTTTTTCAACTATGACCAGTAATGATATGGAATGCTAAGCTCTTCTAAAATTATCCGGGTGCGGATCGTCTGTTTGAAGGAGCAAGAAGTTCCAGCACCGTTAGGGCTGTCAACGGGTCGGATACGGGCCGGATCAGTGATGATCCGTATCCGACCCGATTAAAGATATATCCGACCCGAATCCGACCCGGATCACAAGTATGTGATCCGAACTCGACCCGTTTAAGTTTTTCGGAATCCATTTCCGATCCGATTGTGATCCGACCCGATATCCGACCGAATATCTGAGAGAGAGAGAGAGAGAGAGAGAGAGAGAGAGAGACTCTGTTTTTGTTTTATTTTATTTATTTATTTATTTATCGGGTCGAGTCGTTAACGGGCCGGATCAAGGTTGATCCGAATCCGACCCGAATATTAAACGGATCATCTTTGGATATCCGTATCCGACCCGATTACCCGATTATTGATCCGAATCCGATTAAATCAGATCGGATACGGATTGGATACGGATCAAGATCCGTGCCATTGACAGCCCTAAGCACCGTTGCTTTTCATTAGTCCAGGTCATTTTCGATAACTCTTATCTACTAAGATACACTGGATTTTTCTCTCCACATACATTGCTAACTACACATGTCTTTTAATGCATGAAACTTTTTCTGGGTCCCACCATTACTTTTTTGTCAAATCTATACTCGTCCATCAATTTTCCCATATAAATCTAGTGCACAATCCCAAAAATGATGTACATCTAAACCTCAAGTGGATCACACCACATAAAGCAGTGGAGATTGAACAAACTTCCATTGAAACTTTACTAGGGGCTTATTGTCCATTTGACCTCTTCATAAGATCACACATGCCTAGATGAAGTTAAAATAAAAATATCAGCTTGATAAGAGCATTACGTGGCTACAAGAAGTTTTCAATGGTAGCATCAATTCCTACTGTCCTCAATGATGTGGTCCACTTTAACTTTGAATCTGCATTATTTTTGGGTTTATAATGATTTGAAAAAATGAATTGACAGTGTTGGAGAAGAAAGTCCCAAAAAATTAGGCATGAAACTTCAGTGGGCCCTATTATGATCTATTTATTAGATCCACACCGTCCAGCCATTTTTTCATACCATTTTATGGAACTAGACAAAAAATGAGGTAGATCCAAGCTTAATTGTGCCATATTACAGAAACAGTATGAATTGAACGCCTATTATTGAAAACTTCTTGGGGCCATTGGAGGCTCTGATCAAGCTTATATTTGTGTTTTCCCTTCATGAAGGTATGTGTAAGATTATTAAGAGTTTAGATAGCAAATAATTGTAACAATAGACCTTAAGAAGGTGTCAACAGTTTTCATTCAATATCAGCTACTTTCTTTGACGTGGTCTACTTGAGCTTTGGATATGCCTAAGTTTTGAATTCATGCTTTGGAAACATTGTAAAAATTAATAGGTGGTGTGGATATGAAACATAAATCATTGTGGGACCCAAAGAAGTTCCACACGTTAAAAGTGATGTTGTGTAGTACGCCATGTATTTGGGAGTGTATCTGTCAGCCAGAGTCGTCTGGGATGATGTGGACCATTGAAGCAACCGCGCTGGAATTTCTTGTGCCTTAGCACAGATGATCCGCACTCAAATTATCCGGGAATGTGCTTTCCTTACTATGAGTAGACCTCAAAATTAGCTGGACCACAAGTTATGGTACAACCGGTTGGACCACAGGTTATGGTCCAACTAGTAGATAACTTTCAACATGTTTAAGTGCATGAGACATCCAAGCCTTCCAATAGATAGGCCCACTATGAGTATCATCTAAGCCACACCGTATAAAGAAATTCCTATCCCTTAATATATAGCAATATCAATTGTAGCTCACTTGATGAGTGGATGTGGATGAATTTTTCAGAAGATAATCCTAATGATGGGGCAACTTGTTGGATAAATTGGATGTGACATGAACATAAAAGATTGGATTTTTATTTTTTATTTGAAAGATGATACTTTTTTTGTAAAGGTTGGAAAATATGAATGGGGGAAGCGTAATTTATATTCCAACTGATAGGAGTTGAGAGCTTGATTGATGGGGTTTTGATACAATGCATCTAAAGGCATTTCTACCTCTGTGTTTGGATTGGGCAAATAAAGTAATCGAAATAAAATCTAGCGGACGACATAATCAAGTGTAAATAGTCATAAGTGCGGTTACATTCAATTCACCCTGCCTCTTTGTTTTGGCAGCGATTTTTGTGAAGGAACGTGTTTTTCGTTTTTCTCTTTTACACGTTTGAATTATAATTTCAAAGAAAAACGTCTTTCTCCTTCTTCTCCTTCTTCTATTTTGCCTTTTGAAAGTTGGGATTATAATTCCAAAGATAAACGTTTTTTTCCTTCTTCCTCTTCTCCCTCTTCTATCTTGCCTTTTAAAGTTGGGAATTTTACGGTAAAATTTTTCTCCCTACTCACACCATAATAGGATTTCACAACAATGGATGCTTGAACCTATGACCTTATGTTGAAACTTTTATAAGTTTATGGGATGTTTGACATCTCTACAGATAAGAGCTTATTAGCTTATTTATAATATAAAAAAAGCTCTTAAACTATTTAGTAAAGGTTTAACCGGAGTGATTATTTGCTTAGAAAATAATAAATAAGCTTCAATTTTTTAAAGAGAGCTTCTTTGATTTAAGTACACAGGGCAATTGTCACTGCTTATGGACTCAAACCTAGGCGATCGATCCATAACCCAAATGAAGCTTAGGTGAAATTAAGTGGAGGTTTGAACGGACTAATGCTGAAGACTCAGTGGAATGAGAGACACTTTGGACAAGTTTGCCCTTAAACTTTTCAAGTAATCCTCATCTTACCCTCTTCGCTTTACAATCTCTACGACGTAGGCCCACATGATGAACAACCCATATTGAAGGTGGGCCTCACATGAATGGTCCACATCAAAGGTGGGCCCACATAATGCATGGTCACATCTAAGGTGAGCCTCACATGATGAATGGCCTGTATCAAAGTGTGGCCCCATATGATGGAAATCCACATCAAGTAGGCCCTACCTGATAGATGGTCCACATCAAAGGTGGGACCCACATGATGGATGGTGGATATTGAATGTGGGACCACATGATGGAAGGTTGACATTAAAGGTGAGCCCACATGATGAATGACCCATATTGAAGGTTGGGCCCACATGATGGACGGTCCGAAGCAAAGGTGGGACCTACATGATGGATGGTGGACATCAAAGGTTGGCCCCACATGATGGACTATCCACATCAAGTGGGCCCCACATGATAGATGGTCCACAACAAAGGTGGAACCTACATGATAGATGGTGGACTTCAAAAGTGGGCCCCTCATAATGAAAGACTCATATTGAACATAGGGCCCTTCATGAACGTGGGTCTACATAATAAATGGTTCACTTCAAAGGTGGGCCCCACATGATAGATGGCCCACATCAAAGTGTAGCTAGCATGACGGAACATCCATCATGTGGGTTCCACATCAAAGTTGGAACCCACATGATGAATAATGGTCATTGAAGGTGGGCCCGTGTGATGGTTAGCGGATTGCGTCCTTCCTCATTATGGACGCAAAGGACGATCCACATCAAGTGGGCCCCACCTAATGGATAGTCCACATCCAAGTTCTCGCATGATGGATGACCCATATCCAAGGTGGGCCACATGATGGATGATCCACATAGAAGGTGCGCCCCACATGATGAATGCTGGATATCAAAAGTGGGTCCCACATGATGGGCAATCCACTTTGAAGGCAAGGCTCACACTATGGACACATTTAATGTGGACTCCACATGTTGGAGGGGCCCAAATAAAGGATAATTAGCATTGACGGTGGGCCCCACATAATGGATGACCTACATCAAGGTAGGCCCCTAATGATGAATGGTCCACATCGAAGATGAGCCTTGTATGATGGATGACTCACTTTGAAGGTTTGGCTCACACAATGGATGGTCCACATTAAAGGTGGGCTCCATATGATGGTTTTTTTTTCATGCAACGCACCCACTCAGTTAGTCACACGATGCACCCACCCACCAGTGGGGTTAGTGTGTCTCCTTAGCACTTGAACCTGGGACCTGCTGTTGAAATGCCAAGGCGTCTTCCAATTGGGCTAGCAGGCGAGACACGCTCCATATGATGGTTGGTCCATATCTAATGTACGAAATAATGGTTGACCCAAATGTCTTAAAATATGAAGATTGTGGATCATCCATTCTTTTGTCATTTGGGACATGATTCATTTGCGATGAGATCCACCAAAGTAATCATTTGGATTGCTCTTATAATAAAGTTGTTGTAATTTTTAAAAACAGTCATCAACCACCCTTAAAAAAAAGCTCTTATTTGAAGGTTTCACCAAACATGCTTATTTCAAATAAAGGCTTCTTTTGAACTTGAAAACATGGTTTTAATAAACGAGTTTATTTAAAACAACAGCTTGGACAAAAGGAGCTTATTGAAGTAACCCTTATTGAAAACGCTTTTATTGAATTAGAGTAGAGACACCAAACGAGCCCTACTTACAACGCCTCAAATTATTAATACTCCTGACAAAATGGAAAATTGAAAGTTGTGGGGCTCATGTGATATGTATGTATCTCACATCCAACTTGTCTGGTAGATGTACACTAGCATTATTACTAGACTAACAAAAAATATGGCGGATCTAATCATAAGGTGTGCCCATCCATAAATATATCCCAATTCAAGTGTAGCACATTTTATGATCTAATGACTGGTGAAGGCGGAAGCGATGTGTGGGATAACTGATCCGAATCCACGAATCTACAGGGACTCCTCAACCTGTCTTCGTCGAATCCACGACGGGATATTTCGAATCCACAAGACCTTCTCTTTGAATCCACGGAGAACAACTCGAATGCACGAGCAAAACAAGAGAAAACTCTTAACTTTTATTCAAAATATATCAATTATCCTTTAAAACGAGAATTAAACAAGTACTTATAGCAAACTAAACCCTAGAAACGCAACCTAGGTGTCCTAATTGGAAAAAGAAACTAATTAGACAAAAACGGAATAAAAAACATAAAAATAGGAAGTATTTTCGCACAACCTGTGCAGTGGCCAGCAAGTCGGGGGGGGGGGGGGGGGGGGGGGGGGTCCCAGCCGGTCGTAGTTGAGGGCCAACCAGTGGACATCAAAACTAGTCCAGAGGGTTTCTGGACAAGGGTCCGGCCGGCCGGTAGGGGCCGTCGGTCCCCGTTTTCTTCACCTTCTTGCGGTCCATCTCCCTCAAGAATGTGCGAAATCCTCGTCCTTGATCACGAGGTCTACTCCCTACATTAGTCTCCCTTACTTAGGAGAAAACTCGACCTCGAGGTTTGCCTCATTTGGTGTTGGAGAATCATCTTCCTCTTTCTTCTCATCCTTGGCTTGTGACTAGTACTGTGGACGTGAGTGGAGATACTCGTCCTCGTCCATTCCTTGGCATAACGCAGCAACAATCGTTGTCTTCCTCTCATCATGAACAAGGAAAACTGCAAATGGATTTTCAAAGGAGTTGGCGACCATAATCGTTTCGAAATCTTGCAATATTGGTGTAGTATCTTCAGTGGTGGTCATGGATCCCTGCAATTCCGAATCCATAATCGCTGAACCGATTACCGGATCGTCTTCCTCATGCCACAACATCTGAAATAATAATTTCATCTTCTACCTCAGGAATTGAGATAATTTCTGAGGTGTTGGCGAACCGTACCTTGGGTTCCTCTTTTATGGCCTCAACATCGACCAAGTCAACATCTTCCTTATCGCGATCCTGGGTGAACAAAGAAGATTGCTCCTCCTCTGTTAAGGCTTCAAGGAGGATTCCCGTATCTGGAGGGATGATTTCCACCTCAAAAGCTTCTAGAGGAACCGTTGTTTCTACAGGCACATCACGCGCGCTACTAATGAGAATGGATGTCTGATCTTCAAAATCTTTGTACCCAAATCGTGCCAACAGCCTGCGCTTCATCCGCGGCCACGAGAGTATCGGGACTTTCATCTCTCTCTCCTTCGATCTCGCTGAACGCTTAACCACCATTCCCAAGCATCATCATCCAAGTGATATGACGTGGTTGAAGCTCTTTTTGCATCTGGAACTCGCATATAGTTGAAGTAGTATTCAACGACAGAGATCCATTCTTTGATGCTTTCATAGCTATTGAAGTTTGGAAGTTCTATCACCTCCCTGTAAGATTAGAAGTCCTGCATAGCTTGTCGCCTCTGTTAGTGAACTTTTCTGTGGCATACTAGCGCTCCTTGTTTGTCAATTACTTAGGTCAGTGAGTCTAGGGTCGGTTGAGCTTAATGAAGGCGAAGATCGAAGACTCAAGGCGGACTAGCCGCATCAAGAAAGAAGAAACAGGTAAAAGTGATGCCCTGGTGAGCCCGAACCTAGTACCTACCCAAAACCATTAACCTCTAAATGAACATGATCTAATAGGCATACCCTTAGTCATCTTATATTGGCCTTAGGTATCTTAAAAGACCACCAAAAGAATGGCCAAAGAGGTTGCATGTTTTGTTGAAAAACAGAAGAAGACAGCAGAAAAACATGCTTGGCCGGGCGCTCGACCCAGTGTCCACCGGGCGCCCGACCCAGAGGTGAATCCGTCCAATGAGTTGGCCTTGAAACTAGAGGGTCACCGGGCACCCAACCAGAACCTATCCGAGCGCCCAACCAGTGCAAAAACAGTCCAGTAAGCACAAGACCCAGACTGGATCAATTCCAGGGCGCCCGACCAGTGAAAGAAAGGCCATCGAGCGCCCGACCAAAACTTGTCCGAGAGCCCGACCAGCTCAAAAACAGTCCAAAGTTTAAATTTTTTTATGGACCGAATTCCTGGCTCCCGATCCAATGTGACCGGGCGCCCGACCCTGCGCAAATTTGCCCGTTATTTGACCGTTGGGAGAAACATTATAAAGAAGGGGGATTCGTTTTTAGGGATAGAGATGGGGATTTTGAGGAGATAGAAACCACCATTGCTAGAGACCATTAGAGGCTCTATCCCAAACCCAAAGCAAGTAATTCTCCTTGTGTTTTCATCACAAGCTTGGGCCATTCAATGGCATCTTGAGAATGGACTTGTTCCCTCTTTATTCCTAGGGTTTAGACACTTTGATGATAGTTAAATCCCTTATCTAAACACTACCTAGGAGTCTAAATAGGTGTATTCCTCTAGGAAACCTATTTCCTACCATTTGTAGAGGATTCACCATTCCTTAGTACCTTGGGCATCTCTGATGGAGCATCACATGCAAGGTAGCTGATCTTGGAGCTGAAGCCTTGGCAAAGCAGCGACATCAAAGATCGGGGGAGCACAAGGGGAGCTGATTCAAGCACGGGAGAGTAAGGAGAATGTAACCCAAAGCAGCGCTACAAAGGGGCTCAATCCGACAAGTAAGGTTGTCCTATAAGGAGTCCATCCACTCAATTCCCTGTGAGAGTTGAGTGTAGAGTTTGTTTAACAAACTCAAACTAGGGTCGTTTGCCGATCCTTGGCCTGTTTGTCGGCCTAAAATCTAGGGACGTTAGCCGTTCCTTGGCACGTTTGTCGGGCCTAAACAAAGTCTCCAAAGGGGAGCCATCAACACGGGTGCAAACGTGTAGGTTGGGAGGAACCTGTAAACTTTCCAGTTGGGTGAATCCGAGTTAAAATACCTTGGTTGGGAGGAACCAGATTTAAACTCCCCAGTGAATGCCGGTGTGCTCAAAGGGGTTGAGTACTTGAACCGGGAGTGGAGTAGACAAGTAGTCGAACCACTATACATCCTTGTGTTTGTGATTGTTCTTAAGCACATTTCTCTTTATGCATTGCGTTTAACTTGTTAATTATGAATGCTTAGTTAGGAATGTATTCTAGGCACTTGATAAGCGCATCCACACACACATGATGTACTTTCACTCCTCATGTAGACTTGAGCTTTTGTTGATCCATCTTCTATAGTCTACATGTGTTGATTAGACTAGGTTATTAATTGTATTTATCATTGGCTTGTCTTTTGATTGGACCCACTTAGGCTTGGAAGCCGAAGTGTTAATCGCTTACATAGTTCGATTTGCTAAATTTGTTAAGTAGGCGAATTTTTTTTAAAGGTCCTAATCACCCTCCTCTAGGACTTAGTCATAATTCTAGTTGCTCATTAAGCTTCCGCACGTGTGCATAGGGTGTCGTATTAAACCACCCGATGCAATTTCAGCATCTTCCGTCCAAACTCTCTAAAAACCGCTACTGATAGAGATTGATCCGTGGATCACCATCCACAGGATTTTTTATTTTTTTTTTGTAGCCAACTCCAAAAGCTATCTTCCCAAAGAAGAACTTGCTATGATACCAATTTGGTGTGGGCGGAAGCGGTGTGTGGGATAACTGATCCGAATCCACGGATTTACAGGGACTCCTCAACCTGTCTTCGTCGAATCCACAATGGGATATCTCGAATCCACGAGACCTTCTCTTCGAATCTACGAAGAACAACTCAAATCCATGAGCAAAACAAGAGAAAACTCTTAACTTTTATTCAAAATATATCAATCATCCTTTAAAAGAGAATTAAACAAGTACTTATAGCAAACTAAACCCTAGAAACGCAACCTAGGTGTCCTAATTGGAAAATGAAACTAATTAGACAAAAACGAAATTAAAAACATGAAAATAGGAAGTATTTTCGCACAACCTGCACAGTGGCCGGCTAGTCGGTGGGGGGGTCCGGCCGGTTGGAGTTGAGGGCCGACCGGTCGTCCAGCCAGCCGGTGGACATCAAAACAGTCCAGCGGGTTTCTGGGCAAGGGTCCGGCCAGCCGGTAGGGGCTGTCGGTCCCCATTTTCTTCACCTTCTTACAGTCCATCTCCCTCAGGAATGTGCGAGATCCTCGCCTTGATCACGAGATCTACTCCCTACATGAATGACCCGATGTTTTATTCATGCAATAGCCATGGTGTGGATCATACGTTTAATAGGTTGGGTGTTATACACGACATAAGTTTCTTGTTTCACTATTTTTAAAGAAAAAGTTAAATAAAGGTATTTTTGTAATTTACACAATAATTTAATAATCATAAAGGCATTATTTGGTTAAAATATAGATTCATCCGTGGAGATTTCGACATAAAAAAACCCTTTAAAATTCCCTATTTGAAGTGTTTACTACTACTTTCATTTTGGACGGTCCATCTGACGTACGCTAGTTATAGTGATACTTTCAGTGTAATTTAGGGTGTAATCCATCCACAGTGGGTCCCATTGGTTGAACCGTTCGGATTCGAGGTACATGCCATGCGTACAATGCTATAGCTCATCCGCATCATGACTGCAATGCCTTTTTTGTTTTGTTTTTTGGTTAGTACATACACCCCCCTTTTGGTACACCCACCCCCACTTGGAATCCATACCAAGACTGTCTACCACGGCAGGCTGCAGCACCTTGGTTATGCTATATCAAAACCTTTGCTTGGCGTTTGTGTTTTTCTTTTAGTCAACAGACCCACCCTGTTAGCCGTGCAATGCACCCACACAGTTAGCCACACAATGCACCCACTCACCAATGGGGTTAGTGTTTCTCCTTAGCACTCAAGCCTGAGACCTGCTGTTGAAACGACTAACGTCTTTCAGCCCGGCTAGCAGGCTAGACACTGCTTGGTGTTAGGCTGTTAGCTCACATGGATCCTAATCTACTGTCCATATTAAAAGAATCCTATCTGCTAAGGAAACTTAAAAGCTGAAAATACTACCGACAATGTTGGTCTGAGATGTATTAAGTGATTAGATGTGGACGTAAGTGGTACAAGGTTACAATAAGCGTACCTTTTGAACAGAATCCGTACCGTTCATGTCAAACAAAACTAGCAGACTGACGGGGGACATGCAAGCTCACCCACAAAGAAGTTCATACAAGATCAAAGACGTTCAGTAAGTGGCCCCCAGTTGTATAGGCCATGGACCGAAATTAAGATGGTCCAATGGTGCCTGTTCCAGCGGTGGTGAACTACTTTCTTTGGATAGTCCTCGAAAGTATTTATTGGCGGGCATTTAATCACCACGTGCATCCATATGGTTGTCATACATCATTGATTAAGAGAGAGAATGCGATCGCTTGTTAAGGCAGATACCACCCAATAAGTAACTTTTTAACTTATGTTAACTTATTACTTTTTCTTAATGTAATTTAATTTAGGGCCCGTTTGGATACCATCAGATAAGTTGCTTTTCTTGCTGATGGTAGCAATTAAGTAACTTATTTGAGATAAGTTAGTTTGGTTAATAAATAATTATCATTACTTATTCACTCAAATTTTGCTAAGCATTTCAACATTTATTTTTTACTTTTTCTCCACAAAGTGGCAAACAGTGTTGATTTTCACTGGTAACCGCCCAGCCAGGTTGACCATCCAACTTGTTGGGGCCACTGCAATGTATTTGATTAGTGCCATCCATCTGGCCTGGACGTGATTGGGGCTAGCATATGAGGCAAGTCTAAACCTCAGGTGGCACCCATAATAGGAAGCAGCATTGATAACGATGACTCTGATTGAAACCTCTCCCGGTCCAGCGTGATGTATTGTACTCATGCCATTCATTTGTTTTTTCAACTAGTTTTGAGTGGCCCACTGAGTAGTGGGGCCACATGCTATGCACATGAAATCCACACCGTCCACCCTTGTTGGTCTAGCCCAAAAACAAAACCGAATCCAATCATAGATAGATCGCACCTCAGGAAACCGTGGTCATTGACACCCACCATTGGTCGGCCCTAATGATAAGTGGCCCATATCCAAGGCTGGCCGTGCATGATGGACGGCCCACATTAGAGGTGGGCCCCACATTTGGAAAGGTCCATATTAAAGGTGGCTCCACATGATGAGCAATGGATATTGATGGTAGGCCCACTTGATGGATGACTAACATCAAAGGTGGGTCTACATAATAAACGGTGCACATTAAAGGTTAGGGCATAATGATGAATGACCCACATCCAAAGTGGGCGCCACATGATGGATTGCCCACATCAAAGGCAGAGTCCACACAATGAACAATCCATACCAAAAGTTGGCCCCAAATGATGGATGGTGGATGTGCACAGACCAAACTGACTTGAGGGATAATTACTTATAATGCTATAAACAAACCTGCCTTGCTACTTTTTGGTTGAGAAGATGTTGTTTACCAAACATACTTATTTGCTAATTAATTAGAAACCAAGATAAGTTACTTATCTCGTAAGCAGCTTATCTTAAGTAACTTACAATCCAACCGGACCCTCAGTGAGTACCATTAAAAAGTAACTAATGTGATAAAGGTTACTGTTGTCATTTTTTTATTTTTTATTTTTAACTTTTCAACTTTTAACTTTTATACTTATCACTCTCCATGTTACATGTAATGGTCCATGTCGAAGGAGGCCCTGATATAGGCTACACGCAATGGAGGTCTACATCAAAGGAGGGCCCCACATGAGGGAGGGTCCACATCAAAGGTGGGCTACATTATGGATTGTCCACATCAAATCTAGGCTCCTAATGATGAATGACCCACATCCAAAAGCGGAGCCCCACATGATGGATGCCTCACATTGAAAGCGGGGCCACACTGTCCATATCAAAGGTGGACTCCACATGAGGGGCAATGGATATTGAAGATGACCCACATCAAGGTGGGCCTCACATAATGGACAGTCCACATCAGAAGTCGGCCCCTAATGATGAATGACCCACACCAAGGTGGGCTCCACATAATGGATAGTCCACACCAAAGGTTGGCCCCTAGTGATGAATGACGCACATCCAAGGCAGGCCCCCACATGATGGGCAAAGGAGATTAAAGGTGGACCCCACATGACAGATGAAAGGTAGGGCCCATTTGATGGGCAAAGCACTTCAAAGTTAGGCCTTGCATTATGGACGGTCCACATTAAAGGTGGGCCTGCATGATGAATGGCCTATATCTAAGATGGGCCCCACATGATGGATAGCCCACATCGAAGGTGGGCCTCGAAAGGTGGATGGTCCACATTGAAGGTAGGCCCCACTAGTTGCATAGTTCACATTGAAGACGGCCGAGGAGGGTATGCTGACATATTGCCCTAGGGTTCTTACTCATGCCTCAGTGGTAAACTCACAAGAGTTTCAACACTTGGAGCACCATTGTGGTGTGGGTGCATGGGTTGGGCTAAGGTGTGAGCGGTGTGTTGAAAAAAAAAAAAAAGTAGGGTAGAGTGAGCTATGAGATGCCAAGGCCACTGTTAGTTCTGTGTGGGCCTTTTGTAATTTATATATTTCATTGAATGGATAAATCCATATGACTCTTTTCTGCCAAGACGTAGCTAGTCTTAAAAAGTCACGCTATTCTGTAACTCAGGTGGACCATGCCATGTGAACTTGGAAAATTAGGGCTAGCATTTATTGTCCCATTTTTTATTTTATTTTTTTTGTTTGGGGGGGGGGGGGGGGGTGGGCTTGGGCTCAGGGCCCATGGCCCAGCCCATTTCGATAAATTTTTTTCTATTTTTTTCGAGAAAGGTGGGAGCACACCACCTGTAACTTTGTTGAATGACAGAAGGTTATAAAATTCGTCGGCAGGTGTCACAAAAAGAAGCAAGCCACACCTATCGTATAAAGCAGCCTAGACTCTCACTTGCACCTTAAGAGGGCATAATTAGTGAATAAAGATTTAAGAAGATAAGAATGTTTGGACATGACTTAAGCCCATTTTCGATGAGATGCAACAAGATAGAAAGGGCGTTGGCACTCCTATGGAAAATGCTGTTCGAATCTAAACGCTAAATAGCAATCTTGGCCATTGGTGGGACATCAAATGGCCCAATAAAAAAGCTCTACTTTCCCATCAAACGAAGCTTCTCTTGCATCCGGCTCAGCCCCAAACATAACCAAATGCTCTTTTGAGTGGATGTGATGCCACCCAAACCTTTGACCACTGGAGCTATATAGGCTTGTTAGCCCCATATGCACCTTTACATGCATCACATGTACCAGAAAGTGTGTGAGACATCTGACAAGTTCACGAGGTGGGCCCACTGCTACCACAAATATATATAGAAAACAGGATGGTCCACTTCTTAGGTATGGTCTGCACTGATTTGTGCACATATTCCTCTTCATGTTAGAGACCACTTTATGTCACTTAGACGCAGCCATCAACCCAATTTCAATAGGTCCTGGTCTATCTTTTCAGACCCTTTAGAAATGGAGCCTGCTAGCCTGGCTGACCTAGGTGTAGTGGGGGCTAACCTGTTACTAACCAAGCGCTGTGTGGATGTAACTTTGATGAGATCTCCACTCAGTCCTCGGGTTTACCCCCAAAAATCATGATGACCCAAAACTCAGGTAGGCCCCACCACAGGAACTATTTGGATGGGCAAGCTTGCCATTTGCTTTTTCTAGGGTCAACATGGTGTCTGGATTCCATCCAGTCCACTCATCTAACAAGCCTCATCAGGATGCAAGCACTTAAAAAAAAATCAGGCCGTTCTAAAACTCAAGCATGCCATATGATGTAAATTTAGAGGTTTTAAGTATGGTTTCTCTAGGATACGGTCAAGCCCAATTAATTTTATTATTAATATCTTAAATAGAGAAATGCCCCAGTGCTCTTAGGGAATTATAACTACATTGGGACCATTAGACAGTCCAATCAACTCGATCTAAACTGTCCTTTTAGGTCCAGAACACATTTCATATGTTTGGATCTGTCCTTAATTTATCATATCTCCTACAGCCATCATTTTTTCTCCAAGCCATGGTTGGGGTTGTTACAATTCTCTTGATGGTTGTAATTGATTGTAATGAATTATAAAAGTACAATTATTACAATACGTGGTCAACAAGTAATTTGAAAGACTTTTTAATTTTTGGACTTGTACGGTCAAAGTATAATGATGATGCTTTTACATTATTAAGATGTATGTGTATAAAGATTTATGTATGTTTTTTTTAATTACATATTGTAAAATATTATAAATTTATAATGATTACAAATTCCTTTACATATCTTCTGTTACATCTGCATTTGCCATTGAATCATGTGTTGAAACGATCACAATAAAATTATAATGATAGCATTTTTACATTACAATACAGTCAATTCCAATCAAGTCATAAGAAAATTGATTCTTAGATATCATAAGCAATCCATAATAGCCCTTAACAAATAGATGGATCAAATTGTCGATGGACCTACTTTGTGTAAACAATCTTGACGGTCTATATTAAAGAGCATTGATGAAATGGTTAATAATTGTCAAATCAGTTTGATACTTTCATGGTAGCCCATGGAGTGTGTGTTGGTCCTGACAAATAGCCTAGATCCATGGATTGGACTTTTAAAGTGTCCCAAGGCAACTAAGAGCACTATAAGTACTCGTTGGAGGAGCTCTAGAGAATCTCTTCATTATATGCATTTGCTACATGTGTTTGGCCAATTTTACCCCTACAATTAGTTGTGGGGAAGGGCATTAACAAGTAGTTTTTTTTGTTGTGGCTCCTCTTCAACTGAGGGATATTTATATCTTTTACATTCATTGATAAGAGGAGCCAGCCCCTACTCCTCTTCCTCTCTCCATATAGCCTTTACTTTTTGGGTGGTGGCTCCTCTTGGACTTGAAGAATGTTTTTATCTTTTTCATTCATTGATGAGAGTAACTGCCCCCACTCCTCTTCCTCTTTATATGTAGCCCGTACATGTGGCATTAGGGGACTGTGGAACAAGGGTTATGTGGAGCTCGACATGATAATCATGCAACATTCATACTTATATTTATTGTGCCGACTCATGTTAAGATGCCATCCCACAAAAGAAAAAAGAAAGAAAAAAATTGCAAATATAAAGCTTGAGTGTGCTACAATGTCACAAAAAAAAGTGGGCATGGGTAGCCTACCGTCAAAACCCTTCTCTCCATCTTTGCATATAGCCTGCAGTGTAGCCACACCCTTTTTGTCAGTCTCACTTTCAAATTTTTCTCTCCCTTGCTCTCAACGTTCAATTAGGGGACTGTGGAACAAGGGTTATGTGGAGCTCGACATGATAACCATGCAACATTTACACTTACATCTGTTATGTCGACTAATGTTAAGATGTCATCTCACAAAAAAATTACAAATATAAAACTTGAGTGTGCTACAACATCAGAAAAGAAAAGAAAAGAAAAGAAAAAGGTGGGCATGGGTAGCCTACTATCAAAACCCTTCTCTCCGTCTTTGCATGTAGCCTGCAGGTGTAGCCATACCCTTTTCGTCAGTCTCACTTTCAATTTTTTTTTCTCTACCTTTGGTCTCTCCACGTGTTGGCCATGCACTAGGTTTACTAAGCCACACTGTTTGTAAGGAAATCCATTACCGATGACAAAGGGGGCAACCGTGTGTGCGATCTAATTCATCTATTTGGTGATTCCAACCATGTAAATGTTATTTAACCCAGACCTAATCCAACCTAGCTCAAAATCAAGGTCCAAAGACCCAATGCCTACCCAGACCAATGCAGATAGATTTTCGGATCCTGAAAAAAGAGACCCAGACCTGCAGGAAGCAAATCTAACCAGCCTGAGTATGAATAGACACGAACACAACCCATTGACAGCCATTAGCTAAGATGGCCCACAAGCTTTCAAGGTTGGTACATGTGCTGCATCTAGGAGGGGTGCCCGTGGGTCCAACAAATGCAATCTAGTCCAAGGGCTGGTATTTGCCCAAATGTTAGTGACCTGATTTCCTTCACCAAAGAGATAAAAGGACACCCGCTTTATTATTGACAATAACCGTTAACTTGGGTTGTGTTTGGACACACAATTCCAATATTTTCTACCACTTGCATTGCAAGTCTGACTTGAAAGCAGTGAAATCGTGATTTAGGTCTAAGCTCGATCCCAAAATGAATGCTGAGGACCTGTTTGGGTGCTACTGAAACATGCATTCATCTCATCTTGGTTAATTACAGTTATATTTTAGCGATCATTTTTTTTTATGAAGGATTAAAAATAATATTGATAACCAAAAAACAAATACGA
Source organism: Liriodendron chinense (assembly GCA_003013855.2). Classification (NCBI taxonomy): domain Eukaryota; kingdom Viridiplantae; phylum Streptophyta; class Magnoliopsida; order Magnoliales; family Magnoliaceae; genus Liriodendron; species Liriodendron chinense. The sequence continues at coordinate 324,397 of PVNU02003569.1, read as the reverse complement.
GCCTAATACATAATTATTATTAACGAATTAAATGAGATGAACTCATTTTGAAGTGACACCAAAACACATCCTAAGGAAACTAGCATTTGATTGTCTCCATAGGATTAGACTAGTAATCACAAATCAAGTCAATAGTGCATCCAAACACGCCATTAGCCTTGCACTTGAGGAACTAATTGTGATCACCAAATTGCGTTTATTCCTCCAGCGATTTCTGCATCCATGTTAAGGTTTCTATGTGGCACCTGTAAATCATTTGAAGAAAACACCCATAGCTCAAGTGGTAGATTGAGTGAACATAGCCTCGTTTCAACACTGAGGTCATGACAACGATTCAAATAGTGGGGGTGGCTAACATTGTGATGTGACTAACAAGGGTGTGTGGGTGTATTAACAATGGGGTGTGTGAGCTAACCCATAAAAAAAATAAAAATTATTTGAAGAGAGAAAAGGATGATGATTGATACTTTGGCACTTCCAAGCTGCACATGTGACATATATATCATCTCAATCAAACCATCCAAAATGTGAGGCCCGCATTAAATATTTTATCTTCCAAAATTAAGATTAGTTCCATGTTTTTAATTTTTAATTAATAAATATTTATTTGTTGAATTTTGATTGTGAATATTTTTTCATTTGGTGGTTTATCAACTATTTACTAACCAGCAAGCTAAAAATTCAAAATTCACTATTTAATTATGTTTAAGACCCATTTAAATTAAAGCTGGCAATTTGTAAGATTTAGATCGAGTTTGTGGTATTCTGATTGTAGAATTTTTTTTGCGCCTGCATATCAACACCTCATTCTACCAGAGTATCAAAGTTCGTCTCATTTTAAAAGGGGAGACAGTTGGCCATTCACACAGTATTTTCATCAAAATGGCACTATTTCGTGCGTTTTTAGTGGTAAATGCTGATTGACCAAAAAAAAAAAAGTGGAGTCCAGCTGTTTTGTTAATAGGGAACCGACAAGTTGCCACGTGGAAGGAGGAAATATGCATGCAATCCACACCGTCCATCATGTGTTGCGTTATGTTCACCCTACGGCCCAAAAATCAAGATTATCCAGAACTCAGGTGGGCCACACCCTAGGGCGTAGGGAACAGTTGGGAAAGTGGCACCCACCAATAGTCGTATGTGGTGCCATCCAATCCATTCATCTGACGAGCCATGCCTGGATAAAGGGACGCCTCAAAAAGTTCAGGCCATCCTCAAACTATCGTAGTGGTACCCACAACGTATATTTAGTGGTTGTATGCATGCTTTTAATATGTTCCCTATGGTTTGGTTTGGCCCACCTGAGTTTTGGGGATCGTGTCTAAATATGACTCGGCCCACCTGATGGACAGGTTGGTTTCATTCTCATAAGTCAATCCCCAACTTCAGTGGTGGGCCCCACCAGCATGTGGAGTGATGGCCGTACGTCACTACCTCTATGTTGGGAAGGTTATTTAGGTATTTGATGGAATGCGATGGTTGATACACATGCAATCTCAAACTGTACATGTGTCATGGTTTTTGTATGATCCAGACCGTCCAAATCACTTAATCATGGATGGATCGTAACCGAAAATTTCACTTCCCTCTCAAACGCGTGTTGTCAGCAAGTATCTGGTACTAAATATTTTGCAGTACTCAGGAAAGCATATACCAATGAGTAATTTCACTGCCAAACATGATTTATCCGTTAACATCATAAAATCATCATATATCCACGTAATGCTGTCCACATAGGTGTAACTTGCTCTCCAAATGAACAATGAGTGCTTACAATTTATGGCAGTCCCCATCAAAGGTGAGGACCATCATATGAACGGTTTGGATGGTTTAAATATGAACCGTAGATTTAAAAGCTAAGTGCTGATGTATGTTATGGAACTACACTACGATGTATCGTAGCAAACACCTACGTAGTTTTCATATCCATTTGATTTGATGGACTAAGCATTTCGGAAACTTTCGAGTTTTTTAATCAGAAAACAGAAGAGTAGGAATGCTATTCTCACGCGCGCATCATTACACCTGCAAAACAGAGTCTCTGGCATATTTCTGCTAGATCCAGGCCGTTCATCAGGAAGGTCCAATGTTTAATACGTGTAATGACCCATCATCAGGCCATTTTATCCTTTATCAGGAGTGGTGGGAAACATGTACTAGATGAAAAATGGATGGTTAGAAAAAGTTACAAGCACCCTGTTATACGCAACATACATGAGTGGCCCACTTGATAATTGGACGACTGTATTTTCTTCTGGGGCCCCTTTGCTGTGGTACACAGCAGAGTACAGATCTTGTACACGTGCCATGTAGGCACGTGTAGGGGCGTTTGTGTTTGTCATTGGCAGATGCACCTGTGCCGCAGGTAGACAGCGTTTGTAAGAGAAGGAAAAGGGACCCTTTATTCTTCCTTGGCCCGGAATCATGTCGGCCACAGATGAGTGGGCCACTTCCAAAGCTGTTACATCCGACCGAACGCTATCCTACTCTCTCTACAAAAGGATTGGTAGATTCACACCCTTTAACACTGTTTATTGACTAACAATATATTCTTTGCTTTTTTAACTATGAGAAGAAACAAATTTATACTCTGGCAGAGTATGATGGATGATACGCAGGCACTTTAATATTACTTAGAAACTGCATATATGGATATAAAGATGTCAAAATGAATTGTTCAAATTATGGTTATTTTAGATGTATTGTGAACCAAAAATTAAGCATATTGGAATTTATGACTATCAGATTTGTGGACATTTATTGGACGGTTAAAAATGAAAATTTCCAATCTTTCTATTTTCAACAAACATGTGGCTACGAATCAGAGGTTAGAATAGGTACAACAATCTAATTTTGGGAATTTAGCTTAACAACAGTGTTTTCCACAATTTAGTCGGTTTGATTTGAGTTCATTTATGCCACGTGAACAATTTCTGAGTGCCTGTGTATCATGCGTCATACTGAGTATCAAATAGCACCGCTTTTTACTGTACAGAGATGGAGGTTAGTGAGACGGCCGACGGGCTTACTTCATGCAGTCCCATGGATTGTGAATCATACCATATCTAATGTACACATGTCACTTGTCTGTGGAGATCAAGACAGTCGATCTGGTGGAACACTATGTGGATGGATCATAACATGAAATTAAAGGCAATTCGACCATGATATCTATTTGATTTTTCCCTAACAAATGGACGGTTAGTTTAAGAGGAGAGCAACGATGAGCATTAAAAAGAAAAATTCTCAATATTGGATGGCCCGAATTGTCCCAACACTAAAATTTTCTCCTATGGACATTCCACATGGGGGAGGACATGATCAACAGTCCGGATCAAGGCACTGGCATGTACGGTGTAGATGCACTATGACATCGGAGTAGAGTTTGATTTGACTCCACCTTTGTCTTATCGTAGTTTTGTGGCTAAAGGATAGATTCCTATGATAGTTCATCGTCATTTTAAGATGGTGGTGAATTTTCCTCCCCACATGTGTCACTCATGTAAAGCTATCCAGACCATCCAAATTGTTGGACCCATTGTGGATATAGCATGTATATTAATAACTGCACCGACAAACCACTCCTGAAGATCCATTTGACGGCTATCAGATGGAAAATAACGGTAAAAAGGCGAGTGATCCAAATTCCAGGAGCAATATCATACGTTCATTATCAATCACTAATTATAATTTCTGGGTTTGCTCCATCCACATCTGTTCAACAATTTGGGCGGTCTGGATTTCCCATTCAACCATGAAATGTGTCGGTTGCACAGCTACTACCATTTTCGAGGATGGTGGTAAACTATCACAGGATCCTTACCCACCATCTTGGAATAATGAGACGAGCTGAAAAGAGATACATGCAGGGAGGATGCATGCATGTTGGGGTAGTTAGATGGAGTTTACTTTCTTGAGAAATGCTTCAGTGAGCTTAGAGCACTCTTTAAGTTATATTACTCCTAGTTGCATCTAGCCACTTGGACAGTTCAATCAATCGATCTGAACTGTCTATTAAGTCCAGAGCACATTTTATAGGCTACTATATGCAAAAATCACACTGATCAGATGAGCGAATTTAACCATGCTTTTTCCGGACATCGATACGATGGTTATGATTGCCTAGAAAAAGTGACTCTTTAGAATCGCAAGCAATCTATGATGGTCCCAATAAACTAGATTGATCAAATTTTCGTTGAACCTGCTTTTTATTGTAAATTATCTTGACCGTCCATATTAAAGGATAATTATCAGATTGGTGTGATATGTGCATGGTGTTCTATGAAATCTGTGTTGGGCCCAATGGACAGTCCAGATTGATTGATTGGATTGTCTAAAGCGTCCCAATGTAACTAGGAGCACTATAACTCATGCTGCTCTGAGATCACTGGAGCATTTCTCTTCTTTCTTTATTATGTTTTGATGTTGGGAGATTATTCTTGAGAGATTAGTTAACGGTAGAAGCATTGGCAGCCATTGAAAGACAAGGACATGAGCGGTCATGAGAGAATGTTTGCTGTAAGGACAATGGCACGAGGGTACATCCCGCGTGGCATGATATAGGTGCATCAGTCTTTTCATGTAAGAATGACTTAATATTCGCCCTAGTATCTTGGGCTGGTGTTGGTTCGATCGTGTTACAAAAGCATGTCTGTCTGGTGGGCCTCACTTATCAATGGCCACGCTGGTTGATGATGATCTTGCCTACCCCACCTGATGGAACCCAAATGGAGGATAGTTTTAAACCGTACGCGTTAGTGGTTCAAATCCAACTAGAGAGATTCATGGACTTGTATGCTCGATGGCACAGGACCCACCAAATGGACAGCTTGTCAGGGGTGAGCCACTAGTCCCCCTGAGTTTTCAACCGTAAGAGTTCAATCTACCGATTCATTTGGTGTAGTTCAACTAAGCCTTCGATCTACTTCCTTTTTAGGCTGAAGGTTTAAAATGATCGGTCAAAATAGGTGAAGCGGCTTGAATAAAACATATAAATTACCGTGGCCCCACAGAGCCTCTGACAGGACCGTCCGTCTCACGCTAGTCGTGGTCGTCAGGAAATCTCGGACTCGAAATTTCCTCTTACAAGAAGTCCTTGCGCTGAAAACCTAGTTGGGTCCCACCGTGACGTTTGTGAGAAATCCTCTCCGTCCATCCATTTTTTGAGCTCATTTTGGACATGAGACCGAAAGTGAGTTGGATCCAAGACTCAAGTGGGCCGCACTAAAGGAAAAGGTGGGTAGGAAAATTACTACCGTTTGAATCCTACCTAGGGTCAACAGTGATGTTTATATAGTATTCATACGGTTCATAACGTCATTCCTACTTGGGATGAACTGAGAACTTAAATATTAGCCTGATTCAAAACTTCTGTGGCCTCAGGAATGTTTCAAATGTGGTAGTTCAATCCTCACTTTTTCGGCCCACTTGAGTCCTGGATCCTGTCCAATTTTGGCCAACAGATGGACGGCCCCACCTAAGTTCCCAACCCAGAAACTTCCTACTAAAAAAAAAAAAAAACAAATATAAGCTTGATCCAAAACTTCCGGCAGCCCCCAAGAAATTTTCAATGGTACAGGTTCAATTCACATTGTTTCCTTTGGTGTGGTCCACTTAAGCTTTTTATATGCTTTATTTTTTGTCTCAAGCTATATAATTATCTGTTAAAATGGATGAACGGAGTGGATGAAATACATAAATCACGGTGGACCCCGCCCAAGGAACACATAGGGAGGAAAGAAGGGGTTGCAGCAGGTGATCATTTCTCTTGGTCTACTCAAACTATCTTTAGGCGTACACGAAAAGACTCATGAGCAATTGTGCACCCTAACCACCGCCCAAAGGGGCGGCTGGTGGGAATCCCAGTACATATCATCAAGAATTCTAGGTGAGCTGATGAGCTACCCCACGTGACTTTAGAAAAGACCGTGAATAAAACAGTTTCTTGGTGCATTTCATTTGCAAGGGCTTGTTTGGGTGCCCACTTAAAAATGAGTTCATCTCATTGACTCATTCTAGTTATTCATAATCATGTATTAAGGGCCCGTTTCGATGCATGTTTTCAAAAGGGGTTTCGTAGAAAGGGGGTTCTGAGGCTATATCAAGGGCCCGTTTGGATGCATCCTAGTTGGCATTTTAGCACCTATTTTTTTCGAGATCAGGGTTTGGATCAACATGCCATTTAGGCCTCAATAACTCCTTTCGGAAAGCACGTCCAAACAGCCCTTCATGATCATATTTCTATTTGGCAAGAATTAACAATAATCTTGATACCAACAATCATGATCTCTGAAACATGATTACAGTTTAACTAAAATGAGACGAACTATTTCTTAACCGGTGCCTAAACAGGTCCTAAGGGAATGGTGATGAAAATGGTTCCTACAAATCAGTGTTCAGCTCATTTCAACTGGCATTTTTTTTTTCCTCCCGCCGGCCCAAATATTTGGTAAAGCCTTCAAAATGTAGCAACCCCACTGACGAATTAAAGAGAATGCCAATTCCTGGTACCATCAATCACAGCCAGTTTGCTGGGTACGATCACATGCCAACATTTTTTGCCAAAAAATTAAGAATGCATGCGCAATGATATTAAAGCATGGTTGCTTCAGGTCGGTCTGATCTGTGGGTCTATGGACTAAGGGAATCCCATCCCTAGGGCTCGTCAGCAATCCTCCCCCTAGTTTCCAAGTGCAGCAACAGGAGTCAGGGCCGGCCCAGACAGGCAAATTATTTTGGGCCGTACATTAGTCCCAATGCCCATTCAGCTGGACTTGCCTGGTGACATGGTAGGGTATTGGTAATATTACACCCCGCCAAACGGCTCAAACATCTGGCCAGGAGCCAGTCCACAGTAACCCCTGGACAGAAAATATTATAAAATTAGTATTACAAAAAAAAAAAAAAAAAATCCTGACCAGAGCAGGTCTAGAAGCCCAATGGCCTGTCCGACCCACTGCCACAGGGAGTTTGTTTGGATGTGTTGGAGAACCCACTTAAGAAAAGGACGTCACCTGGACATGAACATCTATGTATTGCGTTCTAGTGCGAACAGTCGTCCATTGTTTTGTTTAAAATTTGAATGACACCTCATTTGCATCATTTTCCCCGTGCATTAAAGAGTAGATCATATGGCTCATGTGCAGGCACTTGCACCAGTGGGACCCTATAATAAGCGGGTCCTAAAATGTGAAATGCTCTGCAGTCTGGGTAGCATCTGTTTGGGGTACAGTTGAAGTAGGGCTGTGGAGCAGACGGCACTTTTTCTTTTCTTTTTTGGTTTAGTCATGCAACGCACCCACTCTGATATCTAGACAGCACTTAGATATCACAATATTCAATCTCTTAGACGGTCCATCCAGTGGCGATTGGGGACATAAACATCCATGTTTTCAGATTGGAATTACAGGATTGCATTGCGGTATAGATTTCATAGAAACAAACAGTAATGATTTAATGCAACCATGAATCACAACAGTGCAGCTCCCATGCATTAGATACGTGGACGGTCACCAACCTGGCCCACCATGGATTTGCCCCAAACAAAAAGAAAATAGAAAAAAGCTACCCCATCAGAGATCCAAAAATCCATCTCCAAATCCTCCTTACTTAAAAATGGAATCGGAACTGTCCATCAGCATGGTCCCATAATGAATGGGCAGATGCCCACAGTCATCAAGCAGCAGTAACTGGCAAAGGCAAAAGGGGCTAGCATAGTGCAAATGCATGAGAGATGGAAGAAGGGTCGGTTCAGTTCGGTTCAATCCATGTCGGTAGAGTTGCAGTATACAAGGCCGTTGATGCTCTTCTGGTAAAATGCAATTGTTTGTTACTTAACCCACTGACGTGACATCGTCATCATCCAATCGACCACAGTCAATGGATATCTAGGATCTCCCTTCTCTTCTACGCTTGTCTTTACATGGAGATGAGAGAGTTTCCAGGTCTTGTCTCCTTTCATTCTGGGCTTATCATCACCAGCAGTGACACACCAGCCAACCACTGAGCCGTACTCCAGCCATTAATTTATCAGGTGGGACATAGTTCATATCATCATCATTGTCATCTAAGCCTTACAGCAATTAATTGGGATCGGATAGACATAGTTTAAATGATCTGCAATAAAATTCAAGTAGATAAGACTATCAGACAGGCCACAGGTACGGATAAAAATGAAGATAGATGAGGATAAGTCCAACAGCCCTAGCAAGTCATATGCATAGATTAATGTTTCAATGATGGTGATGTTACTATGGTACTAAGATATGGTTGGGGTCACTGCCAAGGTGGTTCAACAACAATATATCTGCAATGATTTTACCATGGTAAGCCAATCTTTTTCTTGAGATTTTTACCTCAAAATTCCTCAAGAATTCTGACTTTTTCCAAACCATGCCTTGATTACTATTGAATGCAGAAAAGTACTTTTTCAGTAGCTGTCATCATCTGAACCTTAACTAAATGGGGGTCGCCTACATAATCCTGTTTCGGCAATCCACTATCACAACTGGTCTTCTCTCTTGTGTCTCCACCCCAACCCCGTCCTTTTGGACCTTCCCTTCCCCTTGCTTCTAAGAAGGCAAATGACCAAAATGTCCTCGTCCATTATTTATCTATAGTCATTGTGCCCGTATGACATCCAGCCCATCCAACGGGAGCAATTGCACTCACCATGATGATTAGACAAACCAAAAATCAGGCCAATCCAATCATAAAAAGCAGTCTACACCACCCAAAAACCTCCTAATTCACGTGTTGCCCGCCTGATGATTGGATAAGCTTGATTTAACAGTGTACCCCTTTTAGATGGGTTGGATGACATACACACACCAAGTGAGCCCCACAACGCCTAATTTTACCACTTTTTTCGAAAAGAAATAGACCAAGGGCATTTCGGTCACCTCACATCCCAAAATCCCATCTCTTCTCTTTTATTCATTTCTTTTTTCCTTGTTTATTAGTAACCAAAAAAAATTCAAGAAAATGATAGATTAAAAATTAGCAGAGCCTCAAATAAGGCCCTTCAAGAAGGGTTGCATAATTTTCCTTAAGCGACTCTAAAAATGTGATTTCATGGGCAGCGAATGTGTTATGTCATCCATGTGGACCAGCATCTATTTTTGACGAATTCAAGGAATAAAAAGTGATGTAGGCCCATGGCCACTCTAGAGCCCAACATGTTGATTTGAGCTGTTTGTGGCAAGATTTGGAGCCTAAATGTCAAAGATCACATTTGCCATTTGCGAAAGATAGGATGAGGAAGACGTGATTGAAGATTTCTTTGGTAGTTAGTAGATTTTATTTTATTTTTTCTATATTACGCCAAGTCTTGTAGGTGGAATTTTATTTATTTTAAATAAATTATAGATTGATTTGAAATCAATCTAATAGTTGGGAGGTTTGTATTAAAGACTAATGGGGATTGTCCTCAAGATCTATAAAAGGGGGAGAGGTGGAGGAGGTAGGCATTCTGCATTTTTTTAGTTGTAAGTTTTAGTATTATAAGAGGAAGTTCGAATGTAAATTATTTTTCCCTCTCTACTCAAGTATTTCTTTAGACTCCTGTCCACTCTTTGCAATTTGAATTTCGAGATCTTATTGACTAGATAACCACGTTGCACCAGTTTGGTACTAGAGTCGGGCCATCTTTAGGGATTTTCGAATCTACATCATCTCTAAATGACTTCAAAGGGGGTGGGGGACAGGATTGTTTGCTTCAACTTACCCAATTGATCCACATTCACAAAGCCAGTATATCAACTCACACAAATAATAAACAATATCACTAATCCAGTAGGAGAGCTCCTGCGTGGAGGGAATCCCAAGACCATATAGTTGGAGCACGTGGACATGTAGGGGAAGGTCCCCAGCAAGGTCCTAACCAATAATGGGTGACCCCCACTTGTGAAGACACCAATGAACGAATCATTCAATTGTTAGAGCTTGACAGAGAGCCTAAAATTAAGGTAGAAATTCCAAAATCTCATGGTCATTTGCTGATGATATCATCGATTGGCCAAGCAAGGTAGAACAATGTTCGAATGCATGGAAATTGTTAATAATCAGAAGGTTAAAAATTACTAGCAACAAAGTTTTCTAGTCACAAGTTAGCATGGTGAGACGATCTCCCAGCCAAACAAATCCATCAAGATAAGGAGAATAAATTCTTAAAAAAGATGGAAAAAAAAAAATATTAAAAGAGGATGTTTCTACCTACGACTTACGTTCGTGACCTCTAACAAAGATATCACAATGTCAACGGAATAATTGGCGAATGAATACATCGAGGAATTCCATACCTTAACATTACGGGCAAGATTCCATGAGCATGAAGACCAAAAGGTTTTAAGATATATTAATGGTCTTAACCGGAACATAAGAAATCAATTAGTTTTTAAAAATGTATTCAAGATGTCCTATGCATACACACTTACATTAAAAGCCGAGGAGATAATTAAGTAGAGACTTGGGAGAAGATTTGGTGCCCCACGAGGACCGTCATCATTGATGTGGTAGCATGCTAACTTCCCGCATAAGGTGACCACAGGGCCTCCCATATGTCAAGGTACGATGGTCCTACGTCCAACAATGAAGCCAAACCCCAATACATGTGGAGATGGTTTTTTTTGAAACTGTGATGAAATTTCATTAAAAGAAAAAGAACGGCCGAAGCCAAAAACACAAAAAACAGAAGGAAAAATACAAATGTACAAAAAACCCTGAACAAAACCCACAAATGAAGCAAACCTCCAAATCTACAAACGAAAGACAAAAATATAAACTCCCTCCTGATCTTAAACAAATAAATTTAAACTCCCACCCATTCTTTAGCAAATAAGGAGGCTCTTCTGAAGAACTCTAAAACCTCTTTCTTCTTGTCTCTAAAACACCTGTTATTTCTTTCCCACCATGTGGAGATGGTTATGGACAAGAGCTACTCGAAGTGGCAAAATAGCACTCCTTTTGCAAGCTTTAAGTACGGGCAGCCAGGAATTTGTTCTTTTCCTGGCTGCCCGTAATATCTTGAACATCAAACCACAAATAAAGTGAAGTTGGCTACGTTATGAGGATACGTTGAAGACAGTCCTGACCTGCAATGAAGTTAGAAGCATTCAAAGAAAAGAAAAAAAAAAATGTTTTGGCTGACAACAGAAATTATTTATTTATTTACTATTACTATGATTTTAATAATACAATGGGTATTGAACCCAAGACCTCGATGTTGAAACAAGATGCCCGCAAATTGATAACCGCTAATTAACAAGTGACAAATTGTGTATTCGTAATAGCGTGACCACCAGAATGGCAGCTATACTTAATTTGGCAGATTTCTTTTACAATGTTTAACAAGGTAAATGTACCCATTTCTGGTTGCATCCAATGTGTAGGGTTAAAGAAGACAAACCATGAAAAATATTATTGGTCAAAGAAGAGGAATCATGATCCTCACCCCAAAGATATGTATCGTACCCACCAAGGCATCAACAATAACCATGCAAAAAAGAGGCATCAAGGTCCTCAAGTTGAAGATGTGTATGGCACCCTTGGGTCACTAGTTTGTTCAAAGTAGGGCCCACAGTTTGGAGACAAGAGTCCATTAATATGATGGGGCCCCCAGTGTATGGAACATGGACGAAATCTCTCCATGGCTGGACAACCCTAAACCATTTTCATCCTGCAAGTAGCCAGTTGTGAGAACAAAAACATTAACATTCAACTGGAAAAGGAACTTCCAATAGGAGATATCTGGGACATGCCCATCCAAGGTGAGCCCCTTCAGATCAAATATTGAGATCATTGAACCATGGGCCAAACTGGTATAAACTGAAATCCCAAGGATAACCTGCATATGGGTCAAGGATCATATAACACCTATGGTTAAAAGGGGTCTTCTCTCAGCAGCCAGAATGAGCAGGGGATCGGGTAGACATGCTTCCAAAGGAAATGTTTAGTGCTATTATATGCTGGAATATATCCACATTTCAGAACACAATATTAGTTCCCTGCATTTAGGAAATAAACTTCGCATGCATGCAATTGAGTTTGTGTTTTCTGTTGACTGTCATTTCATCTGAGAGAAGATTGCTTCCAAGGAGATTGCCAGAACCTACATTCAGTCCAAATCATAAGTTGCAAATATCCTCACTAAGGCTTTACCATACGTACACTTTTCTTCATTATGTTCCAAGCTGGGCATGATAGATATCTATGCTCCAGCTTGAGGGGGAGTGTTAGATTGAGAACGTTATACTTTGGTCTGTGGTCCTACCGACTACCTTATGTTTCTCTAATTAGTTTAATATAAATAAGAGAGGGGATTATAGCAAGACCCTAATCTCTCCAAATTAACCCTATATTACAGACATGTTGAATTGAAGTCGTCCGTTCTGCTCGATTTTCTCTTCCTCTTGCCATAAGAAATCAAGCTCGATCCAAGAACCGAACTTTCTCTGACACCAAAAAATGCCAATCTAATGGGTAAGAAAATAGAAAATCCTCAAGCAAATGGTACAGAGAAGAAAAAGAAAGAAGATGATTGCTTTGATTGAAAATGGAGGTGACAATACACTATAGATGGCTTAGGGATTCACTCACCCAAATACAAGAGGACTCACTCACTCTCAAAGATGATCAAAAGATCTCACAAAAGGGGGGAAATACACTTTTCTCCAGCACAAAACAATTTTTATAGAGAGGGGGAATATCATGAGAGAGAGAGAGAGAGAGAGAGAGAGAGAGAGAGAGAGAGAGAGAGAGAGAATGTACCACAGTGCTTACATGAATGGATGCTGACTATTCTAGATAATTTCATGCTCCACATGATGTACACACTACTTTTAGATGTTTACCTAAAAATAATAGAAAAATGGGTAAATAGTATATAAAAATGTCAAAAATTAAAAATAAAAAAAAAGGAAAAATATCCTTGATTTTCAAGTTAAAGCACATCCAGAACAAGGTATCAAAAGCCAAACCCACTCATATTCAAGCCAAAAACAATCGTATCAATAAGAATGCAAGCAAGTATCACTCAACTACCTTAGCAAAATCTAAAAACAAATATTATAAATCATCATAAAATATCACAAGAAGTATCAGTAAACAATACATTAAAAAAAATCACAAGTATCACTAAATTAGTAAATATGTAAAAACTTATGCAGCTGTTGTGTGGGGCCCACCATGCTGTGTATAATTGTGTATGCCAGCCAACCTGCACATCTAGTGAGCCTCACCATGATGACGGGATGCCACAAACATCAGGCCAATCCAATCATGAGGTGGACCACATAATAGAAACCAAGAACCTCCAAATTCACATGGAGGCCAGCATGATGGTTAACCATGCTGGACCAGTTGGATGCCCCACACACAACACACCAGGCCCCACAAAAGTAAGTGTTGTAGAAAAATTTATTCTCCAACTTTGCAGAGATTTAAAAAGGAAAAAAAATGCTAAAAAGAATCTAAATCTTCATCCAAAATCAAACAAAAAACATTAAAGGGGGCTTAAGGACAAGTACACACCTTTCTTGAGTTTTAGAAGAGATTCAATCAAACCAAAAAAAAAAAAAAAAAAAAGAGCTCCACAGCCATATGGATGTGAAAAGGGAAAACTTGACATCTCCTTTGATTTGGCTCTAATGCCCCTAAAATATTAGCAGAGCGTTCATCTCCTAGGGTCAATTCAATGGCTCCAATTTTGTCTTGAAACATTTAGCAGATTGAGAGAACCGAATGGCTCAATTTTTTTGAAGGCGAGGATGGCGCAGTTGAATATTTAGGGCTTTGAATGCTATCATTTGAAAGCCTTATGTTTTTATAAAGGCTAGATTAGTATGTTAGTTTTACACTGTTTGGAAAATGGTTGCAGCTCTGCAACCGTACACTTGGACGATTAGGATTTGTTGACCAGTGTGATATTATACTTTATAGATATGCTCCATCCACGAAGGGCCTACATTTTGGATCGTCTGGATAGCTCTACAGCATTTCCACGTGGTCACCACCATTTTAAAATTAGTGCTGAACTAACATAATAGTCCAGGCCATGTAAACTCTTTTAGTTTTTTAAGCTAGAATCGAGAATATCATGTAGCATATGCTACATACGCTATATGTGCAACCTAGCGTGGAGCATACACTACACCCCAGACAGCACATATGACAGTGGAAACATGCTACTTTTATACGCTATGTCATGTGGAGGCTATGCTACACACCACTTAGCATATGCTAAATTGCTAATTAAAACACTGGTTGCAGATTATGCAGATAGCTCAATTAGACTTGAAAACTTTGATACAAGTAGTATACTTGTCTTGATACAACATTCTGGATGCTCCCACATGTATATTCTCCCAGAGTTGCATGATATGGGCGTGAGTATAACTCATCATGCAACCCCTACACTTTGGAGGTTTATTGGTTTTCTCAGAGAACTCTTGTCAACAATATGCATAAATGCAAATCACACCCACTCAGTAGATTGCAAGTACATATAGAAGCGTTTCTTGGTTGTCTGGGCCTTCAGTTTTGCTACAGATTGATCTTCTTGATATTCTGTTCCCTAGACCAGTAACAAAGAACTTGTTATAGTGCTGGTAACAAAATGGCATCCCAGGCAGTAACATTATCCTTCTGTGGTATACTACATAATGGTGCTGTCCATAGTAGCACCATTATCGAGTGTGAGAACCTAGTATTAGACCAGTGTGAAGTGTTGCATTAGAGACTGCCTTCTTGATTCTGCAGATGACTGATACAGACAGACAACATAACTATAAGCGATGCAGAAATGACATGCAAGTGGATAACAACCTCTAGGCTCGGTGGCAGATTCAGGCAATGGTCAATAAGCAAAAGACCTTAGCAAGAGAGAAAGGATGTGGTTTCTGCATCCTAAATCTCTTGGTACAACAGTAATAGTGTGCAACAAACAGGATTGCCCATCAGCAGCTGATGCAAGACAACTATAGGAAAAAGATGTGAGTGGAGATGACTTTGTAACATGGAAGGAAGTAGATGTTTTAGTTGTCTGTCCCCTAAAGAAGAGATAGAGATCACCTTCTCAGGAATATTAACAATGATCTCAGAGCTTGTAGAAGTTAAAAAAAAAAAAAAAAAAAACCCTTGTAGATTCTCAAAGGATGAAATCCATATATACAAACAACACAACAAAGGAGAGACCACCCTACTCAATGTTGTCAAAAGCGATCGCATAATCGATTATGCGATCGCATGCCATCCATATGGCATATGCGATGGTCGCATATGCCATATGGATGTTATGCCATTATGCGATCGCATAATCGCATATGCCATTGCATACTTTTCATTTTTTAAAAAAAATGAAAAAAAAAAAAAGTTGTGTGATCGCATAAGTGATCGCACAGGATCACTTATGCCATTTGACAACATTGACCCTACTATAAACCTTGGAAATGGAGAAAGTCCCAAAGTTTGTCAATTGACAGAAGGGGTGAGTCCAGAACATGTGCAACCAAAAACCTGAAGATCTTGCAGTATATTTCATGTTTGCCAAAAGTTTATCTTTGCGAAAAACCAAAAACCAAAGTTTATCTCTTGGTACAATAGTAGTAGTGTGCAACAAACAGGATTGCCCATTAGCAGCTGATGCAAGACAACTAAAGGAAGAAGGCGTGAGTGGAGATGACTTTGAAACATGGAAGGAAGTAGATGTTTTAGTTGTCTGTCCCCTAAAGAGGAGATGGCGATCACCTTCTCAGGGACATTAACAATGATCTCAGAGCTTGTAGAAGTAAATAAATTAATTAAAAAAAAAAAAAAAACCTTGTAAATTCTCAAAGGGTGAAATCCATATATACAAACAACACAACAAAGGAGAGACCACCCTACTATAAACCTTGGAAATGAAGAATAGTCCCAAAGTTTGTCGGTTGACAGAAGGGGTGAGTCCAGAACACGTGCAACCAAAAACCTGAAGATCTTGCATGTATATTTCGTGTTTGCCAAAAGTTTATCTTTGCCAAAAACCAAAAACCAAAGTTTATCTTTCAAGTTGTTTGCCAACAAATTGAAAGGGCACCTTATTCCAGTAAAATCATTTAATTATGCAGCATTTCGTGATGCAGATGGCTCCCAAATTTTTTTCAGCGTTGTTGTGTTAAAAGCATCAAAGCACATGAAGTATACAATTTTTTATTTTTTATTTTGGACGAGAAATACCC
Organism: Liriodendron chinense; assembly: GCA_003013855.2. Classification (NCBI taxonomy): domain Eukaryota; kingdom Viridiplantae; phylum Streptophyta; class Magnoliopsida; order Magnoliales; family Magnoliaceae; genus Liriodendron; species Liriodendron chinense. The sequence continues at coordinate 308,186 of PVNU02003569.1, read as the reverse complement.
CCATGTGATGGTATATTGCCTATGAAGTTTTTTACCTTGTGATGAATTTTCAAGATTTCCATTCTAACAATTCTGACAGCGTACAAATGACACTGGAAAGAGAAAACTATTGATACTCTGGTCGAATAAGGTATCTACACATATGTAAACAACTGCTGTCCCTGTGGCAAAACTAAACCTCTATTTAAACCATCAGAATTGTTGGCCCAACTTTACATGGGGCAAAGCTTTAAAGGCATACTTATATTGGATGATATAAACTCCAAGTAAAGGATGTTTGTAGAATTTGGACCACTGACTATATATCATTTCTACCATCTGTTTAATGGCAACAAATTAGACAGGACCAACCATCTCAGGAGAATCTTTTTATTATACCCCATCCAAACATGGGTCCACGATTTGGACAGTTTTTGAGGAATATACGCCTTGTGAAGAATTTAAAGGTGCTATAGAAAGTAGCAGCAATTCAAATAGGGTATAAATGACAAGTGAAAGAGAAAACCTTGATACTCTGGTTGAATATGGTGATCCAAATGTATGCACACAACTGCTGCACATGTCACATAAGTGTAACTCAATCTAAACCTTCCAAATATTTTCCAATTCAATCCGATCCATTCATTCGTAGAGCTATTTACTCGATCGCAGACATTTCTGGAACACCTCTAATAGAGGAACAAATAGTTAATTTTGAAAGAACTTATCGTCAGCCTCTTTCAGATATGAATCTATCTGATTCAGAGGGGAAAAACTTTGTAGGCCCAAAAATAAATGGGGTATAGCTTAAAAGTGTATTTATTGACATTTGTTTGTAGAATTTAGACCAATGACTCTCTATCATTCCAATCATCTATTCAAAGCTACGAATCAGACAATTCGGACCATCCATTTCAAAGTAATTTTTCAATATCTCATCCAAATATGGGCCCATGATTTGGACAGTTATTGAGGTACATAGTGTGCCACAATTACTATGGCTAGTAGGGCTGTCAACAGGTCGGGCCACAGGGTCTCCCCATGCCTGACCTGTGAAATGAAACTTGGCTTGGGTTCGTGTCGAGCCAAGAAAGATGGACCCGAGCCTGGCCCGTGCTACAAATGGCAAATATGAGCACGAGACATTTCTAGAGTACTGTTCATGGAATGGACCCTACTGTGAAATACGAATATTCATAGAGAAAATAAACCAAACAAGGCATTACATAACAGTAACAGCCGTGTGCTGGCCAATATGATATGAACCATATCGGCCAAAACCTTCTTCTTTGGGGAAAAAAATCTAAAAAATTATTAGTAAAATTTTGGTAAAATTCATAAAAAAAAAAAAAAAAAACAAGGATCCCAAATATGTAGTCCTTTTTGTCATGGGTATGTATTTGTAGTGTAACAGGCCATTCTTTGGTAAGAATGTTGTTTGTCGAGCAGTGCCAACTTGACCTGCTGAAAATCAACCAAATAGGCCCTAATCAAACACAAGTTCGATCATGATTTGTTTGGATTAGGGCACATTAGATATAAATGCAACAAAACGAAGATGAAATAATTTAAAAAAGTGATAGTTTACCCCTTCTGATATTTTTCAACAGTCCACTCCACTTTAGTTCATTGAATCCCACTCAAATTTTGTGTTTTGATCCTCAAAATAGTACTATATGTAGTTTAAATTTAGTTTCTAAGCTTCCTTCATTGTTGAAGTAAATAAAAAAAGTGGGAAAACAAGAGAAACTGACAATAAAATTTTTCAAATTGGACCTTTATGGTCATACCAGCCTGTAATAGCATATCAGCCCTGTAATGGTGCTGATATGGACTAACATGACCTTTTTTTTTAATGGACTCGTTGACCCCCATATTGAGTAATGGGAGTGAACATTTCCTTTATGTAATTGCCTTTGCAGCCGTAACAGAACCATTCTTGAAAACCATGAGGCCAACAAAAAATAGGGTTCAAATCTCCCAATCTGCAAGACTTCCTGGCTTCCATCACATTGACAACTAGATGCCTGAGTGTGGTTCAAGCTTGAAAGCTTGACAGACCAGCTCGGCCTATTGATAGTCATTGTGGTGTCATTAGGCACATATCCATTGATATTCACACTCTACAATAAGCCTTCGGCAATGGTGAAATTGTCTAGATCGGGGGCCTTATCATCTTTGAATGAGAAGATAGCTTCTCCAACTTCGTCTCCCTTGATATGGCATTACAACCTTTACCACAATGATGTTTCTTCTTCTTCTTCTTCTTCTTCTTTTTGAGAGAGGTAACAATAATTTACTGAAACGCCGCAAAAGCGGACAAAGAATACAGCCCCCAACACAAAAACAAAAACAGAGATCCGCTCATGGCAGCCTAAACATACACTGCCCAACTATACATTCAAGTTACAATTTTGAAGATAACCTCTTCTAGAGTAAAGAACATGCATATAAGGATGTAGCACATGCTAGGGAAGATGTAACAGATGTGCATGGTGATAGTGGCGAGTCATTGGCTATCCAACAGCCTATGAGGCTATGCTATCAACACCTCCACACTTGAAGAAAAAAACCCGGGGCATATTGCTCGAATCATTGTTCCAGTACTAAAAGGGGGCTGGTGATTGGAGTGAAGTCGTAACAAGGTAGTCATACTAGAAGGTGCAGCTGGATCACCACCTTTTCAGGGAGAGTTCATGCTTGGTGGGTATTTTGGTTTGACAAAGTTTCATACCAAAAAAGAAGTGACCTACATCTGTTCACGCATGTGTAGGCTTGGGCTTTTCTATGAAAAAACATGCATGTGATAATTCTGATTTTCATTTTACTCATCTTCAGTATGCAGATGATACGCTTTTGTTATGTAAGGCCGATGAAGATTTGGCGGAGAATCTGTGCATGATTATTATATGTTTTGAAGTAATTTCGGGGATCTGAAATAATATTTCAAAGAGTAAATTATCGAGAGTGGGATTATCCAGGGAAGAAGTGGCTCTTTTTGCAAGTTTATTCAGTTGCAACTCAGGATCTTTTTCGTCCACTTACCTTGGGCTTCCTTTGTGTATAGGAAAGCCTCCTAAGTGTGTATGGAACAAGGTGATCGAACATTTTGTAAAGAAGCTTTCGCAATGGCGGACTGGATCTTTATCATTAAGGGGAAGGATTACACTCATTAAGGCGACGATGTCAAATTTATCGGTTTATTATGTCTTTGTTTTAAATGCCTGAAATCGGTTTTAGAAAAATTGGAGAAAATTAGGAGAGATGTCTTTGTTCCATCTTATGATGTGGGTGGAAGTTTATAAGCCATGGGATCAGTGGGCGCCTATTTGGAAAGTTTGGAGAGAATAAATGATGCATTGATTGGTAAATGGGTTTGGAGGTTCAGAGTGGAAGAGGATTCCTTTTGGAGGGAGGTGTTGGGTAGGAAGTATGGAGTTGATGATGGGGCCTGGTGGACTCAGCCATCATAGTTGTATAGGTCTTCCTCGGTGTGGAAAGCGGTAGCCCGGATTAGGAATAACCTGTGAGAAGGCATTGGTTTCTCTTTAGGTAACAGGTTGAAGATCAAGTTTTGAGATGACATTTGGGTGGGGGAATAGAAATTGGATGAGGTGTTTCCGAGGGTAGCTAGGCTAGCACTGGGGGAGGGGGGATTTTAGTGGCAAGTTGTTTCTCGATCTAAGGTGATGTTTGTATCTGGGCTCTACCTTGTAGGAGGAATTTAGATGATGATGATGAGATCGATGAGCTAGTTGGATTGTTGTCCCTTCTTGATAAGGTGAGGCAAGTGCTCTTAGAATCGGATTCAATGGTGTGGTTGAAAGATAGATTTAGAAGATTTTCGGTAAGATCCTTCTATAAGTATTTGGAGGGAGATGATACCAATAGCGGGATAAGTTCGTCTACTTTAGTTTGGTGCTAGGGTGCGCCCTCAAAGGTAACGACTTTTGCTTGGCTAGTAGGGTGTAGCAAGGTTCGACAGTTGATGATGTCAAGAAAAGAAAGAGGTTCTTCCGAATGTATGTGTTATGTGCTTTCAAGATGAGTAAATGGTGGATCGCCTATTTATTCATTGCAGCTTTGCGAGGCAGGTGTGGCATAAGTTCTTCAACCTCTTTGGAGTAATGTGGGTCTCGCCAAATTCCATTGGTCAGTTCTTCCTTACGGGGCATGAAGGTATGCATGGGAATACGGGCCGGAAAGTGTGGCGTCTTGCTATGCTGGTAGGTTTATGGTTCTTATGGATGGAAAGGAATAATAGAACATTTGGAAATCATTCAGGGCAAGTTGAGGAAGTGTTTAAGAGAGCGAAATTGCATGTTATAGAATGGGCAGTGGCCTTGAAGGCCATGGTTCATTTTTCGGCCAACTAGGCCAAGCTATAAAGGCTCTCGAGTTGATGTATTGTTTTTTTCTATTTTGTATGTTCTGGCTATGGCCTTTTTCCTCAATAAAATCTTGTTCTTACTGCTAAAAAAAATGCACAATTTTAGTAGATAGGAAGAGTAATGAGAATATTATCTCATAAGAAATTGTGAATAAATGAAACTCAAAGAACATAAGCATCCAAGTCCATACCAAAATCATTGGTTCAAGAAAGAGAAAGAAGTTTTTGTTAACTCCAGGTACTTAATTTCCTTCTCTATAAAGTTTAAGTATAAGAATGAACTGTGGTGTAAGTCGTGTGACACAATCCCATAGATGCATGGTACATTTTGTTGGGATAACTGTGGTTGTGGGATTGAAACATGGTACATTTAACTCAGGCTAACAATAATTCCCTCATCAGGAGTGTTAATATCACATTGCACCAAATAAAACATCTTCCAACGCCCAAATCTGATAAAGAGGGTAAAAAATCACTCAATGTATAATGTTTGAAGAAGAAAGTAAGGGATCCAACAACATTTATGTCTCGGTTACTAAAGAAGAAGCAAAACAGTCAAATGTTCCAGCTCTTATGCAAAAGCTCCTAAATATCAAAACTTGGTGCCCGTAGAATTGCAAGTTGGACTTCCTCTTATGAGGAACATTAGCACCATATTGACTTTGCGCTAGGTTTGAACATGCCGAATCTTGCAAATTACCGAATGAGACTAACCAACAAGCTGAACTTCCCATACCTAGCCATGAGGGTTTTCATTCATTTTTTTAGGGCTCGTTTGGGAGCTTGTAAATGGAAATAAATGGGAAATGGATTTGGAGGTAAATGAATTGGGAGTAAATGGCTTTACACAATTATGTTTGGAAGGGGGTAAATGAAATGCATTTGAAATCAAAACATTATGTTTGGATGGGAGTAAAAAAGAGGAATTGGAATGCATTTGAATTTTTCAATATATTCACAGGAATATTTGTGATATCCCAAATCAACTTTAATATCCCAACTTAGTGTATGTATACAATATTTAATAGAATGATTGTAATAAGCCCATTGAAATATGTAATTCAGCAAAAAATGAGGAAATTTCAAGCCTTGGGTAGGCCACAAACGTAAGGATCTCAAACAAGCAACTTGCTACTGTTTTTTAACCGTCCATTTAGATGGCCATCCTTTGGATGGTTTGGATCATTCTATTGGTGTGATTGTAGTGATGTAGCCAATATTTGGATTGTTGGGGAGTATCATTAGCATGACGTGCGTATGGCGGACGTGCATAGTGTTACCTTTGTTTACACGTGCAACTCTCCAAGGGTGTTCAAAAAGGCATTTCACCCCATTTACTTCCAAATCCTCTCTCGTAGAGAGAATTTAATTTACATGCACATGTACTCCCATTTCATTTCATTTACCTGCATTTACTTCCATCCAAACACACCTCAAATACCATTTACCTCCATTTACTCCCATCCAAACGGCCAATTAGGAATCCTGGATAGGCTAAAGAAGAACGGAATGGTTGGTTATGTCAGTAGACAGGCCAGTGAAGTCAGATGCCTCAGCTAAGGAGGGTGTTGCGAGATCTTGCCCGAACATTGGTAGTATTGAAATACAACCCAGGATCCTCAACCTAAGGATATGCATAGTAGATTTAGCTTTTCAGTTTGAACAGGCGAGGCCTCTGGTTTAGTGATCCAGACATCAATATCTGCTAAGACCCACCTCAGATGGTGCTCCAAAAATCTCCCAAATAGGAATATCCTAGGCACCAACTGTGAGCCTTTTTTTCAGTTCAATGTGAACCGTTGCTGTATTTCTCTTCTTAACCATCTATTCGCAAGCCACAAATCAAAAGGCATGGATCTTCCAATCTGGGAGACTTTTGAGGAATAGCTGATCTTCATCCATGGATGGGGCTGTACCAATGAACCATGGCCCAACTTGAATAAAGAAGGCATCAAGGTATATCCTCAAGGATAAATCAAGATATTCTCACATTCTTTTCATATTCTCGTGTTCTTGTGGCAACTTCATAATAATTTCTCCTTGGCGTGTGCCTGTTAGCCTAGCTGGTTGACAACTTGGCGTTTCAAACAGCAGGTCTCAGGTTTGAGACATACTAACTGCACCAGTGGGTGCATTGTGTGACTGACAGGGTGGGTGAGTGGCGCAACTGACAGGGTGGGTGCGTTGCATAACTAACAGAATAAAAGAGTCACCTTTCCAAAAAAAAAAAACTTCATAATAATTTCTCATGTGAAACAACATGTCCTCATCTATTGTACTAAAAAGTATGAAGGGAATTTCCATGGATCATAAATCAGTCGCAGGCTGTTTCAAGAGAGTCATTTAAATTACAGTTCAGCCGTTACTTTTGGTCATTCATAAACTCTGTTGGAAATCAAAAAATTGAAACAAAATAAAATTCTTGTTTGCTACATTAAAATCTGCCACAACATTAGACAACAGTCTGATGAAATTGCACAGAAAGGCGGAAGAGGGAAGAGACGACTAACCCTCTATTTTTGCTCTGCCATTTTTTTCCGGATCTCATGAGCTGTGTTGAAGATCCCGAGGGTCGGCTTATTGCACACATAGCACTTCTTGTTCTTTGAATGGTGCTGGGAAACAAGATAATAAAATTCAAGTTTCACACTTTTGATCAGCAAAAAACAAAAAATGAAAAATAAAAACTTAGGCAAAACAAGAATTCATAAACAACATAATAATATGAAAACTTCAAATGGAATGTAAACTCAAGGAATAGAGAAGAAATTCCATCCAAATAAAAGTAACGAGATTGCCGATCAATGAGGACAAATGTCGAGCAGGCATCACATTTCATCTAAGCTCAATGGTGTCTTGTCATTTGAATACTATATAGCTTAGTATTACAGGGAAATGCAGTATCATTCAAAACGATAAGAAAAGTATTTCATAGGAATGTACTCTTTTGACACATGGGCAATAGGCCATTGGACTATAACTGAATAATTCTTCCATGGTCCATGGAGAGTTCTTCCACAGTGCAGATCTTTTGTGTAGGAACCTAATTATCATGTTGAATCAAGACAAGATATTAATGTTACAAGGGTACTTTTTCCTAGGATTGGTTGATTGATGTTAATCCATCAAGATTCTCTAAATAATGCATACAGGAGAGGAGTTCTTTTAGCAGCACCTTTTGTGATGAAGCAAGTAAGAAAGACTTGCTGTATATAACATATATATGGGTCTTTGAGAGGCTCATCATTGCAATACTTAACTGTGGGAAGGGCTTGGAGAGATTTCCATTGAATTCAAAGAGTTTCTCCTCATCGCCTCCCACTTGCGAACTTCGAAAATTCCAACTAATCTTTCATTTTTTGCTTCTTATTTGCATTGAAGTTAAAAACTAAGAGAATTCAAGTCCACTTGATTGGTGGATTCCATGAATTACCTGAAGTAATTTGGGGGCAATCAAAGGAATAGGACACGTGGGCTGGTTTGGACCACAGTTATATAATGTCAGCAAATCTGGATTTGACTTTCAACAATTTCAGTACATATTAATCTTTTCTGTCGAAATACTTGATACAGTATTCCTGCCAATCAAGAAGAGTCTCTAAAGTCTCGTATTCTTTATTTGAACAGATAATTGAAGTGGATTCTCCAAAGAGAAGACAGATCATGGGACTGTGTGACTTGAACTGTTGATGTGGTGTATAAGAGTTAGATTGCCTAACATGGTATCAGAGCCTAGTCCCTGATCTGGACCATTGATCCGACATCATCCTCATTTCCAATCATCGGGCCCAATATTCTTGCCTGATCTACATCACCCTGAACTCATCGCCTTTAGATCTCGACCGTTTCTGCTTCCATTCCCATATTTGCCACCGCTGCAACCTGATCCAAGTATATCCATTGCAACCACAGCAACGACTCGCCTCTACTCCCTGTTGCAACTCATTGTCTTTTCCAATCAAAACACTAGCCATTCCCACAACTAGAACCCATCCAACATTCATTGGTTTTGTCGCCTCAGCTGTCACCATCCATAGCCCACTCCCAAGCCCCACAATTCTCGCAGCCCCAAATCTGTTTCCATGCTTCTCCAAATCCCCATCACTGACACCACCAAAGTCCGATTTGAAGAGCCTGTCAGCATCTCCACATGGATACGTACATATTGTATAGTTGTACATGTTGTACATGCTATGGATAGCTAAATGGATGGATACATGAATAAATGTTAATATCTCCTACATATCTCCATAGATCTCCCGCCTTTTCTATGTATCCTTGTCTTCTAATACATACAACATACTCCAAAATTTAGTGTCTAAAAGTAATACTTGTCAAATTAGATGTGATATAGATCAGGACCTTGGGATCTTGATGATCAACGGCAATTAGCAAATCCACAGGATAATAATGGGAGGCAAAAGTAGCAAGAATGAATGAATGAAATCAAATAGCAACTCATGATAGATCTATGATCTAAAACCCCAAAAAGAACATGTTTTATTCCTTTTCTCGAACCATCAACACTTCTATGTTCCTCTTTTATGGATAAAGATCAATTTTATTGGAAACAAGCAGCCAACTGCATGAACCCAAAGAAACATTAAGGAAAGGGCAAGAATTTCACTAAGAGCTAATCTTGTAATCCATTGCTTGGCACAAGAGAATTCGAGGAGCCATTTGCCTCTCTAGTGATATGTAAATGAGAGCCGTTTGCCTCTAGTGATATGTAAATGAAATGTTTAAACTAGAATAGAGGTCTCAAGACTTCATTGAAGATGTAGGACCACCTCCAATGCTCAAGAGTACTACTTAGTTGTGCATCTAATGACACGTTTCAAATCCTTCAGCAGAAATCCTCCCTTGGGCATAATCAACAAGGGTCTAGTTAGATAGTGGGAAAAGAAAAGAAAATGGATGACTTTTCCCATAATGGGACATCTCACCATATTTGGATAGCAAAGGAAACCTTGGATTTCAAAAAGCAATCATTTTTTTTTTTTTTGAAAGGTGAGAAAATTTTATTAAAGAAAGAGCAAACTACACAGACACTACAAAAACAGACACTACAAACCTCCCACCCTAGGGAGCCCAATCCTTAAACAGCACTAACACACGAGACACCACCCCTGCAGAAGAGCTGGATAAGCTTCTGAAACATCTGTTGTTACGCTCAGCCCAGACGGCCCAAAAGACCGCAAGCAGTAAAATACACCATTTTCTTTTACCTAAAACTCCCCCCATATCCGCGTGCCAATGAGACAGAAGATCGTCTATGGATCTAGGCATAACCCAAGAGACTCCGGCAATACAGAGAACTTTGCTCCAAACAGCAGACGTGAAACTGCAGTGAATGAGCATATGATCCACTGTTTCAGCTGCTGAGAGACAAAGAGGACAGCCGTTAGGAATCTGCATTCCTCTCTTCCTCAAATTGTCGATCGTAAGGATTTTGTTTCTTCCCGCCAGCCATCCGAAAGCCGCAACTTTTGGAGGGGCCCCATACTTCCAGAGATGGCTAGTGTTGCAAGGAGCGGCGAAGGAATGGGCAGCCAGCGATCTATGGAACGATTTAACTGAGAAGTTACCTGAAGCCGACGGAGACCATCTGATGGAATCTTTTGGATTAGAAGATAGAGGGATTGGAGCATTCTGCAATAAAAACAACAGGGACGTCAATTCTTCAATTTCGGCATCTGATAGATTCCTTCTAAACTGAGGAGCCCAGATCCCCCCATTTTGATTAAGACTGAAACAATGAATAACAAGGGCATTGGGGTTAGAGGAAATAGCAAACAGACATGGAAACAAATCAGCTAAAGAGGAAAGACCCCACCATATATCCATCCAAAATCTAGCATTTTCTCCTTTTCCAATTAAGAAGGAGATTCTTTCCATCATAGGAGCAGCCACTTTAGCAATGCCTTTCCAAAGGAAGGAGGCGCCGTAAAGAGAGGGATTTTTGGTCCACCATCCAGTGGACAGTCACGCCATATTTGGCCGCAACAACCTTACGCCAAAGACTATCTTCCTCGCACCCGAACCTCCAAAACCATTTACCTAAGAGGGCCTCATTGGGAGATATCTTTGATATTGGCTCCCCCTCTGTCATAAGGAGAACATACCTCATTCCATTTCAAAAGAGGAAATTTACCCCCATCAGCACCACCTTGCCATAGAAAGACCTTTCTAAGCTTATTGATCTTCAGAATGATGGATTTAGGACATCTGAATAAGGAAAGAAAAAAGACCGGTAAATTAGAAAGAGAAGCTTTAATGAGGTTAATTCTCCCTCCCAAGGAAAGGAGATTAAGTCTCCAAGCCGATAATTTCCATTCCATTCTTTCAATGATTCTATCCCATTAAGGCATAGGAGGCTTCCCTATGCATAAAGGCAAACCTAAATAAATGGTAGGGAGAGAAGAGACCTTACACCCAAAGGAAACAGCCAAGGATAAATATTTATCGGGGGCCATATTGATGCCAAAGAATTCAGTTTTAGATAGATTGCTTTTCATACATGAAACAACTTGAAACCAAGAGATAGTAATACTTAAAAGAGCAACCTGATTCTCATCTACTTCACAAGACAGAAGAGAACCGTCTACAAACGACAAATGGGATATAGGCTTTTCAAGATGAGGAATGGAGACACCTTTGTACAGCCCTATTTGTTGACCTCTCAAGATCATACCACTTAAAGCTTCGGTGATCAAAACCAACAAAAAGGGAGATAGAGGATCTCCTTGACGCAGGCCCCTTGAAGACCTGAAAAAACCAGAAGGCGAGCCATTAATGAGAATTGAGAACTTAGGAGATCTAATGCAGGCATTAATCCAAGCTCTCCATTTAAATCCAAAACCCATCTGATCAAGCATTTGATCTAGGAATTTTCAATCCACATGATCATAGGCCTTTTCCATGTCTAATTTGTATAAGATACCAGGAGTTTTGGATTTGTGTTGAGAATCGAGGCATTCATTAGCAATAAGAACAGCATCTAAGATCTGTCTCCTTTCCACAAAGGCAAACTGGTAGGGAGAGACAATGTTAGAGATAACACCTCTAAGCCACTGACTAAGAATTTTCGATAAGATTTTGTAAGGGCTTCCAATCAGACTGGTAGGGCGGAAGTCCCTAACATTCTGGACACCTTCCACCTTCGGGATTAAGGCAATGAAAGTATTACCCAATTCCGAAGCGATCCTATTATTACTAAAAAAAATCAGCAAAAAATAACCACAAATCCTGAGCAATCATGCTCCAAAAAAACTTGAAAAAAAAAGCGATCGGGTAACCGTCGGGGCCTGGGGCTTTGTCCCTTCCTAGTTCCCACACTGCAGCCTTAATCTCATCTAAGGAGAAAGGGCGCTCTAGAAGCTCAACATCCTCGACGGGTAAAGATCTGAATTGAAGATTATCTAAGGAAGGCCTATCAACTTTGTCGGCAAATAGGAAGTTAGAGAAAAAATTAACAAAGGAAGAAGAAATGGAAGCCTTATCTAAGCAAAGTCTATCGTTAACTAGAATGGAGGAGATAGCATTGGATCTTGTTCTCGCATTTGCAAAAGCATGAAAGAATTTCGTATTCCAGTCTCCTTCTTTCAACCACATCGCTCTAGACATTTGTCTCCATTCAATCTCCTCTTCCTTAAGCCTAGAACAATACTCAGCCGAAAGAGAGGCTCTGGTTTCAACTTCCGCCTCCCCAGTAAGCCCATCCTCCGCCAACAGGTCGATTTCCTGAATAAATGCTAGAATAGAAGCCATCTCTAATTCCCTTTTTTCCAAAAATATCCTTATGCCACTGCTTGAGCTTTCCTTTCAAGAACTGAAGCTTTTTATGCAATACAAAACCCGGATTACCCTCAAATTGAGCAGAATCCCACCAAATCAACACCTGGTCTTTAAAACCTTCAACCTCTAACCAAGCAAGCTCAAACCTAAACGGTTTAGGGCTCCAATTCAATTCATCAATTTCAAGAAGGATAGGGCAGTGATCGGAAACAGGTTTAGGCAGACAACTTTGACGAGCAAAGTTGAAGTGATTAATCCACTCAGGGGAGAGAAGAAAACAATCTAGCATCGACATCGTCGGGTGGGTTCTGTTATTGGACCATGTGTATTTCACTATCCCCATCGAAATGTCCTGAAGACCAGACAAAGCCACCACATCCACAAATCTTCTCCTGGAGGAAGTAATGCCTTTTCCATTGGACTTCTCATAGGAAAACCTCACCACATTGAAGTCTCCACCTAGAACCCAAGGCAGATTCCATTTACCTTGAATGAACGATAATTCTGCCCAAAAACAATTTCTGTTGGCATGGGAAGAAGGACCATAGATTCCAAAAAGCACCCAAGAGAAACCAAAGCTTTCACAGAAGACCACATTCACGGAGAATTCACCGATCCAAAAGTCGATCCTCGATCTCCTTTCCCGATCCCACATCAAGAGAATTCCACCAGCCGAGCCTGAAGCATCCAACAACTTCCTTTCAATACCTTTCCTTTCCCATATCGATCTAACAGAGAATCTGCTCATAGAAGCTAACTTCGTTTCCTGCAAAATAATGATATGACCTTTGGACCCTGGAGCAAATCTCTTTTACCTGAGACCTTTTAAGAGGGCACCCCAAACCTCTCACGTTCCAAGATAAAATTTTCATTAGTACACCAATTTTACCCCTCTTCCCTTCCTAGACTCCCTTCGATAAGAGTGTCAAAATTGAATCATTCGCATCCAATCTAGCCAATTCCCTACTGAGATTAGGGGATCTCTGAGCCACGAACGGAGAGAAACCATCCACAGAGACTTTAAAGCCTCTATGGTGGACTAGCTTAAAGAGGGCGATGTAGTCTTCATCAGAGTCACCAAAGACCACCCCTAACAATCTTCTAACATGCCCAATGGCATCCCTCGCCCACTTTTTTCTTTTAATAGCCTCCAACAACCCTTCCATGACATCCTTCGGGATAGTACAATATAACTCTTCCCCCCGAGGGAGACTGAGAAAAATCCCCTTCAAATGCAGTTCTAAGAGGGGGAACGTCCAGGGCTTCCCCAATCTGAGATTTGACCTGACATCCCAGACCTTCCTAGGACTGAACCTGTAAATTAATCAAACAAGAGGCTCGATTGGGGTATGATCCTCGATCGAACCCACCGTACCTGCATTCAAAGGAATGGAAGGAAAAGGGCCAGTAAACGAAGAAGGAGATGATGGGGGAGTTTGGAACATATCAAACGAGCAGGAAACATCCATAGCAAAAGCACAAGAAGGAACCTTTGGAGTCGCCGACTCTTCATGAGGTGGGAGACCAGAGGGTGTTTCCGAATCGCTGTCATCATTTGAGGAGTTGGTCCAATCGATAACCGAACCGTCTACGTGACTTTCTTCTAAGATTTCGTCCTCGATAATATCTAGCCTGAGTATCGAGTTCCATTCCCCGATCTTCATTAGGGCCACGATCTTCAGCGCTGCTAAAAATCAAAGGGTCGAAATCCTTTGAAGATGTGTCATCACAATCTTTCTCGTGACACGTGGATGACTCTGATGGCTTTTCTCCTCTAGAAGCACGAGGAATAAGACACTCAATTGGCGAGTGGCTCAAGGCAATCTCATCCCTGGCAGAGGAGATAGGATTCTTTGAAGACGTGCCATAATCAGGAACCTTATCAAAACACGTGGACGGTTCTGAAGCCAAAATCCCTCTCGAAACGATGGACCCTCAATTGGCATTGGGCTCGAGGCAATCTCAATCCTGGCAGACGAGAAAATGCTAGGAGAAATCGCCAATGGGCCGATATTTGGGCGAAGAAATCCGTCCACGAGGAGATAAGGCCATCTGCTTTTCCCAATTTAACGTGGGCCGAGATATCGTCTATCGCAACTTGAAGACGGGTCGTCTCATGGGAAGATATATCGTACCTCAATCTCTGAGGTTGGATTTCTTCTCCTTTGACAGAGGCCACCTGTCCTCCATCCATCGCTCTCTGGGCCTCTACGTTCCCCTCGATATCCACGTGTCCACCTTTTGGCGATGGCCTCCCCCTCGTACTATCATCGCACGCGGCACTTGTGTCGCATGGAACCTGATGCCACAAAGGTGTTCCGCGGGACATGGTCAACAGCGAACCTTCGTTCATGCTTTTAGACGGAGGGATGGGAGGCGTTGTAGACTGGAACGCCATACCTTCCAACGACGCCCAAAAGAGAGTTTCCCGGTACACTTTCAAAGGTAGAAGAAGACCACCCACCTCTATATTGATAACAGTCAGGACACCCCCTAGTCTTTTGACTCTAATCCGAAGTCTGCCGAACCGCAACTCCTCCCAACTTGTTGTCGCCTGATCCACCTGCATAAGAACACCAAAAACAGAGGCAATTGTCTGGAAAAACTCGTTAGACCAAAATTCAAGAGGGATCGACGGGAAAATAAACCAACAATCTTCGGTACCTAGAACATACCAATCCAACCAGCTTCTCATGCCTACCATAGGCCCAATCCTGTTAGAGTTAGCAATAGCAATAATATTCTGTAAATCCGTAAAAGGCTGAAAAGCCAGCCACAAGTGATTCAGATGGATTAATCTCAACAAGAAAGAATCCAACTTCAAACCACAATAATGGTGGAACCAGAAGGCCAGATCCATAAGGGACTTGCCTTGTCTGAGATAAACCACTCCAGACCACAAAAGAGAATCAGAAGCCGAGGATAGCACCGTATCCTCAACATGAACGAAAGGATACCTTGCTGGATCATTACAAATAGAGAACACCTTCGGAGAGGAAGGGCGTACAGGGTCCTTCAAGGGAGAGGTGACCGGATTTGGGAAGGTGTTAGACTGGGCCCGATTGTCTAAGAAGAGCATCGAGGAAGGGGGAGGAAAGGATTGGACAAGCAGAGGGTGGGACTCGGAGTCATGACTCAGTGAAGGGCTACTTGTTGGCACAGAACCACCCACCAGAACTGCTTTAAAGGATTTGTTCAGTTCCATCAAAGGAGAGGGGCCATCTTGCTCCGGAGAGATGGCTGGAAGGGCTGGAGGAGATCTGAAGTGGACCTTTTGGGAAGGACGACTGAATATAATATCGAAATCCTTCTTCGATGAAATGACGTTGGCTCTATCCGGGCCAAAGTGTGCAACATTAACACTAATTTCAACTCCGTTGAAGGATTTCCCGCACAACCCTTTAACCGCTTGAACTACCTCTTCCGCGGTCTCCATTCTCACGAACGCAAAACCCTTGTTAATCATCATCCTCCCTTTCAACTTCGAAATCACCACCTCTCTGATCGATCCATATTTTCCGAAAACCCTCTTAAAATGGATCTCCATCCACTCTTCCGGATAATGTTTCACAAAAACGGTAGGAAAGGCACGTAGACTTGCCGCTTGGGGTGGATTGTTCATTTGTTGCTGATTCTTTTTGTTCCCCACCTTCACCCAACATTTTTCGGTATCAAGCCTTTCGTATTGGGAAGGAGCCACTATCCATTCCTTACCACACTCTTCTTTTCCTTCCCTCGACTGACTATAATCTCTGATAAAGTCTCCGTCTAGGGAGGATATGCTCCAGTTTCTCATGGATGAATAGTATGAAACTTTAGTTCCTCCTCCTCGAGAATCTGATCTCCCCGAACGGCTACCGTATCTAGCGGACGATCTCGAATCCGATCTTGAGATCTTCCTTCCTCTCTTGTTATTACCAGATACTGGAACAGAATCAATACTAGTGTGATTCTTCACTTTCTTCACTTGGTGATTCCTATTTCTTTTTCTCTGAGGGAGGCTTCCTCGCTGGATTTTCCTCCACCGTCTTAAGATATCGTTCACGATCTCGGAAAACGGGCTGTTTTCCTTTCATCGGATGTCTTCTTTTTCAATGTTGTTGAAGCTCCTATTTCAACAATCCAGCCATGGATTTGAAAGCCATCATTACCCAAACACCATAGTTATCATGCACAAGATATGAGGTGACTATTGTGAGAGCTTATGAATTTTTCACTTGTTAACCAAACAAGACCACCGAAAGTGGAATAATGAAAATTCATGTTTCAATGGTGCTCATGCAAATCTTCAGAAATCATCATTGCGACAGTCAATTACAATTTTATTTTATTTTCCTTTCTTTTCTCCCCATCCATGCAGGCCCCAAGAATTCTACTCAAAAATCTTGTCTTGAGTTGAATCAGCAAGAATTCTTAGTCTCTTAATGCCTACAATCCACCATGAAACAGCTTGCCAGTCCAGCTGGGCTAGAGTAGGTCTTCTAGATTACACTGCTATCATCTCTGACCACTAGGTCCCAGTTCACCCGCTATTGAGCAATTAAAATTGAGCTCCCAACACCAGCAGGACGAAACTCGCACCTTGACCCAACCTTTTTATTACTGAGTTCAGTGTCAAATATCGCCCCACTCTACAATTAAACCTGTGACTGTAAAAGCCTGAAATTCCTCATTAGAGCCCATTTAATCATGGAAATCAGATTCTGCAATAAAAACATACATCGGCATTTCCATGTTATTAAATATTCTCTCCTTTCTTTCGTTCCACAAGCCTCAAAATACCGCAAAAGAGACTAACCTCCGAAGTATTGTTCCCCTTTATTTGCAAAGACGACCTCCCTAACTTTCAAATATCTTGTCAACTGAATTTTGGAATCCTCTGAACTCATAAAAGGCTAATGAAGTGAAACCTAAACATCTGCAGGACCTTGCATCAAAAAAAAAAGATGGCACCAGTTTCCTCAGACCTCTTGTACATAAGGCATGTCGAGTAATCAATGTTCGAAACTAGCCCCAAAGAATTAACCATTGTCTGTTGTTTTTTTTTTTTTGAACGATAAGCTTTATTAAAAAAAAGAGAGGGAAACTTACAAAAATATATATATATAGACACACACAAAAAAATAAATACATAAAAACAGCCTCCTCTGCTCCTAGACAGAAAAAACCCCAAGAAAAAAGAGATACACCTATCATGGAGCCCAATCCCTGAAGAACATAAGAACCCGGGAGAAAACACCAGCCACTGCGACTGAACAATTCCTAAAACAGCGTTGGTTTCTCTCCAACCAGATTGACCACAAAACCGCAAGAAAGATCGACCTCCATTTTCTTCTACCAAGGAGACCACCATCTTATGCGTGCCACTCAGACATGACCATTGTCTGTTGTTGTGAAAGTCTCTTAGATACTCCTAAACTAAACCCAAGACCACTTCAAATCCATGCCATGGTTGGGTTGCAATTTTAGCCCAAGAAAATCCCTTCCCTCAAAAATCACTTGAGAACTAAGAAACAAATAGTTTGAATGGTGTGGAATTGAAAGTCCGTGGAGCGTAAAGCAGTAACTGAAACGAATCCATGACAAGAATTCTGTGAGTATTAATTATTTCTCATTAGCTGCCCTACATGACAAATTCACATATAAGTTAAAATGCAGCCACTATATTTGTATGCTCAAACACATAATATTAAAAGAAAATTTCTCCAACCAGATTGATGGACTTCAAGACTAGACAAAAAAAGTGGAATATGAGTGCCATGGGAACAATCAATATAACACAATAATCGAATCCATTGAAACAACTGAGTGAAAAATATGGAAAAGATTATTATATATCTTACCTTCAGCGCACAATGCTCGCAGAAATAGTGTTTGCATTTTGTAACAACAGGATCCTCGAATGACTGCCTACATATGAAACACGCAAAGGGCAATGAATCATCCTCATCATCATCGCTCTGATTCCCTCCTTCCCGATTGACATCATCATCCCCTCCCAATGCCAAATTCCTCTTCCTCACCTTCTCAGCTTCCTCCCACTCTCTCTCCATCTGCCATCCAGATTTATAATCCCCTCTATCATGCATAAACTTGCATGCATCTCCAAATCCACAGTAACCGGTCTCCTTGTAATCTTTGCATATATCCGGCTGGTAATCAAACCTTGCTGATGACCTGATGTGTGCCGAAGCTCTAAGTGGTCCATGAGCTCCACTAGCCTTCTCACCTGAAACTGTCTGTTCGCGTCGGAAGCCAGCTTTGTAATCGGTGTAACCATGGATCCCTTTATACACCTTCTCACCATCAACACCTTTCTTTTTCCCCTTCAAGGTGTCCTCCGCCTGCCTTAGAACCCGCTCTCGGATCGCACGGGCATCTTTCGAAAATTCAGTTTCTGTTTCTAAGGTTGCTGTCGCTCGGCTGTCATGGTGGACTTGGATTTCCTTGGATGATTCGAAATGGAAGAGTGGAGTGTCTTTTGATTCTTCAGCATTGGATTCAGCGGATTCTGTTGCTCTCTTTGACGATCCACCAGTTGAGAAATGGAGCTTGTTGTCAGGTCTTGGGGGCTTTTTTGGCTTGTGGATGACAGAAGAGACATTGGATTTTTCTTGATCATCGTCTTCAGCATCACCATCGGTGTCAATCGTCCGTTTTCGGATGTTCTTGTTTTTGGATGGTTTGCGGAAGAAATTGCAAACTGAAATGGAGAGAAAAGGACAGAAAGAGGAAATATAGGAATTGGAGTTTGAATGGTGAAAGTAAAGAGGTCGGATGTTGGAAAAGAAGCAGGAATTTACCTTGTTCGGAGGATTGGGGTTCCTCGGAATCCGCCATGGGTGCTTGCGAATGGATGTGCAGGACTCCACAAGAGAGTGGGCTTAGCAAAGTCCTCAACAAAAACGATGTCTCCACAAATTCCAATCCCTTTTTCTAATTACTACTCTTCCCTTCCTTGAAATCCATAACAATGGCAGAAATCTATTGAAAAAAAAAAAAACAGAAGGAAATATTTCAATCCAAATCATTAAAAAACCGATTAAAAAAAGATTCGAGAGAGATTCAGCTCAAATCGAGCCGGGAAAGCAAATCAACGAGAGGGAAATTACCTGCTTTCAATAAATTCAAGGGAAGATTGGGGAAGAACAAGATCTCTCCAGGGTGTTTCTCGAAGGAAATAGAGCGCTTAGGGGTTTTTATTTTTTCGAAAGAGGGAGAGTCGGTAGGGTTTATCGGGGAAAAGGGGGACGCGGATGCCGGCAGAGGCCTTTCGGGGGAATTTCCTGGAAGCTAGGTGGGGCCCACCGTTATGTTTGTGAGAAATCCACCCGTCCATCAGTATTGCCAGATCAAGGTAGGACATGGTCCCAAAAATGAGGCGGATCCAATACTCAAATGGACCGTAAGACAGGAAACAGTGCTTAGGAAAATGACTACCGTTGAAACCTCTTTGAGCCACCGTAATGTTTATATGTCATCCATACCGTTCATAACGTTATTCATACTGGATGAACTGAAAATAAAAAATATTATCCCTATCCAATACGTCTGTGGCCCTCAAATGTTTCAACAGCGGTCGTTCAATCCTCACTGTTTCTGTCGTGTGGCCTACTTGAGTATTAGATGTGCCTCATTTTTGGATACTTGACCTAACATGATCTGGAAGAATGGATGGACAGTGTGGATTTGTTACAAAGATCACAATGACCCCACCTAACTACCTGTCGCATGAAGTTGGGGGAATCCACGTCTAGAAAAACGCATGGGGCCTGTCTGGTTGTCATATGGAAGCATGCTTTCCGCTTAAACTTTGGATTTCAGTGAAGTCCAATTTTAACCGATGTGTTTGGCTGCAAATTTCAGCCAATCAAGATTCCATCCGGAAACTTAAATTGGCTGACATCTTGGAAACGGTCCATAATCGGGATTAGTGGAAATGATGCAGGGACGTTTTTAAGGAAGGGAAAAGAGGAGTAAGTGAGCATCATTCAATATGGACCATAATACTCTAAGGGTGGTGCCCACCTTGATGTACGCATTGTACATTTATGATTATGTGTTTTACATCCACATGATCCATCCATTTTTAGAGCTCAATTAGGGTCATTAGGCTAAAAAAGAGGCAAATCTAAATCTCAAATGGACCACACCATGGGAATACATTTCTGATTGAATGTCGACTATTAAAAACTTCTTAGGGCCCACTATAATGTTTATTTTCCATCCAACCCAACCATCTGTCTTGCCGTGTTACTATAGGCCAGGGGTCAAGTTCTCAAGCAGATTCGAAGCCCAAGTGGGCCATGCCGCAAGCAAAGGTTAGATTACACAGTTTGCAACTAAACAACATGTTCTAAATGAAATCTAGGTTTTCCAATTCAGTTTCTACAATTTTAGATTCCAACATTGGAATTTAGATTTTCACTAGAATTTAGTTTCTGCAACCAAATAAGCCCTTGACATTTTCAGAAAAAGATACGAACCAGAAAGATAGAGTTGTCAATGGGCTAGGCCTTTTGGACCGACTCCATTCAAAATGTTGATTTGGCCTACCAAACCCAACCCAACCCATTGATAGCCCCACCAAAAGGAGGGAGAGAAGAGAGAGAGAAGAGAGGAGCTTCCCAAGGAGAGGATTTGGTCCAACACCTGACCGAAAAGTATGTGCCCGTTTCTCATTCTCACAATTGGGCTTATGCTTCAGTGATGGAGATGGTTTACCTATTTCATCATTATCCTTTGTTTATTATGAATAGGAAATCTGTTTGTGGCCTTTTTCACTGGTCCACGTAACTCATTGGTTTGCAACCACATCATACTGTTCAAGCAATGACATCACATTGGTTTGCAATCTCATCACATTGACATCACGTTATGATGACATGGACCAATAAAAAAGTTACAAATAGGAATTTTTTATTTGTAGCAGACAGGATACGACTCTTTCATCATGAGTCTAGATCGTCTGCTTGATTTTCCTGTTCGCCAACCACATGATTAGTCCAGCTCAACAGTGACATTGTCAGCCCTACATCATTTAATCCAGTTAGTGCTGACATGTGCTGAGCTGGACCAATCAAGCGTCGGCAACACAAGAAATTCCTATTGAAGCTGAGTAAACGATCTGGATTCCCTTCATCACACCATGGATGCATTGTTTCCGAAATATCTCCTCACTTTTAAATCATGGTTTATAGGTGGACAGTTGAGAAAATAAATAAAGCAACTGTTTATACTCGGCTGCAAAGTTCAACGGCTAAGATCTTCCGATCGAGGTCGGTTCTTGAAGAGCAGAATTCGGTGCAATTAGCTTCAGATGGGCTCTCACCGCGGTGTGTGTACGGTAACCCTACACGCTGAGTAGCGTTTCCCCACAAAGGAGATGATACGGTAGAGCGGAAGATCAATAATATGGTAGAACAGGGGGTGTCAATGGGCCAGGTTGGGGCAGGGCCAAGCTCTGTTCAAGCCCAACCTGAAAATTTCCACCTTAGCCCAAACCCAGCCCCTGACCCTTGATGGGCTAAGATAGTCCAACCGAGCCTGACTCATATTGCATATACAGGGTCTGGTCCGAACCCAACCCTAACCCAAGCCCGAAAATTTTCCCATCTTCCAAACTTGTCCAACAATCACCATGGGGATTTCAACAACAAATAAATAAGAAAAAGAAGACTTGCAGAGTTTCTTCTACTTCTTTCACAGAGAAAAAGGAAAAAGTGAAGAGAGAAGACCCGTTATTTTTTTAAATGCTAAGATATAACTTAAACCAATGCCTATATTCACAACATATGCACAACCAATCTAATAGCCGAATCAGTACAATCACAAGAAAAAAGACTCAACTGATCCTAAAATCTACAGCTAGAGTACGTATGACCCAACCGGTCACTAATCAATAATAAGAAAATAATAAAGGTCCAGCTTCACATCCTCGTGCAGGTGTCTTGAAAGAACCCAACTGTTCTCTATTAAACAAAGAAAAGAAGGGAGCTGTGTGTGCTTACCGGATCAAAAGAGTTAAAATGTAGAGAGAGGGAATCACATTAACAGAGAGAAAGAGAGGGAGAGAATTACACTAATAGAGAGAGAGATGGAAAGGAAATAAACTATTGTCGGTGGTTGATGTAACAAAAAGCAAAGAGAGGGAGGGAACATAAATTTGATTTAAATTTCAAGTATTTTAAAAAATGTCAGGTCAGGCCAGTCTTTGAGCTTTAAATAGGCAAATCCAAGCCAGCCCCGTTGAGATTGGGCTCAAGCTTACAGTCTGAACCCGATCAACGAGCCTAGAACTCCAGTCCAAGCCCGGCCCGAAAACCCGTTGGGGGCAACCCAGTCCATTGACAGCCCTAGGTAGAACCATCTCTCCACACGACTCCAGAACGGATGGGTTACGTTTCGAAAGATAAGACGCATGAGAAATCCTATCCATCACTTGTTCTATGATTTATATCACTGCATATTTCAACATTGACTTTTCTATTTTCCACCGTCAGCTTTAATGGCCACAGATCAGATGGATAAGATTGTGTAATAAGAGTGGTTGTTTTGTAAATAAATCATCCGTGCTAGGGCCCTGCACATGGGCTGACTTGATTTGGGCGTTACTGTGCCACGCGTCTTGAGGAGAGGGCTCTACCGTATCGTCTCCCCTCATCATCAGTGAATATGGGACCCAAAAAATCAGGCCAATCCAGTCATCAGCGAGCCACCTGATAATAGGATCGGCCTGAAGTTTGCGTTGTCTTAGTATCATGGTAAGTAGGCCCTGGTGGACGGGTTAGATTTCATGCGCAGGACACGTTGGGCTCACACAGCAAGTTGCACGAAATTCTCGTATACATCAGTTGCAGAGGAACCAAGCCCCTTTCAATCAAGAGATTTTTGGTGAATGGTCCGGAACAGGAAATGTAGGCTTGCTTGGGCCGACTTTAGTCTGACATCAGAGGTCGGTGAGTGAAATAGGCCCAAGTTTTACCCGCAATAGCTTATTGAGCCCACTTACTGAACGCTGGTGGACTTTAATTGTGGGTTCTGATTTGATTGTTGTCAATTCCTTATTTGGGGAAAAAATATCTGACTGGCCTGCTCAACTAAAGTCTAGCCTAGGTTTGGCCAAGCTTTGGCCGAGCCTTTCGCCCATTGGTCGGACCAGATTTTAGTTCTGAAAAGGTGGGCCCCACCAAAATTAAAATTGATGACTAAGAATTTGAATGGTAGGCTGAGAGGGCTGGAACCCAGTTCAAACTTGGCTGGGCCTACACACATGCTTAGCTCATGTGTTGAACTTGAAGATGATTCTGTTAGGAATGATTTATCTGCCAGCCACTGACCTTTATATGGGTGAAATACTTAAAATTATATATCTTATGTTATTGATATGCGTGTCTTTGGGCCTCTACATGCGTGTGAGGTTCTTGCATAAGAAAAATGAAAAAGTTGTGTGCGTGTGGGGAGAGAGAGAGAGAGAGAGAGAGAGAGAGAGAGAGGAATGCTTCCCCACACACCAATTCTCACATGTGATGTGAGCCCTAAATCCGAACCATCCATGTGATGCAACACCTTAAAAAACCCATGAATTTGAATTATCCATGTGATGCAGCACCCTAAAAAACCTCAGGGGCCCAACTTTCATCCCGATCATAAGCTCTAGTGGGCCGTGGCAAAAGGAAACAATTTCCTCCCTTAATTTACCTCTCTCTCTCTCTCTCTCTGTCTCTCTCTCTGACACGGCCCACTAGAGCTTAGGATCAAGATGACAGTTTGTAACGCCCCAAATCTCGAGACCCGATTGTGACTTCAGGCCTCGGTATTTCGGGTACTACAGTTGCTTTGCGGAAGCGTGGAGTTCATACTAGTAGTTTTTCGGCATCCGAGTACGAGTGTAAAACCAACCACGAGGGTGAAAAAGAACAAGTATATAGATAAAGATGTTATCAACTCTGAATGACATAAACATCCCCAAAACGTGAGGCACACGCGCCACGGGTGGCCTCACCTAGCCAAAAGTATAAATAAAACGAAAGACATTATCTTTTACAATTCAGAGCCACGGCTCTCAAAACACGACCCATCAGCCAGCCCCTGCCACTAGATCTGATTGTCAGCCAACTGAAAGTAAGAGGACCCGACAAAGTCCTCGAACTCACCCTACAACCTCTCATCTTCTAATTCTCCTGCAACTATCATAACTTCATTTGGGGGTGTGTTACAACACCGATCAGGTGCGGGTGTGAGTGATCAATTCGGTGAGAATTATATTTTGAAGTTTAACATGTTATCAAATGAAGCAACTTGGCATTGACCTCAATCAAAATAGAGACTTATATTCTAGTGGATTAGTGCATGAATACTGTAACATCCTAAAAATTCACCTACTGGGGGTGACGTCATAAGGGCTGCACGTGCATTGCACTTCGTTTCGAACCCGTCTATTACCGGACCCCACGGTCCCACAGTGGGACCCTGGCACGAATAGGAGCCGTTGCTTATCGCATAGCACTACCCACCCCCCTGTCGGGTGTGCATAATGTTTTCCACGTCTCCATGTTAAAGAAGTATGTGCCCGATCCGATGCACATCATCAGCTGGGAACATGTGGAACTCAGCGAGAGTGCGACCTACGTTTTGCGGCCGACCAGGGTCCTCAACCGGAAGGAACAAGTGCTCAGGAACAAGGTGATTCCCTTGGTCAAGGTTTTATGGACGCATCACACGGAAGAGGAAGCGTCTTGGGAAACATAAGCAGAGGTTTGCAAAAACTACCCACAGGTCCTCGACGAATACGAGAAGGTAAAATTTCGAGGACGAAATTTCTTGTAAGGGGGGTAGATTGTTACGTCCTAGAAATTCACCTACTGGGGGTGACGTCATAAGGGCTGCACGTGCATTGCTCTTCGTTTCGAACCCGTCTAATACCGGACCCCACGGTGGGACCCCGAGCATTCCAATCGTCGGTATGATCCTTGATGAATCACAGATTGACCCAAAACTGGAGGTGACCCTTCGTCTTAGTAGGCTTGCCAACCCAGGCGGACGATAAGCCAAATCGAGGGGCTAAATCCCTCGATTTT
Organism: Liriodendron chinense; assembly: GCA_003013855.2. NCBI lineage: Eukaryota > Viridiplantae > Streptophyta > Magnoliopsida > Magnoliales > Magnoliaceae > Liriodendron > Liriodendron chinense. Next base: position 282,941 of record PVNU02003569.1, on the reverse strand, counting down.
GGTTCCGAATGTAGTGCACATGAGATGTGCAAGTGACCTAGACTAGGAGTTTTGTGCATGCTCCTTTAGTCATTGTCCACAGAATTGAATGCGAACTGTTGAAACGTCGTGCGACTTAGGCCCCCCATCACAAATAAATCCATGGGCTATTACCTATGGCCACTCATCTAATCATGGCACGACGATCGTTAATCGCGTATAACATGGGGACAGTTGATCGCCATGTTTGATCCGGGAGAAATGTCGGCCCAGGGTAGATCACCACTTGGCTGATCTTATGACCGGTTGGGGTTGGATTGTGTGAGATCCAATGGGTCCTACTAAACAAAACAGCCCTCCAGGGGACTAAATTATAAATATTACAGTCATAGGGCTATCCAGATCTTGCTGGGCCTATAAATAGCAAATGTTGAGGCAATTGCCTTCAACACTCACTCAACCCTTGCTTGGAGAGAAATCTGGAGAATTAGGTCACTTAGTGGAGTTGAGATTCGGAGTGCTTGTGTGAAGTGGAGTTCGGGACTTGGAATCCGACCTGCCACTCTTCTTCGTGGTAGTCTTGAGCCGCCAACGTCCATCTCAACTCGTTATCAAGCATCGGTAAGTAGAAACTCTCGTCCCTCATGTCCCAAAAATTGAAAATGCCAGCTACCCACCCTAACCTTGCCATATGCGTGCTCACAGGATCGTATTCCGTCGACCCTAACCTAGTATTGCGAAATCATACGAAAACCCTAAACCTTAAGGTGCGGGATTATGTTTTTAGGTTTGCTTTCATCAAATGCTGTCAGGTTATGATTGACGTGTCTGCTAGATTTAGGACGAAGCATTGTTGAACATCTGGAGTTAGGGTTTATTGCAAAAATATACTGTTTATCAAATTTATGCATCCTATATGTTTGATAAAATGCTTGAATGAATTAACTGATCTCATAACTGCCCTGTTGTGAATTGCTGTTGTGAAACATGCTCCCCTGTGATTTGAATTAAATAAAGTCTACACATTCAAATTATTAGTATTTTCTTAAGTGTCATTGTGTGGAGTTTCCATCAATTGTAGGTTGAGTCATGATATGAATTTTGTGGCCACACCTTCTGAGACGGGTAACCCGAGTGGGTTGGTCACCCGAGGCGGATCCGATTGGACAAGGAAAATGGATGGTTGACGGTAGTTTTGCTACACGGGTTTCAGCTGCCCACGTCGGACCAAACGGAAGCTTGTGTATCAATCGGTTATGCCTAAAGATGGTAGCGTGGATGACTGATGATTGTGTAACATAGTCCTATGAATTCAGAGTACCTAAGGGTCTAAATGGTGTTAGGTCCATCGAGAACTGAACATGCAACAATATCCCGACAAGCCTCTTGGGCCGGTCATGGCGGTATGGGACACTGTGTCCGAGTCATCAGCCTATGCTGGGGTGGTGCACCTCCCTATAATGTCCTTGGAGCAAAGCTGGAGGATGTTCACTGTATCGGTATGATCGAGACAGTTGGGAGAACTCCGTGCTAATCAGGGTGAAGGGAACCATAAATTGTATGTTAAAGAAAAGGGGGATACATGGGCCATCAGCAATGATTGATGACGCACCGTCGGAGCCAGGTGGCTCAGGTTTGGACATGTGATTGGACCAGGTACCTTGAATTCCCCAATCTGCTGTTTGAAAAGAGAGACTAATAATAATACAAGACTAAAATCATGTCATTCATGCACTAATCCACTAGAATATAAGTCTCTGTTTTGATTGAGGTCAATGCTAAGTTGCTTCATTTGATAACATTTTAAACTTCGAAATATAATTCTCACTGAATTGATCACTCACACCCGCACCTGGTCGGTGTTGTAACACACCCCCAGATGAAGTTATGATGGTTGCAGGAGAACTAGAAGAGGAGAGGTTGCAGGGTGAGTTCGAGGACTTTGTCGGGTCCTCTTACTTTCAGTTGGCTGACGATCAGATCTAGTGGCAGGGGCTGGCTGATGGGTCGTGTTTTGAGAGCCGTGGCTCTGAATTGTAAAGGATAATGTCTTTCGTTTTATTTATACTTTTGGATAGGTGAGGCCACCCGTGGCACGTGTGCCTCACGTTTTGGGGATGTTTATGTTGTTCAGAGTTGATAACATCTTTATCTATATACTTGTTCTTTTTCATCATCGTTGTTAGTTTTACACTCGTACTCGGATGCCGAAAAACTACCAGTACGAACCCCACGCTTCCACAAAACAACTGTAGTACCCGGAATACCGAGGCCTGACGTCACAATCGGGTCTCGAGATTTGGGGCGTTACACAGTTGGAACCTTAGGGTTTTTTGGGGTGTTGCATCACATGGATGGTTCAGATTTTGGGCTCACTACCTATGATGAGCTCTCAAAAAGTAATCACTAGTTTTTGGTGAACTGGTGCACATGTGAGCATTCCTATATATAGAGAGAGTTTAAAAGTCGAGTTCGTGAAGGTATTGTCTCTTTTATAAAAGATGTCGGGAATGGATCTTAAGGATTTTATTCTCATTCTCCTTTCAAAAGCTAAGATTGTTGAAGAATCAAGCTAGATTGAAAGATATAATACAAGAAGAAGAGAACAACCTCAGCCTAGGGATCAACCCAGCATATTCTTTATCATTGGCATAATGAAAACAAGGGGGGGGGGGGGGGGGGGGGGGGGGGGGGTCGAAATTCACAAGCAGAGATAAACTTACATTATATTCATATTATGAACATTTTGTTCTATAATCAAGTTACGTATCAATGGAATATAAAAGAACCCGGTTATGATGAATAAAATGAATTGAATGATGAATGTATCTCTTTGTCTTGTCAAATGTTAGAATGTTACTCTTATCTTCCCCATCTATTGAAATGCAATTTTGTACAAACAATGCACTTTATATATTTGTAGAGATTCATAAGTACTTTACATAGAGGAAAAGAGTTCGGCATCTTCTAGACAGCTTCAACCTAAGTTGGCTTGGTCCAATTGCCATGAAGAATGATCTCAACTTTGTCGGACACTATGATGTGTGAGTGCCATCCAACCCATCCATTAAATATGCTCCCACATGTTAGGCCCAGATCTAAAAATCCAGTTCCATCTATAGCTCAGGTGGGCAACAAAGAAAGGAAAATGGGGGACATTAAAGAGGGGGACACCCATGATAAAATTTCTAGATGGAATGTCGGATTCCCCACATTTGCATATGAAGGGAGACACCCATTGTAAAACTTGAAGATGGAATGTGGGATCCATCGCATTTTGTGTGTCATCTAACCCATTCATCAGGTGAGCCCCACCCAGATGAAGGAATATACCAGAACCAATCCATTCCAAAACTCACATAGGTGATTTCTAGCTGCGATTGCACATTGTTACATGTGGACCTTTTTTTTTGTTAGTCACTCAACGCACCCACCCCTGTTAGTTGCGCAACACACCCACAAGGTTAGTCATATGATGCACCCACCCACTAGTTGGGTTAGCGTGTCTCCTTAACACTTGAACCTGAGACCTGCCGTTGAAACGCCTCAGACGTGCTGTTGAAACACCTAAGCATCTTCCAGCTGGGCTAGCGTGCTGTTGAAACACCTAAGCATCTTCCAGCTGAGCTAGCAGGCGAGACACCATGTGGTGTGTCCTACTTGAGTTTTGGATAAAAATGATTCTCAACGTGCACAGTAGAGATGAGGAGGTGCACCAGATATAACTTGGAATCCATGTACACGTCATGGATGGGCCCCACACAGTTCAAATGAACACTTGTGATTTTACCCCTTTACTATGTATCCTCGGCTCACACGATGGATTGGGCTACTCTGACTTTAACGAATAGCTTAGACGTGATTAGGCCCAGTTGCGACTGGGGTCATCAAGGGCACATGATGAGGTCCATAGCTCAAGTGGCAGAATGAGTGAAGATAGCCTCGTTTCAACAATGAGGTCATAGTATGGATTCCCATAATGGAGTGGCTAACATTGTGATGTGATCAATAGTGGTGGGTGTACTAACAATGGGGTGTGTGAACTAACTCATTAAAAATAAAAATAAAAATAAAACAGGCTGAGGAATTATATAATGACTGAAGGCTTTGCACGGTATTGACCGGTTTTTAGACAATGGGGGCTATTTTTTTCGTTAATCCAGACCATTGATGTCTTTTATCCCATTGAAAACCAGAGATTTTTTTCCTACTTCTTCTTTATTTATTCCCTCACCCACACTTCATTTCTTATCTATGACTACGGATGGACCATGTTAAAAAAATCTCCCAGATTTCAAGATCCCGCCCCCCAAAATTGATGAGTTAGTGCAGACCGTTTCTGTTATTCCCTTCTTAACTATCTATCAGTAGGCCTTGAAATTTTAAGATCCTCCTACCCAGGAGAGAAGCTTTTAATCCACACTTCCATCCATTGTGGATCATAACAGATTAATGGTTTAGATTATAAGAAGATCATGGGCATGACTCCTGTTGAAGGTGCGCACTCAAGAATGACTTTTTTTTCACTCTTTTTGCCATTGTCAGACTCAGTCGAGATCCTCTGTTGGCTTCTAAGCAAGGAATTCCTGTTTGGAGCCTTTTTATTGGTCCACGTCACATTTACGTCATGTGACCAGGTTACACTGAGGTATGCATGACAAGGTTGCATTGAGGATGTGGGGGTGCGGATTTCCTGCAAAAGCATTGTGCAGTAAGTTCCTGCGCTGGGAACCAAGGTGGGGCCTACAGTGATGGTTTTTGATAAATCCACCCTGTCCATCCGTTTTGGGAGCTCATTTTAGGACATGAAAACAAAAATGAATCGGATCCAAGACTCAAGTGGGCCTTACTAAAGGAAAAGGTGTGTACGGAAATTACTACTGTTGAAACCTCCCTGGGGTCCATAGTGATGTTTATATGACATCCATACAATTCATAACGTCACTACTACTGGGATGAACTGGAAAAACAAATATTATCCTGATTCGAAACTTTTGTGGCTCCACAAATATTTCAACCGTGGATGTTCAATCCTCACGTTTTCGGCCCACTTGAGACTCGTATCCGGTTCATTTTTGTTCTCATGTCCTAAAATGAGCTCCCAAAACGGATGGACAGGGTGGATTTATAAAAAACTATCACTGTGGGGCCCACCTTGGTTCCCAGCGCAGGAACTTCCTACACAAGGCTTTTACAGGAAATCCGAGCAGAGGATGTGAAAGGGTTTCCTGCTTGGAAGCGAACAGAGGATCTTGACTCTGTTGACTCACAATACGTGTCACTGCCCAGTGGGTCCCACACGCTGATCAGTACTGTCCATGTCGTGGACTCTGTCTTGTAGGGTCCTCAATTAAAAAACTTTGGCTGAACGTACGTAGGACTATGACGGTAAACTGTCTATAGCTAGGCCTGCACACGGGTCGGGTTAGGGTCGGGTTGGGCCCAATCCTGGACCGAACCTAAACATATTTTAAAGGTTCGGGTTTCGGTCCGGGTCGTGACCGGGTTGGGCTGACTCAACCCTAACCCTACCCTACTTCTAAAAGGGTCAACCCTAACCCTACCCTTACCTATATGCTAAACCGGGTCGGGTCGGGTTGGGTTGCGAATATGTTATACTTATTTACATTTTTTTTTTAAATTTTGTATATTAAAAACAAAAGTGTTTAACAATATTAAATAGTATTCTCTCTACACAATATCACGAATAATCGTTTATTTAACTTCAAAATATATTATAAAATTTAGGTGGAATATTTCTCTGCCTGGTCATTTTCATCTTCTTCTTCATTTTTCTCCACATCAAAGCTGTGTCCTCCCCACCTAGGAGCTAACCAATCTTGGGTACAAATGAGAGCTTCGACAGTAGATGGTGCAAGTGAGCTTCTCTCTTTGCTAACAACCCTTCCCCCGGTGCTAAATGCCGATTCTGATGCTACAGTTGAAATAGGGATTGAAAATATATCACGCACCATTCTTGAGAGTATAGGAAACTCATGTGCGTGATTCTTCCACCATTCCAGAACATCAAAATCTTCAGCTTGATTTCTTAAAACTGGCAGCTTCAAATATTTGTCAAGTTCTGTTTCGTTGATCATTCTTACCATAGTTTCTTCAATTGTTACGAAGGAATACATTTCATCAAATATACTCCCATTCACCTTGGAAGTCGTGGCTTGAGAAGAACCAACAATACATGTCAAACTGACTTCTGCAACTTCAGATTCGCTGACATAGTATGCATACAAAGCTTCAAGCGCATCACGTACGGATTTAGTCTGTTGTTCTGCTTGATCAGCACTACGAAACTTTCTAAACACAAACTTGACCACAAGTAAATTCATCGTAGGGTCCAAAGCTGTACAAATCGACATTAACAGAGAACATTCGTTCCAATACTTCTCAAACTTTTTATCCATATTCTTTGCCATGATCATCATCATCATCATCATATATATATATATATATATATATATATATATATATATATATATATATATATATATATATATATGAGGGCTCAACATATTTTTGGTAATTGCATCCTTAATTGCAATATATTCCTTTAGGAATTTATTTCTAGTAGGATACAATGTTCCAGAAAATATTTTTGTGCTTTCATAAAATACTTGAAGCAAACTGCAAACTTCTTCAGCCCTCGTCCAGTCTTCATCATTTGGGAGCCACTCAAATGCAACATCATGTTGTGCATAATACTTAAATGCACTCTTCAGTTCTAATGCAGTTCCAAGCATTTCGAATGTGGAGTTCCATCGTGTACATACGTCTAATTTCAAAGATTTCTTAGTATTCAAATTAAGACGTTGTACAATCTCCTTCCGATATGTAGTCTCGATGGGGACCCCCTTATGTATTTGACACTTTCACGAATATTCTCAATCGTTGGATCAATCGTACGGAGGCCTTCTTGAACAATCAGGTTCAAAATGTGTGCACAACATCTTACTTGGAACAGTCTTCCTCCAAAGTATAAACTTCCCATTGAATGCAAGGTTGACTTCAGATTGTGGGCCACAACATCATTTGTCGATGCATTATCCAATGTTATAGCTGATATTTTACCATCTATACCCCATTCGGAAATGCATTTTGAAATACAATCAGCAATCATTACTCCTTTATGAGGAGGAGGAAGGTGCCGAAAGTTTAGAATAGCCTTACATAACTTTCAATCTTCGACGAAGTACGCAGTAACTGAAATGTAGCCCATTCTCTGATTTGAAGCAGTCCAGAAATCTGAAGTCAGCGCAATCCTCGAAGCCGATAGAAGACGAGACTTCAAATTAACTTTCTCAGCTCCATATATACTCATGCACTCCCTTTGTATAGTCATACGAGATATATTCTCCACTTTTGGATTCAAATATTTAAGAAGTTTCATGAATATTTTATTCTCAACAAGTCTGAATGGTTGTTCATTTACGATAAGGAATTTAGCCAATAACTCTCTCATCTTCTCCTTTATGTAACTGTATGTCCCCAAAGATGTGGACCCACTAGTAGTTGTACTGAATGTAAGGTGTTGTTGAGTAGGCATTCCTTTCTTAGGCTTCATAATGCACTTCCTAATGTGTTTAACAAATGCAGAAGTCGACCCATCAGTAGGCTTCTTATAATGTTTTTTGCAATGGATGCATTTGATTTTTTTCTCACCAGATTCAATGATTTCTTCAAAGTCTTCCCATACTTTGACCTTTTTCTTGTATTGGTCTGGATTTAACTTCCTTGTTCATCCATCGGCGTATCTCCTTCCAAATCGATAGGAGATGTCATTGACGCATCTCCTAATGTAGGGTTTGAAACTTCGTCTTGATGTGAGTGTGATGACATCTAACACACATCATAAGATAGAATCAGTTTCTTAGAAAATTTGTTTCTATAAATAATTACATAGTAACTTTTAAATTTTAGATTGTCCAAACAACACGTCTAGACTTAAATTTTACGTACACGAATAGGGACATTCAAGACTCGAGTACCCGAATAGGGACACACACGTAGGGAGAGTAGGATTTTCGTGGCCACTTTTCTCTCAATAAAAATTAATGATAAAAATGAAAATTGAAGAAAAATAATGACAAAATGATTTTTATAAAAATTATTGACTTGTGAGAAAAATAAGAACTATGATTAGGTGCATCTGGGCTATTCATTAAGTGGGCCCATTATGTACACATGGACCACCTTTTTCTCATATGGGACAGGCTTTAGTAGTCGTCATGCAATATGTTTTTGTTAACTTCTTATCATCATGATTCATGACCTGCTAGTTTACTACACTACACACAGTGCGTTGGAAAAGGCTTCATATCAACCTAAAAATCAAACCTCAAACAAAAACTAAATCAAATCCATACAATAAACTAATAATCAAAGACCAAACCCTAAATCAGCTCGAAAATAGATAGATCGGTCAAATTGGAATAGTCTACATCCAAACACATAAAAACACCATATAACATTAAAATAATGCAAATCATAACAAAAAAATAAGAGAGAAAAACGAGATTCAGAGCTCCCAATAAAAAATCGTTCCATTAAAATAAATCTAAAGAGGAAAAATCAGGGCAGCGATGGAAAAATCACCTGTGTCTTGAAGGATTCGAAAGAATTCGCTGAAGAAGAAACTCGAGTTCGAGCACAAAGAAAGCTAGGGTTTTTTTTTCTTCTTCTTTCCCCAACTCCTCGTATCTTAATTCGAGTGCTATTACTCGTTAGATAGCTTAGTGGGTGATACCCCTACCATGGGGCCCACCTTGATGATTTATTGTATATCCAAGTCGTCCATCCATTTCTATATATTGTTTTAGGATGGAGCCCCAAAAATTAAGCAGATCCAAATCTTAGGTGGACCATGACACAAGAAACAGTGGTGATTGAGTGACTCACCATTAAAAAATTCAAAGGGCCCATAGTAAAGTTTTCTTAATGTTTATTTTTCATCCAACCCATTGATAATGTCAAAAAGACATGGATGAAGGGAAAATAAAAATATCATCTTGATCTAAAACTTTTTTGGCCCATAAAACGTTTTTAATGATCATTATCACTATTTTTAGTGGTATGGCTTACCTGAGATTTGGATCTTCTTAAGATTTAGAATCATACCCTAAAATGATACAAGAAAACAGATTGACGGAGTGGATATATAATAAATACATCAAGGTGGGCTCCACACGGTTAGGGTTACACCCACACGGTTAGGGTTACACGTAGGGGGCTGATTCTCTCCCGTGAGATTGGGAGATGAATCGGCGGATTAGGTGAGACCATGTATCCACCCGGTGGGTGGGACCCTGACTTTGGGACCACTGTGATGTATGTGACTACATCTATACCATCCATTTGTATTGAAACTTCATTTTACCGCATGAACCAAAAAATGAAGCAGTTCCACTTCCCAGATGGGCCATAATATAGGAAAAAGTGGTGATTGGCCATTAAAAACTTCCTATGGGCCACAAAAGCTTTGGATCAAGATGATATTTATGTGGCCTCTTCATCTATATGTTTGTGACCTTATCAACAGGTTGGATGGAAAATAATGGCAAACAAATATTCTGGTGAAATCAATGAAGTTTTCAATGGTAGAGATTCAATCACGACTGTTTCTATGGTGTGGTCCACCTAAGATAGGAGTAAGCTTCATTTTTTATATAATATCCTAAAATGATCTTTCAAAATGGTTAGAAGGTGTGGACATAAGACACATACATCATTGTGAGCCCCACAATCAGGCATCCACCCACCTTGGTGGATCCCGCTTCTCACAGGCTCATAGCTTGTTCGATCCCATGGGACTTGCGGGAGTGAATTAGCTATTAATTGTTATCCAGGGAACATCTTAGTGTGTGTTACCCTAACCGTGTGGAGCCCACCTTGATGTATGTTTTCTATATCCGTGCGGTCCATCTGTTTTCCTCTATCATTTTAGTAGATGATTCAAAGCCTCGAGAAGATCCAAATATCAGGTGAACCATACCACTGGAAAAAGTAATTAATAACTATTAAAAACATTTTATGGACCACAAAAGTTTTGGATCAAGCTTATATTTGTTTTTTTTCCCTTCATCCAGATTTTTTGACATTATCAAGGGGTGGATGGAAAATAAACATGACTAAAACCTTACTATTGGCCCTTTGAGCTTTTTAATGGTGACGACACTCAATCACATTGTTTACTGTGTTATGGTACATTGTACTAAAATGATTTGTAGAAACGAATGGACGGTGTGGATATACAATACATCATCAAGGTGGGTGCCGCGGTAGGGGTAACACTCACCTAGCTGTTATCCGAGTAACAGCCAAGTCGCGCCCAAGATTTGGGCTGCAGCGCTGGCCGTGAAATGATGGAACCAACCATGTGGGTGAGACCCTGATCGTGAGGCTAACTTGATGTATATGCTATAAATCCAAGCTGTTCATCGATGTTTTCAAACTATTATAGGTGATGGTCCCAAAAAGGAAGCAGATTAAAGCTTTAGGTAGACTACACCATAAAAATCAGTGGTCATTGAACTCCCACCATTAAAAAATTCAGAAGAGTACTTAAATTAAAAATCAATGGTCAGATATTTCTAAAAGCAATAGATTAGTATAAACGGGCAGTTCGGGTTGGGCGGAACGGGTCGGGTATACACAGGTCGGGGTACGGGTCGGGTCGGGCGGGTTTGGCATGTACCCTAAACCGTACATAAATTAAAAACGGTCCAGCCACATCCAAACAGGACTGTACCGTTTTCTCTGTCGGGTCGGGACGGATCGGGCGGGTCGGGCAGGTTAACCGGTCAGTTGTGCAGCCCTATCTATAGCCTTGTGGGCCATACTGTAGGACAAGAGGCAACCCATAGTGGGGACAACCTCTCCTACACGTGCCCAGAGAGGAGACAAGAGGGAGAGGGAGAGAGGTTGGTTGTGACCTCTCTTTCCTCATGTGGGTGATTGGATTGGGCTCGGATTAGTTACTACCCTCATCAGGACGCAGCTGAAGACGGAAGGGTACATGTCACCTCGGGAATGGTGGAGAGCAGGTGGGACCCACACCTCAGTAATGATGGCGAGCTGATAGACCTATCACATCAGCCGGGTCCCACCTACTCTCCACCAATGTCGAGGTGACATGGACCCCTCTGTCTTCAGTTGCGTCCTGGTGAGGGTAGTAACTAATCTGAGCCCAATCCAATCACCCACATGAGGAAAGAGAGGTCGCAACCTCTCTCTCTCTCTCTCCCTCTCCTCTCCTCTCTGGGCACGTGTAGGAGAGGTTGTCCCCACTATGGGTTGCCTCTTGTCCTACAGTATGGCCCACCAGGCTATAGACAATTTACAGTCACAGTCCTACGTACGTTCAGCCAAAGTTTTTTAATTGAGGACCCTACAAGACAAAGTCCATGGCATGGATAGTACTGATCAGCGTGTGGGACCCACTCGGCAGTGACACGTATTGTGAGTCGACAGAGTCAGGATCCTCTGTTGGCTTCCAAGCAGGAAACCCTGTCACATCCTCCTGCTAGAATTTCCTACAAAAGCCTTGTGGAGGAAGTTCCTGTGCTGGGAACCAAGGTGGGGCCCACAGTGATGGTTTTTGATAAATCCACCCCGTCCATCCGTTTTGGGAGCTCATTTTAGGACATGAGAACAAAAATGAACTGGATACAAGTCTCAAGTGGGCCGAAAACGTGAGGATTAAACGTCCACAGTTGAAATATTTGTGGAGCCACAAAAGTTTCGAATCAGGATAATATTTGTTTTCCACTTCATCCCAGTAGTAGTGACGTTATGAACTGTATGGATGTCATATAAACATCACTGTGGACCCCGGAGAGGTGTCACCTCGGGAATGGTGGAGAGCAAGTGGGACTCACACCTCAGTAATGATGGAGAGCTGATAGACCTATCACATCAACCGGGTCCACATACTCTCCACCAATGCCTAGGTGACACGTACCCCTTCATCTCTAGGGGCGTGGATTTGCGGATTTCCTGCAAAAGCCTTGCGTATGAATTTCCTGCGTTGAGAACCAAGGTGGGCCCACAGTGATGTTTTTTGATAAATCCACACCGTCTATCCGTTTTGGGAGCTCAATTTAGGACATGAAAACAAAAATAAACCGGATCCAAGACTCAAGTGGGCTGAAATCGTCAGATTTGAACATCCAAAGTTGAAATATTTGTGGAGCCACAAAAGTTTCGAATAAGGATAATATTTGTTTTTCCAGTTCATCCCAGTAGTAGTGACGTTATGAACGGTATGGATGTCATATAAACATCACTGTGGACCCCAGGGAGGTTTCAACGGTAGTAATTTACCTACCCACCTTTTCCTTTAGTGAGGCCCACTTGAGTCTTGGATCCGGTTCATTTTTGTTTTAATGTCCTAAAATGAGCTCCCAAAACGGATGGACGGGGTGGATTTATGAAAAACCATCACTGTGGACCCACCTTGGTTCCAGCGCAGGAAATTCCTGCGCAAGGCTTTTGCAGGAAATCCGCGCCCCGTCTCTAGCTGCGTTGGTGGGGGTAGTACCCAATCCGAGCCCGATTGGATTGGCTGAAGTCGCGTTGCAACTCACCTGAGTTGGGCACAACTGGCCCGACTCTCGTTTGGTCGAGGTTGACTGGTGTGGTGGTTACTTGTGGTATTGAACCGGATTCAGTAGTATCAAATCCGAGTCAACTCTGGCGAGTCATATGAGTCATCAAGCTATGTCTGCAATGAGAGGGCCTAGTTTTATACAATGGGCCTGCCTTTGCATCTGGTACATGTAGGGCAGATGAAGTGGCATCCTCCATCTCCAATGGGGATATGGATGTTCTTTGCTTTGAAAGAAGCATTGGGTCAATTCCTTTTAACAGTTGGTTTTATGTTAATCATGGTTTTGAGACTCGGATGAGTTTGATTTGACTCATCCTAGTCGACTCAAACTCAGTAGCGCCAGATCAGTTAGATACCACGAGTCAACCCTCCTTTATTTTGCATTGCTGTAGATGCCTCTGTTTTACATGTTCCCTGCAGTTCCCTTGGACAAGAAACCACTGCAGGCACCATTGTCTTTGGCAGCTGACCATTTTACTCGCCTCATGAGCAACTAAGTGTAGATACGTGTGGGGCCCACCATAGTTTGTATGTCATCCAAACCATCCAACCATCTCATCACACAGTAAAATTGGATGCTGCTGAATCAGGCAGATCCAACCATCAAGCACGCCCCGTGCGACTTTTGAGGTTTTTGGGTGGTTGGCCATTCTTTCCTACAGTGTGGTCGACCCGTCCGGGGTCACACTATTTAATATCTTTGTATCCTCCAGAATTTTAATCCTTTGGCACAGATTCCACTAATGCCTACTAACCCTTACAAGAGGGAAGGTACCTGCGATGATGATAAACAGATGGCATATATGGATTAGTCACTGTGATTCAATGTAGTGGGATTTGATTGGATCATGTACCATGGTCAAAGATGAGGCCTCTGTAAATGTCGGCCCAATCTCTAACAGCCCAATCTCTAACAACAGCACATGTCTCCATCAAATGATTCAAATCTCGTCACAGTAGGTAACTAGGGATATCCCTGATCGCCACGCAATTGGCATTCCAGGAAAGGGAAGGAGAATGCACTTGTCGGCATTTTGAGTTTGCTCTGTGTGAGCTGGTCATCATGGTTAAAAAGACTGGATGACATGAACCAGATCAGGTCCAACTGAATCCAAGTTGACTTGGACCGACTCACATCAACTGGCCCATGAGCCCAATTTAGGCCCATTCATGTATATTTACAGGCCCACGTATGATCAGATAATTGGACAGAGCTAGGACACCTTCCGACTCATGTGATTTGCAACCAGATGAACTATAATTAGGTTCTCACATGTGTGCCATACACCACAAAACACATCTATCAAACAATCCTGCCCATCAATTAAAGGGCTGTTGTAGATAAAGAAATCGAGGGCATAAGCTGAATGACAACTACATGTATCTTATTTTTCATGCAAACAACCACTACAGTAATACAATATACATCTTCCCAAACAGCATCCAATTGAGTAGAGATGCTATTCAGACTCTCAACTAATGCTAACAAAAGACAGGATACTAACCAAAATCAACCATATCAAATGGTTGTGTCTAGCCAAACACATCAAAATCCAACCCAAAGCAATTGGAATCTAATCGACCCCTAAACATTGTATACCCCACTACCGCACCCGCTTCTACAAATTAGGCGACTCGGGTGCAACTCGTCCGAGTCGACTCGGACCTGGACGTGTCTAATTGGCCATGAGTCAGTACTGAGAACAGAGGATAGCTCCACAGGATTCATCTAAGTCACCACCAACCTGGCCAAGGCACAGCCTGACTCATGAAATAAAGACTCAGTCTGAGTAACTGAGTCATTAAAAAAAAACGGTGCTAATTAGCCAGCACTTCCCAGATCAGTTCAGGGTCGAAAGACGGCATCCGCTCCAGAGAACAATCATCGAATTCTTGGTGGGCCATGGTTGCCGGACCCTCAATTGAAGCGGACAATGAGGATTCGCCGCCCCTGCACCATCCCTCCGGCGACTCCAACTGGTCCACCATTGCCTGGCCTTCATTGGACACAGAAGGCGACGATTCTCCACCCCAACACCACCCATCATGGGACGACTGCGGCATTTCATTGCGCGGCCACCTATCGTCAGATGGTGAAGAAATGGCGGAGCTGCCTTCACTGCTTCTGCTAGCATTAGCTGCTGCCTTCGCTTTCGCTTTCTCCTTCCTTAGTAGTCTCTGGCAAATTGTCTGTATCTTCGCATCAACGGACGATCTCAATGCGTTGAGCCTGGCACTGTCGCCGAAGCTCAGGTGGATCTTGTCCCCTATATGTGGGAAATTCAGGCGAGCGTATTCTCCCCGCAGCCTGTATGCCGCACGATCATAAGCGTATGCGGCCGCCTCCGCCGTATCGTAAGTCCCCAGCCACACTCTCATCCTATTCTGCGGGAGCCGAATCTCAGCCACCCATTTCCCCCAATGCCTCTGCCTCACTCCTCTGTACAGCTTCTTACTCTTACTTGTATTTATACCTGTATTACTATACGCCGTAGATATCCCGGGTACGGATAACGGCCTGCAGCTGACAGAGCCGTTAGGTCTGTTTTCGTCGCTGAACTTCTTCAGCAGATCTCTCTGCCGGAGATAGACGGAAGAGCCTAACGGCTCCGGCACGTGACCCGCGACAGGATTCGTTGGCGGGAAATGGGAGAAGATCGAGTCCAAAGCGTTGGTTCCTCCCGTCGTCAGTATCTCCGACAGGGATGAACGGATGTCAATGTCGCCAGAGAAATAGAACGGCAAGCCGGTTCCCAGAGCTCCAGCCATTTCCGATCGTCGAAAAAAAGTGAATTTTCTGAGAGAAATTGCGGATTGCACGGAGAAAAATATGTGTGCGGGAAAAAGGAATTGAAAAAAAAATCCTTTTTTTTTCCTTTCTGCAAATCGGGTAAGTGAAAAACAAGAAAATGACAGAATTAGAGGAAGAGAAATCAACGGGTGGATGAGCAGAGGGAAGAGAAACGGAGTGTGGATTGGGGGTATTTTTAGAAATTGAAGAATCTTGGAAGAAATTGCAGAAGAGGCGCATAGAAATCTCAGGGAGAGAGAGAGAGAGAGAGAGAGAGAGAGAGTATTTAGAGAGTATGAGATTTTCTGAGTTGCCTTCCTCTACCTCTGCCCGCCCGTATATTTATAGTTGAATCGGCCTTTGGCCTTTCTTCGCTTTGAACTTTTTCGTATTTCCGAAATTAGCCTTGTATCTTGTGGCGGTGGTTGGCTTTTTCAAAAGTTGCAGATTACCAAACGGTCGCACGGGCTTCTTGAAATTACCAAGAGGACCAGGTACGGTTTGCTTCCCCGCTTGTTAGCGGATTAGGTGTTCACCCGGCCTCACCCAACATGATGCGGCACTGCCTGTGGGGCCCACCCTGATGTATGGATTACATATCCATGCAATCTATTTGTTTTCAAAGCTCATTTTATGGTGTAATCCTAAAATTTAAGTAGCTCCAAAACCTAGATGGACCACACCACAGGAAACAATGGTGATCGACCAGGCTTTAGAATTTTTTCATTGGCCAGCATTCAATCACCACTGTTTCTATGGTATGGTCCCCTTGAGATTTGGATCTACTTCATGTTTGTGCTCATGCGATAGGTGGTAGACAATAGTCACGCCTGAATGCCCATAAAATGGACGGTCAGAATAGGAAAAATTAGACAATGGTTCAATCCTGGTTGTTCAATCTTATGTTTCTAGCGATATGACCCAGTTAAGTTTTGAATCTGAATCATTTTTCGATTACATGCTAGATGAGCTGGTGAAACTGATGGACGGAGTGGATTCCACACGGATATCCTGGTGGACCCCACGTAGCTTTCAGTTACGGTAACTCTAATTTACAGCTGAATCCTTCCCTCCAAGGTCACTTTGGTCATTTAAACAGTACGGAGGCTGTCAGGCTATCGACGTGAAAAACAGTTGCTTTTTGATCTGCGAATCTTCCTGGGTTTCGATCTGGCTTTCCGTTCCCTTCCGCTCTAATCTATCTTCGTGGTATGCGGCAAACCCACTTCACCACATCACTCGCAGCACGCTACACTATCTGCAACCGTCCATCCAGTCTCCTACAGTACGGATGATAAGAAAGATGTCGCAATTTCATCCGTCTGATCAGTGGTCCATAAAAAAAAAGATAGTTGAAATCAAAACCATTGAATGGTAAAAAAATCCAGCGAGTAAAACTGAAGAAAAACTTGTACAGATAAATTCAATCATTGAAATAATTTTGAAAATTAAGCCATCCATTGTGGGCCTCATCTAGAAGGACTGACTTGATTGAGACATTAACATGCCACGTGTACTCTTGAGATATCCATGTATCATACTTCCGTAACTTTCGGTTGTACCGTGTGAGATCTCCTCTATTTCTTTTCCTTCTACTCCGCGTGGACCCGGGTCTGTGAATGAAGGCCTTTTCTGCATTGAATCCATAAAGCTACTTTTTTGTTTTGTTAGTCCCAGCTGTAAACACTCCTTTAATTTCCTTCGCCACGTGTCTTTATGCATAAATAAGAATACTCTAGCAGAGTGTGATGGATGATACTCAGGCACGATTTCTTTGAATTACATACGTCGCATAGATGGAATTAAAACTCAACCGTTACATTTATGTACAAGAGTTTATATTGTAATACAAACTACAAATTATGCATATTTTATTAGTTTACTATCAGATTTGTATACATTTATTGGACGGTTAAAAATGAAAATTTACCAATGGTCCACTAATCAGAGGTTATCATTGTAAAACCACTCTAAGTTTTACAGTATAACTTGGAAACAGTGATTTGCATGATCTAGACAGTTTAGTATGGGATAATGTATGCCATGTGCGCTATTTCTAAGTGCATGAGTATTAAGTGTCGGACGCAGCCGGAGTATCAAATAACTCCCAACAAGATGTAAGGAGGTGAGGTTACATGGTGCCGGTACCACCACAACTTGAGGCGGTACCGGGATGATGTCTGGCTCATGTAAATTTTTCATCCAATCTAAACCGTCGATCGTGTTCTTCATTCAATTCTCACCATATAAAAAGAAATAATATGATCTAAAACTTAGATGGTCTAAAATCATGGAATAATGAAAATCAAGGTGAGGACATCTAAATTCACGTGACGTGGCCGAAATAGGATTTTGAATGGCTTCATTGTTTTGTTATCCTTTCATCCTTAGTAGGTTTTATGATATGAATGGATTAGATAGCATATACATAATATTTTGGGCACCGCAAACAGTGGCCAAGGTTTTATTGTTTGGTTGTCTCCCCTCCTCTATGTAGATATACGATTAAATGAGCTCGGCTCGGCTCGGCTTGGCTTGGCTCGTTTATGTCCGCTGAATGTAAAGAAGAAGCTTCGCGTAGGTGGATGGTAACCTAACACACCTGTTATTCCTTCAGCGTCTTTCGTTTTTCGCGAATCTGAAGCCGTGCATAAGATGGACCCGACACGGAAGGTTAATTAGCTGGACGCGGATTAGCTACTGACAGGTTGAGCAGCCAGGCTAGCTACTGAAGTGACGTCACCATGTTTTGTGGGCCCCATCATCATGTATTTATTGTATCCACACTGTCCATCCATTTGGGGAAATCATTTTAGGGCAAGATCCAAAGAATGAGTCAGATCCAAATCTATAGTGGACCCCACCACAGAAAACAGTGGAGATTGAATGCCTACCATTAAAAACTTCTAGGGCCATAGAAGTTTTCGATCAAGCTGATATTTGTGTTTTCCCTTCTTTCATGACTGTGTTAACTTATGAACAGGTTGGACCTCAAATAAACATCATGATAGACCCTAGAAAGGCTTCAACGGTGGGCATTACTCTCTCCACTGTTTTCTGTGGTGGGGTCCACTCAAGCTTTGGATCTTTCTTATTCTTTGCATGATGCCCTAACATGATCTCTCCAAATGGATGGACGGTATGGATACATTACATATATTGTGGTGGGGCTCACAAAACATGGTAACGTAACTTCAGTACCGAGTTTGGCCACTCAACCCGTCAGTAGTAGCTAATCCGCGTCCTGATTAGCTTGCCAAAAACCAGGAAGATATGTTAATCAGGCTGGCGTCATTAGTGCATTGCGTTATACCGTCCACTGCCCATCGATTTCGATGGTGTGAGTAGAGTGGCCTGATTTCAGCACCAGACGATCTCTCCTACTGCTGAGAGCTGCACGGAAAGGCAATAAATAAATAAATAAAGATAAAAATAAAAGGAGGACTATTCTACTCATCCTAGATCAGATTGTAATCTCATTAGATTGGTAATGGGAACCTTTGACTAGGTCCATATTCCACCAACCCTCATTTTGGGCCCCACTGTGTATGTGCCCAAATACAAAAATTCTCGCGGTGTCCTTGAATGTGGACCGCTGCTAATTTTTTTTATTTTTATTTTTTATAAGGCCCATTTAAGAAACCTTATGTTGGAATAACATCCATTCTTTATATGTCTAATGTCAAACCTAATGATCCAAGGAAGTATGAGAAACGGTTTTTTTAGTAAGTTACAAATGTTTTTATGCTATATATGTTTGTTTTTTCGTTTACATATACAATTATAAGTAATATACCCATGTAATTACCACATTAATTTCAAAGTTAATGTTGACATCATAAGCTTGTTTGTTAAACTTCTTATTTCTCAACATTAAAATAGTACAATTTCAATGTATAAAAATCATGGGGCTGACCATGATGTTTGCATCTTATCCATGCCATTTATTTGTTTTGCCAACTCATTTTAGTGCATGAGCTAAAAAATGAGGCAGATTTGAAGCTAAAGTGGACCACACCATAGAAAATGTTAGGAATGTTGGACGTCATTAACCCCCTTGTTTCCTATGGTGTGGTCTACCGTTTTTGCCGCATGACCTAGAATGAGATGATAAAATGGATGGACGACATAAATCACATATATACATTATTGTGGGACCCACAAATTTTGACAATACCTAAGCTTATCAGATTACATGCTTTATGTTGTTGTTTTCAAGGTATAATTATGAATGTATTTCCCTCTTAAACAAATATCCTTCAAAACTAATTAGCCCACTATGATATGTTCATAACATCCATTTTTTCAATTATGCAAACCTCCTCAGGTTCAAACTGGAGCTCAAATATCAACCCAATCATATAAATTATAGTGGGCCACACTTGAGGGAACAATGAAAAATCATGGCTAAGACCTCTGCATTCACTTTCGTACGGCCCACTTGATTTTTGGAACCGATTTTTGCACGTGCACGCACATGCACACGCCTTCACCCTCCTGGGTTTCACCTATTGAAGGGATTGGATGTTCAGTTGTTTTTTGGATGCATCATGCATCATTTTCAGTTGTTTTTTGGATGCATCATGCATCATTAAAAATCTAATTCATTTTAGATCAAACCCTGTGGTCTAGAACACCCGGCCACTTTCAAACGTGTTAGCTATGCTGTTTTTCAGTTAGATCCATGTGATTAGTTGAGGTCTCTACTTGAGCTGGTGAACTAATATCTAATTTTTATAATGCAATCCCTTCCTTCTCATGAGCATGGAATACGTGCACGGCTTCAAACAGACCTCCATGTCTGGTGGCTATCAACATCGCCGTACACTTTGAACGAATCTCATTGTCGTCGAGAAATGATCATGGTAGATCTGGCAATATCTGAAAGGGTTCATGTGCCTGAATTCATGCTGCCTGTTCATCACATCTGGACCTCAACACATAAACGGAAGCGGATTGCGTACTGAGTAAACTCTGTGACGTTCACCTTGATTTTTGTATTTTATCCACTTTTCTCATCCATTTTAACACATAATTTTAAGGCTTGATCCAAAAAATGAAGCATATTCAAAGCTCAATTGGACCACACAATAGGAAACAGTGAGGATTGAGTGTCAACTATTGAAAATTTCTTAAGGGCCATAGAAGCTTTGAATCAAGCTTATATTTGTGTATTTCCTTAATTTAAGTATGTGTGATCTTATGAACAGGTTGGATGATAAATAAACAACACTGTAGGAAAAGTTTCAACAGTGGAAATCAGTCCTCCAATTGTTTCCTATGATATGGTTCACTTTAGCTTTGGACATGCTTCAATTTTTGCCTCAACCCCTAGAATGAGCTTAAGAACAGATGGACCCCATGGATAAGCCACATACATTCACAACAGGCCTAACAAAGTTTACTCAGTACGATAAAAGCTTATGCAATCTGATTTCTAACTTATATAGAGATGGAGCACCTTATGTTTAAGAATGTTTTTGGATTACTACAGTAACATAGCAATGTAGAGCAAAAGGCAAATAGTTGAAAATTGCTAACTGCCAAATCACTGAAATTCTTTAAAATGGCATAAATCAACCGCATACAGTGACGTGCATAGTTTCATGAGCCCCGTTATGCATGTGTTATGCGCACAATGTCATACAGGCGGCCAAGCCTAGCCAAGCCAAGCCAAGCCAAACATTTATTTGAAAGAAAACGTAAAGGAGAGTTATTTGATACTCAGACCACAAATGACAGCTTGATGCACAAGCATTCAAAAATGATACACGTGGCATGAAATAACTCAAATTAAGCCGACAAAATTGTAAAAATCATTGTTTCTAAGTCACTGTTCCAAAATAAGATTAGTTGGACAATCATCGCTTTTGATATTTTAGACACGTTTTTATCGTAGTAAGACTATTGGACGCTTTTCTTATTCAACCCTTCAATAATCATCCACCAATATCAATGTCAAATCATGATTTAACCTAATGTTTAGGTCAGGATACATCCAAAAGTGGCTCTGATTGTTTTACCTGAATTACTTGTAATGAAAGTATGCAATTTCCAAAAAACCCGGCCTATCATCCATCGCACTCTGCCAGAGTATCAAAGTTTTACTCGGTGTACAAATGTTATCATTCTCTGCCGTTGATTCGGTCAGAGCATCAGACAGCACAGCAATCAACTGCTTTATGGCATGATTCAGTGCGATGCTTTCCACTTCTTGAAATAGAAAAGGCAAACCTCACATCATTGGTGGGCCTCACAATGTAACGTGCATTAAAGCCGTAAAGGTGGATAGATAAGCATGAAAAAGGCTATTGTATCACGATCTATACGACGCGACGCAGAAAGGCAAGGGATGCACAAAAAGTCTCTCCAACGCATGTGAACAGTACCTACTTTTCAACCAAGGTCGTGTTAGAGGCTGTGAACCTTTGGCATATATCTCTCCTGAGGCCGACATTGACTGTAGAAATAGTTGATAGTCCGCCAGAGCATGAGGGCCCGTCCGGCCCGCAGGATTAAATGGTATGAAATTGCATTAGATAGGATTGACAAGTTATTCCATGATAACTGTATATTTGGAAATAACATGGTATTTTGGTTGCCCAATCTCCATGTTAGGGGTCACAGTTCTTCTCAACTAAAAACATTGTATTAAGCAAAATCAGATTTGGTGGACAATGGATTTATAATAAACAGATTAAATTCATAACTGATGTCGGTCACTCCACGTGCATGCAACTCAAATGTCAGTGTAAAAGATGCATATGGATGAACTACGTGGATAAAACACATGCATCAATGTGAGGCCCACAAATATAGTGGATTTTAAAATCCATCCATAAATCATATACCAAATGCAATTCCATTCCACCTAATCCCATCCCTTCCCATACCTCCAAATGTCCCATGAAATTTTCACGGGACTAAATGCAATTCCATCTCACTGAATCCCTCCTATGCCCATATACTAAACAGGCCTTGAATATCCATGCTCCTGCACATAGACATTCATCATAATCTAAAAGGTTCAAATTCTTGATGTTAATGTACATGGATCATCATTTGCAAATAAAACTTAGGCGTTGTGTGTTTTCTAATTTATCTTTGTAAATACTTCAAAAATGATAATAATTATCCACACTTGTAATTCCTACACCATTAGCTTACTTTTTGAATATTAAAACAAAAAAAAGATGTGAAAAAATAGGGGCCCAATATGATGTATGTGGCTTATCCACGTCATCCATCTGTTATGCCAACTAAGTTTAGGGCATGAGCTTAGAAAGGAGGTTGATCCAAAGCTCAAGTGGACCACACCAGTATGAGATGATGAGAATTGAATTCTTAATGTTAAAAACTTCTGAGGACACCCTGATCCATAGCTCTAATGATAGACTGAGTGAAGATAACCTCATTTCAACATTGAAGTCTTGGTATTGATTCCCAAGTGGGGGTGGCTAACATTGCGGTGTGACTAACAGCGAGGTGAGTACACTAACCGTAGGGTGTGTACTAACCCAAAAAAAAAAAACTTCCCAAGGTCTTAGGAGTTTTGAATCAAGTTGAGATTTGTGTTTTCCTACTTATACATGTATATGTCTATGTGACCTTATTAATAAGTTAGATGACAAATAAACATCAATGTTGGCCTTGGGAAGGAAATAACTTTCTACCATGTGAATTTTAAGACTACTGTTAATTTCCTATGGTGTGGGCCACTTGAGCTGTGGATCTATCTTATTTTTGGGCTCATATCCTAAAATGTTCTGATAAAATAGATGTACGACATGGATATATCACATACATCATTGTGGGGCCCACAAATATAAGTCATTTTTTTTCTAAATCAGTTTTCAAGGCGGAAATCTCCCTATACAATCAAGCAAGGGTGAGAAATAATAATGAGCCATTTATAGGTATTTGTAATGGAAATGAAAATTTTAAACAACCCATAAGATCACCACATGATTAGCATTAAGCACTTTGAGGGAACTCTATAGGTAGTTTACAAAGTTCTGCATGCATGCAAGCATTCCTCACCTTTAAAATGTAAAAAGATCAAAGACCTTTTTTTTATTAACAGTGGAAAAGTAGCGACCATTCACCTTTGGCCTTTCCATGAATTCTATAACCTGAAAATGTTGGGAAAAACTCTCCAATATTGATTAAGGCTCTCTTGATGGCTGTGATTTTGACCTAGTGCTTATTCACCATAAAACCTACAGATGAATGATCTAGAGCGGTACTAATTGCTCATTATGCTAGTTAGCTGTTCTTTTTTACAACTCATTTAGGGCTTAGGGATTGTTGGGATTACAATTACCATGGTAATTCAGAGGAAAAATGTAATAATTACAAAATTAAACCCCCAACTGTAGATTATCCATCCGCAAGCCTCCTACTAAATGGGAGAAAAGCAAATGACGTCAGCCTTACGTCTTATTATATGCTCGAGGGCATTTCTGTCATGTAAATATTGATAGCTGGCACTCAGTATTTTACACGTGGCACATGTTTGACTCATTCAAACCAAATAATGGGTTAAATTGGAAAAAATAAAATAAAAAAACAATGGTTAAAATTCAATAAACCAATTCTCATCAATCAACGGTTGAAAAAACCTCCAATCAATCTGATCTGGAGCGATGATCACATTAGGGTAATTCCATGGTTTGAATGGCTTGGATTGGATGGCATCTACAGTCCCTGGTGGGCTCCACATGCAGCGCGGGTATAATTACAAATCCGGCGTGCTGCATCGTATTTGCAGAGGGTAATTATGTAATTTGGCATTCTAAAAGGTTTGCTTTGGAAGTATGCGACGGGGTCTTACATGCAGCCGGTGGTCCCAACATAGTGGTCCTGCTTCGCCGTATCTTGATATGACTTGTGTTCAACACACAGACTCCCAGACGGATATGAGTTTTCTCTTCAACCATTGGATATCTGACACGCGTGAGGCCCTATTTCGGGGAATTAAGGCCTATTGTCAACCACGATGTCCACGCTACTGTTAAGTACGGTGTAGGGGCGGTTAGAGGCTGGCCCACCACCTTGCCTCCCTTCTACCCCGGACGCGCATTCCTTTGAGAACTGGTGAACCGACTTTGTGGGGCCCACAGTTTTATATATGTTTCATCCCTGCCATCCCTCCATTTTACTTAGATTATTTTATGGCATGGTCAAAAAATTAGGCAGGACCCAAAGCTAAGTGACGTGAAACTTCTACAGGCTTCAAAATGCTTTGAAAGGTGGACGTCAAATTCCCACTATTTCCTAGGTGTAATTATGCCTTAGATCTACCTTATTTTTTAGCTAATGTCTTAAATAATAAAAATAAATGAATAAACAGAGGGGATAAAACCCTAGAGCAAGAAGTTTTGCATGGAGAAACTAGGTAGACAAGCTATGATATTTGTGGGAAGTCTACCTTGTCCATTCATTTTTCTCCAGCTTTTGCCAGGAGCTAGAAAAAATGAGACAATACACTTTAAAGTAGCTGTACGGATGGACGGGGTATTGCTAAAATATTCTCTGATAACAGTATTTTTGTATTTTCAGTTCATCCCAATAGAAGTGATGATTATGAAAGGTTTGGCTACATATAAACATGACAAAAGACATTTTCTTCTCTATAATGAATGGAAAAGGTGAATCCATATAGTCTGCTCACCCTCAACAGAGAAGGCCTGATTGGTCCTAGCTCAGTCAGCATTGTTGCATTTAATGCAGTCAATACTAACAACATCAGTGCTTAATTGGATTAATAAAGTCGTCAGGCAAACAGAAAAATCCTGTCTAAGGTGAGCAGACCATCCGGACTCTATGACCTATAGAACCCTAACACATGTAATTATCCGCTAGAAGCTCCTACCTATATGCAACTCATGCAGCATAATGTATGTCAGGTCTAATTCCATGGCTTTGCGGTGGATAGACTTTGTTTCAACATTGAGATCATGTGATCAAGTGTCCAAATGGTGCAGATGGGTGTAGAAATAAAAAAGGCAGGAGGTTGAGGTTTTTCTTCCATCTAGCCCATCCAATTATGGTGGACCTTATCAAATGAATGGCCATGATCATCACATGGCGGTGCGGAAGGGTGAAAGCAGCTTTCGGTTCCTCTTTCAATTTATCCCCTCGCGCTTTTCTCCGTTCACATTTCGGATACTGAAGTTAAATGTGTATAGTCGTACCCATATGCGGGTACACGTTTAAATATGAAACACGTGTATGATATTCGAGCTTTTCATATTGTGGGAAATTTCACTGATGAGGTGGGCCACAGCGTACAAACTAATTTGGACATTTTAAAAATTTTCTGGCCATTCATTTTTTTTTATATACTGTTGCCGCGCAACCACTGTAGCTCGCATGATAGACAGCCCAGATCTCACACGCGTGCACAATACGATCATGCACCTGCGTGCGGATGCGTGCACTCCCACACGTGTGGAATTAGCAAACCTCTCGGGTTCCATTCTAGCACCACCTACAAAGATTGTGTTCAAGTGGTATCAGAATCTCGAACGTGTGTGGGTCTGTTCAAGTGGGTCCTGCCATGTGGAAGGCCCGGATCGAGAATCGGGCCGGTCGAATCGTCAGGTGGGCTACACTTGTGCAGGAAGTGTGGAGATAACTGTAATTTTTGGTTGATGAATAATGAACCACTAGGATCACCGTACACACGTGACAAGGGAATGGCACAGAAAGTGGGAATGGACCGGATCTCTTCCCCTTCTTATGTAAAGCTAGTAGTTCTATCATGTGTTAGGTGAGGAGATAAATCTCAGCCATTCATAAGGTGGTACTGAGACGCATCAATCGAGCAAGTCCCTTCGTCAGTTTTGACAGATTTTATACGCTGAATGTGTACAGCTGGAAAGTTTGGCCTATTTAGTGCACATGTGGGCAGACACAGATTGCGTCCTGCGCCTTCCTAGACGGACTCGGTCCAAGGCAGGGGCTCTGTGGGGTCACCATGAAGAATATCATTTTAGTTTATGAACTAAAAAATGAGGTAGATCCAAGGCCCAACTGGGCTATACACTGGGGATTGAACGCCCACCATTGAAAACTTAGTGGTAGCAGCAGAAGTTTTGATCAAGATGATATTTGTGTTTTCCCTTCATCCGGCCCAGGTCAATGTGAACTTATGAACAGGTTGGATGGCAAATAGAAAGGTTTTGGATGGTGAGCGACATGATCACCATTGCTTCCTGTGGTGTGGTTCACTTAAGTTTTGGACCTACTTTTAGGTCATGACCTAAATGATCTAAAACATTAGTTGGACGGCGTGGATGAAATGCATACATTACGGTAAGCCCCAAAGTGCCTGTCTTCCGGGCGGTACGCAGATTAGATACTGACAGGTTTAGGAGCTATCTGGCTATTGAAGTTACGTCACCGGCTTCTATGGCCCCACCGTGATGTATGTGTTGTATCCACACCGTCCATTCATTTGGAGAGATCATTTTAAGGCATGATCTAAAGAATGAGATAGATCCAATTCTCAAGTGGACCCCACCAAAGAAAACCATGGGGACAATGACCAGACTGTTGAAACATTCCTATGGCCCACCATGATGTTTATTTGAGATCCAACCTGTTCATAAGTTCACACATGCATGGAAGAAGGGAAAACAAAAATATCAGCTTGATCGAAAATTTTTGTAGCCCCAAGAAGTTTTTAATGGTAAGAGATCAATCCCCACTGTTTTCTTTGGTGAGGTCCACTTGAGCTTTGTATCTGCCTCATTCTTTGTCTCATGCTATAAAATGATCTCTCCAAATGGATGGACAGTGTGGATACAACACATACATCACAGTGGGGCCACAGAAGTTGGTGACGTCACTTCAGTAGCGAGATAGCTACTCAACCTGTCAGTAGCTAATCCGCGTCGCTTCCAGGCAGGGACAAGACGCATTCCGCGTCCAGCTGGCATGATCTTGAATTTCCACAATATCGTTGGACGGTAGTTCGCAGGCCTCTATAGATAGAGACTACGCTGCAGTTCTCATTTGACGGAAACGGATTGGCTAATCACCCTGCCACCGTCAATGGCTAGCGGTCGGTGCTATGTGGTTCTTGCCATGATGTAAGTGTTTCATCCATGCCGTCCATCCATTTTCCCATATCATTTTATGGTGTTAGACCAAAAATAGATCCAAAACCTAATTGGACTACACAGTATTGATTGAACGTACATCATTAAAAACTTCTTGGTGGCCACAAAAGTTTTGAATCAAGCTGATATTTTTTTTTCCCTTTCATTCAAGTCTGGATGACTTAATCAACAGTTTGGATGTCAAATAAACATTACAGTGGGCCTTAGGAGGCTTTTAATGGGACATTCAATCACTACTGGTTTCCCGTGGTGTGGTCCACCTGAGATTTGGATCTACCTCATTTTTGGATTTAAGCTCTAAAATGATCTGTAACAATGGATGGACAGTGTGGATAAAACACACACATCATGGTGGGCCCACACAGCACCGATGAATACCCACCTAGCTAGTGGCAGCGTCACTAGCCAAACTACTGTACACGTGGCAACTTGTGGACCACCATGTGGTGAATTCACCAGTAGGCCAAAACTCAGAGCGACCGGATAACTCTGACCATCCAGCTGCTGCCAGTTTTGGTGGATGAATATAAACCATTGCTCTAAGTCACTAGCCGTTCCCTTTTGTGGGCGCCTGATCGGATGGCTGCCAAAGTTCAAATCCTCTTGTGTGGTCCACCAAGTAGGGCTCTCAATGGGTCAGACCTGGATCGGATTCAGTTGGATATGGCTCCAAGTTTGAATATCTGTAGACGGATTGGAATACAACTGAGATCCAAAAGGTAATATCCATGTCTGATCCATTTAAAAATAGTTACATCCATTTCCCATCCAAAATCTATATAATCATCGGGATTCCGGATTAGATCTAAGTACGAATCCACCCCATTACAAATCTAAAAATTTATATAATATAATATATTTAATTTAGTAGTAAAATGATGCAAATCCCATTATTTACTGTGATATGGTCAACCTAAGGGTAGCATGTCTCAAAATTGAGACATGGCCTAAAATATTTTGGAAAGCGGATGACCAATACGAATATAACATATAAAGTAAGGTGACAATGAGTCGGATCGAATTTGATCAGTAAGGTGACAATGAGTCGGATTTGGACCGAATTCTGATCGAATTCGGATATGTTTATGTGAATCCAAATTCGGTCCATTTAAGTAATCGGACCTATTTTAAGATCCAAATCTGGTCCATTTAAATAATCAAACCTATTTTAAGATCCAAATACACATAATCGGAACGAATCTATCTTGGATCTTACCTGCTCCATTAAGAGCCCTACCAGCAAGACCTCAGGCTTGATCACGAGACGTGGTTAGTTAAGTCCAGCTGGGTTACTAGTCTGGACTAAAATTTAATACCCGACCAGATCCGACAGACATTGGAATCTAGTCCGAGTAGGAATTATGACGGAGAGGCTCAAATTCTTGCAGAGGTGGTCCCACCCATTAATATCCTCGTATCGGATTTCAGAGAGAACTTATTTGTAGGAAGAAAAAACACTTTCTACGACTTTGCTTGTGGGGCCCATTGTGGTTTTTCTAAGGATTCAATTCATCTGGAAGGGTTGCCCCATCAAGAAAGTTGGATGCCATAAAAATTAATCCGATATAAACATCACATTGGCCACCATTTGATTTTGAAAGTTTTTGGGTGGATGTCCATTGGTTTCTACCGTGTGGCCTACCTACTGATTGTATAGACCTGATTTTTAGGGCATTCTACAATCATGGTGGGACCCAATTGATGTGCCGGTTGGATGAGATACACATAGCAGAGTGGACCTCTCGCAGAATTGGAAGCCCTGTTATAAGGGATTACATAAAGAACCTACAAACGACGTAATGAGCTGATATAACTGAAATTGTGCCAGTTATGTCTTTTGATTTATTTTAAGTATATATAGTGGTCCACAACCTGACCACATCATTGACACAATCTTGTACAAGTTCTGGTCTATACATTTAATTATGATTAAATGTCCCACATGTATGACAGATGTCAATAATGCCCTTAAAACCCTAAATGGGCTGGCTGGACCAGGCTTAGGCCTAGCTTACAGGTTCCTAGACATAGCCCGAGCTTCACCCGATTAGTAAATAGCCCAAAATAGGCCTATGTTAAAGAATTATTCGTTTTCTTAAGAGAGTGAGATTTTGTTTTTGTTTTTGTTTTTTTTTCCTCTTGAGGGAAAGGGGGGTTTCTGGTATGCATGAGAAAGTGATTCTTGAGTTTAATTTTCTCTTATTCTTGTCTCTTTTCTTCTTCTTTTAGATTCATTGATTGGGTTGTTTGGATTGGCTTATATACTTTTGCCGGCATCCCTTATGTTTATGAAAATTCTTACATGATTTACTTAACTATGAGAGTTCTGCATAGGACCCATTTTGTATGATGCATTGGTTTAAGCCTTCTAATAAGTTTTTTTTTTTTTTTCTTCTTTTTCCACATGCTCTCACACACCCTACACATGCCTGTGCACCCACACCACAATGGGTGCTCGAACCTATTACCTCATGTCGAAACTCTTATGAGTCTACTACTAGGCCATAGGGTTGTAGGCACCAATAAATAACCAACATGAAATAGTAAAAAAGATAAAGAGCATTAGCTTCTATTCAATTAACAAAAGTAAAAATTCTCTCAACTAGGAACTTCAAATGGGAGATATTTGTTAGTGCCAAGGTCATCAGCTTTAAGTTGTATCACACTTCTAATTTAGATTATTAAATCATGGGGCTCACTAATTGAAATTGAAAACTCAAACATATAATTGGTTCTAATTTTTAAATGTAGGATGATATTTTTAAATTTTGGATTTTAAATTTTATAACATTAAAGGAATGTCCAAGGCTCTCTCTACACTCTTGTGTTAAACCTCTACTTATGGGATATGATCAATTTATGAGGAGGAACTAGGGCTTTAAGGAGACATCAATTATGATACTCCATCATGTTGAAATTGATGTCTTCAATTTGCACAAGAATAGGGGAGTTTGGTCAATTGACCCCCTGACTCGATCGATCGAATCTCCTCGATTTTATTTCGAATTATTGTTGAAACTCTCTAGACATTATTTTGCAAGTTCGGTTGATCGATCAACTAATTGATTAATGGCTCTCGATCAACCAAGCAATTGGCGGTGTGCGCTATTTTGCACGGTTTGCGTATTTTGTTTTTAATTCAGTTTAATACTATAGAAGCGGGTATAATGCGGGATTAGGGTATCTTAAGATGTAAGGGTTTAGAGGATTTTAAGAGGGAGTTTTTCTCCGGGGTTTTGATTTGATAAGTGATTCATCTCTTGTAACTTCATTTTCATAGTAGAATTATCGCTTTGTGCCGTGGATTTTTCTTGTAAGAGTTTTTCCACGTAAAATACATGTGTTCTTTGGTTGGATTTGTTTATGACATTGTAATTTTCTTATTTGATTCTTCTTTGAGTTGTGTTCATGGTCCCAACACATTACCATATGGTCTTCCATATGCTCCGCTACATTCGGGGCCTGTTTGGATGGAAGGAATTGTTGGAAATTCGGTTAACGGAAGCACTGAAGAGAATCAAACAACCACCACACGGCTACACAAGCAATCAACATAAGACAAACTGATTTTTTCGTGATAAACCCTTGCGGAAAAAACCATGGCACAAAGCGACACCTCCACTATGAATCTCAGATGATTACAAAGCTAATCTACCCACAAGTAAATCACAAAGATGAACAAAACTTCCTCAAACCTCACAAATCACTCCTCTAAACCCTAAACTCGTGTTTGGATTCCTTGGACGTGATTAGGATACCTCTAAATCTGGTTATGAGGAGTTTATATAGACCTTCGACCCAAAATAGAAACATACTACACGAAACCTGCGAAAGAAAAAATATCTTCTGCACGTCGACCCGTAAAAACACTCCAGCGAGTTTATGCCAAAAATGTGTCTTGCTGCCACATAATTCGACCGGTCGGAGTCTCCTGCAGACCGGCCAGCCGACCGGTCCAAGACCCCCATAAAATTGTCTAGAGCCCGCTATGACATTCTGTACACAACAAATTGCATAGTTTTGAGGCCTCTCCAACAAGAATCCATG
Source organism: Liriodendron chinense (assembly GCA_003013855.2). Lineage (NCBI taxonomy): Eukaryota > Viridiplantae > Streptophyta > Magnoliopsida > Magnoliales > Magnoliaceae > Liriodendron > Liriodendron chinense. The sequence goes on along the minus strand of PVNU02003569.1, from coordinate 251,377 downwards.
GTAATGGATTGTAAAAATTTCATTATTTCTCCTTATCACCAATTGGAAACACCATGCTGTCAAATAATAAGAATCCATTCGAATGTAGTGGGCAGAGGTGCTTTGATGTGGCATAGTTTCGTAGGGCCCACTATGATATATGTGTTATATCTACACTGTTCATTCATTTTGTAAGAGCATTTTACGGAAAAAAAAATTAGCCACATCTAAAGTGAAAATTGACCACACCACAAAAGCAATTGAGATTAAACATCTGCAATTAAAAAGCTCCTGTGGCCCACAAAAGTGTTGGATGAAGATAATATTTAGGGTCATGCCCTAAAATGATATTGAAAAATGGATGGAAGGTGTGGATATAACACATATTAGGCGTGTTGTATCCACATGTGTCTATTCAATGGATTACATTACAAGCATATAAAAAAAAATCAAATTCTTGGAGTGGAATTGGTATCACATCCAGCTTTATTTCTAACTATTATGGTAGTCTGTAGACACCCCACCTTCGGCTACACTGTTGGTAGAGATAGCTGGATGAATGGAGCATCATACCCCCAAATCCCAAGTCCAAACTCAGCCAAACTCACCCTTGTAAGCCCCATTCCATAGCCCAGTTCAAGCCTGAACCCAGTCAACCCAGTCCTAAACATCAGCCTGAAAAACCCCCCATAAGAAGACCAGTAAAAAAATCCTTAAAAAAGTCAAACTCACTGAGTCAACCCGCTGAGTCAACCCGCTGAGTCAACTCATCGAGTCAAAACACCGAGTCAACCCGTCGAGTCAACCCGCTGAGTCAAATCACCGAGTCAAACCGCTGAGTCAACTCACTAAGTCAACCCACCGAGCCAAACAGCAGCCCCGAGGGAGCGACCGTACCTTGCTGGAAATCGAGAAACGGCCGTACGGGCGGCCCATAGCAGGCTGCCCAAAAATATTTACGAGCTCTGCCACTGCCCGCTGCTATAAATACCTCCCTCCCCTTCTCATTTCAGCAATCCACTTCCCTCTCTTCAGTCCGAGTGCGATCCGTCCCTCTATACTTTAGCCCATTCCTCCACCAAGGAGAGCCCGAGTGAGGAGATCTAGCCCTGGTCCAGCCCAGCCTGACCATTGGTCCAAGTCTCCCAAGCCATACAAGTCTTGATCCAGCCACTCGAAGCCAACCCTTGCGACACCTCCGTCCATCCAGCTGCTCTTTTTCCATCATCATCCCATTTGCAACTAGCATAAGTGCAACATTTACTTTTCTTCCAACCCCCCTGCTTCACTGTAAGCACCTTGATTATTCAAGCACACTGCATATGTCTTAAATTAAGCACCTGTCAGTTCGAGCTATGCTCTGGGCTTGCCCGTTGTTGGAACCTGCCCATCAGAAACTCTTACTGTTCAGACCTGCATTCATGCTTCATTATGAAGCACCTTGATTATCCAAGTACACTGCATACGTCTTATATTAAGCACCTGTCAGTTCGAGCGTACGCTCTGGGCTTGCCCGTTGTTGGAACCTGCCCATCAGAAACTCTTACTGTTCAGACCCGCATTCATGCATCATATCATCTATGAGAATGTACAAGGATTAAAACAGACTTTCAAGAATTAGTTCGATTCTGTGAAGTAGAGACCGTACTTCGGTACGGGCAGTGTGTGGGGTGCTTAACCTCTTCCCACCCTGTAACCGTGATCCCTTACCTCGAATCTCTGGCCGCAGATCAAAAGGAGTCATTTTAGAGGAAGGAATCTTCGGATCCCCTTCTCTAACGTTTCTACGGGGTCTAGCCGACTGTAGATTCGAAATAATTGGCTAGTGGCGACTCTGGTCTTATATAAACTCACTTGAACACATCCGGCTTAACACGACAACCAAACAAAGCCCTCGAAAAAGAGGCAAGCCAGTGGCACAAACGGCGATTTCGCACTCACGCATCCTCCTCTCCTTCTTTTCCCGAAAGGGGAAGGGACGAGAACGTCGTGTGGGGAGCGCGGAAACGGCGAGGGTCCACATAGTCATAATCATTACTTATTTATAGTTAATCACAACAAATTATAGTGCATTCCTTTCATCCAAATAGGCCCTAGAAGTCTTTGATCCCATCTTATCATATGAACTTTTATTTGATCCATGTTGGATTTTTATGAAATGCAATAGAATTTAAGATACTTTTGAAAGATATAAACATTAATAACCTTAGGAACCCCATCTTTAATAATTTCAGTTTTTACAAAATTTGAAAATTAGATCAATGATTTAGTTGTTACTTGAATTAGCACGCAATGTAAAAATATGATGATTGCTAATGATGGTTTTCTGAAGTAGAAAGTCTCTTCTTAATCTATTGTAGTTAGAAAGAGAATAAAGAACTACTTGCATTAGCCTCGGGGTAAGGTTGAGGGAGTGTGAAGTGGACCTCACATATCCACAAATGTTATGGAGATGGATGAGAGAGATGAGAAGGAATCTCATCCTCTCTCTTCGCTTTCTCTCCCTTCAATTCACATGGGGGAATGGGTCGTTAAATTCTGTGGAGTGGAATTTTATTTATAAGGAGGGATTGGAGTTATAGAGGTGCATAACTTATTATGCTCCACCACATTAGAGATTTTCATATGCTCACATCATTGGAATCCTGTGGACTCATCTTATCCACACGTGTATTTATGATTTAATAATTCCATTGCCATGGCCATTTACTAAAGACCCATAGGCCATAGCTTAGACTGCTCAAGTGGTGAATCATTAGTTCAAGATTATCATTAACTATAATTAAACTAATTTTAACCATGAAAACAAAACTTTAATGATTGAATACCTTTGTAAAGCTTTTTAAAATCATTTAAGCGCTTGGCTGAGTAGAAAAATTGCTTGATAAATTTGATATTTGCAATCAACGCCAAAAATACGATCCTAAGAAACCAATGGATCCTTTGTTAACTGATGCAAGGATCTAAGGACCCTGATAAATACACCCAACCACACCTACTTTTATTTACCACATGATAGCTTCATAAAGAATATTGAAACACATATATATAATTAAATCCCAACTCTCATAAGTTCTCATATCTAAAGGATTAATAAATTTTCAATGCATCATCAAGTCTAATAAGTAAATAGGTCTCTAGATTAGTGACTTGAACTTGATTCACTATTGTAAGTGCTTAAAATGTCTAAGAAAATCTTGTACTCATTGCACATTTACACTCCTATATAAGATAATGCAAAGGTATATCAATACCGAATTTACCCAATGGTGGAGACCTTCCATCTTAACTTATCAGTAGTTTCCTCAGATATGATGGCTACATATAAAGAAATATACCTACATATTCATCCTAAATCCTTCATAGTAGTTATCATATTATAGAAAATTGGATTACATTTATTCCTAGCAAATGACCATTGTGTTCGCTGTCAGATTTTTAGATACAATCAGTGGAATTAATCTCATTTAAAAACCCATGTCTACATACGATTTTAATTTTTATGATACTCACATGTTAACCATAATGTTCACCTAGGACTTATGGTTGTAATGATCTACAACTAATAGACTCTACATCACATCCACATCGCTTGTAGATAAGACTAGGATTAGTTTTCAAGGGATAGCTCCAGGAAGCACAGTTTCAGCCAAGCATTTCTAATTCTAGGGCTTCTATCATCAACTTGTCATTTTGTACAATTAGCACCCATGGTACCGAAAAATCTAGACAATTGATTTATTTGGGCCTCACAAGTGACCCTAATATCCACTTCACAAGTCAAGTCCTAATCTGCTTATCGTAGATGCAAATGGACGGCGAAGAAAAATAATGCATCAATAGCCCACATCCAACCGAAAAGACAAAATTCCAAGGTGTGGGATCTAGGATCTTCCAAATCTGAGAAGTTTTAACACCATGGTCCATCTACAATGGGTCCCACCTGACAAACGGGTCTGATCACTGAACAACGGGTCCCACTTGTGCAAGCTAAAAACGCGAGTACGCTAAGTATCTCGTGTACATCTCGCATAGCTGGACACCTCTCAACAGCTCCGAGTCAGCTCGCTACTACTGCCGTGTCAAACATGCCTCTTGCACAAAAAGCACAAATGATACTTTGGTACTCGCTCGACTGTATCTTCAAACTGTACTTCTCAGCTGCACACGTGGAAATAAGGAACACAAGTGAAGGACTAGAGCCCAGCATCAGGGAGTCCCTGTGCCGTACGTGAACGCCGTGACTGAATAAACGATTATTAGGTAGGCCCCATACATACGAATTACACAGACCGTTCATTTATTTCTACACATCTGGCCATGCGGTGATCACATCAGTCTCATTCTGGAGACTAGAGTGCATCTGACGTGGCTGAATTTGATTGGGCCAGTTCACATAAGACGGTCGAGTACCACCTGAACGAATCACTTTCAAACGAGAGTGGATTCAGTCAAATTGGGGCCCACCTTGACGTATGTGTTGCATATCCATGCTGTACATTCGTTTTCCAGCTCATTTTAAGGATGTGACCCCAAATCTGAAACAGATCCAAATTTCAGGTAGACCACACCACAGAAACCGTGGCTATTGAATGGCTATCATTAAAAACCTCCTAATATATTTGGTAATGTTTATTTAAATTGCCATCCAATTGATAAGGTCAAACTGATATAGATGAAGGGAAAACACAAATATAAGGCTGATCCAAAACTTTTGTGGCCCACAAGACGTTTTTAATGGTCAATCACCACTGTTTCCTGTGGTGTGGTCCACCTGAGATTTGAATCTGCTTCAATTTTGAGCCCACCTCTTGAACTGAGCTGGAAAAAAGAAAAAAAAAATGGACAACATGAATTTACAACACATACATCAAGGAGGGCTTCATGACCACTGCCTGAATGACTTGAACTTGGTCAGCACTACCTGGTTGATTCCCCTCTCCCTTCAAACCAATGCGGATTTCCCTACTCCAGGAGCTTTGAGTGGCCACTATGATGTATGGGTTTTATCCACATGGTCCATTCATTTTTCCTTATCATCTCAGGACATAGGCCCAAAATGAGGCAGATCCAAGGTATAGGTGGACCACAAAATCAGGATTAAATTCTCACCTTTGAAAACTTCCTAGTGGCCACAAAAGTTTTGGATCGAGCTGATATTTGTGTTTTCCCTTCATCCAAGTCTATGTAACTTTATAAGTAGGTCGGATGAAAAATAATAAGCCTGGCAAAATTCCTCACAACTTGTTACCCGTATGAAATCCGTACGAAAAAATCAGTGTTAGGATCCAGCCTTATCGTGTTGGGTCACTAACGGGTTAACCCATTAAGACCCGTTAACATAACGAGTTAGGACAGTGTTTCACCCGTGAATCCGTTTAACCCTTTAACATAATGGTCTAGATCACCTAACCACGGCCCACCTATGAACCTTGGCACTCCATCATATGCAATATTGCAATGCATAAGTGATTGATCCTCTTTATCTCACTAGTGAATCCTATTATTTTTTGTGATAGAATGGGCCCACTAGGTAGACCACAACTATATGTTGGGTTAGACTATTAGTTGTCCTCATCAACAGTGTGGCCATCTGATGAGTAGACTGGCTTAACTGGTTAAATGAGTTGGGTTACGGGTAACCCGTTAAATTAACAAATATGTTTGGGTTTCTAGATTTCAACCCTTTAGTTAACGGGCTGGGTTTGGGTGAGCATATTTTTGACACGACACAAACACGACACGAAACGAACATGGTTCAACACGACCCATTGCCAAGCCTAGCAAATAAACATCACAGTAGACCCTAGGAAAGTTTCAATGGTGAAAATCACTACCACAACTGTTTTCTGTGGTGTGGTCCACCTGTCTTGGATCTGCCTCATTTTTGTGCCTGTATACTGAAATGATAAGGAGAAATGGATGGATGGTGTGGATAAAACTCATACATCATGGTGGGCACTCAAAGCTCCCAGCAGGGGGGGGGGGGGTATGACGCAATCCGCATCCCTTTTAAACATGCTTTGTATGGCCCCATCTTTAAAAGCATCTTGTGACCTAATTAAATCTCACCACATTAGGGTCCCATCGAATTTGGTATTCCTCCCACCTCACCATATCTAATTCCCACTGACAAGCTTTGATCTAATTGCCAACTAATGACTAACCACCAGGTGTGGAAGAGCGCTTCTTTCTTTCTTTCTTTTTTCCAAACAAACATGTAATGAAATTACTAAAACTTACTACCTTGTATGGCCTAGTTGGTGCCTAAGGAATTCGTCCCATAATTTTTATGTTTCTGAAGAATGTTTGAACTATCCTATAATTCTTTGGGAAATAATTATATTTTGTTTAGTTGATATAGTGGGTTTTCTAGAGAAATTTAAAAGAAGTTTAAAATTTTCTATAACCTTTTAGATTTTCCATTTCCCATCTACGAAATTTCTAGAGCATTTTTGGATATGTTAAATTCAAAGAAAGAAAGAAAAAAAAATATATAATCAACAAAAAAACTATTGAAACATCATGTCCAATTTCCAGTATTTGGGGAAAAAAAAAAAAAGAATTAAGAGTATAAGATCCTATGAAATGGTCCATGTGAGAGAGTTTTCTTCTGCGCCCCCACATTCACGGTATTGTCCATTGCATAAACGGTTTGGATCGATGAAACATGGTCCCATGTCCAAAGGAGCTGGTGGAACCAGTTTCTCTCCATAATAATATTCTGGCAAACTGGTCATTTGGGTCCATCCATATGGTTGCCCTGCATGTAGATTGCAAATATTTCTAAATGGAGAATGATCACAGATGCTTACAGTACATTCAAGCTGTGTGAGGCCCACCCATGATGTGCCTGCGGAATCCAAGCTGTGCATTTGGTGTGCCTCGAAATTTTGATCTTGCATCTCCATAATCATCCTCATCCAAAACTATGGAGGAATATTTTGTTATGGGTAGATTTGGGCTAAGCTCAAAGGAGCAGTCGGCCACAAGTACAATCATGGATCGAGTATTTAGGACCGAAAGCTAAGTCCGCATCGGCCTACTCGGCCTTGGCCCACTTGGCCTACACTCACTCGGCCTCGGCATCTGGGATGTGATTGTTCGTTATTCAACTTAGACTTGGGCATTCGGCCTTAGCCTACTCGGCATCAAAACTCAGCCGAGTATGTTCCGCACTGCCATAAATGCACAGAGGAATCAAGAGCAAACCCAAAAGATAAAGATAAGATATGGCTTATCTCGAATAATCCGTTGAGATAAGGATTATCCAACCTTATCAAAATTTATAATGGGCAAAATCTAGATTTGCCGCCATAATCCATGTCACGGCCGAAGGTATGCAATCGACTACTATTAAAACTCCTACAAGCTTTTTTCTCAGTATCCGGGGCAACTGATCGCGGTCCTAACCTTTCTTGGTGATTGCAAATCCTTGATCCAGTCCATTCATTATCATCCTTAGATTTGACGACGAAGAAATTAGTTGGTCCCTAATCAACATCTGCTATATATCATTTTTAGCGTTAACATACTTCAAAGAGCATCTCATCCAAAACTATGGAGGAATGTATCACAGAGATCAATGTACTATCCCACCTACCTAGATACTCAAGTGTTGTGGCCCGCTTAAGTTTTAGAATGGCATGAGTTTTGGTGTGCTAATTCAACGCATGAGGTAGCACTTTTTATTATTATTTATTATTTATTTTTACAGACACTTCACATGGACACTGAACCCATGACCACAGTATTGAAATGCAGTGCATCTACCACTGAGCCATGCATCAAGACCCATGAGGGTAGCATTTATAATGGGTAGTCATGGATCAGGCCGAATTTTAGGATCTATGTCTAAAATACATTTAATGAACGGTTATGATTTTATTAACACCTAGTGCTGAGTCCACACATGATTCTAACCATTCAAAAAACAAGAAGTGAAATAAAAAATGATGGAAAGGATTGCTTGATAGGAGTGATTTGACTTTTTAGTAAACTCGTCATCTACATGTGGATTGCCTGGTTATATAAGTCTCCTGTAACTGATGACGACGCGGCCCTATAATAACAAGGTAGAAGCAGTTGTTAGATGCGGTCATGCCCTTTCTCTCACCAATAATTGCTTGTAACAATGGGTTGCAAAAGCTAGTTGTAGCCATGACATAGCCTAATAAAAAAAGCATCACATGCACGTGTAGAAGATAAAGTCAGAGGTAAAAAGAGTTAAAATAAAGTTCTTTAGTCTCACGTGTTACTGGTCCACGTTGAGATTATAGGAACCTCGACTTTAGTGTTGAAATTCTTGCAAGCTACCTCTAAGCCTCATAAGGATTCACTTTTAGGACCTGTTTGAAATGAAGTAATTCATGTGATTTCTAGTATATTTTATTCATTTTAGCATTAGTTACTTAAATGTGAATTTTTAAGGGAAAAGTTCTTATATAACTGCGACAATAATTTTTAGGTACGGAAAATGAGATGGGATGAGTATGTGGTTTATCCACGCCATCCATTTATTTGGCCTTGGCCAAAGACTCTGACATGTCTAAAGAATGTGGCAGATCCAAAGCTCAAGTGGACCACACCATAGGAAGAACATTTAAATGGCTAGCATTCAACCTCCATTATTTTCTATAGTGTTGTCCACTCGGGCTTTGGATCTGCGTCATTTTTTAGCCCATGCACTAAAAATATTTACACTAATGAATGGACCATTATTTTTTTGTAGTGTGGTCCACTTAAGCTTTGAATCTGCATCATTTTTAGCGCATGCCCTAAAATGATCCACACTAATGAATGGATGGCATGGATATAACAGATATCTCATGGTGGTGTCCTTGAAGTTTTGGCTTCTAAGAACTTGTTATTTCATGAGGGGACTTTCAAACACCTTTGGTTTTTCAGAAATCCACCCTGTTCATTCGTTTCCCAATATCATTTTAGGATGTGGGACCATAAATGAGATGGATACAAGACTCAAGTGGGCCTCACGAAAGGAAAAGGTGGTTGGGAAAATTTCTACTGTTGGAACCTTCCTAGGTTCGACAGTACTGATGTTTATATACCAACTATACTGTCTATCATGTCATTCCTACTGGGAGATTATTAGCCTGATTCGAAACTTCAATGCCATAAGAATATTTCAACTGTAGACTTGTAGACTTTTAATCCTCACATTTTCTGCCCACTTAAGTCTTAGATCCAACTCATTTTTTGTCCCACACCCTAAAATGAGCTCAGAAAACGAATAAACGAGGTGGATTTCTGACAAACATCACGGTGGGCCCCACCTATGTTCTTAGCACAGGAACTTCCCGTGAAAGGCTTTCACAGGAAATCTGCATCCAATTACAATTCCCCACATTTATGACTTTTATGGGAGAAATTATATAAAAATAAATGTAAATACATCCAATACCCTTTTCAATGCATGCCTATGGATGATAAACACGCGGCATTTTCTCATTGATAGGAATTTGAAGTGATTCTTATATGGCGGTGACTTTGCCACGTTCGATGAGACTAGGTGGACGCAAATTTGTGCCACGTTCGATGAGACTAGCTAGGAAGCTAGGTAGGGCCACCGTGATGTTTGTGAGTAAAATGAATGGAATCTAAGACTCAGTGGGCCAAAAAGTTAGGATTGAACGTACACAGTAGAAATATTAACAAGGCCATAGAAATTTTGAATTAGGTTAATATTTGTGTTTTCAGCTCATCCAGTAGGAATGACACTGAACGATGATACTAGGGAGGTTTCAACACTAGGAATTTCCCTACCCATTTTTTCTTTTAGTGCGGACCACTTGAGTCTTGGATCTGAATCATTTTCGGTTGCATGTCCTAAAATTATATAATAATAAAAAATGGATGAACTGGATGGATTTCTCACAAACATCACGGTGGGCCCACCTAGGTTCCCAGCACAGGAACTTTGCCTTTCGCGGAAAATCTGCGACCAGATTAGGTGTCCAACTAAATGGGAGTATATGATTACCATGGTGCCACGTTTCCGCTGGAGATGTGGCTTTACCACATTGGGTACTTTCCTGGTCTACCATATCAATCTCTTGACTAGCCATCCAACTCTTTTGGGTTTCAAATTTTCAAAGGATACTGACAGGGCAATTGACTATTGCTATCCTTTTGAGAATGGTCGGTTTGGCCGCTTTCCCGCGTTGTCGACAAAAAGTGGCTCATTGGACTTTCGTCATATATCTCGAATTCGTTTCACTTTGAGACCATTTCTAAGCCGACACCACCTACACTATCCAAGCCATTATTCAGGTGGGCCTCACCCTGTAGATGTCTTTGACCAAAGTTAAAAGGTAGCCTGATCAGCAAGTGTGTCATGACATTAGAAATAGAAATAGGTGAATGGTTAGAAAACTTCGCCCAGTTATCTCACAACCGTACATCTGTTAAGTTAATTGTGGCCCACTAGAGACTAGTGGACCGATGTGGCTTAGCTAAGCTCTACATTGCAGGTGATGGTAGCATGAGTTTGTGCATATTCACAGTTTAAAAGCTTGGCTCACCTCACACCCAGATTCATAGCTCAAGTAGTAAACCAAGTGAAGATAGCCTCGTTTCAACACTGAGGTCATGGTATCGACTCTCAAAGTGGGGGTGACTAACATTGCAGTGTGACTAACAGAGTGGGGTGTGTATATTAACACAAAAAAAGAAGAAAAACGCACGGGTCACCTTTAAGACAAGCTAGTATTGAGTAGAGTCTAGCATGAGTCTCTTAGGACCTTGTTTGTGTACCACCAAATGAGTTACTGTTTTTCCTTACAGTAGTAGATAAGTAAATTATTTGAGATAAGTTTGGTTTATGATCACTTATAAGTAATTTTTTTTCTTTTTTTTTTTTTTTTAAAGTCACTTAAATCACTTCAGTTTAATAAGTAGAATTCACTATAAGCTATTCAAGCATGAGTGGCTTAAGTAACTTAAGATCCAAATGCCCCCTTGAGATTTCATCAAGTTGAGTTGACTCTGCCAAATTTTGAGTCTAGTCACTGGGTTTTAGAACTGCAGTTTACACGTTTTTAATATAAGTTGGTTAAGACATCTGATTGAGTAATTTGTGATGTAGAGTAAGTTTTAAAACAAGCTAGCCAACTGCTTACTAGTTGATTTAAAAGACTAGATTTTAGTTTAGAGAGAATGCGGATTGCCTGCAACCCCCCATCAGAAGCTAGGTGGGTCCCACCATAATGTTTGTCAGAAATCCACCCCATCCATCCATTTTGCTAGCTCATTGCTGTTAATAGCACCATCAATCTAAACTGCTCATTAGTTCTTTTTAACTTTCTAAATTCACTTATACTTGGTGATTTTCATAGACATTTGATTAGCGTAAAATCTAGAACATGACCGGCTCTGATGATATGACCATATCAGCTGGCATCTGGGTCTTTATCGGGTGACGTGACAAAGGCCAGACAAATTGTTGCTATGGCATGGTGAATTGTAAGTTGAAAAGGCTTGGGGGGCCTGGGATAGTCATAAGGGATGATTAAATAGCTCAATCATGGAGGCAACGGCCTTGTGTCCTAGAGATCTACACCGTCCATGAGGTGTGTGTGGGAGTAGCCTTCAAACTGTGCACGGTTTGGGTGCTCAGATCGGTTGGGGGACCGGTTTGACAGTTTGATCTAGATGCACAATGAGGCCGTTGGACAAATTTCATGTGGCTTAGACTAGTCAAGCGACTGGTCTGCAGGGGGCTCTGACCGGTAGGTGGTGAGGCCGAGCGTGATAAATAGTTTCCTATTGCAAGTCAATATCTTGCGCGGTTTTGCGCAAGAGGTTTCTAATTTCAATTTTACACCTATAAAATGGGTGTAATGCGGGATTAAGAGTTTTGTCATTAGGGCCATGTTTCCTAGAGGGATTGAGAGTGTTCTAGGGCAAGAGAAAAAGTTTGGGGAAAGCTTGGGATTCTCTAGGATGAGAAAAATGATTGTACTTGTCCGTCTCATGTGTGAATAAGCTTTAGATAGCTCAGGAATTTTTCTCGTGGGCTGTGATTTGGGTTTTTGTTTCTTCATTCTTTGTAAACTTCTGTTAATCATAGTGGATCGTTTTGTGCCATGATTTTTTACCCGTTGAGGGGTTTTTCCACGTAAATCGAATTGTCTCTTATAATTGAATGCTTGTGTGGTGTGATTGCATTGTGCTTCTCATTTGATCGCATATTCTGCTGTGTGTGTTGTTCGGCTTCCGCTTCTACTGTCGACGCTCCTATTCCCAATAATGTGCTCCGTGTTTGTCACTCTTCTAAAAAATCAGGCCGATCCAAACATTAGCCACGCCACACCACAGGGGAATCCAACCAATTTATCTAACATGCCTCACCTAGATAAAGGATGCCCGGTGAGTAGTAGAGGTTTTAGGCATGATTTTACATTGTTGATTGGATGCCTTCATCAATAGGATTTTTCGGTCTATGAAAGGTTTGGTCGATCCATCGAGAAAATTCAAAAAATATAAATTTATACTCGTGTTCGATCGAATTGAACATGGGTGTTAAATGATTAAGGGATATCAATCAAAGTCAATCGATTAGTCTATTGATCTAGATCGATCGATAGACCAATCGATAGTTTGCATAAGTTTGCGTAAGTGCGTGATTTTTGTTTTCAATTATGTAAGGGGGTTATATAAACCATGTTTATATAGGATTAGGGTTATGAAAAGAATACAAAACATGAAAGCTTGAGAGCTTAAAAAAAATTTGAAGGAAGAAAACTATAGTTTTCGACAAAGGGTTTTTTCATGTAAAATTTGTGTGTTTTTTTATGTATGCTTGTATTTTTCTTTTCTTATTTCATTATGTGATTCCGTTTGATGTTGCTTCCGTGTTGAACGAGTCCGGTAAAGAATTCACAGTCCCAAAAATTGAATTAATGAAATACCTTTCCTTACCTATGACCTCCCTCATATAGACAACATTACATGAGGGAGTATGTACTAAAACCTAAGAGTACTAGGCTCTACCACTTATGTATGTATCTCTGTGCGTGCACAGGAGAGGAGGTTGAAACATCACTCCTAACGAGACTTCTCTTTTGGAGATGGGTAGACAAACATATATATTACCACTTCAACACCATGAACACTCTCTTTCCTTGTTACCTTTCCTTTGAACTCTTCATGATGGCCAAAGTCGACATATGAGCGCATTGTGTGGGCCACCGTACAAAAGACACGCTAACACAGTTCACTCATTAAATGAGCCACATGTATGTTATGTGTGGACCATTTAGATTTGGCCCACATGATAAGTGAACCGGTCTGATTATTCTATCTTGTCATCTTCACGGTGGTCCCACCTTATCCACCCCCATGTGCTGCCGGTAGAGATTGGAAGCCTCATTTTGTTATGCATGCAGTATGTACAATGCAAATATAGCACACTCAAGTTGGTATCTTCAGGTGGATACTGTAGAGCAGAGTCAGCCTGAGTATCAACTGTCATGCTTGGCCCAAGTACACTATCATTCACCAAGTGTCCAGTGATACATGAACCGTTGATTTGTTTGTAACACTTGCTGTACCAAAACTCAAAAGCCCAAAAACCACATCCGTGCATGTAGATACCAAATTGCACGTGAAAATGACAAATACCATGATCTAACCCATGTGCATGCTCATAGAGGCCTTTGTTCATTGACCCAAAGCTGTCCATGTGCCTGGACAAAGGGTACGTTCCACGTGAATGATCACATGGCTACAGATCAAGGCACGGACAGATGGTACAAGAAATTATAGCCATCCATTTTGAAAGATAAATACTCTGATACTCTTGCAGAGTTTGATAGATGATACTCAGGCACTTAGATATTACTGAGAAACGACATATTGGCGAGCAATAATTCAAAATAAACCGTCCAGGTTATAGGTAGTATTTTAGATGGACCATGAACTGAAAATTACTTCTATTGGATTATCTAACTAATAGATTTCAAGGCATTTCATTGCACGGTTAAAAATGAAAATATCCAATTGCGTTATTTCAAAAAACAAGTATCTGTGAATCAGTGGCAGTTTAAGGCAATGTACCACAACTTGTGGTACAGTACCAACTTTCCCAGCAATGCCGGACATTAGTACCACGAAAGCCATAAACCCTACCACGAAAGCCATAAACCCCACCATCAAGACCACCTGTCACGAAAATCATGCTGATACGTTCATCAGGTGGGTCAGAAACACTTGCCAGACAAAACGGTGTTACTCAACGATAAATCTTCACCGTGGGGTCCATTGTTTTTATAGTACAGTGTCACAAGTGGCACCTCAGCCAGTCGATGATCAGTTCTTCCTGAAAAAAAGCTTTGTTGCTCTACTAGAGGATGTGAGTCCATCTCCAGCCTTGCAATTGAAAGGTTGGGATCTTTCAATCTAGAAGATCCTCTCCATGACTGGTGTTGATTCCCAGAACATAGGCCCACATGTACAAAATCCATGTAGAGCAGTACGCTATAATTCTTCTTCACACCTGGCACACATGCACCCCAATCCAAACCGTTCAAATGGTGGTGGGGTTGGCAATGGGCCTGCTCTTTGAGCCAGGTCTTAGGCCCCTAACCCTCCCAGGCGCTGGGTCCGGGCCCAAAATTTAGGCCCAATTCTCAAGCCGTCTGGTCCAAGGCCAATGATGAATGGCCTGGTCCGAATGTGTGCCCAATCCAATGAAAAGTGGGCCACCATCATAATGTTTTAAAGACAGTTCTAATGGTTCTTATTCGACAGACGTGTAGTTTAAAGACAATTGTTGGATCAACCATTGACCCAAGCTGTTTATGTGTAGGATTTATTATGGACGGTCGATATAAAATAGGACTTAAATTGGGTTTGAATTTCACTCGGAAGAGGAGCCTTATAGAGATCGTATCGATTCGTATCAAAAAAATAGAGGTTTAATTTCCTTGGGTAGCCCCGATTCGTATAAAAAAAATAGAGGTTTAATTTCCTTGGGTAGCCCCAGCCCTAATGGGCATGGACCAAGGCCTTTTCAGGCTGGAGGTAAGCTCAGCTGCTCAAGCCTGTCTATGTATGGGCTGCAATTCGGCCCAGTAAACGCCGGGACTATAAAGAAGGCCCAAGATTGGCAGGTTTTTAAATTCGGCTTGGTCAATGGCAGCCTTACACGAAGCTGGGCCCATGGAGGGCTGGCCTCAATACGACATATGTCTGGCCCATCTATTAATTTCATGGACCAAGTGGTCAGACCCAAATCTGAGAGATGGCTAAAAAATTACGGACCAATGGAGAGCAATGGTCCGTTTTGATTGTTGAACGGGGCTGCAACAGCCAACAGTAGCTTAAACAGTGCACTCTATTAGAGGCCGGGTTACTCAACAGCTATATTAGAATATAAGCTCATTCTACGTTGTTGTTTGCGGGCCCCACAGTGATTTGTGCAGGGCTTCCACTCCTTCCATCATGTTCTCTTTTTTGAAGCCCAAAAATCAGGTCGATCCAAAGCTCAGGTGGGCCTCTTATGAATGGATTGGATGTCATATGGAGATCTTTTTTTGCGAGGCATTCCATGACAACGGTTGCCTGTGGTGTGACCCACCTGTGCTTTGGATCAACCTTATGGATTGGACCCGGATTGCCTGCCACCTCAACCACGGACCCACTGTGATGTTTGTGATAAATCCACTCCGTCCATCCGTTTTTCCAGATCATGTTTGAGCCTGAAACCAAGAAAGAAGCAAATACACCGCTCAAGTGGGCCACATGACAGGAAAAAGTGGGAGGGAAATGCCTACGGTGGAAACCTTCCCGATGTTTATGTGCCATCCAAACCGTTCATAAGGTCATCCGCACTGGGATGAACTGAAAACACAAAAATAACAACCTCATACAATTACATCTGTGGCCCCACGAATGTTTCAACAGTGGGAGTTCAATCCTCACTTTTTCCGTTCGTGTGGCCCACTTGAGTTTTGGATCGGCCTGAGTTTTGGTCTCGTGCCCTAACATGATCTAAAAAAACGGATGGACAGAGTGGATTTCTCACATACATCACGGTGGGCACCATCTAACTTCCGACAGTAGGAACTTTCTGCGGTCCAGGTCACAGTCAAGCCGCATCCTCATGAATTGTGGTATGGATTCAAAAACCTTATAGACAAAGTGGATGTAGGCCCTACATTACAGTGGGTCTTCTTATTCATGAGAATCCTAATCACGCTTCCATCTTTGGGCCCAAAAGGAGCCTTGAGGTCGACGTGTTGGCCTTGGGCTGACCGGCTGAGTTTCTAAGAAAGATGATTAACTGGGTGTGGCCCACCAGCCTAACTTCTTGGGATTTGTTGCCTTACTGTTGGAAGTGGGCCCAACTCAAACCTAATTCCTTAGCTGCGTCTGGTATAGGCAATTGAGCGGAACATCAGGACCGTTGAACTGGGCCATGGAACGTGAAATATATAGATAGATACATGGGTGAGGTTTTGGCTACATGAATTATGGATGGGCTTTCTTACTCCTAATGATGATGGCCCAAGTTCAGGCCATTGTTGGACCTAAAGTTGGATTGGGCTTATACAATAATGCACCCAGACCGTCCATTCTGGGGTCAGAGATTACTAATGGGCTTATCCCACCAGATTCAATATCAAGCCGTAGGGCTCTTGGCCGGGATCAAGCCTCAATATCCATTGTTTCTTGTGGTAATATGCTTCGATTTTGGTTTCAACCACTTAAATGAGCTGGAAAAGCGGATGTACCGTGTAGATAAACCGCATACATTTACAGTGGGCCCGCCCAACTGAGTTTACTCAGTACGATAAGAGCGTCCTGAGTTACCGATTTCATGTTCACCA
This sequence comes from Liriodendron chinense, assembly GCA_003013855.2. Lineage (NCBI taxonomy): Eukaryota > Viridiplantae > Streptophyta > Magnoliopsida > Magnoliales > Magnoliaceae > Liriodendron > Liriodendron chinense. Next base: position 234,548 of record PVNU02003569.1, on the reverse strand, counting down.
TGCGTACAACGAATAATCCTGATCCAAAACTCAGGTGGGACACAATACAGGACGGTGTACCTACTCGTCGGATTAGTCGGTTGAACCATCTCACTTATATATATTTTCGCACGCGATGAGTGGATTGGATCGCATATACACAATATCATGGATCCTACATTCCATCTGGATGTTTGTATAGTGCATCCCCCATGTTTCCCTTTGGTACAGCCCACATGAGTGATGGATCAAGCTAGATTTTGGGATTTGCCTAACATGAAAGGAGGCGCATATATTAGACGGTTTGGATGGCAGTCACACGTAAAGGAACGGTCCACGCGAGTAGAAAATTACCCACTTCTGCCTTGGATTGGGTGGTGAGTTCGGCCACCTGGGATATCCGTGGTGGTGGGGTCACCACGCAATCCGCTTCCCACAATAGCTTCGAGCCGAGATGGGAATTATTTGATAATCGGGCTGCGTATGACGCTAACTACGAAGGCACTCAGAAATTATACACGTGCCATACATTCACTCAAATAAAACCGACTAGAACGTGCAGCCCACTGTCTCCAGATCGCAGCCCCAACATCACATTGATTGAACAATCCTAGCCTCTGATTCGTGGAAATAGGGCCGTTGGATAATTTTCACTTTTAACTTTACAATAAATGTCCCCCAATCTGATAGTTAGATAATCAAATGAGCTTAATTTTTTTTCTTCCCGTTGCGTCTAATCTGAGTACAATGATTTGAATGGTTTGATTTGAGTATTCGTATGCATCGTGTGTGTATTTTAAATCGTTTCTAAGTGCTTGCGTATCATGGGCGCGGATTTCCTGTCGAAAGCCTTGCGCACGAATTTTCTGCACTGGGAACCACGGTGGGGTCACAGTGATGTTTTTTTATAAATCCACACCGTCCATCCGTTTTGAGAGCTCATTTTAGGACATAAAAACAAAAATGAACCGGATCCAAGACTCAAGTGGGCCTCACTAAAGGAAAAGGTGGGTAGGTAAATTACTACCGTTGAAACCTCCCTGGGGTCCACAGTGATGTTTATATGACATCCATACCGTTCATAACGTCACTACTACTGGGATGAACTGGAAAAAAAAATATTATCCTGATTCGAAACTCCTGTGGCTCCACAAATACTTCAACTGTGGACGTTCAAATATCACGTTTGCGGCCCACTTGAGTCTTGGATCCGGTTCAGTTTTGTGTTAATATCTAAAATGAGCTCCCAAAACGGATGGACGGTGTGGATTTATAAAAAAAAAAAAAAAATCACTGTGGGCCCACCTTGGTTCCCAGCGCAGGAAATTTCTGTGCAAGGCTTTCGCAGGAAATCCGCGCCCGCGTATCATCTATTGCAGTCTGCCAGAGTACCAAAGTTTTTCTTGAAAATAAAATGCCTCGCGCAGTCAGCCGAGCCGTTCAAATCAGGGTAGGAACGCGGGAAATCATGGCGCGAGGTAACGGTCAAAAGGGAATGGAAGTTGGTTGGTGGGCCCCACATTTTGATAGCAAAGTTTCTGAGCGAATACGACGGCGCCAACGTCGAGACAAACCTTAGCGGGAATTTTGAAAGTCGTTCCTTCCCAGACGACAAAAAAAAAAAGAAAAAAAACTCCCGCGGCGAACCGCGATAAACGGCCACGCTCTCGCCACGCTCCGCAGGTTTCCTCCTTAAACGTGGCAATATTGCATCCAGTCATTCCCTTGCCTCATAGTTGTTGCAGGGGTCGGACAGGAGCAGTTAGGTGCGGCGCCGGCTTCACCCAAAACGGTGCGGCCCACCTTGGTGTATATATTGTATATCCACTCGGTCCATCAGTTTTTCCAGATTATTTTAGGTCCTGAGCCCAAAACTGAGGTAGTTCCAAATCTCAGGTGGACCATATCACATGAAACAGTGATGATTGACCATTAAAAACTTCTTGTAGGCCACAAAACTTTTGAATTAAGACATCGAGGTCTGCGTGACCTTATCAACTGGTTGGATGGAAAGTAAACATTATGTTTGGCATTAAGGTGGACTTAGGAAGTTTTTAATGGTTGTCATTGAATCACCATTGTTCTGTATGTTGTAGTCCACTTAAGATTTGGATCTACTTCATTTTTGGGATTGTTCTATGAAATGAGATGTAAAAATGGATGGATGGGGTGGATATACAATACATACATCAATTTGGGCGCCAAGATTAGCACCGCACCGTGTTTGGTGAGTCCTGGGCCGCACCTAATCCACTCCCGACGCGTACTTCCTCGCTGACGTGGATGTCAGGATATGCCGTCCGCTTTTCGTGAGGCGCGGACGATAAACTAGCACGACACATGTTGAATGTCAATTGGTCAATGAGAAAAAATAGAAAAAGTGGAGTCCGATTAGGTACCGAGTAAACTGTGGGCCACCGTCATGCATCTTATCCATGCCGTTAATCCATTTTAGCTGCTAATTTTAGGCATTTTGAAGAATATCCAAAGCTCAAGTGGACCACAAGCCATGAAACAATTGAAAACTACTCTAAGCCATTGAAAACGCCTACCATTGAAAACTACTCTGAGCCACACAAGTTTTGAATCAGGGTTGGATCGAACTCTTTATGTTTTCATTTCATTCATGTCTGTAACCTTACAAACATGTTGCAGGCAAAAAAAACATCACTGTGGACCTTAAGGGCCCGTTTAGTTGGCCCTTGGAAACTCGTTTCCAGCTTAAAATCGAGATTTCGGTAGAATCTGATTTTAAATGGTATATTAGGTGACAACTTCCAGCCAAATAGGATTTCACACGGAAGGTTAATTTGGCTCGAACCGGGATTAGTGGAAACGGCTCCCTACACTGTTTCTATCCGAAGGGAAAATAGGCAAAAGTTAGCGTCACCCTCTTCAATATGCATTGTGTATCTATGACATATGTGTTTTATATCCACACGGTCCATCCGTTTTGAAAGCTCAATTAAGAGCATTAGACAAAAGATGAGGTGGATCTAAATCTTGTGAACCACATCATAGGAAAACAGGGTTAATTGAATGTCCACCACAAAAACTTCCTAGGGCCCACTATAATGTTTATTTGCCATCCAACGCCGCCATCTGTCTTGCGGGACTATAATAGGCCAATGGTCAAGTTCTCTGGCGAATTCGAAGCCCAAGTGGGCCATGCCACAAGCAATGGTTGGAACATAATCTAGATTGCCCAATTTTCAACCAAACAGCAAGTTCCATATCAAACCTGGTTTCCTATTTAGTTTTTGCAATTTTGGATTCCAACAGTGGAATTTCCTTTTTATCTAGAACTTGGATTCTGCAACCAAACGGGCCCTAAAAAGGTTTCAATGATGATGGACATTATCATCTCTACTCTTTCCTGCATTATGGTATAGTCCAATAATTGATCTCTGATATGCTTCAGTTCTGGGCTAAGCGCTTAAATCACCTATGGCATGTATGGATAAGACACATACATCACATACGGGCTTCTAGAGTTTACTCAGTACGCAATCTAAGTTGAAAAACTTCGTATTACTCCACCCATCTCAAAGCTCAGATTAGGTTTACCACTACTAGGATGCAGCTGGAGACGGACGAGTGCGTGGGTATTGGTGGAGAGCAGGGGCCCGCACTTTGGTCTTGGTGGAGTGCTGATAGAACCGTCACATTGGTGTAAGCCCCACCTACTCTCCACCAATATCGAGGCACCACTTACCCGTTCATCTCCTGCTGCGTCCTGGTGGGGGTAGTACCTAATCCGAGCTCCCCATCTCAACTTATATATGAACAAACAAGGGTCCTGAGGTCCATCCATTTTGTCACATCATTATGGGGAGTAACCCAAAAATGAGGCAATTCCAAGGCTCAAGTAGACTAAACTATAGGTGTCTCGCCTACTAGCCCAACTGGAAGATACCTAGGCATTTCAACAGCAGGTCTCAGGTTGGAGGGCTAAGGAGACACACTAACCCTATTGGTGGGTGGGTGCATTATGTGACTAGCTGTGTGGATGTGTTGCGCAACTAACAGGGTAGGTGCATTGCATGACCAAAAAAAAAAAAGTGGACTAAACTATAGAAAGTAGTAGTGATAATGACACCCACCAATGAAATCTTTTTAGGGCCCACTGTGATGGTTAATTGCCATCCAAACTGTTCAATAGGTCACATAGATCTGGATGAAGAGAAAACATAGATATCGGCTTGATTTGAAACTTCTGCAACTTTCAAAAAGTTTTCAGCCATAATTGTTTAATCTCCACTGTGTGGTCCATTTGAGCCTTGGAAATGCCTATTTTTAGGCACGTACCCTAAAATGATATGATAAAATGGATGGATGGTGTTGATAAAATCCATACATGTTGATCCCTCAGAGCCCCCGTCGTTCCTAGTTAGGGATGAACGACCAGGGATAGTATACAATCCGTGTCCTTACAACAGCCATCTTTATCCCCGCTAACTTGGGCTTTGGATCTTTTATATCGTGTTTTAAAAATAGTAGTTTGGGAAAATGTGGATTTGATAAATCTATGAATTCATAGATTTATCAAAAATAGTTGTTTGGGAGAAGATAAATCTACCTATGATTTGAATTTGTCAAATCCTGAAATTCATTTTTTCATGACCAATCTATTAATCCATGAATTTAGAAACATTTATCATGAGGTCAGTTAACCCAACTGCAACCCAGTCTTCCCTAGGTTCTTATATACTCCGACTCAGCCAGCCCAACTCAAACACATGTGATTTTTTCCACTTCGACTTAAACCATAATACAATGTTTTCAACCAGTATAACCCAAATGCAAATTAGGTTTGTCTTTTCATCCTTCACCTTATTCAAAGACCTAAACTATCTAATCTTTTTTTTTACACACCCCCACACACTCACACCACATGGGAACTCGATCCCTCGTCTAGGGTGTTAAAACTCCTCAGAGTCTTCCACTGAAACAAGAATCAAAACCAAACCTAACTTGCACTCAGGTGAAGCCCATTGCATTTGAATTGTCCTTAACCCTAGTTATAATCTTAATTTATTAGGATAGTGTAATTTTAATTTTTTAAATCAAATATCTCATATTCATAGTTATTGTTTATTAGAGATAAGATAGTTAATATAGAATTATTATTAATAATTAAAATAAAATAAGCTCATTTTTAGGTATCTAACAGATAAGGCGTTATTTTATTTATTTCTTTTTATATTTTGAGGATTTAAATGCATACCAGATCCATAGATTATGAGAGTTGAGGATTTGGAAAATTCATTGATTTGACTAATCCCAACTAAAAAACAAACTGGGAAAGACTTGAAATCCATGGATTTCAAGATTTCCTACCTAAAACAATACCACGGAGAGTTGATTGCTTATGAGCAGTGTACCACCACTCGTCCGATTGTGATCTTTTAGGGTACAACTTCTGTAGAAGATCAGTGCCATGGAAACTGTAGTCCCGCCATGAAGATCACCCTGTCATAAGATTAGGCTGGGTCGCTCATCAGGTGGTCGACACTGTTGAAATTAATAGACAACCGTCAGTGACTCAACTTACAAATGGCACCTACCTTTTCATTTGACCAGACTTTTGGAAAGGCTGATTTGATTTTCATGACACTGATTTCCTACGAAAGGTCTACGCTGGTGGGTGCGAATTAAGTGTTAACCCGATAACAGCTTAGTGGGTACTGTGGGGCCCACATTGATAATTTTATGTATATCCATGCCGTCAATCCGTTTATGTAGACTATTTTAGTATGGGATACCAAAATTTATACAGATCCAAATATCATGTGAACCACAACACATAAAACAGTGTTGATTGAGTGCCTCACCATTAACAATTCCAAAGGGCCCATTGTAATGTTTTCTTAATGTTTATTTGCAATCCAAACTATTGATAATGTTAATAAGATATGGATGAAGGGAAACTAGAAATATCATATTGATCCAAAGCTTTTGTGTCCCCAAAAATGTTTTTTAAGGTTATTCATCACTCTTTCTATTGGTATGGTATACCTGAGATTTGGATTTTCTTATAATATTGGATCGCATCGTAAGCTGAGACACCAAAACAGATGGACGGCATGGATATAAAACAAAAAAAATCAATGTAGGCCCCACATGGTAGGGGTAACACCCACTAAGTTGTTACCAAGGTAACAGCTAATTCGCTTCCTAGGTTGGCGGGGAAATGGTATGGTACACAAGTTCTGGTATGGCTGACCTGCAGTTTCAAGTTGGGTGGGGCCCACCATGATGTTTATGAGAAATCCATCCCATCCATCTGTTTCTCCAGCTCACCTGAAGACATGAGCCCAAAAATGAAGTAGATACAAAACTCAAGTGGACCACTCAACAGAAAACAGTGGGAATTGAACGCGCACCATTAAATCATTTTTGGGGCCACAGAAATCTTGTATCCAGCTATATTTTTTGGTTTGCAGTTCATCTCAGTGGGAATGACCTTATGAACCATTTAGATGGTATATAAACGTCAGGGTGGGCCTGAGAAGGTTCCATTGGTACACATTTTCCTCCTCATTTTATTCGGTCATATAGCCCACTAGAATTTTTGATATGCTTCATTTTTAGGTATATGTTGACAAAAGGGAGGGACCTATGTCATTTCTTACAAACATGAGGTGGGCAGCAATCCACGTGCACAGGTCATCCAAAGGCTATAAATGGAGGGGCATCATTTGAGTGTGGAACACGCATCTCTGACTTAATGAATACATGCAAGAAATCCTAGTCATTCATAAGGTCAGGATAACTAAACATATGCTATGTACCAAAAATAAAATCAGTAAACTAGCCAGGTTATGTGGCCGCACATACGTAAATTTTAGGTCATTGGACTTTTTTTTCCCTTTTTTTTTTTTTTTTTTTTTTTCCTTTCTAGCTAACCACGTTTTTTTCTTTTTTTTCTTTTTGGGTACAGCTGTGGCCTGCCTGAACAGCATACCAACATTATTTTGTGTACATGGCATAGCATGAGGATAACCAGAGTACTGGCCAACTGTTCAAAGCAAACATTCAACGGTTCGAATTGAGTGAAATAATGTTATTCATGAAACATTCATCTATGGCATATGTGTTTTATATCCACAAGGTCCATCCGTTTTGAAAGCTCAAGTAAGGGCATTAGACAAATGATGAGGCATATCTAAATCTCGTGCACCACATCATAGGAAAACCGTGTTGATTGAATGTCCACCATAAAAATCTTCCTGGGGCCCACTATAATGTTTATTTGCCATCCAACCCGGCCATCTGTCCTGCAGGACTGCAATAGGCCAAGGATCAAGTTCTCTGGCGGATCTAAAGCCCAAGTGGGCCATGCCACAAGCAATGGTTGGAACATAATCTAGATTACACAATTTTCAACCAAACAGCAAGTTCCATATCAAACTTGGGTTCTGTCTAGTTTCTGCAATTTTGGATTTTAACGGTGGAATCTTCTTTTTATCTAGAACTTGGATTCTGCAACCAAACGGGCCCTAAGAAGGTTTCAATGATGATGGACATTATCTACTTTTTCCTGCATTATGGTATGGTCCAATACTTAATCTCTGATATGCTTCAGTTCTGGGCTAAGTGCTTAAATCACCTATGGCATGTATGGATAAGACACATACATCACATACAGGCTTCTAGAGTTTACTCAGTACGCAATCCAAGCTGAAAAACTTCGTATTACTCCACCCATCTCAAAGCTCAGATTAGGTATTACCCCTACTAGGATGCAGTTGGAGACGGACGAGCACGTGGGTATTGGTGGAGAGCAGGGGCCCGTACTTTGGTCTTGGTGGAGTGCTGATAGAACCATCACATTGGTGTAGGCCCTACCTACTCTCCACCAATACCGAGGCACCACTTACCTGTTCATCTCCTGCTGCGTCCTGGTGGGGGTAGTACCTAATCCGAGCTCTCCATCTCAACTTATATATGAACAACAAGGGTCCTAAGGTCCATCCATTTTGTCACATCATTATGGGGAGTAACCCAAAAATGAGGCAATTCCAAGGCTCAAGTAGACTAAACTATAGGTGTCTCGCCTACTAGCCCAACTGGAAGATACCTAGGCATTTCAACAGCAGGTCTCAGGTTGGAGTGCTAAGGAGACACACTAACCCTATTGGTGGGTGGGTGCATTATGTGACTAACTGTGTGGATGTGTTGCGCAACTAACAGGGTAGGTGTATTGCATGACCAAAAAAAAAAAGTGGACTAAACTATAGGAAGTAGTAGTGATAATCACACCCACCAATGAAATCTTTCTAGGGCCCATTGTGATGGTTAATTGCCATCCAAACTGTTCACTAGGTCACATAGATCTGGATGAAGAGAAAACATAGATATCGGCTTGATTTGAAACTTCTGCAACTTTCAAAAAGTTTTCAGCCATAATTGTTAAATCTCCACTGTGTGGTCCATTTGAGCCTTGGAAATGCCTATTTTTAGGCACGTACCCTAAAATGATATGATAAAATGGATGGATGGTGTTGATAAAATCCATACATGTTGATCCCTCAGAGCCCCCGTCGTTCCTAGTTAGGGATGAACGACCAGGGATAGTACACAATCCGTGTCCTTACGACAGCCATCTTTATCCCCGCTAACTTGGGCTTTGGATCTTTTATATCGTGTTTTAAAAATAGTAGTTTGGGAAAATGTGGATTTGATAAATCTATGAATTCATAGATTTATCAAAAATAGTTGTTTGGGAGAAGATAAATCTACCTATGATTTGAATTTGTCAAATCCCGAAATTCATTTTTTCATGACCAAGCTATTAATCCATGAATTTAGAAACATTTATCATGAGGTCAGTTAACCCAACTGCAACCCAGTCTTCCCTGGGTTCTTATATACTTTGGCTCAGCCAGCCCAACTCAAACACATGTGATTTTTTCCACTTCGACTTAAACCATAATACAATGTTTTCAACCAGCATAACCCAAATGCAAATTAGGTCTGTCTTTTCATCCTTGACCTTATTCAAAGGCCTAAACTATCTAATCTTTTTTTTTACACCCCCCCACACACTCACACTACATGGGTGTTGGGATAGTCTTTAACTATGCACGAATTGGATGCTTTGACCGGCCGGACGGACGACGTGACCCAGATGCATGTGATGAAACCCCATGGACATTTTCTTATGCCCCAGACCGGTCAGCCGACCTGTCTGCAGGGGGCTTCGGTCGGTGGTGAGGCAGCACCGTGTATCTTCTCCCTGGACTGTCTGTGCATTGGCCGGCCGGTAGGTTGACCGGTTGGCTGTGAGAACGGATTTCTTGCGCAGTCCGCAGTACTGCGTAAGGTGTTTCTAATTTCGGAATATTGCTTATTTAAGGAGTTGTAATCCGACTTAAATGGGTATCCTAAGGTATCCAAGGTTTCCTATTCGTGTTAAGAATAGGGGAGAGGTGTGTGTGAAAGAGAACTTGGAGTTTTCTCTGTTTTTCCTTGCTAATGGGCTGTCAATCTCTGTAATCTTCTGATATTCATAGTGGATCGCTTTGTACCGTGGTTTTTTACTCGTTGAGGGATTTTTTCACGTAAAATATGGAGTCTCTTGTGGTGAGTGCTTGTGTGTGATTGATTGCATATTGTTTACTTGTTTGATATTACATTGCTTCATACGTTCGGCGTTCCGCTTCTCGCTGCCGGCTTTCCCAACAATGGGAACTCGATCCCTGGTCTTGGTGTTAAAACTCCCCAGAGTCTACCACTGAGACACAAATGAAAACCAAACCTAACTTGAACTCGGGTGAAGCCAATTGCATTTGAATTGTCCTGAACCCTAGTTATAATCTTAATTTATTAGGATAGAGTAATTTTAATTTTTTAAAATTAAATCTCTTATTCATAGTTATTATTTATTAGAGATAAGATAGCTAATATAGAATTATTATTATTAATGAAAATAAAATAAGCTCATTTTTAGGTATCTAACAGATCAGGCCTTATTTTATTTACTTCTTTTTATATCTTGAGGATTTAAATGTATCCCAAATGCATAGATTATGAGAGTTGAGGATTTGGAAAATTCATTGATTTGACTGATCCCAACAAAAAAACAAATTGGAAAAGATTTGAAATCCATGGATTTCAAGATTTTCTACCTAAAACAACACCACACCACCGAGAGTTGATTGCTTATGAGCAGTGTACCACCACTCGTTCTATTGTGATCTTTCAGGCCAACGTACTACTTCTGTAGAATATCAGTGCCATGGAAGCTGTAGTCCTAAGTCCTCGTCATGAAGATCACCCTGTCATAAGATTAGGCTGGGTCGACACTGTTGAAATTAATAAACAATAGTCTGTGAATCAACTTACAAATGGCACCCACCTTTTCATTTGACCAGACTTTTGGAAACGGTGATTTGATTTTCAAGACACTGATTTCTACCAAAGGTCTACGCTAGCGGGTGCGAATTAGGTGTTAACCGGGTAACAGCTTAATGGGTACCGTAGGGCCCACATTGATAATTTTATGTATATCAATGTGGAAAAGATTTGAAATCTATTGATTTCAAGATTTTCTACCTAAAACAACACCACACCACCGAGAGTTGATTGCTTATGAGCAGTGTACCACCACTCGTTCTATTGTGATCTTTCAGGCCAACGTACTACTTCTGTAGAATATCAGTGCCATGGAAGCTGTAGTCCTGAGTCCTCATCATGAAGATCAACCTGTCATAAGATTAGGCTGGGTCGACACTGTTGAAATTAATAGACAATAGTTTGTGACTCAACTTACAGATGGCACCCACCTTTTCATTTGACCAGACTTTTGGAAACGGTGATTTGATTTTCAAGACACTGATTTCTACCAAAGGTCTACGCTGGCGAGTGCGAATTAGGTGTTAACCGGGTAACAGCTTAATGGGTACCGTAGGGCCCATATTGATAATTTTATGTATATCAATGTGGAAAAGATTTGAAATCCATGGATTTCAAGATTTTCTACCTAAAACAACACCACACCACCGAGAGTTGATTGCTTATGAGCAGTGTACCACCACTCGTTCTATTGTGATCTTTCAGGCCAACGTACTACTTCTGTAGAATATCAGTGCCATGGAAGCTGTAGTCCCGAGTCCTCATCATGAAGATCACCCTGTCTTAAGATTAGGCTGGGTCGACACTGTTGAAATTAATAGACAATAGTCTGTGAATCAACTTACAAATGGCACCCACTTTTTCATTTGACCAGACTTTTGGAAACGGTGATTTGATTTTCAAGACACTGATTTCTACCAAAGGTCTACGTTGGCGGTGCGAATTAGGTGTTAACCGGGTAACAGCTTAATGGGTACCATAGGGCCCACATTGATAATTTTATATATATCTATGCTGTCCATCCGTTTTTTATAGATTATTTTAGTATGGGATACCAAAATTTATACATATCCAAATATCATGTGGACCACAACAAATAAAACAGTGTTGATTGAGTGCCTCACCATTAACAATTCCAAAGGGCCCATTGTAATGTTTTCTTAATGTTTATTTGCAATCCAACCTATTGATAATGTCAATAAGATATGGATGAAGGTAAAATAGAAATGTCATATTGATCCACAGCTTTTGTGGCCTGAAAAATATTTTTTTATAGTTATTCATCACTCTTTCTATTGGTATTGTATACCTGAGATTTGGATTTTCTTATAATTTTGGATTGCATCCTAAGATGAGACACCAAGACAGATGGACGGCTTTTTCAAACAACAAAAAAAGAAATAGTACCTTTCTTAGAACCCAATAGACAAAATAATTCTTATTCTACATACCACAACAGCCGGTTCAATTCTATCTCATATTAATTAAATACTCAGGACGGGTAAGAATCTCCTTAACGGGGGTCGGAAAAGTGGTGACTTCCGGGGTGGTTGCGACTGGAGCATGGCTTGGGAGTGGATCCTTAAAAACTCCCATCTTCTCATTGGGGTAATGGAATTGATAGAGAAATTCATAGACCTAGGTAGGATAGGAGAATTTATAAAGGGAATAGAGATGAGCTCTTGCTATCCCTGCTTCTGTCCCCGCGGAATCTCGATATCGATCTCAATCAACAGGCTCTGGTTCAACTGTCTCCACCTCCGCTACCTAAACTCAATCAAAGAATTTTGTGGGTGATGCTCATGATCCTACAGCTCGTATAGTCTAGAAAGAGTTTCAATAGCAGAGGCAAACTTCCCTTCTCTTCTATATTGAAAGAGAAAAAATGAATTTCCAGTTACAGAATCCAAAATTCAGGGCAAAGTGGAACCCGCATGGATATAAAAAAAAAAAAAAAAAAAATCCACGTAAGCCCACATGGTACGGGTAACACCCCACTAAGTTTTTACCAAGGTAACAGCTAATTCGCTCCCTTGGCGGTGGAAATGGTATGGTACACAGGTTATGGTATGGCTGCCCTGCTGTTTCAAGTTGGGTGGGGCCCACCATGATGTTTGTGAGAAATCCATCTCATCCATCTGTTTCTCCAGCTCACCTAAAGACTTGAGCCCAAAAATGAAGTAGATACAAAACTCAAGTGGACCACTCAACAGAAAACAGTGGGGATTGAACGCCCACCATTGAATCATTTTTGGGGCCACATAAATTTTGTGTCAAGCTATATTTTTGGTTTGCAGTTCATCTCAGTGGGAATGACCTTATGAACCATTTAATGGTATATAAACGTCAGGGTGGGCATAAGAAGGTTCCATCAGTGCACATTTTCCTCCTCATTTTGTTAGGCCATGTGGCCCACTTGAGTTCTGGATATGCTTCATTTTTAGATTTTTGTTGACAAGAGGGAGGGACAATGTCATTTCTTACAAACATAAAGTAGGCAGCAATCCACGTGCACAGGTCATACAAAGGCTATAAATAAAGGGGCATCATTTGAGTGTAGAATACGTATCTCTGACTTAAGGAATACATGCAAGAAATCCTGGCCATTCAGCATGTCAGTATAACTAAACATATGCTATGTCCCAAAAATTAAATCAGTAAACTAGTCAGGTTAGCCGCACATACGTCAATTTTAAACCATTCGACTTTTTTTTCCTTTTTTTTTTTTTTTTCTAACCACTTTTATTCTTCTTTTTTTTTTTTTTTTTTTTTTCTTTTTGGGTACAGCTGTGGCCTGCCTGAACAGCATACCAACATTATTTTGTGTACATGGCAGAGCATGAGGATCGCCAGAGGCCAACTGTTCAAAGCAGAAACATTCAATGGTTCCAATTCAGTGAAATAATGTTATTCAGTGAAACATTCATCTATGACATATGTGTTTTATATCCACATGGTCCACATGTTCCGTCCATTTTGAAAGCTCAATTAAGGGCATTAGACAAAAGATGACGCAAATCTAAATCTCGTGGACCACACCATTGGAAAACAGTGTTGATTGAATGTCCACCATAAAAAACTTCCTAAGGCCCACTATAATGTTTATTTGCCATCCAACCCGACCATCTGTCTTGCGGGACTACAATAGGCCAAGGGTCAGGTTCTCTGGCGGATCCGAAGCCCAAGTAGGCCATGCCACAAGCAACGGTTGGAACATAATCTAGATTACACAATTTTCAACCAAACAACAAGTTCCATATCAAACCTGGTTTCCCGTCTAGTTAATGCAATTTTGGATTCCAATAGTGGAATCTCCTTTTTATCTAGAACTTGGATTCTGCAACCAAACGGGCCTAAAAAGGTTTCAATGATGATGGACATTATCATCTCTAGTCTTTCCTGCATTATGGTATGGTCCAATAATTGATCTCTGATATGCTTCAGTTCTGGGCTAAGCGCTTAAGTCACCGATGGCATGTATGGATAAGACACATACATCACATACAGGCTTCTAGAGTTTACTAAGTACGCAATTCAAGCTGAAAAACTTCGTATTACTCCACCCATCTCAAAGCTCAGATTAGGTATTACCCCTACTAGGATGCAGCTGGAGACAGACGAGTCCGTGGGTATTGGTGGAGAGCAGGGGCCTGCACTTTGGTCTTGGTGGAGTGCTGACAGACCCGTCACATTGGTGTAGGCCCCACCTACTCTCCACCAATACCGAGGCACCACGTACCGGTTCGTCTCCCGCTGCATCCTAGTGGGGGTAGTACCTAATCCTAGCTCCCCATCTCAACCTATATATGAACAAATAAGGGTCCTGAGGTCCATACATTTTGTCATATCATTATGGGGGAATAACCCAAAAAATGAGGCAATTCTAAGGCTCAAGTAGACTAAACTATAGGTGTCTCGCCTACTAGCCCAACTAGAAGATACCTAGACATTTCAACGGTAGGTCTCAGGTTGGAGTGCTAAGGAGACACACTTACCCTATTGGTGGGTGGGTGAATTATGTGACTAATTGTGTGGGTGTGTTGCGCAACTAACAGGGTAGGTGCATTGCATGACCAACAAAAAAAAAAAAAAAGTGGACTAAACTATAGGAAGTAGTAGTGATAATGACACCCACCAATGAAATCTTTTTAGGGCCCACTGTGATGGTTAATTGCCATCTAAACTGTTCACTAGGTCACATAGATCTGGATGAAGAGAAAACATAGATATCGGCTTGATCTAAAACTCCTACAGCTTTCAAAAAGTTTTCAGCCATAATTGTTTAATCTCCACTATGTGGTCCATTTGAGCCTTGGAAATGCCTATTTTTAGGCACGTTCCCTAAAATGATATAATAAAATGGATGGATGGTGTTGATAAAATCCATACATGTTGGTCCCTCAGAGCCCTGTCGTTCCTAGTTAGGAATGAACGGCCAGGGATAGTACACAATCCATGTCTTTATAACAGCCATCTTTATCCCCGCTAACTTGGGCTTTGGATCTTTTATATCATGTCTTAAAAATAGTTGTTTGGGAAAATGTGGATTTGATAAATCTATGAATTCATAGATTTATCAAGAATAGTTGTTTAGGAGAAGATAAATCTACACATGATTTGAATTTGTCGAATCCTCAAGTTCATTTTTCCATGACCAAGCTATAAATCCATGAATTTAGAAACATTTATCATAGGGTCAGTTAACCCAACTGTTGGGCTTGGATGCTTCAAAGCTTCAAGCATGAAGACCACCGACCGGCCGGCCGGTCGGTTGGTCACGATAGAGCAAGACAGCAGGTTGCTAGAACCTTTCTTGGCCATTCGGCCGGCCGGTGGGGGGGTCCGACCGGTCGGTAGTTTCCTTTTTGGACTGGGTTTCTTGCGCGGTTTTGTGCAAGGAGTTTCTAATTTTGGTTTTCTCCTATTTAAGGAGATGTAATCCGAGATTAGGGTTGCCGCCAATGGGCCAAGGGATTGAGAAGGGTTCTAGGGTGAGAGAAAGAGCTAGGGAGGAAGCTTGGAGTTCTCTGGTTTGAGGGAAATTGATGGGTTTGTCCTACTCATTTGAGAATTAGCTTCGGGTACCTTGAGATTTCTCTTGTGGGCTGTGATCTAAGGTTTTCTTCTGTAATCTCTTGTAACTTCTGATTCATAGTGGATTGGTGTCGCTTTGTGCCATAGTTTTTTACCCTTGAGGAATTTTTCCACGTAAAAATCGGATTGCCTTCTTGTGTGTGATGATTTGCTTTTTGATTGCCATTGTGGTGTATTCCTCGCCTACTTCGATTGCTTCCGCTGTGGGGCTCCTAACCCCAACACCAACTGCAACCCAGTCTTCCCTGGGTTCTTATATACTTTGGCTCAGCTAGCCCAACTTAAACACATGTGATTTTTTCCACTTCGACTCAAACGATAATACAATGTTTGCAACTAGCATAACCCAAATGCAAATTAGGTTTGTCTTTTCATCCTTGACCTTATTCAAGGACCTAAACTATCTAATCTTTTTTTTACACAGCCCCACACACTCACACCACATGGGAATTCGATCCCTCGTCTCGGTGTTAAAACTCCTCAAAGTCTACCATTAAGACACAAATGAAAACCGAACCTAACTTGAACTCGGGTGAAGCCAATTGCATTTGAATTGTCATGAACCCTAGTTATAATCTTAATTTATTAGAATAGAGTAATTTTAATTTTTTCAAATTAAATATCTCATATTCATAGTTGTCATTTATTAGAGATAAGATAGCTAATATAGAATTATTATTATTAATTAAAATAAAATAAGCTCACTTTTAGGTATGTAACCGATAATGCCTTATTTTGTTTATTTCTTTTTATATTTTGAAGATTTAAATGCATCCCAAATCCATAGATTATGAGAGTTGAGGATTTGGAAAATTCATTGATTTGGCTTATCCTAACTAAAAAAACAAACTGGGAAAGATTTGAAATCCATAGATTTCAAGATTTCCTACCTAAAACAACACCACAGAGAGTTGATTGTTTATGAGCAGTGTACCACCACTTATTCGATTGTGATCTTTTAGGCCAACGTACTACTTCTATAGAATATCAATGCCATGGAAACTATAGTCCTGAGTCCTCACCATGAAGATCACCATGTCTTAAGAATAGGCTGGGTCGCTCATCAGGTGGTCGACACTGTTGAAATCAGTAGACAACCGTCTGTGACTCAACAGACTCAACTTACAAATGGCACCTCCCTTTTCATTTGACCAGACTTTTGGAAGCACTGATTTGATTTTCATGACACTGATATCCTACGAAAGGTCTACGCTGGCGGGTGCGAATTAGGTGTTAACCGGGTAACAGCTTAGTGGTTATCGTGGGGCCCACATTGATAATTTTATGTATATCCATGCCATCCATCCGTTTCTATGGACTATTTTAGCATGGGATACCAAAATTTATACAGATCCAAAGATCTAAATATCATGTGGACCATAACACATAAAATAGTGTTGATTGAGTGCCTCACCGTTAACAATTCCAAAGGGCCCATTAATGTTTTCTTAATGTTTGTTTGCAATCCAAACTATTGATAATATCAATAACATATGGATGAAGGGAAAATAGGAATATCATATTGATCCAAAGCTTTTGTGGCTTAAAAAATATTTTTTTATTATTATTCATCACTCTTTCTATTGGTATGGTATACCTAAGATTTGGATTTTCTTATAATTTTGGATTGCATCCTACAATGAGACACCAAGACAGATGGACGGCATAGATATAAAAAAAAACATCAATGTAGGCCCATAGTAGGGGTAACACCCACTAAGTTGTTACCAAGGTAACCACTAATTCGCTCCCTCCCTACGTTGGCGGGGAAATGTTATGGTACACAAGTTCCGGTATGGCTGACCTCCGGTTTCAAGTTGGGTGGCGCCCACCATGATGTTTGTGAGAAATCCATCCCATCCATCTGTTTCTCCAGCTCATCTAAAGACTTGAATCCAAAAATGAAGTAGATGCAAAACTCAAGTGGACCATTCAACATAAGACAGTGGGGATTGAACGCGCACCATTGAATCATTTTTGGGGCCATAGAAATTTTGTATCAAGCCATATTTTTTGTTTGCAGTTCATCTCAGTGGCAATGACCTTATGAACCATTTAGATGGTATATAAACGTCAGGGTAGGCCTAAGAAGGTTTCATCTGTACACAATTTCCTCTTCATTTTATTCGGTCATGTAGCCCACTTGAGTTTTGGATATGCTTTTATTATTATTATTTTTTGTTTATGTTGACAAGAGGGAGGGACAATGTCCTTTCTTACAAACATAAGGTGGGCAGCAATCCACGTCCACAGGTCATACAAAGGCTGTAAATGGAGGGGTATCATTTGAGTGTGGAACACGTATCTCTGACTTTAGGAATACATGCAAGAAATCCCAGCCATTCATCAAGTCAGGATAACTAAACATATTCTATGTACCAAAAATTAAATCAGTAAACTAGTCAGGTTAGCCGCACATACGTAAATTTTAGACCGTTGGACTTTTTTTTTCTTTTTTTTCTAACCATTTTTTTTTCTTTTTTTCTTTTTGGGTACAGCTGTGGCCTGCCTGACAGCATACCAACATTATTTTGTGTACATGGCAGAGCATGAGGATCACCAGAGTACTGGCCAACTGTTGAAAGCAGAAACATTCAACGGTTCGAATTCAGTGAAATAATGTTATTTAGTAAGGGGCTGTAGTTGTCCACTCAAGCTGATTTTGAGTATGTATCCAGAGTAGGTGGGTCGAACCATTTTGACGGTTTGGATTAGGAAATGGGAGGGTGCATGAGCTTTCCTCCTTGTATCCTCCACTAGAAGTTTGCTCTAATGCATCCGAAGGCATTGCAATATCATGCGTCGGCACTGTAGCCACTGTAACTGAGTTTTTCTTCAATGATCCAGACTGTTATGTGATAGCTAGGTACTTGGATGGGAAGTTTCCTGTTTGGATTAGTAATTATCATAGTAATATAGCTCAGGTCCATAGCTCATGTGGCAGACTGAGTGAAGATAGTCTCGGTTTCAACACTAAGGTCATGGTGTCGATTCCCATAGTGGGGTTGGCTAACATTGTGATTTGATTAACATGATTGGGTGGGTGTACTAACAATGGAGTGACTGAACTAACCCATAAAAAAATAAAAAACAAAAACATTATCATGAAAATATGAAAAAAATACAACGATAATTCTTTACCTCTCCCATTGACATCTGGCTACAAATCCTCCTATTAATGGCGGTAAATGATGGCATTTTTCTATTACCTCAATGTTAAATAATTACATTCATGTACAGCTGTGACTATTTGAATTAAAATAAAAATTACATTAATGCTTGTGAAAAAGTGCAATTATCACAAATTCTTTCACTTATCTCTTGAAAGTGGCAGTGGGAACTCTTGCCTCGGTGGTAGACTCATAAGAGTTTTAACACAAGGTTATGGGTTCAAGTACCCATTGTGGTGTGTGTGTGTAAAGAAAATCCTAATAATGATATTCTTTTACATTACCCATTGTAATTGATATTCTAATATAGAGAAGCTCTAAAATTTCTCGATTGAATAATCTAATCTTTTGATCATAGCAAAAGCTTCAATTTTTAACCGTCTATTTTCAAATCAAAAGATTTAATTTTTTTAATAGTTTATATTGTCAATGATTTTTATGTTTAATTTGGTGATAGTAAAATTATAATGATAACACTTTTTCTTTACATCACATGCTAATTATTAATCCAAACAGTCCTTAAAAAATTTCAATTGAATACTTCAAAGTGAAAGATTCAAAATTTTGACTGTTTATATAGCTAAATATGAGAGATTCTATTTGTTTCCTATCTGCCATACAAGGTGAGAAACATGAAATAAATGCTTTGGATCACTAGAAGATGACCCAGGTTCAAAGGCTAAAATCCCAACGTATTATATTGCACTATGCGGGTGTGTATACGAGCAAACCTCACCTTGCTTTTCAAGTTCATGAGTGATGCATGACATTAAGTAGCTTATCTTAATTTCTACTTATTAAACTAAAGTGATTAAGTAACTTTAAGTAAAAAAGCTACTTATAAATGATTATAAACCAAACTTGCTTACCTCAAATAAGTTACTTATCTACTGACATAAGTAGAAAAAAGTAACTTATTTAGTTGTAACCAAACGGCCCATGAGCTGGCTTCAACGATGCAACTTTCATGACCGCGTGGAAATAGCAAATGCATATGGTAAGCCAGCTGCCACATACAAAGGCTCATGACCTGTTGTGCCTACCATGAATTGGCCATGCATAAACCAAATAAAAAGAAAAAGGTATATTTTGTCATTCAGCCCTGATCGTCCAATTGATGGGCTGATTGGACAACGGATGGCAATGGTTCCGATAGGGTTCGAATCAGCCCAAGCTTGACATGTTTACTCGGCAAGCCAAAATGGTCCCAACCCAACGCATAATCACATGTGATGAGTTCTTAAAAAGTACTCCAGAGAGAGAGAGAGAGATAGAGATAGAGAGAGACCCTCTCTCTCTTTTTAAATCACACATGTGATATGTATGGGACCCCCTCTCTCACTTTGATTTTTTTTCTTTTTAAAAAACTTGAGAATATCTTAAGACTATAAATGACGCAGGGAGGACGTGGGAGGTCGATCACCGTCTTTCTCAACGGTGGTTTCTGGAATCCACTAGAAGAAATAGAGAGATAAAAGAAAACAATTATGAAGAAATTATATAATAATTAATTGAATAATTAAAATCATGATTACAATGCTTTTAAATAATAAATTAAACCCTAATTTATAATTACTAAAAATAGTAAGTTTTTCAAAATAAAAAGTTACTAAAAATAGTATAATCTTAATTAAACACTACTATTAAGTAGATTCTTTCTAAAATTTATTGTTCAACAAAAATAGAAACTCTTAAATAAACAAAAACTCTAAAAAAAGAAGGAAACACACTAAAATTAGAATTACTAAAAATAATAATTTTTCTTTATAATTCTATTTTTCTGCTATAACTGTGTGTTTTCTTGAGAAACGGACGGACGCGACCCACAGGCACAGTATCCCTCACAATTACCTTTCAAAAATAAAGTGGTGGACGCGACCCATGGATGGATCCTTTCAAAAAATCCATATGTTGTGCATCCTATAACTCCTCCCAGATCAAAAGTTATGGCCGATTTATGGTCCGCCTTCTTTTGGTCAATCCATGTGAAAATTGACAATTTTTGTCCAACTTTCCTTGATCTTTTGCTGTCCATGTGCGATAGAAAGATGCTTGATCCACGCCCTTCATCAAAAGGTTCTTATCCTACATCAATAAATTCTAAATTAATTTAGAATTTTTTGAAAGTTATCCCACTCTATTTCAAAAATCTCAACATTGGCCCCACCATAAGGATCTCCTTCTACAAAATACCTACTCAATCTACTCATTAGGTGGGTTACGCAATAGATAGATAACAATGTTTAGCCATTGATAAAAAAATAAAATAAAAAGTGCAGTCCACTCACTCCACGAGTGGAATCGGCTAATTTTTTAACAAGGGAAATCCCAATGAGTCCGCTAGCCTTTAGATTGACTGAATGCTACAAACATATGAAAGTTTGGAAGTTAGTGGACCATAAATTATAGTATAACTGGTTAGACATGATTCCTCTGGATATGGTCCATAACAAATAGGGACTTTTGTGGAAAATTTCCCTCATACGCCAAACGTTGCCTCCACCTTTTTAAGGATACCATATAGTTTTTGATGAGTAAAATGAGTGAAATGCCTTATCTATTGTTCTTCTTTAAGAAGTGTGAGAGTCCATGCATTGTGGACCCAATTGCTGTGCATGTGGACTCAATTGGTGTGTACGGCATCCAACCTGTACGACTGGTGCATCCCAATTTATGGTCATACTAACAAAAGATGAAGGCAAGCCAACTATCAAGTAGTGACGCCATAGAGAAAAAAAACAAACACCACCCTAGACCCTTCAACATCTACGTGTGGCCCACTTATGATTAGATAGGCCAGGTTACAATTTTATACGTATACGTATACCACGGTGGGGTGAACATGGCAGACGGGTTGGATTCATTAACACACCAGATGCAATGCCACATCCACAAATTTGTTTTTGAAAGGTAATTGTGAGGGAAAATTTGTGCATGTAACACAATTATAGTGCACGACTCCTTTTAAGAATCAATCACAACTTCGGTGGGGTCTACTAGTATGCCCGATCATATTATCCGATCCATAGGAAAATTTAGACCGTTGACCAATTAGGCTCATCTTATAGAAGATCTTATATGTAGAGGCATTGATTGGTAGAATAAGAAGTGCGAAAGAAATTTATAATAAAAATCCTAACAAATAAGCCTAATTTTTTGTTCATGGCCCACCTAAATTGGGACCATAATTTGGATGGTTAAGTTTAAATTACTTCTATGCTCCATATGCAATACCTTAGGAAAGGAGAGTTGTTTGATACTCTACATATGCAATAAATTATTGTGGGGCTCCATAGATCTATGGTCTGGATTACCAAACCATGGCCCCACTTATTATAAATGAAAAAGCCTGTATGATGTACAAAGATGCGGGCCATGTATCATATAATAAAATAATCACTCTTAAAAAGTCACGAGAACTTGTCACACACAACTAGTTGTAGATGAGAATTCGGTGCGAGTAGCTGATTATGGAGCCCACCATGGTGTGTGTGTGTGTGTAGAGAGAGAGAGAGAGAGAGAGAGAGAGGAATGCATTTTTTTTTAAGACTCATCATACGTGTTGGGATCCCAAAATCTTAGCCGTCCAAGTGATGTAGCACCCCAAAAAACCTCTATGGCCCAACTTTGAACATGGTCCATAACTTTGATGGGCCATGGAAAAAGAAAACAATTTCCTCCCTTAATTTGCCTCTCTCTCTCTCTCTCTATATATATATATATTATGGCCCCCAGAGTTTTAGATTAGGTTGAAAGTTAGGCCTTAGGGTTTTTTGGGATGCTGAATCACATGGACGGCTCAGATTTTGTGCTCGCATCACATGTGATGAGTCCTAAAAAAGTGCTCATGAGAAAGGGTACGTAGGTGAGGACTCATCACATGTGATGTTATCTCAAAATCTAAGTCGTCCATGTGATGCGGCACCCCAAAAAACCTTTAGGGCCCAACTTTCAACTTAGTATAGAACTTTAGTGGGCCATGAAAATAGTAAACAGTTTCCTCTCTTGATTTGACTCTCTCTCTCTCTCTCTCTCTCTCTCTCTCTCTGTTATGGCCTACCGGAGTTTTGGATTAGGTTGAAAGTTGAGTCTTGGTAGCTTTTTGGGGTTTTGCATCACGTGGACGGCTTAGATTTTGAGTTAGTGAACCATGAAAATAGTAAATAGTTTCCTCTCTTGATTTGACTCTCTCTCTCTCTCTCTCTCTCTCTCTCTCTCTCTTCTCTCTCTCTTATGGCCCACCGGAGTTTTGGATTAGGTTGAAAGTTAAGTCTTGGTAGCTTTTTGGGGTTCTGCATCACATGGACAGCTTAGATTTTGAGTTCACATCACGTTTGATAAGTCCTAAAAGTACTAAGGGGTTTTGTGCTCAGGTGGGTACTCCTCTAGAGAGAGAGAGGAATGCTCACCTGGGTGCTTCTCAGTGAGAGACACTCATGAGCACTTTTTCATGGCTCATCGCACGTGATGTGAGCCCAAAAACTGAGCTGTCCATGTGATGCAGCATACCAAAAAACTGGTAGGGCCCATCTTTCAACTTGATCCAAAACTCTGGTGGGCCGCAGTAGAAAGCAAGAGGCAAATCAAGGGAGGAAACTGTTTCCTTCTTTCATGGCCTACCAAAGTTCTGGAACAAGCTGAAAGATAGGCCTTATGGGTTTTTTGGGGTGCTGCATCACATGGACGGCTCAGATTTTTAGTTCACATCATGTGTGATAAGCCAAGAAAAAGTGCTCATGAGTGTCTCTCCAATACGTGCGCAAGTGAGCATTCCTCATATATATATATATATATATATATATATATATATATATATATATATATATATATATATATTCCAGAAGGGTAGCCCAGCATGAAAAATAAGAAGCTACAAAATTAAGGCCAATCCATCCATTAGCTTGTCCACATGATAGACAAAAATGGATAACCACCAAAATATCTCCTATTTCGTGGGGCTCACTTAATCGTTAGAATGACCCGATCTTCGGATCCAAATTGAGTGGTGGTGCAAACATGACAGACGGATTGGATTCCACACAGCCATCATTGTGGGCTCCACACAAAAATTAGTTGCATTTACGTCCTGGGTGAGAACTCTGAATAATAAATTCAAGGTCAATTAACTTTTTACCACACCTCACGGGACGCCCGTGGACGTGGGAGAAAGGGGTTTCCTCTGATTTGATACTCTTCATAATGAGAGAGATGATACACGAGCATTTAGAAATAACCTAGAAATTGCATGCATACAAACAAGTCATTCGATTTACACTCTCCAAATTCTGGGTCCAGTCTGGATGTGTCATGGATCCAAAATTAGGCTTATTTGATAAATTGGCGGTCTGATTAGGCGGATATTTATTGGATGGTTAAAAATGAAAAAATATCCAATGGTTCTATTTCAACAAACAAGTGTCTGCCAATCAATGGTTGAGACCTATCAACCAATCTGATTTTGGGACTGACTTAGAGTCGATGGGCTACAATTTAATTGGTTTCATCTATGTGAAATGTACAATTTATAAGTGACTGCATACCAAGCGTCATACTCTACTAGAGAATCAACTACTCTTCTCTATTTCGGTTAATTGCACCCACCTGGAGGAACTTGTGTAAAACTGTGCAAACTTGCACAAGCAGACATATGATCAGTCAATTGATAGTACCAGACCGTCCCTCAATTACTTGATGACCATACCATTAATTGCCTGAAAGTGTACAAAATTGTCCAAAGAGTTTACTATGCAAAATCTATTGTGGTTGATCGATCAACCAATCCCATCAATCAAGCGATGGCCCTGTCTCAACGTGTATTTGAGTCATCTAATTTCCACACCACCTCCCTTGAATTACAATGAGAATTATTATACCTGCATCCTTCTATATTGGACCATTGGAGATATTCTTTCAAAGATTCTCCAGCCATACGCAATTAGTTGTAGATAGTGGACTCACCATAGCATGGGTATGAAACTGATCCCAAAGTCAAGTTGATCATCTAACCGTTGATACTTGCAATAATCCAAAATAGAAGGGATGATCACTAATATTAACGCTATCTATTTTTTTTTCACACACACTTAGGCTCACACTCCATCGCTTGACCTCAATGTTGAAATAGAGTCTATCTACCACTAAGCCATGGACCCAGACCTTAACCTTTTCTAATGTACTTGGTAGGAACTATGGAACTAGGCCATTTCTTCATTATAGAATGAGTTCATTCTACAATTGCTGCGCATGGGCTCAAAAGTCCCGTTCATTGCATCCAAACTAGCCAACAATCCAACAAGGTTTCCCTACCATGAAGTTGGGTGCCCTAAAAATAGGCTGATCCAAGCATCACGTAGGGCATCACATCAAATCGAGAGGTTTTCCCATTGTTTTCTATGTGACACATCATCTCTAGGCTTGATTTTTTGTGCATCCCTACATCACTGTGGGTCTCACATAATGCACAGGTTGGACGGCCCACACAGTAGGCCTACTATAGAATGGACAACCATCATAAGTTCACATTAAATGCTGCTATAAATTAAGAACAAGCAACCATCCAAAATTCTCTAAAGACCTCCAAATTCACATGATGGCCTATATGATGGTTGGATTGGTTTTTTTTTTTTTTTTTTTAAGGCATCCAACTTTCATAGTACAATGGTGACCTTGATAGATAGGTTGGATGCCATACACACAAGTGGGCCCCAACAAAACACTTATGGAATAAAGCCATACACATACAAGTGAACCCAACGTAGCACTCATGGAATAAAGTTTATTCTACCAAAACTTGTAAGAACATTTATCGTGTGGCAACCTTGATGGATAGTAACCTTGATAGATAGCAACAAGTTTGATGGATAGTAACAACTTCCATAGTGAAGCGGCCTTGATAGATAGGTTGGATGCTATACACATGCAAGTGGGCCCCAATGGTTGGATGCCATACGCATACAAGTGGGCTCAACGCAGCGTTCATGCAATAAAGCGTATATTCTACCAAAACTTGTACTGGAGCAGGTCCCATGACTATTCATTTTTACACAATTTCTCAATTCCTCCCATATAGATGCAGTTTGATCACCATGGGGCCATTTAAACAACTTGCTATTATGATATCAACCCGTAAGGTTAAAACTGTTCAAAGAAGTGGCTTGGTTGGCTTGGGCCTCTTTGGCTTTTCAATTTCCTATAAAATGCAAAGTAAATAAGTTATCATTATCGTTTGCAAGTGTTTGTCAAAATAGAAATTATGACTTATTTATATTTCATAAATTGAGAGCCAAATACATTTATAAGCGAAGTGGATAAAGTAAATTGTAATCATTGTATTTTCTACTTATAAAACTATTGCTTTTACTTATAAAGAAGTCGGTGAAATATATATATATATATATATATATATGGAATGAGGTTTGAGAAGCCATGTGCATGTAAGTCCAGTATGTTGGGATACAAACGATCAGCCCCGCAGCGAAAACGAGCAAGAAATCAATCGAAGAACAATCACACAACGATGATCAACCAAGCAAATCAACAAACACAATGCAATCCAAATTTTACGGGAAAAACCCCTCACAGGTAAAAAAATTACGACACAAAACGAACAATCCATTATGAATTAAAAGTTTACAAGAGATTACAGAAGAATATCTACTCGGATCATAGCCGACAAGAGAAATCACAAGCTAATAAAGCTGATCTCACATGAAAATGACAAACACAGCCCTTTCCCTCATCCCAGAGAACTCCAAATTTTTTCCAATTCTTTCTCTTGCCCTAGAACTCTCTCAATCCCTCTAGGATACCTTGGTTCTTTTGGTGGCAACCCTAATCCCATATTACACCCTTTTAAATAAGAAAAAAAAACGGAATTAAAAATAAATTCCGCACAAAACCGCACCACCAACTTAACAGTCTACACACCATCGGGCACCTAGCCAAACCCCGTCATGTGCTCGACGGATCTAAAATCCTTCTAGAGAATTTCAGCATAAATCCAGAGAAATTCGACCTCTTACAAAAAATTGTCAAGTGCCCAATCGTCAAGCCCTAAAACAATCATCGGGCCCCTACAATCCCAAAAACAAATCCACCAGTCTAGATTCCAGAAGCCCGTTAGGAGCCAATTTCGGGTGCCTAACACTCCTTGGTGTCCAAGATTGAAGACAACCCTAACACAATGGGTGCTTAAAACCAAGGTCTTAAATTCAATCCCATTCAAGCTGTGGTCCTAAAGAACGTGGACCAGACCCCCCTCCTAAAAGAAAAAAACCCGAATCGTGATAAGGAACGATGTCCAGACCCGAAAAAAAAACCCGAACCCCGTCAGGACAGGTGCAATTATTACAAGACCGGACCCGACCAGTCCAGTTGACCGCCCTAAGAAATTATAGCCATAATTTAGAAGAGAAATGCTCCGATCCTCTGCTATGTGAGTTATAGTGCTTCTAGTTACATTGGGAACCGTAAAGTGTGAAATACATTGATCCAAACCGTTCGAACTGTTCACTAGGTCTAGATCATACTACCCTGTAATACCACACAGATCTGAAAAATATTAAGAACTTAATTCGTGATTTTACTATGGACGGTCAAGATTGTCTACAAAAAAGTAAGTCCAAGGAAAAATTTGAACCATCAATTTGTTAGGTCTCATTATGGATTTCATATGATTCCAAAGAATCATTTCTGTTAGGTACTCATAGCCATTCCATCCAAGACTTGGAAAAAGGATGGACGTAGAAAATAAGGCCAAATCAAGCATAGATTTGTTCATCTGATCAGTGGAATATTTATATGGAAGACAATAACATGTGTTTTGAACGTAGTAGACGGTTCGGATCAATCCATTGCACAGTCCAAGTGAACCGATGCAAGTAGCAGCACCCCCAACATCCATGCCTTTTTTTTTTCTTTTGTTCAGTCATGCAACGTACACACCCAGTAAATCGCGCAACACACGCACCGGCCAATCATACCACTGGTGCTGTTAGCAGCGTGGATTTTCACCGCTGATGGGTTTAGAAACTAAGAGCCACTGTTGAAACTCCGCAGAGTCTAGCAACGATGCAAGGCTCCGAACCCCATCCATGCCTGTCTGTTCTACCTTGCTAGAGAGGCCCATTGCTACCAACGCTCCACAGCGCATTTTTACAAAAACGATGAGGCGACGTGTCCAAAAGGCTCTGGTGCCGTACAGTGTCCAGCTTTCTGAGAGAAGATCAGGTCCACCCAAAAAGTAATGTGGGATACACCACAATGTAGAGGTTTGCCAAAAGACCTCGCGTGTGGGACCCCGCCCAACCACATGCACTCAAACATGCATCAATACCACACACGTGCAAGATCAGAGCTTTCCATCTGTTGGGTCCCTCTATTTGATTCTTTTCGCCTAAAAAGGTTCTGACCGTTGGTTTCTCTCTCACATTGTGGCCCACCTTAGACTGGCGTGAAATTCGAGGCAGAAGATATGAACGCAAAAGCTGGGAGCTTGCACAAACGGACGGTGTGGATTTCATGCACATGAGTATGCCTGCGCGTGCCACGCGAGCGTTTCTTATTATTTAATGCGACACTTTTATGACACATGTAAGCTTTGGCGACGCACCTGCCCTACACGTCCGGTGTACGTGAATCAGTGTAGAATAGAGGCTTCTTAAGACCATACGCACTCCTCCAAACGCAACTCTAAGATCAGATACACGTGCCAATATGACACACATGTGTAATATCCGATCCGTGCATCGTGTGTGGCCCAACGCATATATTTTATGATAAAAATTAAGATTGATCTGCTTATGGGTGGGCCACACATGAATGGAAACAATAGACGTATGAAAAGAACTTACAAGTGCTGGTGCGAATGGCCTCTTATTTCTACAGAAAAAGTAACTGAGAGCGCATTTCAGCTGGGAGTTGAAACTTACGGCGACATTTTTTTATGGAAGGTAAATGTTACGGTAGAGGTGGGAGAACCGAAATATGGTAGGGCCACCTCTCCATAGGACACGTGGAAAGATCATTTATCCATCGGGTCCACCCATATATTGTAACTAGAAAGGTTGTAGTAATTTTTGAAAATAAAACTCATGAGAAAATCTTATATACTTTTGTTTTTTACAGTTTATCCCATTGTATATTTGTCCTTAACTGTTTCTGTTTCCACCGTCAATTTAAGAACTATAGATCAGAAGGATGATATTAACCATGTTTTGATTTTTGAGATTTAGACTATTGAATCTAGTTCCCTATATATGGACGGACCCGATTGTCACATCAAATTGCCAATTACACCATGGATGGATGAATTTACTATGGTTCTTCCGGCTCTACCGTACAGCTAAGAGGAAAACTTCAATGTGTGTTTGTTGATGCTCGAGCACTTTGGAAATTACTGTGAAATTGCATGCGGATCATGGTCCTAGTTTTGATACATTAATCTGGTGGGTGTTTATTGGACGGTTGAGAATGAACTATCATCCAATAGTGATGTCTCAGCCGACAATCCTCCGCCAATGAGTAATTAGAATTACCTGAGCCACTCTCATTTGGGACTGTCGGTGCGTTCCACAATGTAGTCGGGTTTCAATTGAGTTAACGTGTGCCATGTGTACAATTTCGAAGTGCCTGCGTATCAAGCGTCACACGCTGTCGGAGTATCAAATAACCCCTTTTCCTTGTTGAATGAGGTGGGCTCGTGTGGTACTGACGGTGGTGGTGGGCTGTTGTGGGGGCCACGTCAATTGTGCCTACGATCCACCACGTCCATCTTAAAAAAGTGGGCCTCACATGGAGATCACTTTGTGTGAAAATGGGGCCGATTTACTCATCTGGTAAGTTCAACTTTATGTTTTGACAGATCAACGGTCTTATATTCATTTCAACGGTGTGGGACACTTGAAAAGTTCATCCATCTAATGTTTGTGCCAGATGATCTTAGTGACGTTCCATACCGTTTTCACGGATTGGATTCCATACAAGTTTGATATTTTCCAGTGAAAAGGTAAAGCAAACTAGATTGGCCCACAATCTATTTCCACGTTCAACGTATGATCTTAGCCCATTGACGAACGGATGGGTCTGTCTCACGGACTACAGAACAAGAATGGTGGGGCCCACCTTCTGAACAGATTGGATTTTCCACATGGATACCCCGTTCACACGTGTTTCTATAATAGGTGTGACATTAGAGATGTGCGAGTACCCCTCTTTTATTATTAGAAATATCTCAGTAGTAAGTCGCTTACATCAGCCGTTTTCCGCGGCTCGGCTGTCACTGCTCTCTTACAATATGAGAAATATCGCCGAGATTTTTAGATCTTGGGAACTGATAAAACGACGTTTCGATCTAACGTATCGCGATATTTCCAAAATGTCTTAATCTTTTAACTCAAATTATCGATATTTTAAAACATATACTATCTAAAAGTTAAAAGGAATTTTTTTATTCTATACATTTTAAATTTTAAATTATTTTTAATTAATAGAATTTTTAATGTCTCATTTTCAGCTAGATTTTCCGGTAAATATCGCGAGAAGAACATGAAAATCTGAAAACCAACGAGATATTATTTTGCCGAGATATTTACAAGGACGAGATTTTGCCCCCCGTGCTTTCACGGCCCTGTAAACTGAAAAAACTGCCGGTTAATCATGAGTGGTCTATATCCTTTTGTCTTCTCTGTAATCATCGATTCATCTCTAACCATGGCCCACAGCATCTCCACCGTACAAGTGGCACATCATGGGTGATCAATGCTGTTCAAGAGGTGGAACAATGATGCGCGATGGACCAAAGATCAAACTTAGGACCATGTCAAACCGTCTGATTAAGGGACTTTTTTTTCCGGGCAGATGTGAACCATTGGTCGTCCATTTGCAATTGATGGTTGTATGGTCTCAGTCAATCCGTAGAAACTCGCAGTCAATGGATGTTCCATAACTCCATGGTGTAGACTTCCTCACCTTCTGAACTGTTCTGATCCGTCAACGTGCTACTGCCACGTGTATGGTGGAGATCCTAAGGACCACAATTTCTTGTGGTCCCGAGGACCAAAACAGATCGAAGAGTGAAATATTTGTCGTTTGGGGCAGAGTCCTTTCTGATATTTCACTCAAAAGATTCACTACTCATGAAGAAAATATTAAAGCGGGCCGTGCATCTCATTCGTCTAAAATTGAATTTGGAATCTCATTCCTCTAAATTGAATTTGGACCCACCAAACGAGGTTTTGAATATAGAGAGCTGATTCAGTGCCTCCAGAGACATAGCAATTTTTCATGTGCCTCGCTGTGATTGATGCACATACGGCATGTTTGGATGAGATCCAAACCGTCAATTTTGTATGGAAAATGCCTGGGTACCTCGCGTAGGTACCTGGCTAGATCAATTCCACTAACGCAGGAGAGATGACTTACCGTATGTGAAATCCATGCTGTCCATCAGGATCATCATCTATTGTTTAACCTTGATCCAAAATTTCAGGCTGATTCAATACTCAGGTGGGCCACCCCATAAATATACCCAATAGGCAATTTGTTAATTACCATGCTGTCTTTTAGACTGTCCATTTGTTTTGCACAGGGGTGGTTCACCTGATGAGTGGACCGACGCAAGTTTTACACATTGTCATCATCAGAGTGGGGGCCCCTTAAATGAACGGCTCAAATCTCTAACACACTTGCCATGTTGGGAGTGTGTTGCATGTGAAGAGTGTGAACATAGGGTAATCAACCTAAAGTAACATCACATCAAAACAAAATACAATAACAAGGTTATAATAATTTTGAATATTCTAGTTGTAAGTATCAATGATTAGTTCTTTTAGTTTTGTAATTTTGAATAATTTTATGGAGGTGATTAATTTTTTTAGAGAATCCTTAGACCTTAAGATTAAAAAAAGACTTAGAAGGAATTTCCAATATAGGTCAAGGATATTTATGGGAAAAAAATAATGTGCATGCATACAACCAATGACTACGAGTGCACCCGCATCCATCCAATGTAGTGATGCGACATTGATATTTCATCTGCATTCATCAACTAACGATATATTGTTATTTTAATTTTCTTCAAGTGAGTTGCTTGCTCGTACTTTTCTCCTCTTTTACGTGAATTCTATAGGGTAGCATTTTAGTACGTTTTAGGACAATGAGGCTGATTCATTTTAGGACATTAGTAAAAAGTGATTGTTGTAAGTAGATGTTGGAAATAGCTGATAAATAAATGAAATTAAAAAATGAAATTTAAATAACTTAATTGATTTGAAGAACACTGAGTTGAGGCGTGACTGAATCATTGGGCTTGAACTCAAATATGTCCTCCTTTGACCGCTTTCTAAATGCAACAGGAGTCACGAACAGTTGGCTTCCAGGATACAACGACTATCACCTTAGTTCTGGCTGTGCACTCGCCGTACAGGATTCGAACCAGCAAGTATACCGCAAACTCGAGATGTAGTGACTCAGTGAGTCAGAGAAAACAGAAACATAAAACCGAGTCTAGAGCTTTAGCAAAGTTGAGAGAGAAAATGGATTTTTCGGATTCTAAAAACGAATTAATCAATTCTATATATAGAGTTGATTAGGTGCTTAACGCACTGTTTTGAATTGAGTTAGGTCCGTTCGGTTTAAACCCAACTGATGCGACCACTCGAACAGACGCTTCTCTGGATGTTTAAAACAAAAGACTATTTTGTTGGTGCAAGTACACTTTCAGTGTCCGTTGGAGCAAAATGAAGGTGCGCAAGTATACTCATAGTAGATACGGACCCTGAGCCCGAGCTCAGCACGGCCACGGCACGGCTCAAGCTCAGCCGGCGGGCGAGCGCGTGTGTGGTTTTTGGCATAGTGTGGTTCAATGTGCATAGCCTCCCACGAACCACAAAATTCACTTGCCCCCTGAGGGCTTAGCCCATGTGTAAAGCCTCTACTTATATACTTGCATTTTTCTTTGGTTCTTTCGATGTGGGACAAAGGAAATGTACAAAATTCCAAAAACAAATTTGTAGAGGGAAACCATTTTCAAAAGAAAATTTTGAAATAAAATATTTTTAAAATATTTTTAAAATACAACAAGTGAGCCATATTTAGAACCTAAATGGGTTGCGGCATTGGAAAAAGTGGATATAAGTTGCCTCTTGTCAAAACCATTCTGGGTTTTCATTTCTTTTTCTTTCTCTTTGCATGTAGGCACACCCTTTCCCCCTGTTGCTTTTTACATGTGCATCACACATGTCATAGACTTTAGTGATAAGATCCGTGGAGCTCGATCATCAAAGAAGTATGTTAATCTGACCAACATTTTCACGGGTCTAACTTTGCATTGAGTTCATTCGAGGTCACAAGAGGGCAATACCTTCTTGCTTGGGGTCCGAGAGTATAGCCTCCGATCTAGATGACAACTTCATAATTTCATAGACTTTTATGTGTTTTATGTAATCCCTAATACCTGTGGAGTAATATATTCTTAAAGATAGAATCGTCATTATATTGAAAGCTACTTCTTTTTTTCTATTCTTTTTTCTTTTTCTTTTTTAATTTCCTCTGAGCATGGTAGATTAACGTGAACCCATGCATGAACATATTGAAAGGGAACAACGCAAATTTCTATGTCTTGCCTTCCATCTTTCTTTCTTTTCTTTTTTTTTCTCTTCTCTTTTTATACTGTGTGTGTGTGGTTGAAAAGGAATCTCTCCTCCCACCACCTAGTACTATTTAAGTTTTTATTCCACATTCTCTAGTTAGTTGGCATTTTTCACCATATTCACTTCATTTGGACCGTATAGCTGGCAACACTATACTTGGGGTTGGTTCAAGCCCAAATTTCAATTTGGCTGGGCCTA
Organism: Liriodendron chinense; assembly: GCA_003013855.2. Lineage (NCBI taxonomy): Eukaryota > Viridiplantae > Streptophyta > Magnoliopsida > Magnoliales > Magnoliaceae > Liriodendron > Liriodendron chinense. Next base: position 201,100 of record PVNU02003569.1, on the reverse strand, counting down.
TTGACAATATTAATACCACTTCACATACTCTATTAGATAAGTCCTATGTTTTTGAAAGCCATTGACATATAAAATAAAAGAAAATTTATGTGAACATTTTCTTTTATCAAATGGGTTACATATCAGCCAAGGAAACGACTCACATGTTTCTTCATTGAATGAAGGAGGAGCCAGGAGACCACCAAGCATCAATTTATAGAGAATATGCTTAACTGATTGATGCTTGGTTATAGTGATGATGATGATGACGGCAACCACTTTACTGCACGGTGGCATGTGTTGTAACTTGTAGCCAAAAACCCCACTTTATCATTTTGTTTTACCTCTGTCGGAATGCAAGATCCAATGTGTACTGCCAGGCCCATTAGGGCCACATGCCGAGCGGTCTACTGGTCAAAACAACCCATGTTGTGGACTATATATTATATGAGTCATCATAATAAACTTACTCTGAACGGATGATTGTGGCCATCGCTACCTATGTTACTATTCATGAATGAACTTAGAACAATGAAAACAAAATCTTCAATGGCTCATTTCAACTTTAAAAATTGAAGTTAGCATCATTATGGAAGCATGATTATGAGATATGAGCTTATTTATGAAAGTAATGAGAACATGGATGGCTCAAATATTCATTGGACCATCACAGCATAGTGGCCACACACGTGAGACACTAGGTTGCAACAAAGGAAAAAAAATGAACTCCTGTTTTAGACACCTGCTAATTCCACAGAGAGCCGTCCAAATCTACACGTGTATGCAGCATATGTGCCGAGTTTCCCATCAACTGAAATACACAGTTAAGATGCTCTCTGGCTTAAAAATATGCCATTTTACAGCTCAAGTGAACCACAACATGCCAAAACAAATTAATGGCTAGAAAGAACATTTTAACAACCAATTTAATTTAATTTGTACTTTGTGGCCCACTATAAGGTTTAAATAATCTAATTTTTAGGAAGAACATATAAGAATTATCTCCAACTTTATTAAAGCATCTAACGTACGTGTTTCATATTTGCACACGTGCCCGGATATTGACGTGTACGGTTCTAGGCTGCCGTGTTATTAGCAAACCTCCCTATTTTATTGTCATCTAGTGAGAATATGTGGACCAGATAAGACCTAAAAAAGGTAGGCTAGGCCTCTTGTAGGCTATCTAGCTGGTGTCCCTGTGCTAACCTAACTAGAAGATGCCTTGGCATATCAATAGTTGAATGCTAAGGAGAGACCTAATTGCACCAATGGGTGTATCCCATGAGTAATGGTGGGTGCGTCGCATGACTAAAAAAAAGGGTTATCTAGATGGTGTGTAGAATTATTGATCCATACGCAAACTTAGAAACTATAAAAATCTCAACTAGCTGACTGATTTTTTAGGGCTTGTTTGGATGACCCAAAATAAGTGAGGTAAATGATTTTCCAATTTAAGTCAGACAACTGAGGAAGCGGATTTGGTGATGACCCTAACACCATCCAGGTAGGTGGCGTTGGGCGTTGTGGGACCACCATGATGTATGTGTTTTATATCCACGTTGTCCATCTGTTTTGCCCGATCATTTTAGGGCACAAGCCTGAAAATGTAGCAGGCCCAAAATTCAAGTGGACCACATCACAACAATGGGTATAATGACATCCACCGTTGAAACCTTCTTAGGGTCAACCGTTATCTTCATTTGCCATCCAACCTGTCGATGGAATTTAATGAAGGGAAACACAAATACCAGCTTGATACAAAAAATTTTGGCTCCCAAAAAGTTTTTAATGGTGGACGTTCAATCACACCATATCCTATGGTGTGGTCCACTTAAGCCTTTTATCTACTTTATTTTTGGGCTCATGCCCTAGGGCTTGTTTGACATCATTGATTTGAGAGGAAGTAATGGGAAGTAGATTCCATTATATGAATTCTCATCAATTCCAATTCTCGGAGAGAAATTAGGCATGAGGGAATGGATGGTGTGGATTTTAATCCCACCGTATCAACTTCGATTTTTAAATCCATGCTGTCTATCCATTTTTACAGATCATTTTATGCCAGGATAAAAAAATATAAAGCAGACCCACATATTAGGTGGACCATAAAATAAGAAAAAATGGAGAGTGAGACCTTTTTTTTATGCACAAAAATTTTGGATTAAATTGATATTTGTGTGGTCCCTTCATCCAAGTCTTTGTGACCTTATCAACAAGTTGGATGGAACATATACATCACGTTGGGTCCCACAAATAGGGACATATCACGTTGGGTCTCACGTTAGGGGGAGATTTCTCCTCAAATCCCACATTTTTTAGAGGATTTGGAAAGGAGCTAAAAGTGCTTTTTTGAGTTCTCCTAAATTCCTCTCTAATCCACTTTTCATCAAATCCATGGTGCCAAACACAATAAAGCAAGTGATTTTTCCTCACTTTTCCTCAAATCCATGGTGCCAAACACAATAAAGGAAGTGGTTTCTCCTCACTTCTCCTCAAATCCATGATGCCAAATGGGCCATAATTGATCAGACAAAACAGATGAACTTAGTGGATAAAGCATATACATAACGGTGGGGCCAACAGTACCTAACACACCTAGCTTGCAAAGGCATTTGGAAGGATTTCCTCCTAAAATGAGCACACGATTGGATGAATTTTCTAAAATAAGCAGGGCGCATATTACCACTAAATGGGAAAGACAACTCACAATTTTATACATAAGGTGTTTCTGATTATTCCCAGTTGTGGGGCCCATGAATCACTGATCCTAGTGGACTGATAAATAGAAGTGGGGTCCATGACCCCAGGATCCAGTCCGTGGATACGATGGACCCACGTGTGGATGGGTTATGCAACGAGGAAATCTCCTTAACTACCCTTCAATCGATGACATTAAAATAGACGGTTAAGAGAGAATCTCCAAATGGTCCCAACTTAGAAAAAGTGAGATATTCAAAGGCTACCATCATCGAGGATATTCTCGATGCATGGGGGCCATTGATAGTGGACCCACAATTTCAATGGTCTGAGTGAATGAAGCATGATCCCAATTGTACAAATTGAGAACAATAACATGTTTGTCTTTCAGTATCAATTTGCAAGTCATTCGGCCGGTTTATGGAGCTTGTCTGCCACTATTTAGTAGTTCAGTACAAGTGTAATACATCCTTGTGAACCTCAAAGTCATATTGTCCGTTCAAACTGTCCTGAATCTCCTAATCGTAACCCATCATCTAATTTTGGCCATTGAATTTGAGCAGGCTGACCTTTAAATTCAAGCCTATTTGGTAGCTACGAAACGGATGGTTTGGATCATGTGATCAGAGTGATCTCTGGTGGGGCTCTGATTTGCATGGTTTGGGTTGCTGGATTCCACAATCTAATGGAGAGAAGTGCCAATTCCGATGTACAAACGCACTCACGTACCAGCTGCTTATGTGTGCTGGATCTGGGACGTTGATTGGGAGGTGTTGGAAGTGGATGTGTCCTGTCCTAAAAAACTGAATGTCCCACTCACCAGGCGATCAACACGGCAGATGTTGAATGCAGACAGTACGCTATGATTTTCTGTCCATTTCTTTGTACATGTTTGGCCCATCTGATGAATGGACTGCAAGTCATAATCATTCTGACCACTTTATTAACGGCCGTGATGCTGCTGATGTGTGCCATGTCGCACGCCCATGTACCTTCGGATGATCGATCAAATTCCATGTGGGTGCGGATCTGGTCAGGTCGGGGTCATACACAGTTCAGTCAGGCCTTGACTGTGAGACCCACCTTGATGTATATATTATATATCCACGCTGTCCATCCGTTTTTTCACCTTATTTTAGATCAGACACCAAAAAAAAATAATGTAGATCCAATTCACAGGCGGAGGACACCAGAGGAAATAATGGTGACTGACAATTAAAAACTTCTGGTGGGCTGCAAAAATTTAAGATCAAGTTGTTTTTTGTGTTTTCCCTTCATCCAGGTCTTTGTGACCTTATCAACGTATTTGATGAAAAATAAACATTACGGTAGGCCCTAGAAAGTTTTTAATAATGGATGTTCAATCACCACTGTTTCTTGTTGCGTGATCCACCTGAGAATTGCATTTTTTTTTTCTTTTTTGAGATCATGATCTAAAATGATATGAAAAAACGGATGGACGGAATGGATATACAAAAAATATATCAAGGTGGGCCCCGCAGTCACAGCCTGACTTGACCGAGTTCGCGTCCCATCTCGTGTGTCCGCGGCGGGCACAGAGCCACCGGAGTAATGAAAGGAGGTGTTTGATATGCTAGTCGAACGTGATGGTTCATTCACATGCACCCAGAAAAATTTGTATATCTAGTAGACGTGAAACCCTATCAAGCCGTTCAAATCATAGGACCCACTTCATCTAGATTGAATATTGAATTACTATCACTTAAACCATCCTAACCTTAAATTAGCAGACATTTGTAAATTGGATATAGGCCATTGAAAATTTTCATTTTAATGGACCATTTAGATGTCTCCCAATCAGATGTTTTGGTCATCATTTGAGTGAAAGAATTTGTCTTATAATCCACATACAATACCAAATACAATTTAAACGGTTAATTTATATTAAATATATTCAAATTAGTACCTGAATATGAACAATCAAACTCTGCCAGAGTACCAAACGTTTTCTCACGTGATCAACCGTAACAAGCAGGTCACGTGACCGGAAAATTGCGTCCTCCAAGCAATAAAAACGGAAAGAACTAACCGAGCCGAGCCGAGCCGAGTCGATCGAGAAGCCGGTCGGAACCTCGAGCTCTACGTTGAACTTTTTTACTACAGTCTTTTAAATAAAATAAAAATAAATAAAAATGTCTTTTTTTTTTAATTCCAGAAAATTAATAAAAAGCAGTATATAAGGTAGAGCAGTGGGCTCGTTTGGTAGGATTTTTTTTCTTTTTCTTTTGTTTTTGTTCATTTATTTTTCCGTCGTCTCTTCTCAGTGCAGTTGCAGAAAACCTCCAGCAGCGTTTCTGCCCTAGGAATATCCTTCCTTTTCTCCTCTTCTTCTCAGGTAAACTTCTCAAATCCCTGAAATTCCGCTTCTCAAACTAGAAATTCCTCTTAAAATCTCATCCTGCATGCCTTGAATCTTCAATTCCTCGTTTGCCTGCGGTTTTTTCGCTGTAAATCTTGCTAGATTCAGTTAGAAGAACTTGTAAATCTAAATGCGGTTAAGCTCTGGTGTAGAGAAGTTGCAGAGATTCCAGTTTCCGCCTTTCCATTTATTTTCTTCCCTTTTACTGCTCGTTGATTTTCGGATTTTGTACTGAGAGCTTGGTTTCTCTTTGTTGTTGCTTGAATCGGTAGCTCGACGGGGGTACGAGAGTTCCGCCTACTGCATGGCAGAGGTTCGTGGTTTTGTGAAGGTAATGCTCGCAAGATCTTGCTTTGCATGTTGTTTTCTTCTATTGCATTGAGAGTTCTAAAGGATTCTGTGGCAGTCTGTTTTCATGAATTCATTAATGCTCAGAGGACTTGGAAGATCTTTGATTGCATGCTAACTTTCTAGCTTCTGATGTTAGAAAAGAAATCGGAAGCAATTAGTTCACTCGGTTTAAGGAAATTTTAAGGTTTATAGTGGGATTGCATGTTTGTAATTATATATATTCTGTGGCTTCTCTGTTATTTTAATTTCTAATCTTGGCTTTTGCATGCATCGGTATCTTGATTGCCAATTTCGGGTAAATGATTGGTAGTTTTTATTGCCCTTTTTAGAATTGGTCCTCTACTAATCAAGGTAATTTGATTGCTTTCATGTTTTACTATATCTGGTAATGTGGATTGGAATTTGGTCTCTTAAGTTATCGGTGGGATTAATTCTTCTTGAATATTCTTCGGTGTCGCTTTGTTGTCGCTTGATATGTCCGCATGAATTGCAGTGAAGCGGAAGCGAGAGTGCTAAAGAAGATAAGCTCTTAATAAGTTTCGAAGCCGGCTTCATTTTTGTCGTGTATTAGTTAAAGAAGGATGAGCATGCATCCTTGGAGAAAATCTGAAATAAGGGCATCTGGTTCTTTTCTTTTCACGTGAGAAATATGTTGTTTCTTGTATTCAGTATAATTTGTTGTTCTCCGGTATGTTATCTTGATACGTGTGATGCATCTTCTGAGGCAACTAGTCCAATCCTTGAAATGTATTACAGTCTAAACCTGTTAAGACATCAATTGGCACAATAGTAAAGAAAGGTACCAATTGAATAATGCACGATTCAATCCATGAACTGTAAGTAAATTACCAACATTAAAAAGTTATTACGGCATAAATCATGGTTTGGATTCACTATCATCCATCATGTTGAAGCAAAATCAGGAATATGAGTTGAATATTTTCTTGCTACGCATCAGAGTTTTCAGTTTCCTTTGGTAGTCATTACGTCTTTTTCATAATAGAATTGAATGTGCCGGTGTTTCGGTTGTTACTATCAAAATGCACTAAAAGCTAATCATCACCTTCCTCATCTTAGCCTCTCTCCTAACAATTCGGGGTTGGCTTTTAAATGGTAGATTGTCAAAAGTTTTATGATTGGTTGTCCATCAAACATTTGTTGAGGTAGTATGGTGTATGCCCGTGAGATGCGTACGTGTTTCCATATAGGAAACGCCTCTCCTCTTATGCCTAAAACATGTGAAGCCTAGCTTTGACAAGTGCTTTTCTTGGGTGTGTTGTCTATAAAAGGGGGAACATATGTAGAGAGAGGATGACTCCTTGTGAGAGGCCTTTGCGTATGGTGAGAGAATGGGGGAGAGGTGAGTCTTTTTTATTTTTTTTTTTTTGTGAAGAAGCAAACTGCGTGTTGCTACCCTGTGGAGTTGGACATTGTTGAACCACATAAATCCTTTGTGCCTCTTTTTTCTTATTATTCTTTTACTCCCTTCATTCTTAGGATTTTTCTGTTACACCAATTTTGTATGGGTGTTTTTTTTTTACAACAATTGGTATCAAAGCCAAAGCCCAAAGGTTATGAAGCCTTTTAGCACAAAATTAGTGTTTTCTTTGCTATTGCAACTATGCTTCAAATGGTTGGATTGAGTTCTAGTTTTTACAAAATTTGAGATGTCAAAGCTCAGTTGATCCAATTACGCCGTTGTGGAAATTGAAGATGAACATGGTGTTGGTGAAGGAAGGCCATGCAATTGCGATTGAAGGAAAAGAAAAGAAATTCGTAGGGATGAAAAATGTGGATTTTGAGGAGAAAAACTAGTTAGCTACAGTGGATCTTCTTCTGCTAGCAGATTCGGTTTTGCTAAGCTTGTTTGATCAAACCATAGCCAAAGATTTGTTGGACAAATTACGAAACCTATATGAAGGGAAATAAATATCAAACAAGATCTTTCTTCAACTTTAGGTGTGCCACTTGATGATGAAAGGTGGTTCATCTTTGCAAGAACGCTTGAATGAGTTTTATACCCTGATTAGCATATTGGCAATGGTTGATGTGAAAATTGATAACAAAGAAAAGATTGCATTTCTGTTTTGTCAATTCCAGATTCGTTGGATGGTTTGATCATGATTCTCAACAAAGGCCTAGATCTCAATATAGAGTTAGTTGTTTCTATGTTACTTATCGAAGAATTTTGTAGAAAAACACTTGAAGGGATCTTCCGATGGTGTCATCATAGTTAGAGGAAGATCTACCAAGAGGGTACCTATGCGAGAGCTCGTACGAGATTCAAGTCAAAAGGGTGGAAATATGAAAGTGTTGGAATTTCGGAAAGAAGGGTCACTTACATAAAAATTGTAAACTTAGGAAGATAAATTATGAAAATTCCAAACTTGATTCAGACAATAAAGTATAAGATTCAAAGGGTTCCTAAGGAAACCTAATTAAGGAAGGTGATTCACCCAAGGATGGAGCAGTGTTATTGGTGATTTTACAAGAGAATTTGAATCATGAATGGATTTTGGATTCGGGATCTTTGTTCCATATTATACCACACAAGCATGTTTTTTTATATATTTGTTGTGTGATGGAGGGAGTTTTACATGGTTAATAATAACACATTTAACCTTGAGGATTTGGAGACGTCAAAATCACAATGTTTGATGGTATCGTGTGCACATTTTTAGTTTGTGGTATGTAACGAACCCTGCGAAAGAGTGTTCTATCATTGGGATAGTTTGATAAAGATGGTTACAAATTTTATGGAGAAAAACGTTGATTGAAGATTGTAAAAGGAGCATGATGATAGTGAAGGGAGAGTAGATTGATTGTTTATATCGGAGATACTGTGATCGGCAATGTTATTGTTGCTAATGCCATGACATAGTCAGCTACAATCTAGGACAGGCAGTTCGTTCACATGAGTAAAGACTAGAAGTATTTCTTATATTGAAATTTACTTCATGATTTAAAATCTATGATTTTATATCTTTGTGAGGATTGATTGTTTGGAAAGCTTTGTAGAGCTTGTTTTCCCTTGTCCACTACTAAAAGCAAGGAAGTTAAATATCTAATTAATTATGATACTTAGGATGCTCTTGTCAAATCCTTGGGAGGCTTCAAGATTTTTTTTGTTTTTTTGAAAATTTCTCTGGAAAGATATGGATTTATATGTTTGAAAGGAAGAGTGATGCTTTGCTTGTTTCATTAAGTTTAAAGTATTGATTGAAAATCAAAAGAGAGTAAATTAATCGTTTGAGAACTGATAATAGAATAGAATATGCCTCGAAAAAATTCAAGAATTTTTGTAGTGAGCATGTCATTCAGAGGCACTACATGGTCCCTGGTACTCCAAAGTAGAACAGAGTGGCTGAATGTATAAATGTACATTATGGATTATGCTTGGACTATTGTGAGTTCAGCTAGGCTTGTGTAGTGGTTTTGAAATGAAGCCTTTGATGCAACTTGCTATTTGGTGAAGAATTCTCTTATTATTGCAGTAGATAGATTACAAGATCCTTAAAGATGTATGGTTTGAAAAATTGGTTAAGTGTTCTTTCCTTCATATTTTTTATTGTGATGTTTATATGTGGATCTCCAAAAAGTAAATGACTAAGTTGGATGTGAGGTGTAGAGAGTGTATTTTTCTCAAGTGTGCAGATGGAATAAAGGCGTATGGATTGTGGGACTTTATTGCCTATAAGTTGGTAATTAGTTGAGATGTTGTTTTTTAATGAAGATTTGGTGTAAAAAGAGAAGGAAGTGCCTAGCTCGGAGTTGGAGTCTTCAAACAATGTTTAATTAGCCTGCTGGCTCTTATGATTAGTAAGTTGATGTTGTGGTTGAAAATGAAGCTATTGAAGAGCATGCAAAATAAATTCCGAGTGTTGAAACTCAAAAGTGATCAAGGATGACTCAAAAGAGCTATAAAATATTCTGTTCGGCTTAAGGATTATTATGGCTTATGCTTGTATGGCAAAAGAATGTGAGCTACAAAACACAAGGATTAGTTGAATTATCTAAGGGGTGGAAGGGTATTGGTTGCAGGTGGGCTTACAAGCTGAAAGAAGAGACTAGTGAGAACATTGAAAGATACAAAGCCAATTGGTGGCTAATAGCACATCTTGATTTCTAGTTTGTACAACTTATTGATCTTGTATTTTTTTATAAATTCCAAACTATCAGTTTTACAAACCGATTTGCAATTGTACAACATATAAATTAGGATGTGCTATTAGTGGCAAAAGAGTATAATAAAAAATTAGGTGTCGACTTCAATGAGATATTTTTGCCAATTATCTGTTCGAGTACTATTCGTACTTTATTGAGCATGACAACGGTGCTTGATTTCTTAACTTAGAGCTTCAGCAGTTAAATGTAAAATCAGCCTTTATTGCTCAAAAATCTTGATGTTGAAGTGCATGTGGCTCAACTTGAAGGCCTTATTGATAAAAATAAGAAGAATCTAGTTTATTGGTTTAAATAGACCACTTTGCAGTTTGAAATAGGCACTAAGGTGTTGGTACAGGTGGTTTGATTATTTCATTGTGAGCTTAGGATTTCAGAGATGTGAGGTAGATCATTGTCCCTATTTAATGGTAATCTTGGCTAAGTTATTAGTGGCTTCATTATCTTGTTACTATAGGTTGATGACATACTGGTTACAGGTATTAGTAAAGATAGTATTGCAAAGTTGAAAGATCTTTTAGCTAGGGAATTTGATATGAAGGATTTTGGGTGCTGTTAATCAAATTCTTGGGATGGCTGTACTTAGAGTCCTGGGAAAATATAAAAGTTTGGGTAATTATGTGTATATATGGGTAGAGGGAGAGAGTAATATTCACTTTGGTGTCCCACCTAAGTTTTTGAATGGCCTGAATTTTAGTTAGCCCCTTCCTCACGGTGGGGCATTCACAATTTGAGACATCAGCTGCCCATTGATTTCAATGATGAAGCCTACATGTAAATGGATCATCTTGGTTTCTGCTCTAGCCTGCAGAAATAATATTCTCTAATTCAGTCATAGTTTTGCAGTGTCGGTAAAATTCATCCTCATGTTGTTATGCTACTAGGGAAGAATTTGTTAGGCTTTGGAACACTTTGGGTCTTTATTAAGAAGTGCAATAAATACTTTTAGATAACTGTATAATGTTTCTACCCATGGAATTCACATTAATAGCATTCTGTCCATCATTCTATATATATATATATATATATGAAAAAGATTTTGTTCATTTTTTAAGTGCATACCATCAATGCATGTCAATATCATATACAACTACATGCTAGACATTACATGTACTAAATAATAAAAATAAAGCATAAGTAAAACTAAAAATAGGAAATGAATGCTGCATCAAGAGGAGAAGGTAAGAAAAGTAACACAATTACATCAGGTCAACAAATTACATTTAAAAAATAAAGCTCAATGAAAGAGGGTTTCTCTTCCCTCCGGAGTCCTAGACCTTATTATCTTAGAAATTTTCGTATGAGCAGTATGTTGTGGAGATTTGCATTTCATTCATTAGTCAAGGAGATATGTAAAGACAAGGAATCTTGAATTGGAGAACCTAGAACCCAAAACTTAACCTTGATTCCTTATGCAAGTGAAGAAAGCCCAAACGAATCTTTAATCCACAGCTACTGTAAACCAAGATTTTCTAAATGTTGGGAAGATTGGAAACTCAAGGAAAAAAGAAAGAGGTGTGTGCTTCTCACCATTTTAAGGAGTAGAAAAATAGAACATGCTATTCCAATTTCTCTACTTAGCTAAATGTCATAGGAGTGTGAACGCTTATTTTTTTTCTTCAGAATCATGCCAAAGCGAGTGTCAAGTCTTGTCAGATGTTTGAATCAATTGAGTAAAGAATGCTTGATGTGGGGCTCTGCAGATCTGGGACTTTAGTACTTAATCCTTGGTTAAAGAATTCATGAAGCGGGGCTCTGTGGATCTGGGACTTTAGGATTTAATCCTTGGGGTCCTCAGGTGAGGTTCCACTGTGGGTGGGGTTTTTGTATCCATTTGCTGGGCCTGATTGTTTGTTCTTGGTATCTTGTCTTTTCTAATAAAATTCTTTTATCTTTACCCTTGGGTCTTCTCAGATGTTTGAAAAAGTAAAGAATGAAGAATGTGTGAAGTCTCTTAAGATGTTTGAAACGTCAAGCCTACCTAAGAAATCCAACTTGATATGGTGAAAAGGGGAAAGAAAGGATCTGAAATACTTAAGTCCTATCCAAAAAAAAGTTTTTATGTTTTGTTGAAACTTATTTTTGCAAGGCACGAAACGCTCTATGGTTGAATGGAATTAGAAAGATCTCATTTTCTGGTTTAGCTGAAACATTTTAGCAGAAGACATGAAACACTCCGTAGAATTAACAAAAATCGAAGAGTTTTTCGAGTACGCAAAATTTTCTCGGTTGTTGAACTGCTGGGTTTGTAATTCTATCCCAACTATCAACTAACTCCTAGCTTTTCTAGTACTTGACAATGTTTTTAGACAGTGGTTCCGTACTGTGGATCTCCTATAAATAATATGATTGCAATTGACCATCTTTCTTTGACACTATCCTCTGCATATGAGAATGAGTGGCATTGTTAGAGTGAAGCTTGTTGATTGACATGGATGGTGATGTTCGGTGTGAGTTGTTTCCTATCGTCCTGCCTTTATAAATTGTATATTTGTCCTGAAATCATTTTTTAATAAACCATGTTATCTTGTAAATTGTTATTAGAGTTTTGACTAGAATAAATAAAATATCAACAGGATCCTCAAGGCACACCAGAAATACAACCCTCATCTCAAGTTTCACAAGAATCTCAAGGTGACCAGAGAAACAACCCTCCAACTGAGGTTCCCAGAGCAGATTCAGGTTTGGTATCCATCTCCAGCAATGATGGCAAGAAGGTTTCTCGTGAGGATATTGAACTTGTAAGACAAGTTAATACATTTTCCCATGACTCGTGTGCTGGTATTAAGTTTTTGAAGGAAGCACGATTGAATCCATCTTTTCTCTAAATACGGATTTGATCTCTTACATTTCATGATTGCTGTAGGTCCAGAACCTGATAGAACGATGTCTTCAGTTATATATGAATAGAGCAGAGGTGGTGAAGACCCTTTTGAATCGAGCAAGGATTGAACCTGGGTTTACGAGTCTAGGTAGGTTAAGGGAACTATCCCATTTGAATTGAGGAACGATTGAACCTGAGTTTATGAGTCTAGGCAGCATAAGGGAACTATTCCATGACATGCAGCCTTTTGTTATCCTTGGAAAAAAAAAAACTAGTTTCATGACACATACCCTTTTGAGGAAGGGAGGTAGTCTAGACAATTACTCCTGAATGTGCATCCATGAACACCCACATAATGTGAGACCAGTTGAAGCCAATGTGGATATTTTGGTCTGATATCCTTCTCCTTTTCTTCATTCAGTGTGGCAGAAACTGGAGGAAGAAAATGCGGAGTTTTTCAGGGCATACTACATAAGGTTAAAGCTGAAAAAACAGATCATCATGTTCAATCACTTGCTTGAGCGCCAGTACCATCTGATGAAATACCCTATGCCACCAAAGGTTCCTCTGGCCCCCATACAGAACGGGATTCATCCTATGCCTGGTAACTCCTTCGCTCCATTCTTGACATTTGGTGGGTTATAATAGGGAAAGCATGAACATACCCTGATATTCCAACAGATGAGCAATCCCAATCACGATCCCTTATTTTTAGAAATGGCCATTTTATGCACGCAATCTTGAAATTACCAAAACATATCTGGTTCTTATACAAAAAATAGAAAATAGAAATTCATATTCATCAGTCTCAAATATATTATTAAATGTTTTGAAAGAATGTTTAGATCCCAAAGCATATTCTTACAATGCAAAAGTATCACATTTCTTTTGTTAATGTTCAGTATTTTCCTGGGCTACTGTACTCATTTGTCTTGGATCCAGACTGCCTTCGCATTTGGCAATACCTTCATGCAGTTCAGTGGTTTTTGATCATTTGGCAAAGAGCTTGGTGTTTTTGGCTTTAACATTTAAATCCGTTTGCTTAATTTTAGGTGCCCATGCTTCATTTTCAGGTATTGTGGTCTCCAGTGTAGATGTTTTGCTTTTGATTTCTTTACCTCTTGTTTGATTTGGATTTTGTCCAAGACTTGGTTAATGTTGCCTGGGAAACAAAAAGCTTTTGTTTTATACCACCCTGATTGTCGGGGTTGTTCTTATTGTCAAGTCAGAAGGGGCCATTAGAATGACAATGAAAAAACATTCCCACTCATTTCTAACCAGCAGGTGGGACAGGTGTGTTAGCGCCTTCTGTGATAGATGTACGCCAATGTAGTGGTTCACCTGAAGAATGAATGGGCCTGATTTTTTTCTTTTTTAATTGTGGGTATATTCACATGACTATGCACGTAATGGACTGTTGGATCCTGCATATGTGCAATGTATAGGCATATATGTGGGCACGCAGTAAAACGTTGTTTTCCCCAAATGGTTTTATGCAAAAGATTTGAGAGCTATTTTCAAAATACGATATCAGCCATGAAGGCAGGAACCGTAAAATAAAGTAACTTAAGAGGGTTAATCATTTATTGGGACTTTATGGTTAATTTCATTCTTCCCACCAAATGGTAGGGAAATTTTAGTTTTTAAATCATTATTATCATTCTTATTCAATGTCAATTTGTGTGCAGTGCAGTTAACAATATGCCTATGGGATACCCAGTCCTGCAGCAGCCCCCAATCCCAGCTACTGGTCAACCCCATCTCGATTCAATGGGCTGTGGACTCTCCAGCTGTCACGTGGTAAATGGTGTCCCGGCACCAGGCAATTTCCATCCCATTCGGATGAATTCCGGAAATGAGTAAGGATTTCCTTGCGCATATGCCACATTTAAGAAAGTAAATTTTTTCTATCGTGACCCAGAAATTAATTGAAAAACAAAGAGGATATACCTGTCAATCAAAGTTATGGATAAGCATTCCTGAATACAATTGATTGTCTTGACACTCTTTTCCTTAGCAATCTCATCATCTAAAGATGTGTTTAATTTATTTCTTTTTCTTGTTCCTTTTTTCTTTTTTGAAAGATACACTTCAAGATTTACATCTCCTTTATAAATTCATGAATTTATAAAAGAATTATGATAAGTGACAACTCTATCATGTATTGCAGTGAAGCAGTTTTTCTTTGAAGATTAACTGATCACTTTATTAGCAGAGTGTCGAAAAGGCGCAAAGAATTACAGCCTAATCAGAAAAGAAAAATTAGAGTCTTGTAAAGAATTTATACAAGAAGCCCATTCCACTACAAAAACTCTGAAAATAACTTCCCCCTCTTTGGCCACCTCATCCTGGAAACACCTACCAACCCTTTCCCCAAATAGACCATAGAACAGCTAGCAAAGCCAACTGATAAAGATTCCAAATTTTCCTCTCAAGCCAAATGCCATGCCAAATAAGGAATAGCTCCTTGACTGATTCCGGCATAGCCCAAGAGATGCCAAGGAGATCAAGGATAGAACTCCAAAATACGGACAGTGAATGAAAAGATAATTAATTGACTCTGTGTTTGCCATACGCATGACACACACATCTGAGAGAACCATAGCCCTCTTTTGTAGATTGTTGATGGTTAAAACCTTTCCTCTACCAACAAGCCATCCGAAGGCCGCAACTTTTGGGGGGCACCATAGTGCCACACACAAGCCGTATTGCAGTGAAGCAGTTAATAAGTAAAACACCTAATGGATCATGTGGGAGCTCTATGTTGTAAACAGCTTACACCTATCCTGTTTTGGCTTTTAAGTGGTAAAATGTTTACAGGTGAACAGTTTATGTTTGGCTAACTTGTAAAGTGTTTACAATGTATAAAGTGGGTATTCACACCGCATAGCACTAGGGCAGTAAATCCCACCAAAATCTTCAAATCACATTAAAAGGACTTGATATTTTTGGAGCCCTAGGAGAGCATCAAGGGATGCACATGCTAGACAGATTGGATGTCCTACACCCATCACAATGGGCCCTACCAACAATATGGAAGGTTTTTTTTATGGTGGGGACCCATCCCAACTATTCCTTGTCGTGTGGCCCGCCTGATGATCAATTGGACTATTATTTTCTGACCATAAGGGAGCATCAAGGGATGCACATGATGGATGGATTGGATTTACTATACACATTATGGGGGGCCCTGCGTAGCATCCGTGTGTACCAACCATCATGTTATGCTCTGTATAATGTCTTTTCAAGTGTAAAGAATTTACCTATAAACGGAACATTTTTGCTTAAAAAAAATGGAGAGTTCACCTCTTGTAAACACTTTACAAGCAAATTTTGGTAAAGTTTTTACTTGTAAGGGAGCATCAAGGGATGCACATGATAGAGGGATTGGATACATTATGGTGGGCCCCATGTAGCATCCATGTGTATCAATCATCATGTTATGATTTATATAATGTCTTTTCAGGTGTAGAGACTTTACCTGTAATCGAAACATTTTTGCTTAAAAGAAATGGGAGGGACAGTTTACCTCTTGTAAACACTTTACAAGCAAATTTTGCCATCCAAACACCTACAAATGTTTACCTGTAAACCCTTTACAACTAAGAAATTTATAAGCATCCAAACGACCCCTAAAAGACTTGTATAGATAATTGACAGTTATTTTTTAGTTTATTTTCCATTACAAGCTCATCCCGCTTTTCCTTTTCTATTCCTTCTAGCCTGTGTTTTGCCTTTTGAGCAGCTTTGCTAATGTCAGCTTGTTGCATCTTTGTTGAAGCACTGTGATGGAGAGTGGTGCAGCTGATGTCGGATCTGTTATCCCTCCAGGCAGTGCCATGTCATCCATCTCAGATATGGCTGTGAGTCCTGCGTCAGCGTCCAGTGGCCATTTTCCCTTCACTCCATCAGAAATGTCAGGTATGGGTGTAGACACATCAGCACTTGACACAGCCTTTACGTCCGATGTGGCAAGTCAGCTGGGAGCTGATGGTGGGGTTGGGAGCACAGGCGACTCACTTAGGTCTCTGGCTCAGATCCCCTGGAATTTCAGCCTATCAGATCTTACAGCAGATTTATCAAACATGGGAGGTACACTTGCAGTTTCTCTAGTCTTCTGTGCAAGCATTAGTCTCTCAACATGGGACAACATGATATAGTCAATACATCACTCACCCCTATAAATAGGGTGGTAATGGGTCAAGTCGATCTGCAGGTCTACTGCTCCAACCCGCTTATGTGGTGGGTTTGGGCCCAGCTAAATACGTTGCGGGTTGGGCTCGGGCTAGAAATGTACTCGTTTGAGTAAATGGGCTGGGCTTGGGTTGAACCCTGCCCAACCTGAGCCACCCATACAGCCATTTAATGGGTTGCGCTAGACAAAACGACCAAACCCAAAACCCTGAAACAAATTAAAGAAGAAAAGTATAGATGAATCTTCTTATGCATGTACATATCCACTGTCTGGACTAGGTTGTGCATAGCCTTAGTATTGTATTCCATTCTTAAACTTGAGTTGGGCCATGGCGGGTTGGGTCAGGTTAGTCGAGTCTGAACATTTGCAGTTAAATAGGTTGGGTTGGGTCAGGTTGGATTGGACTTAATGAATTGTAAGTGGGTTTCGGATCATAAGGTAATGGATCATGGGTCGGGTTTGGGCACAATTTCTTGGCTCGTTTAGTAAATGTGTCGGGCTTGGGCTGACCCTGACCCTTCGCAACCTTGTCTATAAATTATCCAAAACAACCTTTAATTTTGAAGAAATTTTTCAGTAGCCTTCTACATTTTTCTGAAGTGTATGTTTGTCATCTTTGTTAAATCTGCTATGCATATCAAATATTCATATGTATGGACCATTTGGGTTCAATCAAATAAATAGGTCTTGCAAGTTGTAACTAGCTTTCAATCCTCTGTTGAAAATTACCAGACATAATGTAGATGTTTTCTCAGTTGAGTATTTCTCTTGCATTTTATGAAACCTGCTCATATCATACTAGCCTTTTTCTCTTAATTAAAGCTGAGGTACTTCATCTGCGATTTTTTTTTTCCTGTTCTGTATGTTGTTTTTGGGATTTTCTGCCCAGATCTTGGAGCCCTCGGAAACTATACCGGTTCCCCTTTCCTGCCATCAGAGTCCGACATCCTACTTGATTCCCCAGAGCATGATGATATTGGTAAATCTAATTACCTCTTCTTCTCTACTTTGACTTTAAGTAACCCTGAGCTTAAGAAGGGGCAAGACCCAAATCCGATGCATCCTGCTTGACCAAAGTGCCCTTGGCATTTTGAAGCCATTCCCTGACTGTTTCTAGACAATTTGGCAGGTTTTGGGAATTTTGAGGAAACCGGCCTGCTGAATACCCTCCCTGCCAATGGTTGAAATGATGAAAAATGCCACACTGTAAATAAATGACCAACCACAACAATGTATGGAAGTGCATCTAAGTTCATCACTGCTCTTGTATCTAGACTCCACTTGGTTTTGCTTAAATGCACTTGGGTGCACTTGTAGGTTAAGCTTATGCACAAAGCTGTGTTGGATCCAGGCACCTTCTTTTTACTCTCTTTCATTTTCCTTGAATTGTGTTTCTGTTTGCAGTTGATGAGTTCTTTGTTGATTCCATCCCCGAGCCATGCTCTCAATCAGATGAGGAGAAATCATAGAGAGATGCTGTCAATCAGATGAGGAGAAATGATATAGAGAACTGATGTGGCCCCACCCCTAACATCCTCCACAGGTTAGTGCATTAGGCAGAGAAACATAGACATTCCAGCTCTTGTAAGTATAGTAGCAGCAGCAGTACAAGTAAGCCCCGGGAAGTAGGAAATAGTAGTGGATAATATATCTACAATAAATGGTAACAAATGGTAACAGTTGCACATTTATATTTCTCCAAGATATGAAAAATGAATAAATAACGCAGTCATCCAGACTGTTTATAATATTTTGTGGTGCTGCTTGTTGTGGTTTAAAACATCATAGTAATGTCGTTGTGTTCGGTTGTCTGCTCAAACCATCTCATACTGAAGTGGGTTGCACATTAGGGTGGCACACCTCATTGTTCTGGATTCCAGCAGAGGTGTGTGAGCAGAGAAGCATACTGCCAGATTGGTCCCACTGTCCAGGCGGGTGGTTGCGAAGGCGTGCATTGTGCATCCTGAGCACTAGTTATGGGTTTTTATATTTTGATCTATTATTGAGAAAGTATGCAATGGTCGGTACGAGTCAGGTCCATGGTTTCATAATCCAAAACCAATGATATGTTTGATCCCAGTGGATGGTGCATATACCAAAAATCTCCTTAGATGGGGAAATCCTAACCAATGAACAGGTGGTCCAATGAATAGATGGTTGAGAAAGTAATTACAACTGTTGAAAGTGCGTGGGGACCTTATGGGGCATTGGCCATCCAGCATGAGACCTGCCGTGTCAATGGTTCTGATAGTGTAACAAGGGACCACATGCTCAAACTGAAAAATTTACAAAATCTTGGCCCGGCATTGCATAATACCTCTTTTTTCCATACTGTGGTACGAGATTAGAAGATCTAGCGACCAATATTTCTACAATTTTCAGTTGAATCAGTAGGGACGGTTGTTGAATCTCTTACTATCTCCAAAGACCACAAGTTGTAAGTGTTAGGATTTTCCTTTCTAGGAGAATTCTGATGCATGGTCCATCCACGGTGGGACAAAACAAACCAGTGGTCTGGTTTACTTGACTTTACTGGCCCCACTTGTCAGAATTGAAAGTACTTGTGTACTGTATGAAGAGGAACGGTGTCATATAATTCCTTTTTTTCTTTATTTATTTATAGTGTGATGGAGTCGATCTAAGTCGGCCCAAGATCTATTATACTTTTTTATTGAGAGAAGAGCCAAGATCGATGCCCAAGATTGCAAGCTGACGGTGACAATTCTTCTTCAATGCACGAGTTGAGGTTTCAACGGTGGTGATGATGGGCTTTTAGAAATCCTTTTATGACTGATTTAGTCAAACTGGCTGATCTTTGTTTTCGAGAATGCTCCTTCGGAGCAGCACGTCCGCCGTGATGAAATCCAGGCGGCCATGTGTGATATTGTGACTGAAGTGTGAGATCAGTTTGTCGAACCCTAAGTGAGCCACATTTGCATGAAGAGATTGTTGAAAACAGAACAGAAAATAAATGGACAGCAATCAAATTGGAACCCACACCTGATCAGCATTTGACTGTAAGTAATTTGCTGTTGGGATGACGTCGCTCTCTTTGAAATAGTTCGCACCCCTCGGATGATTCTGACCAGTGCAGAAGCTCCCGGTGCGTTATCCTCAGGATACAATGTCCAACAATTGACCGGTGCACAAGTAAAGATTTGTAAAGAAAGACTTTTAAGGTTAAGGATTTTTCACCTGTCATTCTATAAAACTAGAAACAACCGTTTATGAGCTGACGCACCAAAACCGTAACTGACATCCATTGGAATGTTTATGTTTGAGTTCTGGCACGTTTCACACATTGTAAAGGGCCGTAAGATTAGTGGGCCACATCCATCAAACGATTATATATCCAATGGTAGAAAAAAATCATTATAAATTTTAACATAACCTAACTAATAAGACTCTAATCAACCAGCTCACCAGGGGGCTGACAGCATTCTGAGCCAGAAATCCCACCTATTAAACACAAACGAAGGGTCCACCCAATGAATCAGACTGGATACAACATCTTGTGTACCAGTATCAAACATCACTCATTGTTGTGACCTTTGATGATTGTCTGTGGCCCATTGCTCTAACCGTTCCTTTGCAGCCGACTCATCGGACTATCTCCACATTCCAATCCATCTAGGTTATTGGCCACCAAGATGACTACCACACTTTGATCCCCTTGATTTGCAAATGGCCCATCCATGTGGTTGGCCTTGAAAAATAGGCCTGATCACCACCTTTTATATTGCAAATATGGTCCATCTACGTAGTTGGCCACCAAGGTGACTACCACACTCCGATCCCCTTGATATTTGCAAATGGCCCATGTACATGTTTGGCCACTAGAAAAGCAGGCCTGATCACCACCCTACATGCTTGCCACGGATATGATTAGTAGAATGACATAAGACTTTCATGAATTGGCTTTTGGGGAAATTATTCCCATGATCCCTTGGAAGTGCAATGGTTGGCACGCATACATGAGAAAAATTTTGCTACACTAGCTACAGCGGGTGTAGCAATGACCCTATCATGATGTATGTGTTGTATCCACGCCGTCCATCCATTTAGTGAGATCAATTTCGGGTATGACAAAAAAAAAATTATGCAATCCAAAGCTCAAGTGGACCCAGCACAGAAAATAGTGAGGATTAAACGCAAACCATTAAAAACTTCTTTGGGGGGGGGGGGGGGGGGGGGCACTTGATCTTCGGATCTGCCTCATATTTGGTATCATGCCCTAAAATGATCTCTCCAAATGGATGGATGGAGTGGATTCAACACAAACGTCATGGTAGGGTCATTGCTACACCCGGTGTAGCTAGTGTAGCAAAAAATTTCTCTGCATGCATTTAGAATCGAACACTGGGAAGTTATTTGCATGATGCCTTGGGAGTGAAATGAATAGTTCGCACACATGCATTAAGAATGAACACATGGCAATCTGCAACTCAATCTAAACCGTCCAAATAAGGGGACCCCACTGATGATCCTGACTTCTGATTAGCAGGCATTGGTAGTCGAATTTGGAGCGTTGACTACTTCCAATTCAAGCTATCCATCATATCTACTGGTTTATGATCCATCCAAACAGAAGTCCACTACCAGTACAGATTAATCTAATTGGCACATGTATGCCACGTGTACAATTTTAAGTGCGTAAGCACGAAGCATCACAGTCAGCCAGAGTATCAAAGCTTTTCTCAGTGGCATTTTTCCAAAGTGCATGAGCATGAACCATCAAGATCAACTTGGCCCTACATCGCCTTCTAGTGCAGAAATGGGGGAGTCATTTGATACTCTGTCGGACTTATAGTTGATACACAGGCACTGACAAATTGTACACTTCACATATATGAAGTCTAATTAAACCGTACAACCTGTGGAACGTTTGCGTCTTGAGTTGGGTCAGTTGACTGCTCTTCATTTCAACCACCCATTCCCGGGATCACCGTGCTTTCCGGTGTAGGCTCTTGTGATGGTTCACAACTATTTTAAAGTAGTGGTGACTCGTACACTGTACACGTGGCATGGTTTTAATGCAATCCCGACCGTCCAAATAGCTTAATGGATTGTGGAAGGAGCACAACTCAAGGATCACACTAAGAAAATAATAGATTTTGACTATTATATTCAGACCATGCAATTTTTCTTTTTAAAAGTCTTATCTATTTCATGAATAACAAGGACGCGGATTAGCTGCCACCCCGGATCCAGCCAGGTGGGTGCGACCCTGACCGTGAGGCCCACGTTGTATATCAACACTGTCCATCCGTTTGCCAGCTTATTTTAATGCATGGTCTCAAAAATGAAAAAATACAAATCTCAAGTGGGCCACACTACAAGAAACAGTGGTCATTGAACGCCCACCATTAAAAACTTCCAAGGGTCCACTGTAATGTTTATTTTCCATCCTTAGATAACTATTCCAGTTTGAGTACATACCTGCCTTTTGTGTTTATCATCGAACTGGGTAATTAAGTTAGAGATGATACACCAGGTGTGGTGTGATGTTCTTTGTCACCAGTAACTTGCGGGTGGTAATTTTTGAAGGTTCCCAGGTGACATTACAAATAAAAGGTAGGTTGGACAACTATTCCAGTTTGTCAGTACATACCTGTCTTTTGTGTTTATCATCGAACTGGGTAATTAAGTTAGAGATGATACACCAGGTGTGGTGTGATGTTCTTTGTCACCAGTAACTTGCGGGTGGTAATTTTTGAAGGTTCCCAGGTGACATTACAAATAAAAGGTAGGTTGGACAACTATTCCAGTTTGTCAGTACATACCTGTCTTTTGTGTTTATCATCGAACTGGGTAATTAAGTTAGAGATGATACACCAGGTGAACTCTAAA
This sequence comes from Liriodendron chinense, assembly GCA_003013855.2. NCBI lineage: Eukaryota > Viridiplantae > Streptophyta > Magnoliopsida > Magnoliales > Magnoliaceae > Liriodendron > Liriodendron chinense. The sequence continues at coordinate 178,642 of PVNU02003569.1, read as the reverse complement.
CACAGATGAATTCAAAGCCCTGCCCGCGCCTAACGGACGCTTTCGGAAAGCGTCCGCAGTCCTGAACAAGGAATCTGGGTGGGGCCCACCGTGAGGTTTGTGAGAAATCTACGCCGTCCAACCGTTTTGTTAGATCATTGTAGGCGTTGCAACCAAATTTGAATGGGATCTAAGACTTAAGTGGGCCAAAAACATGATGATTGAACTTCCAGAGTTGAAATATTCGTGGGGCCATAGAAGTTTCGAATCAGGATAATATCTGTGTTTTCAGTTCATCTCAGTAGGAATGACATTATTAACGGTACTGATGGCATATAAAAATCACTGTGGACCCCATAGAGGTTTCAACGGTAAGAATTTCCCTACACACCTTTTGCTTTAGTGCGGCCCACTTGAGTTTTGTATCCGGTTCAATTTTGGTCGCAATGCCTAAAATGATCTCACAAAATGGTTGGACGGCGTAGATTTCTCACAAACCTCATGGTGGGCCCCACCCAGATTCCTTGATCAGGAGATGCCTGCGAAAGCCTTGCGCAGGAAGTTCATGCGCTGGGATCAAGGTGGGGTTCACAGCGATGTTTTTTTTTATAAATCCACCCCATCCATCCGTTTTGGGAGCTCATTTTAGGACATGAATACAAAAATGAACTGAATCCAAGACTCAAGTGGGTCTCACTAAAGGAAAAGGTGGGTAGGTAAATTACTAAAGGAAAAGGTGGGTAGGTAAATTACTACCGTTGAAACATCCCTGGGTCCATAGTGATGTTTATATGACATCTATACCGTTCATAACATCACTACTAGTGGGATGAACTGGAAACACAAATATTATCCTGATTCGAAAATCTTATGGCTCCACAAATATTTCAACTGTGGACGTTCAATCCTCACGTTTTAGGCCCACTTAAATCTTGGATCCGGTTCATTTTTTTTTCTCATTCCTAAAATGATCTCCCAAAACGGATGGACGGGGTGGATTCATCAAAAACATCACTGTGGACCCACCTTGTTCCCAGCGTGTAGGAACTTCCTGCGCAGGGCTTCCTATCCTGCGCTGGAACCAAGGTGGGGCCATAGTGATGTTTTTGATGAATCCACCCCGTCCATCCGTTTTGGGAGCTCATTTTAGGACATGAGAACAAAAATGAACCGGATCCAGGACTCAAGTGGGCCTAAAACGTAAGGATTAAATGTCCACAGTTGAAATATTTGTGGAGCCACAGGAGTTTCGAATCAAGAAAATATTTGTGTTTCCAGTTCATCCCAATAGTAGTGACGTTATGAATGGTATGGATGTCATATAAACATCACTGTGGACCCTAGGGAGGTTTCAACGGTAGTAATTTATCTACCCACTTTTCCTTTAGGGAAGCCCACTTAAGTTTTGGATCGGTTCATTTTCATTTTAGCATCCTAAAATTAACTCTCAAAAAGGATGGACGGGTGGATTCATAAAAAAAAATCACCGTAGCCCCAACTTGGTTTCGCAGGAAATCCGCGCCCGCCCTTTTGGGACTGAGGTGGACAGCGTGGATGTACAGCTCATACATCGAGGTGGACCCGACAGTCAGGGTTGACCCACCTAGCTCGATCCTCGGTCGTAGCTAATCCGCGTTCCATTTTTAAAATGATGTGAAATATACGGATGTCCTGTGCTCTTGACTTTTCTTCTGTGACATGACCTCGTTACATATTTCACAACAACTTTCTCAGAGAGACACGCTTTGATACTACGGCAGAGTGTGATGGATGATACTCGGGCACTTGGAAACTATAAAAAAAAACTACGTACGCGGCATACAAGTAATAAAAAATAAACCGTAAAAAATACGGGTACCGATTCAGATGCATTAGGAGCGAAAAGAAAATCTTATCTTCACACAAAAGAAAATATCTAATTGGTCATGTTTAAAAAACCAACGGTCGTTTGGATAGTAACTTACTTCAGGGCATGTTTGTTTCATTGTAGACAGGGGTAAATCATAAAAATAAGTTATCATTACTTCTTACATCCGTTTGATAAGGAAGGGAATTCTCATTTCTTAAAATTCGGTCCCCAAAAGACTCACTTAAAATAATGGCCCCACCTCAATGTCTATAACTTATCTAAGCCGTCCATTTGTTTTACCAAATTTTTTAAGACTTTAGCCCAAAAATGAAGTAAATCTAAAGCTCAAGTGGACCACACCACAACAAATAGTGGTATGTATAACGTCCACCATTGAAAGCTATCTCATTCCTTGGGCCCACATTGATGTTTATTTGTCATCTAACTCATTCATTAGGTTACATAGACATGGATAAAGGGGGGATAACGAATATCAGATTTATCCAAAACTCCTAAGGCCAACAAGAAGCTTTCAACGGTAGACATTCAATTCCCACTGTTTTCCCGCTGTTTCTTATGGTGTGGTCCACTTGAGATTTAGATCGCCCTCATTTTCTCATACGTTCCCTAAAATGAGATGGTGAAAAAAAATGAATGGTTTAGATAAGTCACATACATTACAGTGGACCACAAAATTTGTTTCCTCAATTTTGGTGAATGTTAAGTCAAAAAGGAGATGTGACAAGTCACGGTGGGAGGAGTGCAAGAATTTTCCATGGAGGTAATAAATGCTCATTTACCTTGATTTTCCACACAAATCCTCAAACCAAACAGGCCCTTAGATAAGCTACTTATGACAGTAGTTTATTTTGGTTTCTACTTATTCCATACTTATCACAAGAGTACTTTTAACTTCCAACATCCTAAGTATTTGTTAGAAACGGATGCCTAAAATCAATGCGTAGATGCCACCGACTGGTTGTCCGATCGGTCGGTCACAGAGGAAATCAAGACAGCAACCTGGACCTTTTTTGGGTTCCGTCAGCCGGTCGGCTAATCGGTTGGCCGATTGATGTTAAACTTCGGCCGGTCGACAATCTCCCTGTTGGAGTTGGATTTTTGCGCGGGTTTGCACAAGAAGTTTCCATTTTCAATTTTTTCTCTTATATAAAGGGATGTATTGCGGGAATATGATATCCTAGATTGTTTCTTAGACGGAAAATGTGATTGAGAGAGCTTCTAGGTGAGAGAAAGTGTTTGAAGAAGAGGGTTTTCTTCTTGGGTAAGCTTGGGATTTCTCTTGTGGGTTTGGGTTTTGGGTATTGGGTTTCATCTCTTATAACTTCTAAGATTATAGTAGATTGCTGTTGTTTTGTGCAGTGATTTTTTATCCGTGAGGGGTTTTTCCACGTTAAATTCGGATTGTCTATGTGTGGGTGATTGCATGCATTGTGTTGCTTGTTTGATTCAATTTGATGTTTGTGTTCAGCTTTGTTCCGCTAACGGCCCTCTTATCCCAACAGTATTTATCTCTCAAGTCTCTTGGATCTCCTCATATGTGTCCGGTCCCCCTCACATTCACCATCCATCACGTGAAACCAATCTTTGATGTGGATCATTCATTGTGTGGGCCCCACCTTTGATGTAGTCTGTTTATCATGGGGCCCACCTTAGATGAGGGCATCACCATTAGAGGCTAACCTTTAGGCCTGTTTGGAGCGTGGATTCGGAACCCTTTGGATTCAAAACCCCGGGGATTTGAAACCCCCTAGTTGTGTTTAGCACTCTAGATTTGGAATCCCTTGTAGTAAAAAAGTAAGATATTTAAAAGTGTTTGAATTTAATTACTAAAAAACAAAAGTCTTCTAATTTGAAAGATATTTTTGTTCATCATCATCCAAGCAGCAGATAGAATTTAAAGGTCTAATACTAATGGAATTCAAAGACAATTTGATATTTCTTCTTGGAATCCGTACCCCCTGTGTACTTGTCGTACTCACAACCCGTTGATGGGATCTTAGCAACTCATTAGGTCAACCCAACCTCATCAGGCTAATTGCTAATTTTTAGAATTTGGTCCCATTGCCGAGCCTCTTTCAACCATTGATTCTCTCACAAACTCAACAGTTAGACCATCCGTCTGTCTTGATATATGGACCATGTTTTATCCACAGGAAGGTCAGGCCCTCTAAGCAAGTGCCTCCATTTCATACATGTGTCCCCTGTTCAAAATTACTGTAGATGTATGTGTAACATTAGCTTTTCTGCCGTTGATTTTAATGCTCAAAGGCTCCCGGAAATCCAAGCCTTGGGAAATGAATTCCAGAGAAAGGTTGGAAAATGAGAATCTTTGGAAATTCAATTCTCAAATCTTATGGAAAATGAGAATCTTTGGAAATTCAATTCTCAAATCTTACTTTTTTTTATATTCCCAACTTTAAAATGAATTATAAAATTTTGCCAAATGAATTCCCATTTAAGGATTATATTTTTGAAAAAGACAAATGTTATAAATAGCTCTATTGCAAAATTCAAATTCAAATATTGAATTCTTATGAATAGCTTTCCTAAGATTCAAATTCAAATATTGAATTCTTATGAATAGCTTTCCTAAGACCCAAACGCCATAGGATCTCATTCATTGATCCATTTCTAGGGAACGGATTCACGGACCTTTTTAAGATTCTAGGGAGACTAATGACTTCTAATTATTAAACGTTTTCATAATCACCTTGCAATACATGTGATTTTTGGTCCATTTTGGCTGCTTCGGTCGTAATGCATGCTCATTTGACCTTTGTTAAAAGTAAAAAATAAAAAACAGTTTTTTATAAGGATAGTTTGTACAATGGACCTATTCATCATAAATCCAAAACCATTGACATTATGGTCCCGATATGAATGGTCATGTACCAAAAGTCATTATGAACCATCCTCGTGGCATTTAAAAAATGTATCGCATTCTCGATGAGGATGATGTTATAATGTGGTGTCTTCTGTGCCAACTAATCTGGTAGTATTGGAACGCTTGTAAATTAAGTCCTACACTAAGGCGTTATTTGGTAGCATGAATTCCATGTGAATTGGAATTCATGTGAATTTGAATCATAGGTTGTGTTTGGAACCATGCATATGGATTTCATGTGAATCCAAAATTTGTGTTTGTCACTTTTCTCCATGCATGATATGCATTTCACTATAATTTTTTTAACGGTATTTCACCACAAGGTTTATGTGAAATCCACCCCGATTACCAAACATATTACTTCATATTAGCCATAGGTTCCAAAACTCAACTTGCTATGCGATTTAGGTGGACCATACGATTGGAAACAAAATACAAGGGTTATCTTTCACAACTGTTTCGCTTCATATGACCTACCTAAATTACAAGCTAAGCCAATTTTTGAACTTTATGGATAAATTGGAGTGACACACCTGGTGATCAGAATGGATTTTAAAATGAAGTGACATATCTAGTAATTGGAGTCAATTTTACATACATATGAAGGTGGGGCATATTAATTTTTGAAGCTAATTAAAGTCATCATCTATATTAACACCCCATTTGACACCTTGAATTTGGTGGTAAATTGAGATATTTTAAATCCAAATGACTATTTTTTGCGTTCGACATCCTTGGATTTGGAGGTAAGTGGAATTGAGGCATTTCAAATATAAGTTGGTGGGTTTTAAAATCTCAGCAAAATGCTAAGATTTCGGTTTAATATAAAGGAATTGCCTTTTTTTTTTTTTGCTTTATTTTTAAAGGTTAGAGATTCGCACATGTAACAAAGTTGGCTCTAAGCTACTAATCCACCTGATACATGACATGTTGATGATACTTCAAAACAATTCAACTATCGCTACAACCCTAAAATCACATCAATAGAATGATCTAAATCATCCAAACGTCGAACATCTAAATTAACAGTTAAAAAACATCGAGGAGTTGCTTGTTTATGATCCTCACATTTGTGGCCCGCCCAAAGCTTGAAATTTTCACTTTTTTTTTTGCCAAAATATATTTTTTAATGGGTTTCTTACAATCATTCTATTAAACATCACATATTACACACACGCGCGCGCGCGCACACACACACTAATTTTGGATATAAAAGCTGATTTAGTTAATCAAATTTAAGTCCTGTGAATGTACCGAAGAATTCTGATGCCCACCAAATACATGCTTCCAATCAGAAGATTTTGATTCCAGTACATTCAGCCAAACACAAATGAGGATTTGGGATTACCTTGATTCCAATGTAATTATGATTTGGATTCCAATGCACTCCAAATCCAAGCTCCCAAACAAGCCCTAAGGAAACAAAGCTTTTAACAAGGAATCCAAAATGATTAAAAGGGTTACCTCTCTCCAAACAAACAAACTTTATGACCATCAATTCCCATTATTCACCGCCAATTCTATGATGCCAAACAACCCTTGGTACAGGTTAAGAAGGAAAACGCATGGTTAATGGGGAAAGACTTGCAGACCTTAGTACAGGTTAAGAAGGAAACGTGGATTGTGTCCGACCCTCCAACAAAATCTTTTTAGGGGCCCACCGTAATGTATCTGTTTATCCACTCCATCCATCCCTTTTCTAAGATAATATTACAACATGGGCCAAAAAATGAGGTAGATCCAACACTTCACTGGACCACACCAAATAATAAGCTTTGGATTGCATTAAATGCAAGAGTCATCTCTGGTGTGATCCGCTGGAGAGTTGAATCCTCATCATTTTTGAGCCCATATCTTAAAATGGTCTTAGAAAAGAGATGGATGGTGTGGATAAACAGATATGTCAGGGTGGGCCCCAAACAGATATGGTCTGACGCAATTGGCATCCAACGCTATAAAATGCCAAAGATTCTAAAGCTAGAATATTTAAATCTGGGTGAATTTTTAGCTTATGGACCATTCTCAGTGAGCCCATCATATCAACATTTTGGATCAATGAACTGTGGGCCCCACTTGCACAAACTTTTTTACAGTCTCTAAGCCCGAACATTGAGTTACTTCTCCAATGCCCAACCATTCCTAATCAATACCCTTAATTTAATAATCAACCATTTTTTTAATACAATACAAAATGCTCTCATTTCTTTAAGACATTAACGGTGCTCCTTTTCCGTTCTGACATGTGGAGCCAATGAATCAGTAATCGCTACCGTTGGTTTGGTGTCCCTCTGTAGATGGATCATACCCCAGGAATCTCCCATTGTGAGGCGTAGCAGATCAGTTGTCTGGATCCCTGGACCAAGGGCCCCACCTGTAAAAAATGAAAACCGGTCTGGACTCTTGAAAATAGTGGTGGCTCTGGCTTCTCCTCCTCGCATGTGACCCTGACGTACAGGTATCCAGACCATCCAAGTTGTGAATGGAGCCTGGGCATGCAATTCTAACCATCCAATACATCGGTATCAAATGGATGGTTAAAAGTAAAATGGTGCATGGTCCAATTTTCAAGCTGAAAATTAGACGGTTAATATTATCTTCTTACTTCAATTTCTCTGTTATGCTGATGGGGCAGCTATTTGAACGGCCTGGATTTCGTACGGCTATGCCATGTTTACGTTTGAAGAGTCACCACCATTCAGTTATCCGGACAATACTATAATTTAGTGGACGGTGGAGAAGAGAAATAAAGCAATGGTCTACATTTAATCATCATGAGTTTTTCCTATGGTGTGGCCCAACTGACTGTTGGATCATCGTGTTCTTTGGATTCCATGGTGAAGCATTAGGTAACTTACCTAATGGACGGATTCGATCTTACGTAACTTTCGTCCACGTGGCTCTTGCTTAGCAAAAGCAAATAGATTCTATGAAATGTTTTGCTGCCGCACATCTTCACGCGCCAAAACCAAGCAACGCTCCTCTACTGAACGTATTATCTGAATTATCTGAACCGTTCATGTTCTCGGTACTACTGTACTAAAGTTTTGGCCTAAAAATCATGCTTCATTGATGATCCTGGCCTTTGAATTTTATTTAAATATGAACCAGGCAGCATAGGGTCTAGAGATGAACGGTTCCGATCATCATTCAAGATGCAATGGGGGTAGAAACCTACCCACGTATTATAATATGGTAAGGTAGTGCCGTACCGTATCAAAACCCTCTTCACCCATCTGATTGAAATATCTTTGCTTGACTTTAATATCTGACCTTGTTCACGGCATTGATTTCTGAGTTGAAAGATTTTCATTGGCGGGCTGTAATTTCCTGCTCTAGCAAGTGGGGCCCATGGATCAGTAATCGATGAGACCGTTGGCTTGCCTCCTAAGGGGGCGCGACTTGCTTCTTAGAATACCGTGTAACCCCATGACCAGTGGGGCCCACCATGATGTTTGTGTTATATCTGCTTCGTTTATACATTTTTCAAGCTCAATTTACTACGTGAGCGCAACCGTAAGGGAGATCCAAAACTCAAGTGGGCCACACTAGAAGAAACAATGGGGATATAACACAACCATTGTGGTGGCCCCACAGAGCCGTTACACAGGACTACTATGATGCGGGTTACATACAAGTCTCGTCCGTGCAATGGGCATAGCAAGTCACATATTGTTGTTAAACTTTCAGCTTCACTTTTTATTTTAGCATCTTTATTAGTTTCTGATTGGAATAAAGCACCTCTTATTTATGGGGCTTGGTATATTACTGTTTTAACACTTTCAATATAACTTTCCCAACGTGTTTGTGATAATGATTTAAGAGTTAAGTATGAAAGTTTTTTTTTGAAAAATTTTCATCATTTTATAGAAAAAGAAAATAATGAAAATATATGTTGTATTGTTCCAAAAAAAGATATAGCTTTAGTACAAGAGTTTGTCATATCACTAAGTACTAGGTTAAGGTTATGACAACCACATGGTGTGTAGAAAGCTTTAGGATTTATATCTAATAGCCTTTTTTGTACACCTAGTTTGTTTTCCTTTCGTATTAGATTCATTGTCATATCCTTGTCCTCTTACATCATTAATATTATGTCCAAGTTCTTTTTATTATATTTATAAGTTCATTAAAAAGTCATTATCCTGAGCTACTATCAGAAATTCTATAAAATATTTTGCTATTTTTACTAGATTTATTGAAACATCTACACATCATAATATAAGAGTCATTTGTTCTTTATGACTTACATCACGAGTACAATCAAGTATAACTGAAAAATATTTTGCTTCTTTAATTTTCATAATTATTATATTTTTTACTTCACATGCTACATATATATTAATTCATTTTGTACATTATGTCTAAGATAATGATTATTTACTTCAGCATGTTTAATACATCAAACATGTTCTTCCATTATTGAGTCAAATTCTGCAATCATTTAATTAAACTTAAAAAAATTTCATTATTATTTTCATAAATCCTTTCATTACTTCCACGAAATGCCAAATTATTTTTAAAAAGAGTTTTGACAACAGCAATAATTCTCATTAATATTTTTTTCTAATGCTCTTTTTCTTTGTTGATTTGATCTTGAACATTTGCATCAATTATCTTATTTTGTATTAATTTTGTTTCTAAATCAACCCAAACATTCATGTTAATAATATATGCATTTGTTATTTCATGAGTTTTAAGATTAAAATTAAGATTCTTCCAATCTCAGGTTCTTTTATTCATTAGTTGACTTTGTTTATGTTTTGAATCAAACAACTTGCAACAAAAACAAAATACCATGTCAAAATCTTTTAAATATACTAACTATTTCTCATCATGCTTTTCTCCGCTTGACAATTTTTTAATGTAATGTATCGTGAAAAAATGTCTAGAGTTTTCATCAATAAAAAATTTTAGATTCATGTCTTTAATCAGACAATTTTCTACTAATAAATCTCTTAATTTTGTATCAATATTATTCCATTGTCCTGGATCATAAATATTTATAGGCATATTATTTGATATTTAATTAATGTTTTCATCATCTTTGGACAAATCTTCTAAGAAATTGTTGCTTTCATTTCTTTTTTTTTTTCTTCTTCTACATTTTTTTTAAATTTATTGTTATGAATATGTTCATTAATATCATTTTGTTTCATTATTTCATTTTGCTCCTACTTTAATAAATTTTCTACATCTTCATGTGTATCTGTTATATTTTGGTTGTTACTAACAATAAATTTATCAAAAGCTCCTTTTCAAAATTAAATTATTTTTTCAATTTTTCTTTTTTTTCAAGTTTTTTATATTCGGATTCAAAATTTCTATCAGACGACATATTTATAATTAAAAGATTATCACAAATGTAATATGTAGTATGTATAGAGAATGATTAACTTAAAATTTAAAAAATAATAAAACCTGACACTAATGGATTAAGAGAATCGATAAATGGTTGTGTTGTTATCTTGTCATAAATAAGATTATAATCCACGGTAACAGGCCACCAAGAATCTGTACAAAAATTAATAATAATCGATAAAACAATAATCATTTATTCAACTCCAAAATCCCTAAGGCCAAACCTTAAATCAAAATGATTTTTATTGATTGATTTAACTTTGAAACTCAAAATCTTAATTTGATAAAATTCCAAAACAAAATTAAAGTTCCAAACCAAAACAAAAATCTTAAAAACTGTTAAAGAACTTGTCTAAAAAATATAGTTGGCAGTTTGTTGGAGAAGAGAAAATAAGAGCCTAAGAAGGCCAGAAGGGAGATGCAGATTTTCAACGGTTAAGAAATATTACTTAATTTGTTCTTTGGTTTGTGGAGAGCAGGAGAGAATGAGAGAAGATTTGGAGAGTGAAAAGTGGGAACGGAATGTTCGGTAGGATTTTGTGTATAAGCATGATTTTTTCTAGGATAGATAGGATATATGAAAAACATCAACTGGTAACCCGGGCCTCACCATTATGCATTTGTTTTATCTATCTCCATCCATTTTGTGTAATTATTTTAAAGCATGACCTAAAGAATGAGGCAAATTCGAGTCTCTGGTGGACCACATCAAATAAAATAGCAGTGATTAAATACCCACCATTAAAGCATTCATGGGGTCACTGTAATGTTTATTTTCTATCCAATGTGTTGATAAGGTCATAAAGACCTGAATGAACATACCACATAAATATGAGCTAGATCCAAAACTTTTGTAGCCCACGATGAGTTTTTAATGGTTGATTACCAATGTTTCTTATATTGAGGTCCACTTGAGATTTGGATCTCCTTTGTTTTCACGATAATGCCTTAAAATGAGTTTTCAAAATGGACTGACGGCGCGGATATAAGATACGTATACACATCACAATGGACCCCACTATCAAGGATCCCTCCTAATTCGGTAAATTGGGATCCACCAAGGCCGCACCTATTCGATTTCCGTCTTATTGGCATAGAGGTTTCGGTGTATTCCGTGATAAATAGAGGTCAGTGCATCCCCAACTGTGGGTCTGACTTTAATAAAGTTTCTTCACATCCAAACAGTTCATTCATTTTGATTAACTATTGTATTGCACTATCCTAAAAATGAAGAATATCTAAATCTTTTGTGGCTGTAACAAAGTTTTTAATAGCTAATTAATATTATTTGTTTGTTTTTTTTACTTTAGTCCATACGAGGTTTAGATCTGTTTTATGTAAATGAAATCCTCTTCACGAGAGAGGATTTGGAAGTAAATGGGGGGTGAAATGCCTTTTGAAGCTCCCTTAGAGAGTCGCTCGTGTAAACATAGGTGCCACTATGCACATGTTTGTCATATATGTGTCATGCTAATGATGCTCCTCGACAATTCAAATATTGGTTACATCATTAAAATCACACCAAAAGAATGATCAAAACCATCTAAATGGACAGTTAAGAAACATTCGCAAGTTGCTTGTTTGTGATCCTTACGTTTGTGGCCTACTCAAGGCTCGAAATATCTTCATTTTTTTATTGTAGTATACTCTGTTACATATGTACACTAAGTTAAGATATTAAAGCCGATTTGAGATGCATTACAATTCTTCATATTCACTCCCATCCAAACGGAATATTTTGATTTCAAATGTATTTCATTTACTCTCATCCAAACACAACTATGCAAAGCCATTTACTCTCAATTCATTTACCTCCAAATCCATTTTCCATTTATAAGCTTTCAAACGAGCCCTTACAAAAAATGGTGGTGACTTATCCTCCACACCCATGGTAATGATGTACCGCTATCTGAAACATCCAAGCTGTCCAAATTGTGGATCCCATTGTGGGTGGAGCATATTTCTAAAATCACACTAGGCAAGAAATCCTAACTATTCAATTAATGACTACAGAATCGATGGTCAATGGTACAAAAGTAAGCACTCCAATTTCCAAGGAAAAAAAAAATCAGACGGGGAAATAATCTTCTTAGTGCTATTTTTGGGCCTCGCTCCATTCACAATTGGGTCAGAGATTTAGACGGTTTGAATTGCTGCACCCTATGCAGGTATGCCATGTTTACGATGGAAGAGTCAAGGCCATTTTTAATTGGTGCAAAGCTAAAAGTCCAGGCATGGGAGGATTTTCTATCTTTGAATTCATGACGAGCTCCTTTGTCCAAAGAGAAATTAAACACATGGGTTTATTCAAGACCTGACCATGGTTCAGTCATCCGGACATTGATTTTTCCGGGTCCACCATGGATGAACCATGCCCTGAAAATATCATCGTTTGGACCGTTCTATAATTGAGTGGATGGCTGAGAAGAGAAATGCAGGAACGGTCTACATTTGACAGAAAAAAACGCCTAAGATGGGCGACTCGGATCTTCCTATTTAGTATGTTTTTGGACATGCTCCATTCACTGTGGGGCCCAACAGATCAATTGGTCTATATCACAAACTTGAAATTATTAGAGATCGAGACAGTAAAACATTTCCAAAATTTAAGGGGAAGAGTGTCGCGATGCTGGAAATGGCTTTGGATGTTTGGAATTTCATGGGTCTTTTCTCCTTTTCTCCTGTTGAATATTACAGTGGACTTTGAAGCCCCTTTTATAGAATTCGATCCACCATCCCAACCGTCCAATCTTCAATGCTCCACATAGAAACAGAGAAATGCTAATCCACATTAAATCTTTGATTTGAATGGCTGAAAATGAATTTTTAAAAGATAATGGCATTTATTATGATCCATAAAAAAGTTTTTAAAGATCTTGATTAGCAGATCATAGTGGGGATCATTGAGTCTTCACCATGAATGGTCAGGATCAAGAGGCGTCATGGCCATTGATCCAACAAACTGCTGGTCCCACTTGGATTTGCACTCTCAGATCAAGGATCTTATAATTCCTACGTTCAAAACTATCTTCGGTCCAAAACGATAGAGATCCCATATTTACAAGCAATCTGGACCATTCATTAGATAGGCCACGCACTAAAGAGTTCATGGCTTGCATGACCCCAATCCGTGCCATACTAATTGCCGCATTTGGCCTATAAAAATCCACTTAACGGATAAAATTAAGGTTCACAGTCAACAAAAAAGTATGATCCAAGGAATACGTTGGCAAATAGTAAATGGTGGTGACCATCCACCGTACGTATGCCATACGGGCAGAGTAGCTCAATCCGCACCATAAAAATTGCAGGGAATGGCACAGAGTTCATACTTACCAGAATATCATTACCATTAGATGTCACCCACTGAATTGAAGTTGATCCGTTTATTTTCGTCCACCCATTTGATGCCATTAATTACACGGATAGGATCGTTCAATCAGTGTGACGTTGACTCTATTCCACATTCAAGTTGGGCGTACAAGTTGGACGGTTCAACGAATTTCCTACAACACCGTTAGAAAGCCGTTTAACAAAAAGCTGTGTGGGGGCATGTCTGTGTGACATCCAAAAAAGACGTGAACCCAAAAATCTAGCAGAATCTTTTTTTTTTTTTTTCCTTGGGCACACCACAAGAAACAGTGGGGATGGAGGTGCCCACCGTTGAAACCTTTTGGGGCCCACCGTTAGTATTTACCCTTACTCCTAGCGAGACTCACCATAGAACCGCTGGGCCTACAAAGGTGGCCGATCCCATATCTGATGTTTCCTGTTGTGTGGCTCACTTGAGTTTTGAATCTGCCTCATTTTTACGGTCAATGCTTAGCATGATCGGGTCAAATTGATGGACGGAATGGATTTGATAAAGATATTGTAGTGAGTTTATCTCTAACATCTTTGTTGGAGGAAATTCTGGTCCTTTATTATGTCCATTTTGCTACTTTTTGACCATAACGTTGGAAAAAATTAAAATATCTAGCCAGTAGTGGTTGACAATTTTTCAAATACTTTTCGAAGGGAGATTTGATACTCGGCTGCGTTTGACGCTTGATACGCAGGCACTTCAAAATGATAGACGTGGCATACGTTTACTCCAATTAGACAGGCTAAATTATTGAATCACTGTCGCCAAGTTACAGAACTAAATTATGTTGTTTGCACGATACTAACCCGACGCTTGTTTGAGGAAATAAAACTATTGCATATTTTGAATTTTTAACCGTCGAGTAAACGTCCACTAATCTAATTATTCAAATAAGCTATGTTTTTGGTTTTTGATATACATTAAATATTAGATATAATATTTACGGTTTAATTTAATTTTTATTCCAGTCAGGTAAGTTGCTAGTAATTTTTAGGCGTCTGCCTGTGTATCAGCTCTCACACTCTGCGAGAGCATCAAAGTTGTTCTCGTACTTTTTTCTGGGGGTGCTGCAAGGCTGTACATCGACCCGAGTCGAGTCGAGGTGGGCCAAGCTCAGGCTTGACTCGTCTGTGCTCTTCTCAAGTTTGAGCTCACCCTCAAACTTACCATTGGAGCTTGCCTTGTTTGCTTAAAACTTTCGAGGTGAGCTAATAGATTAAGTCGAGGCGAGCTTACCTCAAGTCGAGCTTGGCCCCACCTTCAATTTATTATATTTTTTTACTACAAAATACAAATTAAAAGTCAACACCATTAAGTTCAAGAAGTCACACATATATTAGGGGAGAATAGTATTTCTACAGGTGGGACCCCACCATTAAAATGACCTAGCTCTGATTGGTTTTTTCTTTGGCTAAGTCACACATGCATTGAATGCAGACCACTAATAATATTTTATGAACCATAATTAATACAGTACATTCATAGCTCACCACGTGAATGGATTGCCCTAATTATTGCATGGACCATCTTCATGATGAGGCTTAGCTGATTCATGGATCAGATGCACCACCTCCCTCGTAAAATTGCAATCAGTAGCTGTATATGGTGTTTGGTCTAACCATAACTCCTGTTTTGTAAATATGTATGGTGTGTGGTCTCACCGTAGCACCTGTGTTTGTGTAACGTGTAAAACACACAACCACTGTGTGCTCACCATGTTTTGTACTTAAAATTACTCAATCTATCAGATATGCTAAATAAGGAATGTTCTTACCTAAACAAAATAGTAAGATGAAGAAACCCCCCAACATGTTAGGGTCTTATATGTCCTAAGCTTGGACTCCAATGTGTGTGTGGGGGAGGTGGGAGAGAGAACCAAGAAATAAAAAGATTAGGTTTTTTTTTTTTTTTTTAACAAATATCTATATGAAATGAGTCGAGCTCGAGCTCGAGCCAAGTCGAGCTTGAATCGAGTTGAGTGACCTAATGGCCGAACTTAACTCAATTTCCTGACTCGAGCTCCTAAATGAAGCGTGGTTTAACTTATTCTACTAGGGTCGAGTCGAGCTGAGGTGGGCTTTTTCAAGTCGAGTTTCTCAAGCTGCTCATGACCAGTCTGATGCGCTGCCAGCATTCGGCTACTTTTCAGGGGCGGAATTGAACAAAAGAGGACTACTGATAGATTTTGTGAAATACTTTTGCAGCCGCACATCCGCACGCGCCAAAACCAAGCGCCATTCCTCCACTGTACATGACAAACGCGTTATAGATCTGTGACATTCAATACGTCTGATCTCTGATGAAATTTCGGATTTGAAAATTGCAGGATTTTTCAATGGACCAGGTGCGTCAAATACGTACAAAGAAAACGGACAGTTGAAAGGGACGATCAACGTTCCATATTCAATGCACCATTACGGAGTTTTTTTTAATGTTCCAATGAAGGGAGATCAGTTCACGTCCATCCGATGATCATCATTCATCATAGATCTCGTATGAATATTCCACGTCATCATGACTTGGGTGTGCATGATTGGCCCATCTCCATGTGCGATGCAACTAGCATTTGTTACCTTTACTTCCATAGCTATGGTTCACCGGAGCGCTGGATCTGCCTAATTTTTTGTCTATATATTAACTTAATCTTAGAAAATGGATGAACAGCGTGGATACCATCACAGTGGTCCCCCACACAGATATGGTTGTAAAAATGAACTTGGCCACGTTGGGCCCCACACAGATCTAGTACCTGCATGTTAGAGAAATGGGTGCTCAAAGAAAACAATCAATATCTGCATTCAAATTATATTCGTGGCCCACCCAAGGAATGTTCTTGGAGAGCGGATTAGCTGTTACCCGAGTAACACCTTAGTAGGGCCCACCTTGAGGTATTTGTTATATATCTACACCATCCATCGGTTTTTCCATGTCATTTAAAGATGAGATCCAAAGTCATAAGAATATCTAATTTAATTCCCAGGTGGACCATACCAATAGAAATAGTGATGAATAATTATTACAAACTTTTTGTGGGCCGCACAAGTTTTGAATTGATATGATATTTCTAATTTACCTTCATCCATATTTTCTTAACATTATAAATAGTTTTGATTGCAAATAAACATTAAATTAAAACCTTATTATAAGCTCTTTTGAAGTTTTAATGGTAAAACACTCAATCAACAATGTTTCCTATGGTATGGCCCACCTGAGATTTGGATCTGCATAATTTTTGGTACACTGTCCTAGAATGGTCAGAAGAAATGAATGGACGGCTTGGATATACCTCGCATCATCAAGGTGGGCCCTATGGTAGGGGTAACACCCACTAACACCTAATCTGCTCTCATGTTCTCGTTACCTGTCGCCTGATGAGCGTACCGTATACTACACGCGAATAGCCTCTGCAGTCCATACACGCGCAGGTCGACCTAGCATTTTACTGCGTCCTTTCCATGCGACCAAGTCGCTTTCGCGATTGACTTGTTTGGATGCGTCTGTAGGGTGGAGCGGATTAGGTGCGGCTCCGGCTTCCTCACCCAAGACGGTGCGGCCCTTACCATAGGCCCCTCCCTGATGTATGTATTCTAAATCCATGCCGTTCATAAGATTTTCCAGATAATTTTAGAGAATGAAACGAAAAATGAAACAGATCCAAATTTATGTGGACCATATTTTAAGAAACAGTGGTGATTGAACGATCTGCCATTAAAAACTTCCTA
The DNA here is from genome assembly GCA_003013855.2 of Liriodendron chinense. NCBI lineage: Eukaryota > Viridiplantae > Streptophyta > Magnoliopsida > Magnoliales > Magnoliaceae > Liriodendron > Liriodendron chinense. Next base: position 161,465 of record PVNU02003569.1, on the reverse strand, counting down.
GGGCCCACTGTAATATTCCCATAAATTTAAAGTTTATTTTCCATCAAATCTGTTGATAAGGTAATAAATAATTGGACTGAAGGTAAAAAAACATATATCACCTTGATCGAACACTTTTGTGGCCTACAAAAAGGTTTTTAATGGTCAAACCCCACTGTTTCCCATGGTATGGTCCACCTGAGATTTGGATCCGCTTAAAATTTTAGTACATGCCGTAAAATGATCTTAGAAAACGGATTGACGGTGTAGATACAGAATACATACATCAAGGTTGGCCCCACGGTAAGGGCCTCACCATCTTGAGTGAGGCCGGGGCCGCACCTAACCGCTCCCCTGTAGCTTGTACTGTTCCAAAGACGAAAAGGCTAGCCAAGGAGGCAACTGTGCCTTCCATGTCCCTGGAAGCCATGATTTAAACGGCATTGGTCAGCAGGGGCCCCACCCCCCGTCTGTGGGTGGGGCCGACAAACCATTGATTTCTCAGTCCTGTGGCTCTATGGCCGCGTACGGACTTTTCTACCTCATCCTCTCTCTCTCTCTCTCTCTCTCTCTTCAGAAAAATTCATGTCAGCGAAGTCGTCGCCCTAGAAATATCCAAGAAGCTTCCTCTGTCTTTCTCGCTCTCATATTGTCTTCAAGAGCTCCTCCTGTTGCTTCCCTCCTCTTCGAAATCTTCTCCCCGCCGTTGATGGAAGAAGCAGCCACGATTCCTCGCCGTTGGATTCTGATTTCGGAAAATCTCTTTTCTGTAAGTTATAGTCGATTCTCATTCCTTTTTTGTTCGTTCTGTTTTAGATGGTTTTTATTCGGAGAAACGTAAAGGATGGTCTTTCTCTCTCTCTTTGATTCTCGCTCATATATCACGAGATTTTGGAATATCGTGACAAATTGGATGGATTTTCGGCAATTCTATTTCAAATGGTAGATGGAGTGATGTACTGAGTTAGTTCGACTCGGTTGTGTTAAAGAAGCGGAGTTGATCTTCAACTCGTCTTCAGAGGCCAAATCGAGTCGATTCGGCTGAGTTATGTGTTAAGATTAGGAAAGGATGATTGAGGCAGGTATTAGAGGAATTCTGATGCGATTTGTCCGAAGAGAGGTCAGAATAGGCGAATTGCAGCTCATGTGGAATAATATCTGGGCCATTTATTCTGTGAGACTCTACGTGAGGATGCGCTGTGCTGTAATCCACGCCACTCCCACCTACCGTGTGGCCCACATGCATATGTTGAAAATATGCTCTTGTTGATTGTGTTTCCAATCGTCAATTTTTCTCACACGAGTGTGGCCACCTGATGAGTGGATTGACCTGATAGGCTCAGATCTTCGAAGCATGTGGAGTTTTTTTGTTTCTAGCCGTCTGTTTTCTCATACGAGTGCAGTGCACCTGATGAGTGGATCAACCTGATTTTAAGTGCCAGGATATGTTCAAGGTTGGTTCCCACCTATCGATCGGCTGGGATCTTGCAAATATGCACTGCGTTGGCGCATGTGCTGCAATTTGCATCTTCTTTAATCTCTTCTGCAGATTGCCATAGCATTTCTCAATGTTTTACTATAATTCCGTTTACTCTGTAGCACAAGCTGTGTATTTGCTGCAATTGAAAGTTCTTGATTCTGAGGGCTTCTTGCAAACATACCAAAAAGATCAAATTCTGTTCAAATACTCCTTCCTCTGTTTGTAGATGCCTAAAAATGAGTTCATGTCATTTTTTTAACAGTATCTATGTATTAGAGATCACGATCTCTAATAACAAATTAATTAGTGATAGGAACAACATGTAGTCATTTTCATAGACCAAGTCTCACATATAAATTCCTCAAAATTTGGGTGGGCCATCCACATAGCCTCAAACCTAAAGACCTTTTCCTGGGACATCATCTGATTACCAAAGTTTGGAAGCAAAGGACAGTGGTCACAGGCCACCCATTGCGAGTAGTTCAGTTTCAGTAGAGATATCCATGGGTGCTGCAGCAGCATGGTGTGTAGTAAATATCAGTGTTTTAAATAGCCTCGCCATGTCTTGTGTAGCACACCCTTAACACTATGCGGCTTATGTAAATAGCTTAAGTCATGTATAACCTATGCTACAAGCTAATTTTGCATATGCTAAATGCTACATAGCTTACACTACAAGCTATTTTTCACTAAAACATTAAAATCAATTAATGTTTTCAATGATTTGTTATCTTTTTCATTTTTTATTCAAAGTTAGTTGATCTTTTTGATAATTTTAGTAAAGTGATATAGATAATAGTATTAAATCAGCGGCCTTCGGCCCTATTATAGTTCATCATCTTTCAACTGAAAAAAAGTATTAAATCAGTTAGTTTGCCCTTTCTTTACCTATCTTTGTGTATTTTTCCTATTATTTTAGGATGTGTTTCATTGCACCGTTTGTCATTAAATTTTATTATTAATTAGACTAATTTGGTGCAAAATATCTTGAAATTTCATGATATTTGGCACAACCAAGTACAACCTTAATTAAAATTCTAGAAGTAGTGTGTAGCTTACTAGCTTATGCCATACTCTATATAGCTCTAGCCTCACGCTTCAGAGAGATGAATGCCATGCTACACGCTATTCGCTATTTAAAACACTGGTAAATATATACACAAACACAAATGCATGCAATTGTGGGAAGATATCAAATGACTGTATATGTGCCACATGCATATGATGATTGGAATCATTCATCCCTGAGGCTCCATTGTTGGATTGTTTCCCAACCAGATATTGCCCTGATTTTACTATCCTAATTTCCAACCATCCAATAGACGAACTTTGTCTTGTTGAACAAGAGTTAGAGGTTGGTATCTTTGCCTTTTCATGTCTATTTGTATTCCAATGATATCTTTCGAAAAAAAAAGGTTTGTCACTGGTTAAAGGGTTGGAATGTCCAAACAATGGGATTTCTTTTTAATCATCTCACTAATGGGACCATTGAATGAACAGTTCAGATCTCATCCATATGCCATGTCTGTGGGAATGACATGGAGGCATGGGAAGTTTTGATCCCCCAGGAACACTGAATGAGCCACTTCTGTGTGCATACACACACAGGCATGTATTATTTCCAAATGTTCAGGTGCGTGCAGACATGCTAGTGAGATCACAGCCACAGACTTTAGCACCAGACACACTGATAAGATTCTGAACTCTATGGGTTCTAAATGAGACTGTGATGTTCAATCTCCAAAGAGTAACTGTAACCCTGTGAAGAGGAGATAGCACAAAGTACCCATGGCTCTACAGCATGTATTGCAGTCTGCCAGTGATAGATGGTATATAAAGGGAATTCCGTATTTCTGAAACCTAACTCGTAGATTGGAAAGCAGGTTCTATTCCAAGAACAAGCATGTTGTGCTGCTCCCACCCTATGTATGTATGAAGAAAAGGTTCTATCTATTTTAGGAAAGCATAGGATTATCACTAGCCACCAAATATCTGTTTTGTTCAATCTAGCGATGCATAGTGATTTTGTTGAACTAAACCTTGTTAGTGTTACTTATCATAATGATTTGAAAAGACTATCTATTTGATTCCACAGTTTGTTTTTTTCCAGACATCATCTCTGATAAGTTTCCAACTGGAGCAAGACAAGAAATTTTAAAATATGAAGTTCTCAGGGATGCTGTAGCATTTTCCTAGTGGTAATACTTTCATCATTCTTTGTAGTCCAAAGGTTTATTCACCATATTGGACACCATATTGCCAACAAGCCAAAGCTATGAACTACACAGAGGAGAGATTTGTGAGGTCAGTTTCTTTGAATTTGTTTTACCAATCACTAAGTACTTCAAATTTTTCAATGGCTTCAGTTCTGAGTGATTTCTACTTGTTATGTTCAGGTTTCAGGATTGCAGTTCAGAGAGATCTTCAACTCATGAAAGGAAATTTTCTGCAGAAGTTGGATTAGTGTCCAGAAAGATTAGAAGAACAATAAGCTCACTATCAGAGAGTGTCCGAAGAGGCTTTGAATGGGGATCTGATGGGATTAAAAGCATCAGGAAATCGTTTCGCGTTCGCTCACCAAGAGATTCACCCATCAATGACTTGAGCTCTAGGAAGATTCTTGATCCTCAGGGAGCATTTCTTCAGCAATGGAATAAAATATTTGTTTTGTCATGTGCGATTGCAGTGTCCATGGACCCATTGTTCCTTTACATCCCAGTTGTCAAGGGGGGGGAGGAGGAATGCCTTGATTTGGATCACAAGCTGAAAATTGCAGCTAGTGTTTTGCGTACCTTCACCGATGTATTTTATATACTTCATATTTTCTTTCAGTTTCGCACTGGTTTTATTGCTCCTTCCTCTCGAGTATTTGGAAGAGGTGTGTTGGTAGAAGATCGTTTAGCAATAGCCAGAAGATATCTATTACCATACTTCCTAATTGATGTCCTTGCAGTTCTTCCCATCCCTCAGGTACAAGAGTTATTTCATTGAATTTATTCTTTTATTATTGCAAAGTGCACTTATTAATTCATGATATTGCTAGCTTCTATTGTTATATGCAATAATAGTTTGCTCAAACAGATAACGCTTTCACAGTAGTTTTAGATCCAATTTTGTGTACTGGATAAAACAAGTGTCATGTCTTTGTGAGATAAGCAGGGTTTGAGAAATTTGAGCAATTTGATTAATGGTATTTATTTATTTTTATTTTTTTAAAATTTTCTCCCAAGCACACCTGCTGCCTTACCATCAAGATCCATTCCTAGACTTATATTCTGGAAGCTCAGGATCCCTACATACACAAATCTTAAAACTATAAAAATTTTAAGGAAATTTCTTATACAGATTACAACTTATCTAAGCCAAAATAAGATCTTCCTAGAATTTATGGTTTTTGATAGCTTGTCAATTAACAAGGAGTTAATGAAGCAATTGCATGTTTGAAGTTTAAATATTTACAGTTTTGTTGTGCACATATACTTTTACCTTCTTAAATGCACTACTCCTCGTTAAATTGTCCAAGATCTATGTTTGGTCTCTTTGACGTAGTTATTATTTGTTTAGTGTGGTTTCTGTTTTAGTAGTTGCTTTTGTACTACCTGTCAGCTCATCAAGCATACCTTGTGTAAATCTTGTTTGAGTAATGTATGATCCCCTTGCACTTTTTTATAGGCAAATATAGAAACCTCAATTGCATTGAAGTTTTAGGTTCATCTCGAGTTGTATGTTGTTCAACACAAATTCAGGTTCCTTTCTTTGAACTTTTACTAGGATTACAAGAAGAAAAAAATTACAAAAGAAAAAAGACCAGTTTTAGACATTAGTTCTTGATGTTGGAATATGAACATACCTCAATTGATCGCTGTGTTGATGGTAGGTTCGCATCGTAGACTTTTGTAACCTAGACAAGCAGTTGCAACACAAGAAAAACACAAAAAGTGGACATCTAGGTGTTGGTGAATTTTCAAAGATGTAGAAACATAAAACTTTCCAAAATTCCAAATTTTAGAAATCCTAGGATCCCTATATAGATGCGATCAAATCCCTAGAAAAGAAACAGATCAAATGTTAAGCTCTTACCACGAATTTGTGTTATGTTGATCGCTCGTGGAAGCCAATGCAGATCATCCAACGTAGGAAGCCTCTCACCTAATCTATCTTAGAAAAGAGGAGAGTAGAGAGCCGCTACATGCCTAGGGTAGGGATAGCCTGTATACCTACGAGTTGCCCAAGGTGGGCCTACCCCGGCTCTCTCTTTTCTACCCCATTGGGATATGATCTTTTTGTAAGGAGTTAAGGTTTTTGAGGGAACACCAATTATGGTGCGCCTCACCCCTACAAACTTTGGTATTGCCCTACCCATTGAAAGTTTGCGTGTCTCCCTTATCCATGCACCCAAATTTACCAAGTCCCTTTATTGTCTAGTAGCATCCGTTCCTAACTAAAATCCCTTGGAGGCCTAAGAGGTGGACCACAAGATATCAACCATCGAATGTCCATCAAGCATGATGATGCAGGGGCATGCGATGACCTAACCCTAGATGCATGATATTCAGTTGGAAGATATTCAAATAATAAAATTACGAAACTAACTACTTTCAATCAGAGGAAACTAACAAATCTCAATACGAAGATGAGGTTCGTCCGTCCGGATCATGCCCCTTTGCATAAAACCATGTAAAATCGTAAAACAGGGAGGATCTAGGGATATGGGGATATCCCAGATCTAGCATAGACCAGTCCACAGTCAAGTTTGGATCCGGTTATCGTGGCTAGGCATCCCTCTTTTCGATCGTACCCAAAAAGGGGGGGGGGGGGTTGAGAAAAGGACGAAGGATGTTGAAAAGCGATAGGTTCTCATGAAGTACGAATTAGGAATCAAAGAAGCTTACCTTTCCTCGCACCAAGAAGAAAGAGAGAAGAGAAAACGAAAAATCCGGGGTGGAATCCTCAACACTCGAGGGCCAATCCTGAAACCCTAATCTCTCAAACAAAAAGGAAGAAACTCACGAATTTTCTATTCATTCAATAATTTCGAAATAGGGTTCTCACAGTATATATAAGCTACGAAAATAAAAAAAAGTGCACTAAAGTGCCTGAAAACCAAAGAAATAACATAAAAATGCCTAAAGTAAATAACGACACTAAAGCGCCTAGAAACAAGGAAATAAATAGAAAAACGCCTAAATGTAAATCCGCTCCATAGTTCAGCGGTCATGATGCTCCTGCGCGATCCTGCATCTCGCGTACTCGTAACGCGTCAGAAAATGGGCCCAATGGGCCCGGCGTCCATCCACATCAACTCGTCTGCTCCAACACTCGATCTGCGACGTCGCCTCCTCTGGTACACTCTAAAGGGTGCACCACTGATGTCCGCATCACATGATAAAACACGTCTATGCTAAAACAAATTTTAATAGTTAAAAACCTTCGATTAAACATTGAAAACCTTTTTAGTAATGGGCCTAACTAGAAAATCACTTAATGGACAATTCAATCACTAAATCTAAGCACAAATAAGTTCCTTAAGGTAACTAGTGCATCCCATGTTGAAGCATATGAGCTTTTTATACCGTATCTTATACATACACCCAACTACACCCGTATGTCAGTTACTAATGTAACCTTGCAGGGCGAGTCAAAGCATACAGCACTAGGGCCATAAAGTCCCAACATGGCCATATAGTCCCAACATGGCCCTAGTTCTAAGGATTAGTCAAAGTTAGTAAATGATTAGGTCAATCCGATGTGGGCATATTGCGTCTCCCAAACTAGGGATCTGATGCGATCCTCTAATGCAAGTGCTCAGTTGGGCCTAAGACACAAGAATCTGCATCTGTGAACACTCGCATTCTTCCGTGGGGTAGGGCCAAGACACAGTTAACCTGACCTTTCATGCCAACTCATTTTTGGTTCACATGTACAAGATGGCCAATTTACCTTTCACGAATTGCCTGAGCTCACTACTAAGATCATTGAATTTAGGGTACTGAAATCCATGAAAAATAACTATTCCTTGGCTAGTGGCCAGTTGTGTCCAAACTCAACTTCTCTTAAGAGAACTGGAGTAAACTATCCCTTAAACGGTTAAACGCATAAAATCATAGATAGTTGGGGGTTTCCACACATTTAATTATGGCATCCATAGAAAAACCATGCTATTGTGGTCATCAATGTACATGATCATAACAATCGTTATTAGCTTTCCACGGTACACAATACCAATGCTTGGCACTGTTGCGAGCTGTTGTAGGCCTTTTCGTAGGCTTTAGGAGTGTATTGTGGTAGAGTTTTGGTGTCAACAATGTTCTAATTTCTTTTAGTCATTATCTACCCTCTTTATCAGCTCGGGAGCATGGTGTGCCGTAAAGGCTGTTATAGGGCCATAAAGGCCGTTACGTAAGGTAACAGTACACGTTACAGGGTCGTAAAGGTCATAACGCCCGTTACGGAAAAAGATGACCTGGCCATTACAGCCCCCGTGGGCCAATACATGTTTTTTGAATTTTTTTCCAACAATAAAAAAAGAGAGTCTGTAAAGGACCATAACGGTCGTTACACCCCGTATCGTGAAGGTAACGGTGGTGGCCGTTACAGCCACTGTCACCGTTACGGAATACCTTGCTCGGGAGGCAATTGGAGGTGGCAAGGATCACTTCCTAGATGTGCTCCCGTTTTAGGAGATTGTTATAACTGCCTGTTGCGAGCAACACGGGAAGGCTGTTATCGTAAAGCTGTCATGGAAGGCTGTTTCCATAAAGCTGTCGTAAAAGGCTATTTCTGTAAAGCTGTTGCAGGAGGTTGTTTTTGTAAAGCTGTCACAAAGAGGATATTGCTGACGACACTTCCTGCAAGGCCCTCAGAGAAACACTCTTAACTTTCTCAAATGATGTCCAAATTGCATGATCCTGGGTTTGTTAGAAAGCTAACTCAATAGCTTTGAAAGAAGACCAGTTTCGTGAAATTCTAACACCATTCCATACTCGGATATTGGGCCCCTATGGTGGACAGCATGCAATTGTCATCAAAGGGGGTTGCCACATTGGCTAGAGCTTGGTTTTGGCTTCTTTTTGCTTCTTCCACTTGCACACACTGTGAGGATGTTCTTGATGTACTTTTGAACCGTTACATTGATTCCTAGTGCAACAAAGAATGATCAGATGCTCAGGGGCACTTTTAATGCTTCAAACTCATAGCTATTGCTCCAAGTTGGTGCAACCCTTAGTGTCCTATCAGACCACTGGATTGACCTTTCTAGTGGTGTGAAGTTTGGAGCAGCTGTTGCAGTACAAAAACACTTTTTTCTATTGCTTTTGTACCAAGAGGCAGTTTGATGTATTTTGAGGTGCTCAAACCATTATTTGTGATAATTCTTTTTTTCACTGCCAACATAATGTTCTATCATCACGGATTCTCTATATCAATATAAGAGCATTGATTTTCGATCTCTTTTATTAGAAGGTATTTTATATTTGATCTAGGAGCTGTTATGAAGTTCATCTTACCCCTTAAGTTGAACATGCTGTATGATTTTTCTTCCTTTTCAGGTTGTTATTTTGATTGTAATTCCCAAATTGAAAGGGTCAGCACCATTGCACGCAAAAAAGCTGCTGCAGCTTGTTGTTATATTCCAATATGTACCCAGGCTTCTCCGAATCATTCCTCTATATAGAGAGGTCACGAGATCAGCTGGTATAATCACGGAGACAGCATGGGCTGGAGCTGTTTTTAATCTCCTTCTTTACATGCTCGCAAGTCATGTAAGTATGATTGCCCAAGCAGCTGTCTTTTCTAACATTTTTATTTTAGTGTTTCTCCTTTTTAGCATTTTGCAGAAATGGATGCTATTTCATCATAGGGTTATTCTAGCTTCATTGTTATGCATATGTTATTTTTCTGAAAGGTGAGGTGGGTTCATGATAGCGGACAACCGGCCAACGCACCAAAAGCTCCAAAGCTGTTGGGGGAGCACCGATTTATCCCTATATTCTAGCTCTCCCAAGCAAACCCAGAAGAGTCCTCCCCGTGGGCACCCTGCGTCGCATGGGTCCCCGAATTGCACGGTCCCACAATGGGTCCAACCTCATTGCACGGTCCCACAATGGGTCCAACCTCATTGCCATCCTACACCTCACAGGCCCTACCTCGTGGGCCACTCCACCCCCAGTGTGGAGATACAGTGCATCATTGGAGTTGCACCAAGATGCCCCCGCATTTGTTCAAACTCGAGACTCAACACGCCTTGTCTAACATTGAACTAGGGCTTGAATCCCAATGTTATGCACACTTAAGATTAGCGATAAAATAATCACACTTAAGATCAAGTTAAGAGCATTCCCTCCCTCCCTCCCTCCTCCAATGTTAATGTGGTCGCTTATTTCATTTACTCTTTCTTTCTTAGATTTCTTTCATGGTACTCTAATTTTGCAGTTTGGGGTTATTGTCCATTTTTCATTGCCCTAGGCAGATCATAGTGCTGTAGTAATCAGGACCTCCAATATTGTCTCTATAGATAAGATTTTGCTTGATTACTTTTCAGATGTTGAGATTATGTACCTAGGAAAGTTGTCCCTTCAGTTTCCTATGTGCTGGAGCTCTATTACCATCATTTTCTGGCTTATTTTGCTTCAATTGCTTCACAACACTTCTCACCATAAAGTGCTTGCTTTCCTAGTTAATCACACTCCAAACAACCAGCAATCTAATGGAAGGGGCAAGAATTGAACGAGAGTGGACAAAAGAAATTTGGACAACTGGATTTTATTTATTTATTTTGGTGTGATGGTGGTGTTGGCAAGGTTCATACTGGCTCCATGAGTGAGCTCTAAAAAAGAAAACTTAGACTGGAGCAGGGACTCAAACATTTCAATTAGGATTCATAAAACTGACCTGAAAATAGCTGGGAAAAGGTATGATGATGATTTATAAAAAGAATATTCGATTACGACGGCATTTGGGACTTTGCAAAACAGCCATCATAATGGTGCTCATTGCTTGTAGAAGTCACCAAGTAAAAATGCTTCTCTCTCTCTCTCTCTCTCTCTCTCTCTCTCTCTCTCTCTTCCTACAGACCATGTGATCCTATTCATGAATATCCTTTCAGGTAATTGGAGCCTTTTGGTACTTGCTTGCAATAGAACGACAAGATACATGCTGGCGAAATGCTTGTAATGATCATCAAAGTCAATGCCCGATTGATTCTTTATACTGTGGAGGAAATGTTACAAGAAGCAATGCCACCCTTCTTTCTTCTTTATGCCCTAAAGACTCAGAGAATAAAACCCTTTTTGATTTTGGAATATACCTTTCCGCACTCCAGTCTGAGGTTGTCCAAACGAGAGATTTTCCAAAGAAGCTCTTTTACTGCTTTTGGTGGGGACTGCAGAGTTTGAGGTTTGTACCTACAAATACCTTCTGCTTATTTTCATCAAATCCCAGTTTATTTTTAGACAGGATACATTATTTATCATGTTTGTGCACATGTGACGATGCTATTTGCAATCTGTGTTCTTTGGATTATTTTGTTGTCATTTTTTTTTTTTTTATCTTTGAGAGTTAAGAAAAGATGTTATTCAACAAAAGGAGAGAAATACATCAGGGTGGCAGGATAAAGTTTTTTATACAAAGATAAGGTGAGACGTTCCCCCTTCAGCTAGCTCATTGACCAAATCATTTCCCTCACAACTGACTGGGGCAAACGATGTTTATCCTAGAGGCCAAGAAATGAATTTCATTGGACACATTGGCCAGCTTCCAAGGATCATAGAGATCATGCTGGGTCCAAGCATAACATTTGTTCTTGAATGTTTTATGGGAAGCATGTGGGAAACACAAATGTGTTGATGAACTTTTCACTTGTGAAGTCAGTAGTACTAATGGTTTTTTGTGGTACACCTAAAATCATAGAAAGTCTTCTTCTTCTTCTTCTTCAGGGTCCACTATTTGCATGGGTTGGATGTCCTACCCACCTAATAAGTTGGCACGTGAGATGGGTTGTATGTTGAGAGAACCTGTAGTCTGTCATAGATGGGCTGATTTTTGCACCACGTATCCTTCATGGTGTGGCCAACTCTTTGGATGGTTTGGATGTGGTATGCTCATGACAAGTGGGCAACTATCTGCTAGTTGGATTTTGATTAACTTGAAGGGATCATTGTATGCCTTGATAATATCCAAGATTATCATCTTTCTTGGAAGGTTAGAAGCCATATCGCTGCCTTTGGTTATGGCCACAAAGCAGGGCTGAACTCATGGTACCCATTTACCATGATCTGTACTAATGCTCTGGGTTGGCCTAGGTATTTGTTAGTTTTAACTGAAGAAGGATGAATATATATATATATATATATATATATATATATATATATATATATATATATATATATATATATATATATATAGGGAAAAGGTACCATGCACTCAACCTCATGGGAACTTCCCATGAGGTCGAGCTGTGCGGGCCCTACTGTGATATGTATCAGACATCCACACCATGCATTTGGTGGGTCCCCTATTGGTTATGGAATATCCCAAAAATCAGCTGTATCTAGGAACTCAAGTGGGCCATACCAACTGAAACAGTATAAAATCATGCCTACAACATCTAAAAGTACTTGTTGGAGCCCACTTGAGTTTTGGATACGATTGAAACTTGGTGTGACCTCTTGTTTAAGTGGAACACACACAATGGATGGGTTGGATTTCTCAACCACATCTCAGTCGATCCTATAAACGATCATAAAGGTTTCAATGGGTGGATATCCACTCTCGACTATTGTCTATAGTATGGCCCACCCAAGTCATGGATTGGCCTGAGTTTTAGGCCCATGGCCCACCTAGGAATGGTGCATCTGACTGATGGGGTGGATGCCCATCACACATCACAATGGGACCCACACAGCTCGACCTGATGGGAACTTCCCATGAGGTCGAGTGCATGGTACCTTTTCCCATATATATATATATATATATATATATATATAAACAATTTTCTTAATAACAAGCCCAACTTAGAACCCCGGATCTTGCATTATGGAATGCTAAGGAATATACAGCTATGTTAATTGCTTTTACGTCTGGGTTCCTCTTTCTACACTGTGCATTTCTCATATCAAGCCGACAGGGATGCTAAAGGGCATTAATCTGTTTAAAGAAGCTGGGCGGCGATAACCAATAGGTGAAATACTAGTAGAAATGTTGTCTTTTGGGTTGATTGAGAAAAGAAGAAGAAGAAGAAGAAGCAGAAGAAGAAGGAAAAAAAACTATCATCTTTTGGTAGAATAATTTTTGTGTGGCTTTTCTATTTAATAATTAACATGGCAATAGTCTGATTATTTTTCTCAAAAACTATGTAGCATATTTTCTCTGAAATAGTCCAATTTTTCGTTGTGAGAGCTTACAAGCATTTTATCTTGAGCTTAGACTAGAGTCATCCACTATAGATGTGAAATAATATGCATCAGTGCAGACTGTCCAAATCATTATTCTTCTTGTGGATGGAAAATAGCCCAAAATCTCACCGAATTGATGATCTTAACCATCTGATTTCACCCACTGAATTTGGACATGATGCTGTTTTCTTTTTAAGCATCCATTGAATGGTCACTAATTGAATGGCTAGTTCATCAAGCCATACATCAAGCTATACTCCATTCACAGCGAGGATTTTAATGGTCTGGATTGGTGTACATGCATGGTGGTCACAAATCCACACCATGGTTGGCTCCCTTATTTTCTTTATGACAAAAAAAATTCAGCTTAGGTTCGTAATGACATTTATTTACCATTGCAGTGCATTTCTTTTGCAGCTAACAGTGAGAAATTCGCACATCTACTGTTTTGTAGCTCTCTTGGCCAGAACCTGAAAACAAGTACCTATGTTGGAGAGATTTGTTTTGCAGTGTTCATTTCCATCTTTGGCCTGGTGATGTTTTCACTTCTCATTGGCAATATGCAGGTTGGTACTTTATTGATCCACGCCATGCATTACTTAATTCATGCATACACATGCACGAGTGCAGATTAATGCATCTGTATGCGTACCATTTTGTCATGCTCTTTCATGCCTGTGTACTTGTGCCATTGTGTACTTGCATTGGTTTCACATAGAGGTATTACATTAAGACGGCATCTTTTTGGTCAGCTCTGAATGATACTGGTTGGACCACCTTCAGTCGACATTATTCAATGATCAGGTGGCCTCAATCATAGATGGGTAACGCCCTAAGATCTCACCTACCAGATAATCCTAGCTATCCCTGGTGACAATGGTTGATTAAAATCAATGGTCCACATTGAAAGGGGGGCGAGGTTGGACCAAGCTATGATCATCTGATGGGAAGATTTGAGGGTATCTCACTATGCAGCTGGCTGCATGAACAATCTGATATGTTATAGCAAAAGGTGGGTCATACATGTATAGTTTGATGAGCTAAATATGATACACACTGCTATTACAGACATATTTGCAATCGACCACTGTGAGATTGGAAGAAATGAGGGTGAAAAAGCGAGATGCAGACCAATGGATGTCTCACCGCTTGCTCCCCAATCACTTGCGGGAACGTATCCGTCGACATGAACAGTATAAATGGCAAGAAACGAGAGGGGTTGATGAAGAGCATCTGATCCTTAATCTTCCCAAGGACCTTAGGAGGGATATAAAGCGCCATCTCTGCTTGGCTCTGCTCATGAGGGTGAGTACCTCATGATTATATATTCTTGTAACTCCTTGATAGCTTGATTAGTATCATTTAAGAAAAAAGAAAAAGAAAAGAAAAGAAAAGAACAGAAGTCGATAGCCTGAGTAGTTTCTTTTTGTGGTTCTCATGCATTTGCATCTGTTTACAAATGTTCTCTATTTCCTTTTACATATGACACTTATATTTACCTGCATCCCATCCATCCATCTGATTCATTTCTAGCCTACTATCTTTTCTCCTAATTGAGGAACTGTGACTCATTGGCATCTGAGATTTAAAAAAAAAATTAAAAAAAAAAAACTTGAATTTTGAGTCTGGCTCATTAATTGTTCTTGAGTTGAGTTGTTAGTCGACTTAACTGACTTTTCAGTTTGTTTCAAGAAAGTTTTGGGTAAGTTGCTGGTGTTCTGAGTTTTGGAGTAAAAAAAAGAAGAAGAAGAGTTCTTAGCGCAGCCAAGACAAGACCAAGTTAGAGAAAACATGACTCTTGTCTTGACGGAGTTAAGATTTATTTGGTCAAGTTTCAAGTTGCTGATTTGGTGGGTTCTTCAACCATATTGACATTATCAACATCTTTTTTAGGTCCCTATGTTTGAAAAGATGGATGAGCAACTATTGGATGCCATGTGCGATCGACTCAAGCCAGCCCTTTACACAGAAGAGAGTTGCATCGTCCGTGAAGGCGATCCAGTTGATGACATGCTCTTCATAATGAGAGGAAGGGTGGAGAGCGTGACCACCAATGGTGGGAGAACTGGTTTCTTCAATTCGGATTTTCTCAAGGCAGGGGACTTCTGTGGAGAAGAGCTCCTCACATGGGCGCTCGACCCTCATTCCTCCTCTAACCTCCCAACTTCGACCCGGACAGTACGGACGCTATCTGAGGTAGAAGCCTTTGTTCTCAAGGCAGACGACTTGAAATCTGTTGCATCCCAATTCCGAAGGCTTCACAGCAAGCAACTCCGGCACACCTTCAGGCTCTATTCACAGCAGTGGAGGACGTGGGCTGCTTGTTTCATACAAGCAGCCTGGCGTCGGCACTGTAAGAAGAAACTCGAGGAGTCTTTACACGAGGAAGAGGATAGACTGCAGGCTGCGCTGGCAAAGAACAGCGGCAGCTCGCCCAGCCTTGGGGCCACCATTTATGCTTCGCGGTTTGCTGCTAATGCGTTACGGGCGCTGCGCCGCAATGGCACGCGTAGGACCCGTGTGCCAGAAAGATTGCCCCCGATTTTGCTCCAGAAGCCTGCGGAACCAGATTTTACAGCTGAAACTGAACATTAGCTGCTCCTTTTGTACTATTATTACTTTAATAGCTTCTTTCCTATCGAAGTAGTATTGGTTGTATGTATGATTGTTGTTGTGGTTTGTGTGTAAAATGTAAAGCCGAAAAGTGATCTTCATATTATATTTTTGAAGGCTTATTAGAGTTTTAAGTGTGCTGTGCGCGGGCGTGTGTGTGTGTGTGAGAGAGAGAGAGCGAAATGGAATTAGCTGCTTCTTTCTTTTCTTTTCTTCCTTTATTATTTTTCTCGTCCATATTTTTGTAGAGATACAGGACCACTGCATTGTGAAAACCGGTGCTTGATCATGGGTCATTCTTCAGGCCGGCAAGCATGCTCACCTTTCACTAGAGGTTTCAAAACACTTGAAAAGAATCTTCAACGATTTTTTTTTTTTTTTGGGTCCTTTGTCCAACCGGTATAGGCAGTGTCAGGCATTCTGCTGCTGCAATTAGGCCAAAAGAGCCCGTTTGGATAGAGTGCAAACTAGGGGAAAGGAAAGCAAAAGCAAATACAAATACAAATACATAAAATAAGCGTGTTAGACTGACACCAATCAATGCTAGGAGAAGTAAATCCTTTGCACCTCTTTGTTTTACAAAATAGTAGTCTTGGAAGTTGCTTTCGCATTTGTATAACCCTCCCTAACATCCCAGATTATGGATGGGCAATTGCCCAAGACCACCAGAGCTGGGACAGATAAAGACGATTCTAACCATCCAATCGATGCCTTGAAACAAGCAAGATAGTTCGTCTTGGGATGAGGCCCATCCATGGTGGAACCCTCCACATGAAGGTCCTGTAATTTACAGACTGATGACCGCTTAGGGTGGCTGAGTAGGCTACCAATCTCTATCTTTGTCAGGCGAGTAAGGATGAGGAAGACCCCAGCCGCTCAGGATTAATCTGCGATAATGTGAGGAGGACAGTGTATCTCAATTTACATTAGCGGATAATGTGAGGAGGACAGTGTATCTCAATTTACATTAGCGGCTGAGTATATTGAGATCTGGACGCCCATCTTGTGCGCCCTGTAGATAGGTATCTACAGGATCCATGCATGCCTCTGTGTAGATGATCCTACAATCCCTCTGAGCGGTAGAGAGGTAAAACACATCAACATCACCATGTAGAGGGATGGGCTGTTCATCTGGAGGTTCCACCCATTGAAGGGCCGTGGCTTAAAACAGAGCATAAATCACATATTCTCATGCCTTGTCCATTTGCAAGCACCAATTGTATGGCAACATATGGTAGATACAACTTTTGGATACGGCACATCTACTGTAGGGATAGGCTACAGATGAGTGGTCCAAATCAGTGTAGATGAGCAACAGACTACAGATGAGTGGCCCAAGTCAATGTAGATGAGCAACAGACTACAAATGAGAAGCCCAAATCAGTGTAGATGAGCGACGGACTACAGACGAGTGACCCAAATCAGTGTAGATGAGTGGGCTATCACACCATACACTAAACACCTAATAGTCCTCCAAACAATAGATGGGTAAGGTAAGGTAGTTGATTTCCTTCAAGCAGTGAGCTAAGGAAGACTGCCCAGCATCACTCTTTTTCTGGAGGAAACAGAAGAAGAGGGAAATGTAGATTCTCACTCATTTCAGTTTACTTTGTATAGATGTGGAGTAATAATGGCATAAACCTCAACAGAGTAACTTATCGTGTCCACCTGGGGCGCATGTCAGCACACATCTACTGTAAACGACATGAGTCATCCAAGAGGTGGGTTCCAACGTGAAGATGACCTGGAGCAGGTTCCTCTCCAACCCACTCATAAGCTGGGCCATATATTGGAAGACCGATCGGCCACTTTCTGCACTGTGTGGCTCACTTGATCAGCGGGCCCTCCTAATTTTTTGTGCCAGGTGATGTTCATAGTGGGCCCATCTTTGAGCAGCTTGGATGCTGTACATGCATGACATGTTGGCATGTGCGCCCCCGGTGGATGATAGCTTATCATCCATATTGAGGATGTGATAATTTGGGTATATGAAGATAAGATCTATAGTTCTTTTGGTTTCAATCATGAGCTCTTGAGGGGGATGCTGCTTCTGCTCTCTTTGGATTTTAAGCAGTAATGGGCAGCCTGGTTCATGAATAGAAAATCAAAGGCATTTGATCGAGCACATGAAAAGTGATGGAACGGAAAGAAAATTGAAAACTGACATAATTCCAGAAATGGATGGCATCAAACACCATACCTAACAAGCGAACAATAGAAGCAGAGATCAGCAGCAACAGGAAACTCTGCTATGGTACACACAACCAGATGAAGAAACTAACTACTGTACAAGGAAACAGGGTTAAATACAAAAGCCAAGAAGAGGATTTTATGGATTTAGATTACTGGAGGGTACAAGTGGCTTTAGTTCTGGCTTCATTTTCTTCGTTCTGTAACTGCTTCGGATGATTGAGTCCAACGTTGAAACAGCTTCCAAGATATGCTTCCCTTTGTTCAACATAATGCAGTTTGCCCTGCCAAGAACCGAAATGAGCGTATCATAATCTTGTTTGGACCTATGAAACTCAGGCACCGACATGCAGGTCGGTGTTAGACATGTTTCTATTACTATTGATGCATGTGATAACGGCGAAATGAGACCCATGGGTGGGATTTCACTGGAAATGCTTGAGCATTTGACATAAATGCAAGGAAAGATCAAATATTTTTTAATATTCAGAAATGGGATCAGCTACCAGTAGAGGAAAAAGAAAAGAATAGAAATCATTTCATCAAATCTTACCTCATTCCATTGGCCACATCGGTGATCTCAGCTCTCGTAGGCAATCCTGATTTAACAAGCGACTCTAGAACCTGTGTTGCCCAAATGACTGGTATGTGTGCAGCACTACAAATGGAAAGAATCTCTTCCTGCATATCAGCCAACCTATCCCATCCACATTCAACTGCAAGGTCTCCTCTGGCAATCATGACAGCCAATGGAGTTGGCAACTGCATTGCCTGCAGTAATAAGAGAGGGAGCTTCTCAAATCCACTCTGAGTCTCAATTTTTAGCACAATCCCCAATTTCCAAAGATTCCGCTTCTCCAATTCTTGCTGGACAATGACAACATCGCGAACATCTCTAACGAATGAAATGCCTACCATGTCAGCATTAGCAGCAACAAAATCAAGATCCATGAGATCCTTTGAAGTGAGGCCTTCGAACTGCATCTCACTCCTGGGAATATTGATGGATTTCTCCGAACCGAGTTTAGAACCTTTCTGACTGGCATGAGTTATAGAAACGATAATTTCCGAGAGGCTCACTCCTTGGATAACTCCCCAAATCCTCCCATCATCGAATGCAATAGGCTCGCCAGGTTTAACAGAGTCAAAAAGACGGCCAGAGGAACATGTTATCTGAGGAGCACCCATTGCAGAGTTATCCACTTCATTTGAAGAGAGACAAGGGTCTCTGGATATGGTTAGCAAGTCTCCTACTTTCAGCCGAATAAACTGTTCTACAGCGGGAACATTCACTACTTGTCCAAGTGAAATCTTCCTCTTCTTCCCCTTGATATACAATTCCGTTCCCAACCCAACATAAGCAGTCCTCGAACAATCAGCCATGTAACCAAAACCACCAAAAACTTGAAGCTTTTGGGAAATCTTCAGCGCCCTCTTTCTTCCTCTAACATCAGAAAATCTCACGACACAACCCACCTCTAGCTGGCCTAGATACCATTGATCATCTAATAACACGATCGCATCAGGTGATAAGTGAGGAGGGGGATTACACCCTTCATAAGACAACCAAACTTGAGCAGGGAAGATCACATCTCCTACGGAATCCTTCTTTGGAGATATTTTTATCACATTCGGACCTGCCTTCAATATGCCAGTCCTCAGCTTTGGTCCAGCTAAATCCATGAGAATGCGACATGATTTTTCCAGCATCTGGGAGCTGCTCTTCACAATCCTGATGATCTCGCTCCAAACACTGGGGCCATCATGAGCACAGTTAATTCGGAATACATTCGTCCCTGCCTTGAGAAGATCACTTATAAGCGTTTCTCTGTGAATTGCTTCACGACCAACAGTTACCATAATGTGGGAAGATCTCCCATTCAGAGGTGGACCAAACAGTGACTCTGCATGGCAAGATGTCATTCTCCTCAGTGTATTTATGGTGAAATCTTCATTGTTTTCACAGTCCAAAACTCCCTGAGTAGATATAAGGCCCCGCTTATCCATCTTTAGAGTCGCATTCTGGTCAGTATCCTCTATTGCATTCACCGAATTAGATGTCAGGCTTTCCAACATCTGAATGCCAGCAGTGATACTTGCAAGAGCATGCGGATTGCTGGTTTCTAAATTCAAAAGACCAATGGAAGAAAGGTCTTCTTTGAATTGGTGGATGTCAAGGCATTGCAATGCCAGATAATGTATTAAGTTTCTTGCGCTTGCCAAGTACGTTCTGCTAAGACAAACCAGCCATAAGATGGAAGCTCAGTTACAAAATTCAAATCATGCGAATGGACAATTGAAAACGGTGAAAAGAACTGCATAGGTGAATTGCAGCATGAGATAAGTGGAGATTAGTCACATACTTGTGGCATATTTTTAGTCGAGAAGCATTCCATTGTTCCATTGCTAATACATGCAAATGCAAAGCTTTTAGTTTGTCGAGAAGATCTCCTTGATGATTCACAGGATCCTCAAAAGTCCCTTGCTTAGGGTGTAAAAGACAGTTTTCATCCTCTGTATCTGAGTCTGTGACTGATTCAACAAATTCCATATGTGAATCCTCAGGACTAAGATCATTTCCCGAGGCTTGAAAGATTGAATTAAGCATTTCATCGTGACCATAAGGTTTCCGACTGCTTCTTTCAGGTTCATCATTCCCAGGTAGAGTAGCAAAGACCACAAGGTTTTTCTTAGACCTTCCTTTTGGTTTCACAAGAAGTTGGATGACGTATTTCCCAAAACCTGCAGTTGTTGAAGGAATTCGATGTGTTGGTTGTGACAATCGTCCGCTTTGTTTGAGACAAGTAAAATCTGGGGGATTAACTCTCTGAACTCCCTGCAAATTAGAACACAAAATGCCTGCGTTTCACATCTATGATATGTAAATAAACTGATATAACTCGAGCAGTTTAGTCAAAGTCATAGATAGAGTATTCAAACTAGACAAGAGGTAGACATGGAAGAGCTTTGGTTAGTAGAATGGGAATGACTACTGGAACACTATTAGCAAGTTGTTCCTTTCAAATCCAAGATCAATGGTCAACAGTGTCCTAGGGATGCAGACATGATTATGCAGAAATATGCAACAGAAGTGACATACTGCATTATTTATGCCTTTAAAAATTGTCGAGTGTATTTGACGAGGAACTTGCACAGTGCAGCTTACTCAAGGGTATAGATCAGTTTCTGATACAACAATTTACCTCCTATATTTCAGTTCTTACTCTTGAGTATTGTAGGATTATTAGTATTACCTCACCAAAGAACAAAAGATGAGCATGCTGGCATTGAAAAGAGGCCATGAATTCAAAGCCTTAATTTCTACATTGATCCCACACAAAATCTCTGTACGATGTTCTCAATGTCCAGATTTTTTTTCATGGATCTAAAGTAATCCGGTTTTGCACGAGGCCAGGTGAATAGTTAGAGTATCCACAATGATCCAAATTGCTTAAGCTCTCCTAGTCTATGCTAGAGATTAACTATGAAACGGCATTCAGCATGTCAAATATTGATGCTAGGAATAACTTAACCATGGTTCAAAATATCAGTTGATACATAGCACGCATCAGTACTTAGTGGTATAAGTTTTATATGTAAATTAGCCATGGTCTAGATCCATGCCATATTGGCCATAATCGGTCGGGCCGATATACACTGTCAAACTTGTCGGATTGTTGTTTTCCACTTTGTTGTTTGTAGCTTTTTTCCCCTGTTAGGAGAAGGGACTAAAGGGTTTATTTTCTCCTGCAGAGTTAGAACTTGTAATATATCTTTTATACATCTTTCACACAGACAAGCAAAATACAGAAATTTTTTGCATTAATTGATTTACCAACTATTAAAAGACCTTAAAACTCTAGAACTATCATGCCTATGAGGACAATGATGATGTTCAGGACCCCTCTACACCTTAGATGTGATAACTGAGCCAACTGACTAAATAGCCTAGAATACTCCTATGCTATTATTGTTTGCACCTGGTGCTGTGCGGGTAGGTCAGAACTCAGAAGTGCTCAGTGCTCACTGCCTAGTCCTACGGTTTAAATCGCAGATGAAGGTATAAATTGACCAGAAGGCTTAAAACGATTAATAGAATGGCAAATACCCTGTGGAAAGGCAGGCCTACAATATCAAGCGGGGGGGACTACTCCTTTTTTTCTTTTTCTTTTTCTTTTTCTTTTTTTATTTGCAAAAGTGAATTTAGCAGCAGGACTGCCATTTCTGCTCTCCAACCTAAAGTTGGTCTGCCACATGTACAGATACAAGCTTGAAAAAATTAAACAAAATTAGAAAAGAGAAAACTGTTGCTGCTAACTTGGACATGGGCCAGGCAAGTCGGCTGACATAACAACAAGATTAACAAGACTGGAAAAAAAGAAAAAACAGACAGACAAGATGAATGCCCATATGGCTGGTCTCTTGAATAGTCCTTTTCTCTTAGATCTCTCTACTGATGATTATTATTTATGTATTTATTTTTGAGAGAGCTCTCTAGTGATGATGCCTCCCTAATGTGCCAAAATGCTCCTCTTTACATAGGTGCATGGAGGAGAGGTCAATACAAACTACTTGAACCAATTCTTCTCAACGAATCGTGTTATGGCATGTTGATCGAAGTTCTATCTTCCTAATCCAAAGCCTCTAGGACTGCAAACCTACTCAGGAACCCACTCCTTTAACAGATGTTGCAGATAATAGTATGTCTGGAACAGTGTTTTAAATAGCTACGCTATGTAGCATGTAGCTTACGCTACGTAGCGTAGCTTAGCCTTAACGCTACCTAGCTCACGAAAATAGCTTAAGTCGCGTGTAGCCTACGCTACATGATAATTTGCATACGTTACACGCAACATAGACTACGCTACATGCTACTTACCTCACATTACAAGTTATTTTTCATTAAAACATTGAAATCAAATAATATTTTCAATGATTTGTTACATTTTTCTATTTTTAATATTTAATGCTTTTAATAAAAATGATATAAGTAATACTATTAAATCAGTTTTGTTGCTCTTTCTTTACCTTTGTACTTAACAATTACGCTTTCCTATTACTTTAAGTTGCATTTGGTTGCGCCTAAATATCATTAAAATTTGTTAAATTTCAATATTAATCAGTCTAATTTGGTGAATATCATAGAATTAGTGCAACCAAGCGCAACCTTGATTAAAAATCAAGAAGTAGCATGTAGCCTACACTACACGCTATGTAGCTTACACCTCACGCTTCAAAGGGGTGAACGTTACGCTACATGCTATTCGCTATTTAAAACACTGGTCTGGAATGAACCCCTTTCATACACCTACAGTACAGAACTTCGGCAAGATCTGACCTTATGGACGTGAAGCTACCCTCAGCTCGTCATGTGCCTCCGGCTGGATTATCTAGGCTTTGGTGCTGCTGGTAACCCCAACCCTTCAATAAATCCCAAACTTCCTGGTACAAAATGAGCCTCGACCATTTATATTAACTAATGTTTTAATATGATACAATTTAATCGTTTGTACATTGGAGGGAGTCACTAGTCACGGTACTCGTACTCTTGTAGAATTGCAGTATATACACAGAGTAACAAGTTTATAACTATATTATTTAACTTGTGCCCTTCCTATACTTAACCCGTGCCTTTCTCGCTTTTGCACATAAATACATGTAGCTTATGCATTTGATTGATTTACAGACTACTATTATAGAACCTTGAAGCTGCAAAAGCAGATTCTAAAGACTGGACAGACTCACAGACCATACCACAAACTGGACTAATACATAAAGAACACACACAGAAATACATAAATAAATGACTACGAAAATGGGCAATTTTTATTATTTATTATTTATTTTATATCTTGTGCTGACCTCAATTAGTTGGGATAAGGCTTAGATGATAATGGTTTTATTTATTATACATTTTTTTTTCAAACTTTAAAAGCCACATCAAGTCTGACAATATGGTAACTAGTACAGATACTATGCACCAATACTTAACTGGTTTTGTAGCCGGCTGATGCTAAGGCTGGCAATGGGCCGGGCCTGCCCAGCAAAATCAAAATTTTCAAAAGGGCCAGGCCTGGGCCAGTCTGAAGGCCTGGCCCAACCAGCACACCCAGCCTGGGCCCAGCCCATTGCCGGGCCTAACCAACACAGCTACGGATACCAATACTTTGAACCTTAGAACATCTATGCTTCCATCGTTTCTGCAAGCATTTGAAAACATATGCTATATTCTTCTTGCATCCACTAATGTCCCATAGCTTAATGATATAGAAAGAATTAAGAATAGCTAGAAATCGGAATGAAAATATTTTGACAAACATACTAGAAAGGATTAGAGATTATTATAACTGCAAAGGTATGCAGGCAGCGGCAGAATATACAACTTCCATAACCAGGGTTGAGAATTGAAATTGGGGCGACATGCGTCATTTATATTCAGTATACAGTAATGGAGTCGTCCCAAAATTCTGAAATGAGATTCAACAAGTGCCAAATAATTAAATTATAAATGCTAAAGCTAAGCAAAAGGACCTGTCATGCTTTGAAGCAATGACATGTGTACCACAGACTTACATGGTTTGCAAGCGAACTTTGGTTTGTAACTACGTGAACTGAAAGTGCATGCAGCATCATCTACAGGCTGATTTCTGCAACATACCAAGAAGAAACCTGCAGAACTAATGCTTAATCAATATCGACATTAAATTTAACGAGCTTGAAGGGAAGATAAACAACAGAAATAGAAAAATGTAAAGCAAGAATGTTTGATTGATCTAAAAGTAGTGCTAAACACAAGTTCTGAATGATGCAGTTTTTAATTGAGTTAGAATTTTGGAACCCGATGATTAAGTGATTTTCTTTTTAAAAGCGTCCAAGGAATTATGATCAACAGACTACGATTTGCTGTTAGAGTTAATTATCAACTGTACAATAGCAAAGGATTCTGTGAAGGGTGAAACTGACAGTTCTGGAGCAGATGGATATGGGAAAAATCAAAATAGTTTCTAAAGTAGAACGAGGTCATATCTAAAACAACACTATGGGTGCATTTTCATGCAATTCAGAATTGAGTTGTAACAACTACTTTAGGCGTAGTTTGGAATCTTCAGATGTTAACCCAAAATAGTGATTTGGCACCATTTGCGGGCCTTCGAATGGCACCGTCCTCCTCAAGACTGCTTAGGAAGGAACGAGCGCGCCTTGTTGAGCGCACCAGCTATCATTTTTCCTTCAAAGTGGTGGCACCTTTCCCTTAGCGAACGGCATTCAACTCAGTGCCTAAACATAACCTAGTGTTATTTTGAGGTCCCACAAAAATGGTTACATCCAAACTGATACTTAATAAAGTGGAAGATACCAAATTGAAATCAACTTCCTTTGTATTAGTCTCCAAGGATTGGGATCAAAAGGCAGTTATTTACTTTCAAGTTGGACTATAGATGGAAGCAATTGCAGTTTTAGTACTAAATCCTTGTTCTAATTACAGGAAACACCAGGCCTCCTCTTTTTCTTTTTCATTTTTTTTTTTTTCCCAAAAGATTGGTCTCCTCTTGTTTAACCGAGGTCCTTGCAGTTCAATTCACTTATGCATTCCAAATGTAGCCTAATCATATTCTAGGCTTCCTAACTCTCTCTCTATCCCAAAAACAAACCTTCATACAACAAGCTGCACACAGGGCCTACCATGGTGTGTCCATCACATCCAACACGTCCAGCAGGGCCATCCCACCATGAAAATGAGATTCCCTAAAATCAGGCTGATCCAATCATTAGGTGGGCCACCACATGAATCCAGGTTTTCTTTTTTTTTTTTGTTCGTGACCTGTTGTCTTCCATGGTGCTGCTGACCTGATGCTGGATCGGCTTGATTTTCAGGGAATCCCATTTTCATGGTGGGGCGACCCTACTGGACAGGTTGCATACCATAAAAAAACGCCACGGAGGACACCAAACAAAGCTAGTCACAGGAAATTCTCATCTACAAAAGCTGTAGGGGAACCAATCTAATCCCCAAATAGGTCACATTTTAAGTGCCAAAAGGTTTCTAATTCTTACAGAGAAACTCCTACGATCATAACTAACTAGGAAACAAGAAAAAAACTCTAGACGGAAAACCCTTCTCCGAGGAAGCCCATATCAAGGCCAAGTTTGGATGCTCGACCGAATTGAGTTGCAAACATTCACTTCAATCAGTAAAGGAAAAGGCAAAAGAGAGGAAGTAGCCCCTCAAGTCGCAGCAGTGTTCCTTTCGAGTCTGAATCGAGAGCAACAAAACGCTAACGAAGGAAATCGCAATTCAGTTATCCACTTCATTAGACAAACTATCACAATCCAATTCAATTCAACAGCTCATCCAAACGCGCCCTAAACGACATGAATAAAATGAACTCGCAAGCAATAAAAAAAACAGACGATTCCACTGAAATTCTAATCGGAGCCTAATCCATTAGACAGATGGAATCTGCGAGAATCGTTAAACCGACTTTAGAGATTAGCTCGAAATCGGTCCCTTGAGGAGAAGAAGATTCCAGAAATGAGATTCAGAGAATCGAAAAAAAGAAAGATCAAACCCTAGAAAAAGCAAAAGAATTTCGTTGTGTGGAAAGAGATGGGGTTTTGGGTGGAAGGGTAAAAAGGGAAATACCTTTCTGTGACGAATGGAAAAAGAAGCTACGCTGAGCTTTCGGTTCTCAAGGGCGGAGGAACAACTTACAAAGGGAAGTGTGGAAAGCGCGTGTCTGGCTTCGACACGTGACAGATTCTCACCCGAAGTCGGAGACTGAATACTGGAGAAACTGGGAGCGGATACGGTGCAGCCCTGGTCGTACCCAATACCATGTGGGGCCCACCTTGATGTATTTATTCTTTATCCATTCCATTCATCCGTTTTAAATAGAACATTTTAGGGCATCATATGAAATATAAATTAGATCCAAATGTCAGGTGGACTATTCTACAGGAAAAAGTGTTGATTGAACGTCCCACCATTAAAAAAAACCTAGGGCCCAGATTAATGTTTTCGTAATGATTTCTTTCCATCCAACCTATGATAAGGTCATAAAAACCTAGATGAAGGGAAAATAAATTAATATAATCTTGATCCAAAGCTTTTTCAATCCACAATAAATTTTTAATGGTAAAATGCGACTCTTTCCTATGGTATCGTCCACATGACATCTCAATATTCTTAATTTTTGGTCACATACCAGAAAATGATATGGCTAAGAGTATGAACGGAATGGATATAGAATATATAGATATCGATATGGGCCATATAACAAGTGTTGCACCGTCTCGGGTGAGGCGGGGCTGCGTCTAATCCACTACCGCACAAACTACGAGTCCGCATCGTCTGCTCAACAGGATTTTACTGTTTGTTCCACTGTGAATTTAATGCACTCAGGAAAATCCCGTTGAATACTAGGGGTGTGGAACATCTCCCGTGCAAGGAATTTGGTTGAGGCCGACTGTGAGGTTTGTGAGAAATCTACTCCGTCCAACTGTTTTGTGAGATCATTTTAGGCATTGCGACAAAAAATGAACGGGATAAAAAACTCAAGTGGGCCGCACTAAAGAAAAAGGTGTGTAGGGAAATTCTTATCGTTGAAACATCCATGAGGTCGACAGTGATGCTTATGTGCCATCCATACCGTTCATAATGTCATTCCTACTGAGATGAATTGAAAACACAAATATTATCCTGATTCGAAACTTTTGTGGCCCCAGGAATATTTCAACTGTGGAAGTTCAATCGTCACGTTTTCGGCCCACTTAAGTCTTAGATCCTGTTCATTTTTTGTCGCAACGCCTAAAATGATCTCACAAAATGGTTGGACGGTGTAGATTTCTCACAAACCTCACGGTGGGCCCCAACCAGATTCGATCGAATCTGGTTGGGGCCCACCGTGAGGTTTGTGAGAAATCTACACCGTCCAACCGTTTTGTGAGATCATTTTAAGCATTGCAATAAAAAAATGAATGGGATAAAAAACTAGTGGGCCGCACTAAAGTGAAAGGTGTGTATGGAAATTCTTACCATTGAAACCTCTATGGGGTCCACAGTGATGTTTATGTGCCATCCATACCGTTCATAATATTATTCCTAATGAGATGAACTAAAAACACAAATATTATCCTGATTCGAAACTTCTGTGGCCCCATGAATATTTCAACTGTGGAAGTTCAATCGTAGTGTTTTTGGCCCACTTAAGTCTTGGATCCCGTCCATTTTTTGTGGCAACGCCTAAAATGAACTCACAAAACGGTTGGACGGCATAGATTTCTCACAAACCTCATGGTGGGCCCCGCCCAGATTCCTTGTGTAGGAGATGCCTGCGAAAGGCTTTCGCAGGCAATCCACGCCCGAATCCGAGCAGACGATCTGGATTCACAAACTACAAACTTAGTCTTGGAAATGTGGAGTCATTCAGTACTCGATCAGTACGGAGGTTCATACTCATGCGTCTAGATATTGCATACGTGGCATATAGTAACTCAAAGCAAACTTTGTAATACTGGCCCCACTTGAGATGGACGTTAGACCTTTAATCATTTCGAAATGTTGTACTACATAGACGATTGGTGGAAATCTCATGGACGTCAACCATCCAATTTAGATAAATTGATTTTTCACTAATTAGAGAATCAGCTCTAGGGCTCTAAATGGGTCAGCGGACCCGATGGGGTACCCGGACCCAACCCATTTAGACCCGACCCAGACCCGACCCATTGGTTAAATAGTACGGTCTGGGTCCAAGAACAGACCCATTTGTTAAACCGGTCTAGGTCTGGTTTCCTTTATATTAGGCCCGACCCGACCCGACCTGAACCCATTTAGTAAGTGGGCGGGTTTGGTCTATGTTACAAGGGACCCATCCAGCTCAGACCCATCCAGACCCGATTTTAAGCCTTGTAAAATGCTTGCATACTTGATCCAGACCCAAACCCATTAGACCCGACCCATTTATAAATGGGTATGGGTGGATCTCCCTCTATTAGACCCGAACCCATTTATAAATGGGTCTGATGGGTTGACTCAGACCCGACCCGGACCCGCCCATTTAGTAAAAGGGTCTGGGTCTAAAATTTGGACCCAGACCCGTTTAGTAAATGGGCACGTCTTGTTTTGGCTAAACCCGCCCCGAACTCGACCATTTACGGCCCTAATCAGCTCTCCCCCTCACTCTTAGCCGGGCTGGACCAAAAGAAGGCCATATGTAGGGCTGTCAACGGGTCGGATACGGGCCGGATCAGTGATGATCCGTATCCGACCCGATTAAGGATATATCCGACCCGAATCCGACCCGGATCACAAGTATGTGATCCGAACCCGACCCGTTTAAGTTTTTCGGAATCCGTTTCCGATCCGATTGTGATCCGACCTGATATCCGACCGGATATCCGAGAGAGAGAGAGAGAGAGAGACTCTGTTTTTATTTTGTTTTATTTATTTATTTATTTATCGGGTCGGGTCGTTAACGGGCCGGATCAAGGTTGATCCGAATCCGACCCGAATATTAAACGGATCATTTTTGGATATCTGTATCCGACTCGATTACCCGATTATTGATCCGAATCCGATTAAATCGGATCGGATGCGGATCGGATACGAATCAAGATCCGTGCCATTGACAGCCCTAGCCATATGGTAATGGGAGCTCTCTTTTAGATCTGCGCCCCATACTATGTAAGGGCATGAAGTAACTGGACCATGTCAAATTCAAAAAAAATCATTTCTAATGGAGAGAAATTATCATTTAAAGTATAGCTGTACATGAGCCGAGCCGAGCTGAGCCGACCCGAGCTTTGCACAGGTCAGTGGGCGACCTGAGCTCGGGCTCAGCTTGGCTCTATCCTCGAGCCCACTGGCATGCCTGGCTTGGTTTGGTCGAGCTTTTGAGCCGAATTCAAGCATGCTCGAGCCTATTTGAGCTTCAAGCTTTCAAGCCTAAATTCGAGCTGAGCTTTTAAGGTTAGGGACTTCTGGAATGGGCGTTGCCCAGGGCTGGAGGGAGGTCGGTTGTCAGACAGGGGCGGTCGGCTATCGAACTAAGGTTGGAGACTGCCGAAATGGTCAAGCGTTGGCTAGTCAGGCGACGAGCAGAAGAGAGAGAGAAGATGAGAGAAAAATCAGAGGGTCGTGGTCCTTGTGGAGGCTGAATGGTCGGAAGGCGGTCAGGCAGCCGCAGGCGAGGGCGACTAGGGTTTGAGGGGGGCGGGCAAGAGAGGGGGCAGCTCGCTCGAATAAGAAACTTTTAGACTTTTAGGGTTATATTTTTTATTTTAATTTATATATATATATATATATATATATATATATATATATATATATATATATATATATATATATATATATTAAATACCAAGCCTGTACATGGGCCGAGCCGAATCGAGCGTGGTTTGTGCCGAGCCGAATCAAGCTCAGGCCAGGCTTGAGCTTGGTTTGAATTTTCAACGAGCCCACAAAATAGGCTCGGCTTGGCTTGTTCAACCATACGAGCCGAGTGAGCTTTTCGAGTTGGCTCGATTCATGTACAACTCTAGTTTGAAGTGTGAACAATAAATTGACAATAATTGTGTCTCACCTGCTAGCCTCTAGGTGTTTCAACATAAGGTCTTAGGTTCGAAATGCTAAGGAGACACACTAACCACCGGTGGGTAAATTGTGTTGCTAACCATGTGGATGTACTTGCGCAGTTAACAGGGTGGGTGCATTGCATGACTGACAAAAAAAAATTGACAATAATTTTTTATTTGAAAAAATGTAAATGAAATGTACGACAATCATCTTTTTGTAATGGGCCATTCATCCAACCCCTGGTCGGACCTTTAAGCATCCAACCAAATCTATGTGGGGGCCCACTGTGATGTACCTATTTATCCACACCATCCCTTCCTTTTCTAAGATTTTTTTTATCTGAAAAAATGCAAATGAGATGTACGGCCATCATCTTTGTGTATGGGCCATTCGTCCAACCCCTGGTCGGACCTTTAAGCATCCAACCAAATCTGTGGGGGCCCACCATGATGTACATGTTTATCCATGCCGTCCATTCCTTTTCTAAGATCATGTTAAATTGTGGGCCCATAAATGAGGTAAATTCAACA
This sequence comes from Liriodendron chinense, assembly GCA_003013855.2. Classification (NCBI taxonomy): domain Eukaryota; kingdom Viridiplantae; phylum Streptophyta; class Magnoliopsida; order Magnoliales; family Magnoliaceae; genus Liriodendron; species Liriodendron chinense. The sequence goes on along the minus strand of PVNU02003569.1, from coordinate 130,706 downwards.
CTCCAGTGGATCACATCTGAGATGACTCTTGCATTTAATGCAACCTGAATTTAATGCTCTGTGCAATTAATGTGCATTTAATGCAACTAAGCTTACTATTTGGTGTGGTCCACTGGAGCGTTTGATCTGACTCATTTTTGGGCCCACATCTTAACATGATCTTAGAAAAAGTATGGACAACATGGATAAACAGATACATCATAGTGGGCCCTGACAGAGATCTGGTCGAACAGGGGTGGGATGCAATCCGCATCCATTCGGGGTCAACCAACCCACATGATCATGTCAGGAATGCTCCATTCGAAGTTCAAAAATACAGTTTTTAGAAAAGTTCTGATTTTTATTGTATCTCCTTATTTTTAGAGTTTTAGATTTTCATTTTTTTAGAGATGAATCCTAACCATGCTAGGAATGCTCCAATAAAATTGATTTAAGACATTTTCTTTTTGGCAAAATTTACTATTTTGGATAAGTTATATTCAATTTGAATGGAGACTTTTATTAGGGGGCGTTTGGCGCATGATATTAGATGGAATTAGGTAGGATGGAATTGCATTTGGTACCAGTGCAAATTCCATCCAACGTTTGGGGAGTATGGGATTAGGTGGGATGGAATTGCATTTGGTCCCTCCTGGATTTCAGTCGTGTAGCATTGCTTCCCACCCTTCCTTTTGAAATATTTGAAAAGTTGTGTCGATGTCAGCAAGTTCTGTGGGTCCCACCATGATGTTTGGGCTATATCCACATCGTCCATCCATTTTTGAGATCATTTTAGGGCATGGGCCAAAAAATCATGCAGGTCTAAAGCTCAAGTGGACCCCACCATAGAAAGCAGCGGGGATTGAACACCCACCATTGAAAATGTCTTGGGGGCCACAGAAGTTTTGGGTTAAGATGATACTTGTGTTTTCCCTTCATCTAGGTCTGTTTGACCTTATGAACAGGTTGGATGGAAAATAAACATCACGGTGGACCCTAGGAAGATTTCAATGGTGGGCGCCATTGTCCCCACTGCATTATGTGCCGTGGTCCATGTAAGCTCTTGATCAACCTCATTTTTGGGTCTATAACATAAAACAATGTTGCAAAAACGGATGGATGGTGCGAATATAACACATGATTCTCAATGGTTCCAAATGCTAGTTGGTATATCTATTTAATGGCCATTAAACGAAGGATTGAATGCCACCATGACTTAAACATGGTATTGAATTATGTTTATCCCATGGGACACCATCGTAATAGGGGACAATCCCCTGCCACATGCAATAATTACATTTTTCTAATCGCATCCCACATTATCTCATATAATACCATGCGCTAAACACCTAGGGTTAAAAGCTTGCTATTTTAGGTAATTTCATATTAGAGTTTTATTTTTTCTTTATTAGAAATATAATCGAGAAATCATACACATCCCAATTAGTTAATAAAAATATTCAATTTTTCTCTTATATTTCTTGTAGATTCAAGGTTTTGATTACTTAAGAAAGACAGTGATCATTCTTCCTTACATCAATTGGTATCAAATTAAGTGATGTTTTTGTCGGTTCGATAGCTTCTAACAATGGTTTAAACAACAAACCTATGAAGGGTGCTCCAAGGAACAATCCTATGACAGCGACAATATTTGTAGCTTTTCAGTGGGAGCATCTACGAGCTATACAAGAACTACAGGCGACAATCGACCATTTGAAAAAAGTTTTAGAGCAAAACCCATGTTTGTAACGATGAACAAATGAAATCGGTGATGGAACTCTCGGTCATCATGTTTATGATGTGACATCGGTGACGAATCATAGGCCACCACCCAATAATGGTAAATCATAGGCCACCACTCTGATCGTAAAGAAGTTGTACACACCAAAGGAGGAGATAGATATGCAGTAAAATAACATCTTTTGAATGAGGTGCATCATGAACAAAAAGGGTTTGTGGTATGATCGTAGATGGCGGGAGCAATAAGAATATCGTGTCAAAGACTATGTTGGAAAAGCTATAACTGGGGATAGAAAAACAGCCCTCTCAATACATGATTGGATGGATTAAAAAAGTCGACAAAACCGAAGTAATTGAATGATGTCGTATCGCCTTCTGTTGGAAATAGGGGCGCCGGCAGCAAAAGTGGAAGCCAAACAAACACTACAGTAGTATATAAGATCAAATGAGAAACACAATGCAATCACACCACACAAGCATTCAACCATAAGAGACAATCCGATTTTACGTGAAAAAACCTTCAACAGGTAAAAAACCACGGCATAAAGCGATCAACTATGATTAACAGAAGTTTACAGAGAACGAAGAAACAAAAACGCCCATAAGAGAAATCCCCGTGCTACCCAAAGCTTATTCTCGCATGAAACGGACAAGCACAATCCTTTTCTTCATCCTAGAGAATCACAAGCTTTCCCCAAGCTCTTTCTCTTACCCTAGAACCCTCTCAATTCATCTAGGAAACACGGCCCCAATGGCAAAATTCATAATACCACATTACACCCCTTAAATAGGCCTAAAATCGAAATTAGAAACCTCTTGCGCAAAACCGCATAAGAGACCGACTTGCAATAGGAAACTTCTAGATTCGTCACATCCAACCACACCACTGACCGGTCAGAACCCCCTGCAGACCGGTCGCCTGACCGGTCTAGGGCACATGGAATCTGTTCAGTGGCCTCGTTGTGCATCTGGGCCAAACCGTCAGACCAGTCGCCAGACCGGTCTGAGCACCCAAACCATGGACAGTTTGAAGACTATGCCAACAATCTCCACTGAGACTTCAAACGTCGAATCAAACTATCCTCACTTCGTCATCTCATCTTCTTCATAGCTCTACCGCTTCTCGTGCCTCATCAACTTCATCTTTGCACCTTCATGCACCTTTATCGCTCTTCTCATGTAGCCCTTGGGCACTTACCACATACGAGCAACAGTGGATCTCGCTGTCGATCCCATAGCTCCATCGTGAAACGTGCTCCCGATCAAACTCGATCGCGGTCGATGAATCTGATTGAGATATTGGCGTATCGATCCACCTTCTTCCACTCTACTTCTTTCATAAATGCTAATCGTATTCCATGTTTTTCTTTTACGGAATCCTTCTACACGTCGAATCTCCTACTTGATCCCATCTTCTCATCTCAGATCCAAATTCTACTCCACCCCAACTTTATCTCTGATAACACTTGTTGGGAATATGGGCGCTGGCAGCGGAAGTGGAAGCCGAACAAACACCACAACAGTATATATGATCAAACGAGAAACACAATGCAATCACACCACATAAGCATTCAACCACGAAGAGATAATCCGATTTTACATGAAAAAACCCTCAACGGGTAAAAAATCACAACACAAAAGCGATCCACTATGATTAATAGAAGTTTACAGAGAATGAAGAAACAAAAACGCACACAAGAGAAATCTCCGAGCTACCCAAAGCTTATTCTCATATGAAACGGACAAGCACAATGCTTTTCTTCATCCCAAAGAATCTCAAGCTTTCCCCAAGCTTTTTCTCTTACCCTAGAACTCTCTCAATCCATCTAGGAAACATGGCCCTAATGGCAAAACTCCTAATCTCGCATTACACACCTTGAATAGGCATAAAACCGAAATTAGAAACATCTTGCGCAAAACCGCACAAGAGACTGACTTGTAATAGGAAACTTCCAAATTCGTCGCGTCTAGCCATACCATCGACCGGTCGGAGCCCCCTGCAGACCGGTCTAGGGCACATGGAATCTGTCCAGCGGCCTCGCTGTGCATCTGGGCCAAACCGTCAGACCGGTTGCTCGACCGGTCTGAGCACCCAAACCATGCACAGTTTGAAGGCTACTCCAACACCTTCTCCCTTGGTAAATATTATAAGGACGAAGTAAGATGTAACATAATCGATATGGAAGCTTGTCATATATTATTTGGTCGACAATGGCAATATGATGTTGATGCCATGCATAAAGGCCGGGGTAATATTTTTATTTTTGTTAAAGATGGTAGAAAGATTATTTTCACCCCTATGAGAATAGAGAACCAACCAAGATTTCTTAAAGTGGAGGGGTAGTCTCTCATAATCGAACAGGATTTCATCAAAGAATCTAAGGAGACGGTAGAGATCAATACATTAGTTGTAAAGGGGAAAGAAGTAGAACCCATGAATATTCCAAAAAAGTTGAAACCAATATTACAAGAGTTCAAGGAGATTATGCCCAATGAATTTTTCGATGAGTTGCCCCCATGTAGAATATTGCTCTTATTTAGGTGGAGTTCGCCTTTAACAATTTACATAAACGATTTACCAGCAATTCCGCATTCAAGGTTATGTATGGTCATGTTTCCAAATATACACTTGACTTTGTCCCTTTGCCTAAGTTATCAGATATGAGTTACAATAGAAAATATGTCAGACCGAATCATGACAGTATATGATGAGGTCTTACAAGAATCAAATGCTAAATATAAGGCAGAGGTTGATAAACATCAATGCCAGAAGGTGTTGGAAGTAGGTGATAACGTACTAATTCACCTGCACAATGAGAGATGTTTTACTCGGACATATAACAAGCTAATGAAGAAGATAGGTCATGTTCTAATCCTTAGGAAAATCAATAATAACGCTTATGTTGTTGATCTTTCTGAGGGCATGAAAATCTCACAAACTTTCAATGTGGTAGACTTGTATGAGTATCATGAACCAAGTCCGTTGAATAACTTGATAATTGCTTCTTTCCAAGTGGAAGTGGAGGGAACCAATGTAAGATGTGGCACATATGTTGTTGATTTTTGTGAGAAAATGCATGCTTCATGTTCAAAACATGTTTTTTTTTTTAAATGCTTTTTGTCACATCTTTTTATTTTCAGAGTTTTAGACTTTCGTCCTTTTAGAGATTAATTGTAATCATGTTGGGAGTACTCTAGTAAAGTTAATTTAAGACTTTCTATTTTTAGCAAAACTTACTATTTAGGTAAGTTTTATTCTAATTAGAGTAGGACTTCTATTAGGATTAAAATTTTGCTATTTAGGGTAATTTTAAATTAGAATTTTATTTTTCTTTATCAGTGGTATAATTAATAAATCGTACACATTACAATTATTCAGTAAAAACATTCGATTGTTCTCTTATTATTACTTCTGGATTCAATAACTACCTTGTTAATTCAAGGTTTTTATTATATGAGAAAGACAATGATCTTCCTCATTATCTCTTTACATTCTTCCTCGTATTAATCTAATTTCAGGAGTCTGAACAATATGTAGTGGATTTAATGATCATACGGTTTAGTTTGAATGAGGATACGGTGCGTTTACCATTTTAAACTGAGAGCATATAGACCAGTGCACTTCTATAGTATCAAACAACTCTACTATGAGCAATGCGATGCCTGAACGAAATGGTCCAAACAGGGCACTGCGGGCCCACTGTGATGGACGTGTTTTATCCATGCTTGCCAACCATTTTTCCAATCATTTTACAGTATGATTTTAAAATTAAGGCAAATCCAAAGACCACACATTGGGTATTAAATGCACACCATTAAAAACTTCTTAATAGCCGCATAAGTTTTGATCAAGCTGATATTGGTGTTTTGGTCTATATAACCTTAATGACCAACGTGTTGGATAGCAAATAAACATCACTGTGGGCCCTCCCATTCATCGAGGTCCATGTGACCTTATGAGCAGGTTGGATATCAAATAAACATTACGGTGGGCCCTAAGAAGGTTTCAACCCGGCATCATCATCACCACTCACCACTTCTTCTAGGTGTGGTCCACCAGACCCTTAAATTTGCCTCCTTTTTCAACTCATGCCCTAAAATAATGATTGGTTAAAATGGATAAATGGCGTGGATAAAACATTATAAGGCGAATACATCATGGTAGCCCGACAAGCCCCTGCCTAGATGAGGTTGTCCAGGGAAAGGACAATTTGCTTCCACCCTTGCACGTTCATCATAGATTTTAGGATGCAACACGCAAACACCACCTAGTTACATGCTGTTAGGACTAAGTGGGGCCTACCGTTATGTACGTGTTTTATCCATGCCGTCATTTCGTTTTGCCATTTCATTTTAGGGCGTGAACCTAAAATTGAAATATATCCAATGCTTACACCTATTTTCGATGTCTTGACGTGGAACAATGAAAAGTCGCCACATGTCAACACTATGGGTTTAGTATTGGCGAAAATCCTACTCGTACAAAGATATATACCTTTGGTTGATCTTCCTTCGACAATATGCATTCTGTTATTAATATAGTGGTATAGGTCCGTACTCATGCCTTTAAGGGAGCGAACTCACGGATGCCACCTGACTACGATTAGCGAGCCAATTAATGAGGCAACATGCTCGTCACATCTATAAAAGACCCACCGAGAGATAGAATCCTATAACGGATTTGGTTATGATACATTCAGCAAGGTTGCCTCTCACAATCTTAAAATGAGATATTTTCCTAGAGATATTCAAAATGTTTGCGAAGATTACAAAGATTTCGATATATTCAAAGATCGGACCGATATCTAAGTAAATTTGATTGCAATTCAGATCCAAATCAAGAGAGGATAGACATAATCCAAATCGAGTCTTTGATCGTACAATAATTGAAATTAATGAAATGGGAGAGCTTAATAAAAAATCAATGAATATGGGGTCAGGATCTGATGGATTCAATCTGCCAAACCATTGCAAAACAATGATAGGAAGAGAGAAAGTGTTCAAGATAAATGCAAGAGGTGATTTGATTGGGTCATGCATATCAATTTGAAGTCTAAGATTAGTAGTAGAAGTTTTCCTAATTGATCACAAATCTTGATGTAATTGTTTACTAAAAGGGATCAACTACGAGAAGAAGATTTGAAAAATCAACAGTTTCGGATCTATTCAGAATAAATGTCGTAAACACGGAGGATCCAAGATTAACAAGGAAACCCATCAAGGGTTTAGCTACCTCAATAACCTATAAAAAGTACACGTGATGAAGAGCTCGAGGCCTCATAGCAAACGCAAATAATTTTTTTGTTTATATTTATCTTTTCGCTTATCTTAGAATAGCCTGATCTTAGCATAGATCACTACTGTCTAACGTCATCGCTACAGTCGTAAGATTAGATTAAATGTCATGACCTTAAGTTACTGGATCCCGATCAACTGAGTTCTTACTTAGGTGATCGCATCACTTTGGCCACATCTTGTTGACCGTTCGCCTTGATTATCTGTTCTTATAGACGTTTCAGGTCTTTATCTATCGTTTATTTATATCTTTAATTTATTTTGATGCTATATCAACTGTAATGGGCCATATATTCAAATATCAATAAAATTATCATTATTTAGTTTTTTTTTTTTTTTTTAATTACTCGTCCGTCTTTATTCTTTGAGAAAATTAAATTGTAATTATTAGTGAAAGAAAAGTTTTGAAGTCGTAAGGCAAAAAGAATCCATAAGAGAGGACTAACCCGCACCCTCTCACAAATTGTCCAATCGCTGATCACAATTGGTGGCTGATTCGGTAGTTGGTTTTCCAAATCCAGTCCTATGCATTCGTTTCAGCACGAGCTCCCCAAAGTTTAATAAAAGGTTAAGTATGACTCTAGCATGCCCACATATTTAATAAAAGGTTAATAAACTCATGTTTGATTGGATTGCCCAAACATTGAAAGCCCAAGTGAACCATATATCATAGAAAAAGTGGGTCAATGACATTCACTGTCGAAACCTTCCTAAGTCTACAGTGATGTTTATTTGTCATCCAACTTGTTAATAAGGTCGGTCAGACCAAGGAATACACAAATATCAGCTTGATCCAAAACTTCCGTTACCCTGGCGAAGTTTTGAACGGTAGGTGTTCAGTCCCCATTTCCTTTGGTGTGGTCCACTTGAGCTTTGAATATACTTAAATTTAAGCTCATGCCCAAAATAATCCGACAAAAAGAATGGACGGCGTGCATAAATACATACATCACCGTAGCCCCACCAAGTCCTGGCACTACGTAGGTATGTGTTGTTGGGTCCCCATGCAATCCCCTTCCTAAATCCTGACCATTCATAAGGCAGGGTCCTCCGTGGACGTGTCCAGCGAAAAAGGCAGGTCCACTCATGAAGTGGGGCTTGAGAAAAATAGACGGTTGGAAAAGAATGCGGATCATTCCCTAGTTAGTCAACATACACACGGCCTGCTTAAATAGGTAAATAGCCCATACATTTTTAATGGCATGCTCTTGCATGTGGTGCCCCACCAGGTCAATGGTTCCGATCCCCCAAGAAAATTGCCACCGAGAGTAGCGGGCCCGATTGGCGTGAGTTTGATATATGGGCCTGACACTGGGGCCCAGCCCATTTTATTATCGCCAGTGAAATTCAGGCCGAGGGCCCACCCGTGGTATCTGCAACCACGTCTCACTAGAAAATGCATTCAAAACTGGGCCTTGGCCTTTGAATACCCAACGGGCCGGAATGATGGGCTTTTCAACACAGCAATTGAGGTTGGCCCTTTGATGAACGGCCTTAAATTTTAGACCGGGCCATTGGGCCAATATTCCATCCCAAGGACCGGTCCAGCCTGCCCGCTGACATCCCTACCTAAGAAATCATGAACAAGCCCCCAAAGCCTCGCTTTCTGGCTCAAAGGTCTAACTGGGATGATAGTCTGAAGGACTACAACAAATCACTCTTGAGAGTAAAAGTAGGCCAGGCTAACTGACCTTAGCCGGACAGGAGTCCACTTTGGGCTTGATTTTGGATGATCTAAAGGCCAATACACTGGCCTGGTTTGATCTTTTAGGCCAGATTACTTGGCCAGGCCATTGACCGAATACCAATCTCTGGGCTCTCCATGAAATGGGCTCAGGCCCATCTACACCTTTGAGCACGATAAGCCATTGCTCTTTACATGAAAGTGCAGTTCCAAGGTTTCATCTTGTCCTCGTTTCGGGCAGCCTGATTCCCACTAAGTAATGAAACATGTCTGTCGACAGTGCAGATCATAATAGGCCAGATCGAGTAACCGAAATTGCTACAGTTTGGTGGGCCTACGGCGGGGCAGGCAGGTTAAGTGACTATCAGCATTCGATGATACAGGTATGTGGCGTGGCAATTGGACCAGACTGGCTGACCAAACTTTTAAGCCTGGGCCACCTAATAAATACAGTTGAGATAGAGTATGTAGCTACTGGGCCTTAGCTAGCTGGAAGGATAGGGTGGTCAGTGCTAGAACTCACCTCCATCCCAGGCTAGGAAAAGCCTTGGCCTAGACTGACTTAGCTGTGTACATAGATTGGAGTGATCATACATGATCAGACCAGTGTTCAGTGCACTTAGGTTGGGTTTGGGCTGATCCATAAGAACCATGGGTTCAACCAGGCTTAGGCCTTGTAGCTAATTGGGCTGGACCAGGTTCGCTTCTACCTGAAGTAGAGTCCAGTTGATTTTGGTTGGACATCCTTCAGCCGGACTCGCCCAGACCACCCACTTTCTACACCTTACACGTGGCATTTGTATACTGGTCTGATTACAAGACTCCACAAAACCATAGACCAAAAAGAACCCAATGCACGTGAAGTTCTAATCATGTAGAAGACCTTGTACTAGTGATGTTTCTAAGCCATTTTTTTTAAAGGGTTAGGATTGGAGTTTCTTGATCTGTGACCGATTCATGGCTGTGCTTGAATGGAAGGTTCAGATCATCGTGGGCATGTGCCACGTGTACAACTGTACAACATACAAAGTGGAATTACGAAAATTCTGACCTCTCAATTTATTTATTTATTTTTAATAGGGCTGTAAATGGGTCAGCAGACCCGATGGGGTACCCGGACCCAACCCATTTAGACCCGACCCAGACCTGACCCATTTGTAAAATGGTACGGGTTTGGGTCCAAGAACAGACCCAATTACTAAACGGGTCTGGGTCTGGTTTCCTTTATATTAGGCCCGACCCGACCCGACCCGAACCCATTTAGTAAGTGAGTGGGTTTGGTCTATGTTTCAAGGGACCCGTCGAGCCCAAATCCGTCCAGAGCCGGTTTTAAGCCTTGTAAAATGCTTGCATACTTGATTTAGACCTGGACCCATTAGACCCGACCAATTTATAAATGGGTCTGGGTGGATCTCCCTCTATTAGACCCGGACCCATTTATAAATGGGTCTAGGTGGATCTCCCTCTATCAGACCCGGACCCATTTATAAATGGGTTTGATGGGTTGACTCGAACCCGACCTGAACCCGCTCATTTAGTAAAAGGGTCTGGGTCTAAAATTTGGACCCAGACCCGTTTAGTAAATGGCCGGGTCTGGTTTTGGCTAAACCCGCCCCGAACCCGACCATTTACGGCCCTAATTTTTAAGGTGGGAACACTCCACCTAACTTTGATTAATAATGCTTGAAATCTTTCCTACCAATGTATCACATCTGTAGGAAATCCGAGCCATGCAAACGGTGGGCCTTCCACAAAGATCAGCCTGCACAAAAAATTAGTCCAGCCCACCGATCAGGTGGGCCACATGATTGAAATAAATTGATACCTAATGGTCTAACTCAACATACATGTGTGGACCACCCAATGAATGGGTCTGCCTGATTTTCAAGACAGGCGACCTTCAGAGTGGGGCCTAGATTTTACACGGATTAGATGTTCATAAACGTGACAAGTCGGTAAAAATAACAAAGGTGGAGGGCTGTAGGTGATTTGTTCTCTTACCTCACACTGGGCCATGATTGTGATTCTAGACTTAAGAAAACGCTGAAAGCATTGAATCAATCTAATCAAGCAAATTGAAGCTTGAAATATATGAATTGATGATGATCAGCTTTTCGATGAGGTTTGCTGAGCCCATGGCCATGAAAAGTCCAGCCCATCCACATGCAAGCACACGTGCCAATACGGCACATGTGAGTGAGATCCAAGCTTTCTAGCCATCCATTCTTTTTTCTACACATCATCAGGCAACAAGAACTAAACATTGTGGCTCACTGGACGGAGGGTTCTGATCTTTCTCATGTGTGCCATATTACAACGAGTGGTAGAATCATGATGAGCAGGGCTTCTCACGCGTGTGGGCTTTGCAACAGGAACAACTTAAGGTCAACAAGGCACACGTGTGCCACATGTGGGCATTCGTGAGGTGTTGAACATCATGAACGTGGCCTGGTCCAAAAATGAGGCCGGTCCACTCTTATAACCAAAAGCCGAAACGACAGGTGCATTTAAAAGCCGAAACGACAGGTGCATTTAAAGAGCCAAGGCAGGCACTTATAGTTACACGTGCCAAACTAGCAAGTGTGTGGAACATGCAAGCAATGTAAGTGGTGGCCCACCATGAAGATGATCTATGTAAGACTCATCAAGGAACGCCTTGGATTTCATGTAAGTGGGTGCCCATCGTTCATTATTCCTAGCTTGGAAATATGCCATCATGGATATTATGCTATTGGAATACTTTAAAGCAACATGTTAAAATCAACTTTTGCATGGTTATTAAAAAATAAAAACAAATAAAAAAGTGGAGAAAGGCATGCATTTTTTTTAAACTTTATATTGCTTTTGAAAGATATTCACATTATGTCTTAGCCTATATTATGTGCATGAACCTGGCTTAATGGTGATGCAGGTGCATCTCTATGTTAGAGTGGGGTCCTTGAGATGCGGAATAGCCATGGGGTGGGTTTCACTATAGGACCGGTGAGAAGTAAGGTAGCTTATGGGGAGATTTTGGTTAGTTTATTTGGAGAGCCTAGATAAAGAAATATTCCGGTGCTTCCTCAATAGCTCTAAAGCTTTTGGTGAATTAGTCTGTACTCATTGCATCAAATGAATGAGCCATGGTGAAAATATATTAATAAGCTTGCATAAAAGGGCTTATTTTTATAAGAATATATATTTTATTTTAATTAATTTAAACATCATACATATTGAATGCCGCCCACTCTTACCATCATGCCCCTGACAAAAGGAGAAAATGTTTGGTGATAGGTGCATGTTCTATAAAAAGCTACTCTACCCTAGGGTTTTACACAAGAAATTTGTTCTTTCAAAATCTCCATATATGCCTTTATACCAGCATACAAAGGGTGTATGGTGGAGGATTGTGCTGGGTTTTCTACATGCAGTGTATGATATGGTCTTCATTGAGGTAAGTCTATCCTAGGATAGCCTACTAAGAGTGTTGCTCGAGCGACTTCTATTAAGAGTGAACTGTTTTAAAGAAAGTGACTTAGTGATGCTTGCTTACGCAAGTAATCAAATCAAGTATGCCTCTAATGTTTATTTCATCAATTTATTTATTTCCTACTTAATTTTCCAAAAACAATCCTTGATAAGGAGAAAGATCCCTCGGGATATAGCAAGTATTCCTAAAGTCTCTCTCTCAAAGCTCTTATCTCTAATCTCTCTCTCTCTCTAAAATTTCTTGCATCTCCTTTTAAAAGACCTCAACCCTTGGTCTTTTGTGGTTGTATTTTCTAGTGGACCTTTAAATTCTTAGGCCAATGATCTAATGACTAACAGTTAGGATCTTATTTGTGATTGTATGCCCATCTACTGTATCTACTGTACCCTATGTATCTTGCATAGTTGCATGGTATGGATGGTTTTTCAATTCTTACAATTGGAATTGGAACCAATGGTTGAGTAATCCAGACCATTGGCCAGTTGTATCCAACCATGAGTACACAATTACTCAAAATTCACCATGACAGGAGAAGTTAGCCTTTCGATTCATAGCCTACAGATAATCGGTTAAAAAGAGACAATCAGCCAAAAAATGTCGTAAAATTGTTCCCTTGGGTATTTCTATCCAAGATATTTTTGGGGCATCCTCCATCCACAGTGAGACTCAACAGATCAACAGTCTGGATTACTGAAAGATGGCCCCACTTTTCTGATCTTAAAATCATTCAGCAATGTGCTTAAGTCTATTTCTCACTTTTCGGAGGGGCGCAGTTTGGCCAGTGACACAAACACCACCCACCTACCCGGTGTCAAAGTTCCGCCGGCCCCCCTAAGATGTATGTGTTTTATCAACGCCTTCCACCTATTTTTACAGCTCGTTTCAGTTTGTGAGGCAAAAAATTAGGCAGATCCAAACCTCAGGTGGATCACAATATAGGAAACAGTGGGCATTGAATGGTTACCATTGAAAACTTCTCGCGGCCATAGAAGTTTTGGATCAAGCTGATAATTTTGTTTTCCATATGTGACCAGGTTGGATGACAAATAAACATTACAGTGGGATGTAAAAAGTTTTTAATGATGAACGTCCGATCAACAGTACTGTTTTCTTATAACGTGGTTTGTGAGACGTTCTTCACTTTTAGGATCACGCACAAAAATGAGCTGAAAAAAATAAATGAAGAGTGTGGATAATACACATACATCATGGTAAGGCCACATGGCTTTGACACCAGATAGCTGGATGGTGTTGGGGTAACTAGCCAAGCTATATCATTTCCGGGATCCAGACAAAATGAATTGAGACTGGATTGTTTGCTAGGCTTAATAGGATTTTTCTGTTTGCTGATCACCTGATTGGTCCAGCTCAACACCTAGGCAATGTCGATGCTGAGCTAGCCCAATCAGGCATACGAAAACAACAAAATACTGTTAAAGACTAGCAGGATCCGGATCCAAATGAATGAATTACTGCGTAGATGGGCTTCTAACACAACTCCTTTCTTTTATTATTAGATACCGTGGCGGACTATGATGCTGGATTCTCAAGCACTCGATTTGTACGTATTAACTTAAATTAAAGCTGAATAAATTGTGTGATACATTATCAGTAGGTGACATTCTCAAGACACGATTGGTCAAAAAATCCTAACCTATGATTCATGGACGCTAGTTTGTTGAGAGAGGACCAATGGTTATTTTTCATGTTTAACCGTCCAATTAAATGTCTACCAATCCGATATTCAGATAATCAAATAAATTTTTATTCACACTATATCTAATCTACATCCCATAATTTAGACGGTTTAATTTGACTTTCTTTTACACCATCCGTGCAATTTTTAAGTGCATGCGTATCATGGATCACACTCTGCCACAGTACCAAAGTTTTTCTCTGTTGTTAACTGGTTGATACAGCCAATAACAGGGAAGTTTTAGCTGACGGATAGGAAACCGACACGTGTCTGGAATCAGCTGGACAAGCTGGGCAAGCCACGTGTTTCTGGTTACAATCACGAAATCTTCGGAGGTGTCCATGTTCCATCAATCACGTGGTGGGACTCACCAAACTTGTCACAAGGCACGTGTCTTCGTATCCCCGGGTTTTCCGGCAAATAGCGCCGCTCGCGATACGCTTTTAGTTGGCAGGCTGGGGCCCACTGCCACATATCACGGAACGATGAACGGCTTTGATTGGAGTTTCTCTGTAAGTAGGTGGGCTAGACAGACTGCAATAATAGATCACCACTATTTTGAAAATGGTGGTGAATGGTGACTCATTCCTCTCATGTGTAAAGCTAATTATATATCCAGACCATCCAAATTGTGGTCACATTGTGGATGAGACTTATCAAGCAATCTTAACCACCCAACCGATGGCTATCAAAGGAATGGCTTAAAGAAAATAGTCAATCGTCCATGTTATGTGGGAAAACCGTAAGCTTACTGTCATCTTCTCCGTTCAATTTTTGGATTTCGCTCTATAGGCATCTGGGTCAGGGGTTTGGGCAGTCTGGATTTCCGTACAGATCAGCCGTGGGTTCGATCCACGAGCAACATCTTCTTTTAAATGGTGCCAAACTAACATAAGAGTCTGGACGTTATTTACACGTGCTCGAATCTGCCAACTGGGACCCTTGCATACACTGATTTACAGTCTACGATTCTGCAGGACTGAAGTGAAGACGTTATTCACGGCATACTGCAGCTATTGGAGCCATTCAACTTGTGGGTCCCACCCAGAAGATACCCCCAGCTCATGAAGGGTTGCAATTTTCTTTGTATCCGTCTAATAATCAAAGCAATTAATATTTTTTTTCGGAAAATAATCATCTTCCGATCAACCTGATGAACGGACTGGATCTTCATCAGATATGCCATGTTGTGAGGCGTGGTACGAATCAACTAATCATGTCATTTTACGCGATAAATGCAAAATGCAACAGATAGGGGAGGACTGAAGAGTTCTTCTGGGAAACGCAACTCGGCTAACACGTGTGCACGGCGTCTCCATATCTAGTACTGTAAACGTGGCACATATTCGTGATGATCCAAGCTGTTTGATCTCAACCATCGATTTGGCTCATCAAAACCTGCCTTGATTTGCCTATCCTAATTGTCCAATAAGCGAGTTTTTTTTTTTTTTTTTTTTTTAAGTTACGAACCGTCCAAACAGTGTGATGTTTTGTTTATGGTCCATTCACGATTTGGCTTACCGAATGAACGTTTTGGATCTCCATTCTTCTCCACGTGTGCAGCAATGAACGGTATTGCACGTGCCTAGCAGCCAAAAGAGGATCCGGACTCATACCGAATCCGGATCGTGTGTGATTACGGATCCTCTGCCGGCTGCCAGTAGGGCTCTCAATGTAGCGGGTCAGATCCGATATCCAATTCGCTCCGAATACGTATAATACGGATTTGGATAGTAAAATAGGTCCCATTAGTTAAATGGACCGGATTTGGATCTTAAAATAGGTTCGATTATTTAAATGGAGCGGATATGGATTCAGAGGAGCATATCCGAGTTCCATCCGAATCCGATTAAGATCCGACTCATTGTCACCATGCTGTATATGTTATATTCATGCTGGCCATCTGTTTTACAAATTATTTTAGGCCATGTCCACCATACCATAGTAAATAGTGGGATTTGCATAATTTTTCTACTAAATTAAATATATTATATTATATATTTTATATCATATATTTTTTTAGATTTATAATGGGGTGGATTCAGGACCTAGATCCGACCCAAATCCGGTGGTTATATGGATTTTGGATGGAAAATGGATCTAACAATTTATAAATGGATGGGATATGGATATCACCTTTTGGATCCGAGTTGGATCCGAATTCGATCCGAATCCGTCTACAGATATACGGACTTGGAGCCAGATCCAACTGAATCCGATCCAGATTCGACCCATTGAGAGCCCTAGCTGCCAGGTAGGAAATTCTTGTTTGGAATCTTTTCATTGGTCTAAGTCACACTGCATTAGGATCGTTGCACTACATGGTTACGGACTCATACTGAATCCGGATTGTGTGTGATTCCGGATCCTCTGTCGGCTGCCAGGTAGGAAATTCTTGTTTGGAATCTTTTCATTGATCCAAGTCACACTGCATTACGTCAATGTAATCAAGTTACACTATATGGTTATAGACTTATGTGATTATGGGTGGTTAATGAGCCAAACTATTGGTGAACAGTTTGAGTTCGGTTCAATTAAAGCTCGTTTGAGTTCATTTGATTAGTAAACAAACCAAACTTAAACCTTATTTTTAGGTTTGATTAGTAATCAAACCAAACTCAAACATGCATGAGTTCGGCTAGGTTAGGCTCGATAGGGTTTGTTTATAGCTAAAAAAGCTTCTTTTTTTTTTTTTTTTTTTTTTATGATAGAGTCCACCTGAGATTTGGATCTGCTTCATTTTTTAGCTCTTGCCATGAAATGATTTGATGAAATGTATGAACGAAGTGGATATGAAATATATGCATCAAGGTGGGCCCCACACTAAGAGCCTCATCATCTTGACTTTTTTGGATATGGAATATATGTTGGATGTGGAATATATGTTGTAAGGTGGGCCCCACAATAAGCCTATCCAAAGCTTAAGTGGACCATGCCACACCGTCCGACCTACAATGAATTCTGAAGCTGCAACATCTCATTTATACAGGCATTTAAAATGTTGCATATGGGGTGGTTAATGAACCAAACTATTCAGTGAATGGTTTGAGTTTAGTTCGATTAAAGCTCGTTTGATTAGTAAACAAACCAAACCCAAACTCAAACTTGAGTTTTGGTTATCAAACTCAAACCAAACATGGTGCTATACGGTTCAGTTCGGTTCATTTACACCCCTATATGTGATTAGGTAGATTAATAAAAAGGTTCCAAGCAGGTTTTCGTGCTTTTCTTTCTTGGAGTCAACACGGGATGAGTTCGGATCCTATGTTGGCTGTCAGGTAGGAAATTCTTGCTTGGAGCCTTTTATTGGTCCACGTGTGGAGTGAGCTGCATTAAGCGGTCTACCTTATAAAATAATGAAAATTTTGAGCGGCACGTAGAGTTTTGGAAACTTTCAATGTTCCTTCCGGTCATTTTCTCAACCTAACAAATGGTTCTAGTGAGGCCCACTTACATATGCTTGTTGGGGTATTTTGATCTTAACCGCCCAATTGCTCTCTTTTTTTAAAAAAATAATGTAAAATTGAGTGTTATTCTCCATTTTCATCGCATGGCCACGCGTACATGCCCACCTGAGTTTTAGATTGGCCTATTTTTTGTTATCAACGCAAAACAGATGATGGCCCACCAGAACCACGGGGTGAATCCTGTGTTGGAGAGCCTTCGAACATCGTGCACGGTTTGGGTGCTTAGACCGGTCTAGCCGTTTGGCCCAGATTCACGTGGAAGACTGGACAGTTTTGTGTGCCAATACCGGTCGGCCGACCGATCTGCAGAGGGCTTTGACCGGTCGGCTGTGAGGCAGAGGTAAGCGTGAATTTCCCCCAGACTATTTTGTGTATTGGTCGACCAGTCGACTGTGCGCACGGATTTCTTGCGCAGCTCGCAGTACTGTGCAAGATATTTCTATTTCGGGTGTTTTGCCTATTTAAGGAGTTGTAATCCCGACTTAGATGATATATTAAGGTATCCAAGGCTTCCTATTCATATTAGGAAGATGAGAGATGTGTGTGTGAGAGAGAACTTGGGGTTTTCTCTGTGTTTCCTTGCTTGTGGGCTGTTAATCTCTGTAATTTTCTGTTTATTCATAGTGGATCGCTTTGTGCTGTGGTTTTTTACCCGTTGAGGGGTTTTTCCACATAAATTCGGAGTCTTTTGTGGTGAATGCTTGTGTGTGGATTGATTACATCTTGTTTACTCGTTTGATTTCGCATTGCTTCACATGTTCAACATTCCACTTCTACTGCCGGTTTTCCCAACATCCTGCACCACCCATGCTTTCACGTTCAAATAAACTCAGAGTACATTGCCAATATCTAGCAGTTTTGTACACATGCGTCAGTATTATTCTGTCCACTTGTCAATCTTGTCCCACTGAGGATGGACCATTCCCAAAAATCTTTTGAATTGGGAGATCTCCAGCTTCTAATTGCCAGGCATTTCCAATCGAATGTGAACTGGTGGTGCATTTCTCTTTCAAACCATTATTGTTGTTGGTTGTATAAGAAGATATTGGATTTGAGAATTGTGATCAACAGATGATCTCTTATTAGAAGATTTTCCACATATAAAAACCGTTGTGTCATGTGTGGTAATTGCATTTATTTGAAGTTGTTTCATGCCATTCAAATATTCCATAATTCAAGCAATTGGGGATTGCGAGATCTAAGGTTTGTACATCCTTCCTCAATGGAGCGTACAAAGCCTCAAGTCACACATCCTACGACTCCTCTGTATCAATATCTGTGACTCTGTCGTTGGTGTTGCAGGCACATGAGCTCATCTCATCTTCCCATTCTTTAATCATGTTAGAACATTTTGATCATGCTTTGATTAGTTATGAGTAGTTGCCGACCATTCATTTTAAAGGACCAAGGTAGAAAGAGGCCTGGCTGTATGAGAGTGACTTGACATAACCAACGGCCATGTGAGAAGATGTACCTGAGATCTACCTGTACATCAATCACTATCTCATTTTCACTTTTTGGCCACACAAGGGGAAACAGTTCAAAATCATATTTAAAAGCACTTGTCCTGGCTTACATTAGTTTTGGAATGGTATAAACTTTGGGATGTGGATGCGTGGATTAGATGTTGGGTGGACCATACACACCACAATAAACCCCATATGCAGTTAACAATGTTTTAACAGTGAGACTATAGTGTGGCCCACTTGTGTTTTAAATTTGTAGGCTAAACCTGAGAGGGGTGTTTGATTTCTCAAATCCCAGTAAATGAATAATCGTTATTTACCTTTGCATTTATAACATTATCATCGAGGTGTTGTTGATTGGGCAGACTTTACACACACACACACACTAAACACTAGGCAAAAAGTGTAGATGGTGTGGGGCTCACCATGCTGTATGTGACTTATCCACACCATGCATCCCTTTCGCCAACTCATTTTAGGACATGAGCCAAAAAAGGAGGATGATCCAAAGTTCAAGTGGACCACACAAAAAAACTGTAGGAATTGACTACCCATCGTTGAAAACTTTTAAGGGGCCTCATTTCTTGTGGTGTAGCCTAGTTGAACTTCATTTCTATCTCCTTTTTTAACTCATGCACTAAAATATTTTGGTAAAATGGATGGATGGTGCGGATAATTCATATACATTAATGTGTGACCCACAAATTTAAGTAAGCTTTTTAAGACCGATTTGCGAAAGAAATACTCCCCCATTTTCATCTCTCCAAACAGATTTCAGAAGTAATGATAGCCTATGCACTGGTATTTACAATGAGATTCAAATAATCAAGCACCCCGGGAAATGAAAATATACCTGCCACATGATTAATTTTTTTTTTTTTATTACAGACTTCTTTCATCCAAAATGGTTAAACTCCATGTGTAAATCAAACCATAGGTGATGTTACTATAATTCTCCTTTATTTGGACTGTAATAAGGACTTGTTTGGTTTTTTTTTTATTTTTTTACGTAACCTAAAATAAATGAGACATCATTATCATTTTCATGTATTAGTTTAAACAAAATTATGGTTTTTAAATCTAAGAGTCACATGCATATATAAAAGTAGGTAAAGTAGATTGTAATAATTATATTTTCATATTATAAAACTATAATTTTATGATAATTTTTCTCAATGAAATAAACAATGTAGCAAAATTATCATTAATTTATTCAAATGTAAGTAATGTCACTACACATAAATAATCATTATCAATTTACAGTCATTCATGGTTGTAATTGGAAAACCAAACAAACCCAAAATAGACTCGGTCAAGGAAAATGGAGCTCAAGACATTTTCACATGGTGGAAAGGAAATTGCATGGTCCACTGCATGCGATATGATAACACATTTTCAAGTGTTTTGTTTGCTTGTCTAATGGTAAGGAGGTAGTGATCCATCAAGTGGGCCTATGAGAATTTATTGTGCCTTTCAAAGTCCAAAAACGCTAACAAGATCTTGTAGGGGTAGAACTATGTGGGTTCAAATTTTTTTATTTTTTTTGCCGGTGGTGTTTATATGAAAAAAATTTGATACTCAGGCAACATGTGATCGATGATACACAGGCACTTAAAAATTGCATACATGGCATGCAATTAAGTCAAAATTGAAAAATCCATTTTATGGTTGACATTTTAGATGTATCATGTATCAAAAGTTAAATATCCAATGGTATCCTTTAAACAATCTGATATTGGGACAATTTAATTGATTTAATTTTAATTAATGTGTGCCGCCTGTATAACATCCTTAGTTACCTGGACATCAAGTATCGTATACTGCATGAATATCATATAACTCTCCCCATGCGCCAACAGTTCATGTACGCCCCGCCAATCTGCCAACATGGCATTTGGGCATCATGATCATCTTAGCCTTCTGAATAGCTGCCTTTAAACTGACGGTAGATAAGAAAAGCTGTTAATGGTCAAACATCCAGTACTAGAAATTTCACGGATAGGATTGTCCAATGGAAATGTTTTTATTTTTATTTTGAGCCATCCATGATAGGGCCTATTGGATGGATGGTCTCGATTCACAAATTACCCTGCCAAATGTAATGTGGAGTGATGGCTGTACCATACTCCGGTTCTAACGGTTCATCTGCTCCGGTAGGCAACTGACCAGTAACCACTCGGAAATGGCCAGGTATTGGACGGTTAAGATGTTTATAGCTGGAAAATATTAGGGGCGTCTCTACCAAGTCTACAGCCTGGATCAACTAATCATGCACCCCACTTGCAACAAGTGGACACATCTTTCGTCTTCCTGATGCTTCAGGACCTTATAATTTCTGTCCAAAATGGCTGCCACCGGTCTTCCATGTCAACGTGAAATGAACGGCTAAGATTTGAAAAGGTGCGGACAGAAGGAAAAATGAAAGTAAAAAAATGCTAATGGTAGGATTTAAGAGAGTGGTAGGCTATCTAACACAAATGGATTAGATCCAAGACCGTTCCACTCCTCAGGTGGGTCACAATCTACAAATCAAAACAGATGGTTGACAAGAAAAATATTCCAGCCATCCATTTGTTCCGTACACTGCAACCTGCGCAGCGAAACGAGCGCGACTTGGCTGTTACCGGGGTAAGGTGTTACCCCTACCGTGGGGCCCACCTTGATGATTTATTGTATATCCACTCCGTCCATCCGTTTCTACAGATTATTTTAGGACGGATTCCCAAAAATTAAACAGATTAGGTGGACCATAACACAGTAAAAAGTGGTGATTGAGTGCCTCACCATTAAAAATTCAAAGGGCCCATAGAAAGGTTTTCATAATGTTTATTTTACATCCAACCCGTTGCTAATGTCAAAAAGATTTGGATGAAGGAAATATACAAATATCACTGTTTCTAGTGGTAGATCTTCTTAAGGTTTGGAATCTTCCACTAAAATGATATAGGAAAACAGATGGACGGGGTGGACTTACAAAATATGCTTGAAGGTGGGCCCCGCACGGTTAGCGTAACACCCACTAAGCTGTTCCCCTGGAAACAGCAAATTCGCTCCCCAGCCTTCTTTTTACCCTCCCATGGAAGGCTAGGATCATACAAATGTGTGCCGTATTAGATTGTATCAGCTCTGTGCAACATCTGGCTCAACGGGCCCCTCGTACATACCCTGGCCCCAAAAATTAGATGGGTCCATTCGTCAGGCCAGCTACACATGTATATCTGTCCGTTGAAACTGGACCTTCTGCTTTTCTATCCGTTCTACACATGCATATCTGTCCGTTGAAACTGGACCTTCCGCTGCTTTTCTAGCCGTTCAATGACTTTGTACCGTGTGTTGTGACTTTTGGGTGAAAGCACCTACATGGTGGGGCCCTCATGGACGGATGTCCCATTAGTGGCATCCACGCCCATCATAAAATGGAGCACGTCAAGTGCTTACCATCCACCGAACAGAAGAGGGTCCCACCTTTGATTCCCGACAGCCGCTAACCACGTGCATTGGGCGGTGCCATTGCCCGTCGGTGAACCGGCGACAGCCGGTTCATTCGGGGCCTTGCCGGTATGACCTTTTGCCTATGTGCCGTTGATTGCGCTCGAGCATGAGTTCGGGAATAAAGGGTTTCTGCGCCCCACCATTTTGACTGCGATATCTGTTATTTCTCTTTACCTGATGTGCTTTATTTGATACTCTGACCGCTTAAGACGCTTCATACTCGGTCACCAAGCAACCTAAATAAAACCCACTAAATTGTGGAACCCACTGTCTCTAAGTCAGTCCCAAAATAAGCTTGCTTCAATGTTCCTAACCGCTAACTCATGGACACTTGTTCGTTGAAAATGGGTCCATTGGAAATTTATCATTTTTAACAGTCCAATCAACGTCCACATATTCAATCGGATGTTCAAATAACTAATGATTCATCTGAACTAGGCCCCATTATTTTGACCCTTTACTTGAATTACTTGTAGAGTCTTGGTGCCTCTGTATCATCTATCACACTCTGCCAAAGCATCAAAGCTTCTCTCTCTTTCTTTTTTAGTGAGTAATTTGATACTCTATTATCTCAAATTATATTAATTAAAATTTCAAACCTATGGATTCTGAGTCAGGGTCCTGAAATAATATTGGTTGAACGATCCTCACCTCTGGCTCATGGTTACTCGTTTGTTAAAATATGACCGTTGGATTTTTCTTTTCAGTTTTAACCGTCCAATAAATGTCTGCCAATCCGATAATCAGATAATGAATTAACGTTATGTTCATGGTACATCTAAACTGGGACCACGATGTGGACAGCTCAATTTGAAAAACGTGAAATTTCTAAGTTGGATCGTCCACCAATCAGGCCTGCTATAACGGCTGTTGATAAACCAACCAAAGGGATTTTCTTTTTATTAATACGATGTCTGCTGGCAACGCTCTGGCCAGTAGACCCGCCCAATCGATTCACCACTTCATCGTCACCATACGACGATCTAGACCGTTCATCCAGAAGCACCTACGGTGGATGATTCGTATAGTTGCAATTTCACTCATCAGAAATCTCTTCATTCATAAGAAAAATGTAAACAACGGTTCAGAAAGGCAGTATTTAACTCAGCTTAGCGTGAGGGTCAATGATCAAATACTCTAGAGACTTATTACCAAATTGATCAAATACTCTAGAGACTTGTTGATGAACGGTCTTGATCATCAATTGGTGGGGCAGAAGAAGCAGATAAGTTAGGAAAGAGCTTGCCAGATAACCTAGATCCGGATTTTGTATACTTCGGCAGAAAATTGAGTGTCCGGCTTCCGTGAGTTGCGTTTGTCGGGTTGTCGGGTTCAAATAGCAATCTTTTACATCTCGAAACTTGTAGACTGGGCCTACATGTAAGTCAATCTAAACCGTCAAGATCTTGGACTCAAGTGGATGGAGCGTAGGCCCAAAATCAGAATGACGAGACCTTTCTACCCTTTGATTAATTGGTTTATGTTGGTTGAAACATGTCCACCAATCAGTCAGTTACGAAACCGGCTGGATTGAAATTTTCGGTCTGTTTACGGCCCACTTAAAGTGGGCCCAACATTTGAGCGTTGCACAATTGAATTTGAGCCACGTGGATCCCACGTGTACGATTTCTAAGTAGGCGCATGAACCATCAAGGACCTCCGTTTACAAATTACAGTATCCCTTGATTCCTGGAGGAATTAAAGGGGAAATGATCAAATACGTTGAGGGGCCCACCGTGATGTATCTTATTATCCATGCCGTCCATCCATTTTATATGATTATTTTAAGCCAGGATACAGAGAACGAGGCAGATCCAACCGTCAGGTCGGCCCCACCAAATAGTGAGCTTGGTTGCACTAAATGCTCCTCGACATTAAATGCAAGAGTCATCTTTGGTGTGGTCTACTTGAGCGTTGGATCTGCGTCGTTCTCGGTCTAGTGGCTTAAAATGGTCATAGAAAAGGGATGGAAGGCGTGGATAAACAGATAAATCAGGGTGGGCCCGTACACAGCTCAGTATGGACGCTTTGCCTCCATATTGAGGAAGGACGGAATCCGCGTCCGTCGAGCGTATAGTAATCACCGTACGTACAGCTATGTGGGGCCCAACGTGATGTGTGACTGCCATCAGATCAGTGTGAATCTCCAAATCCCCGTACCAGTATGCCCCTCATGGTAATAACTTTTCACGTTGATTGGAGACTTTGAGACCGTCCATTCTATGTGAGTTTTCTTGGAGAAATGTGAACCGTTGTTCTAATGTTCCTTCCGAAGGCTACTAATAGGTTGGCTAGAACGGAGGGCCTAGCTCCTTTTCTTTAAGGATGAGCCGATCCGTATGGTGTCCATCCGGATCAACGGTCTAGATAATCACATATGTCTTCCACATCTACATTGAAGAGGAAGATCAATAAACTTATGTGAGGCGTACTCTATACTATCATTTTTCCTTTTAACAAAAATATTCTATTGGAGCTATTGACTTATTTCATAGGATGCGCTGAAATCATACGCACAGCAATACGATAAACTATTTATAAGATAGGGTTGGGGCCTTGAATCACTCTGAGGTCGGAACCCATCAGGGTGAAATTCCTGATGCTGATAGCATTAGTGGGTGCCTTGCATAACTGATTGGGTGGGTGGGTTGCATGACTGACCAAAAAAAAAAAAGATTGGTGGACACTTATTGGACGGTTAAAAATGAAGAATATATCCTATGGTCCAATTTCAGCAAACAAGTGTCCATGAATCAAAGGTCATGATTCATTAACCAATCTGGTTTTGAGCCTAACAGTGGGTTACACAATTTAGTTGGTTTAATTTAAGTTACAGTACATGACGAGTACAATTTCTGGCTGCCCGTGTATCCATGACAAACTTACGGAAGCCCAGATGACTCTACTTCTCCCGATGGCGACCTACGTAGTTTTCGCTTGATATGAGGGATACTTTCGTAATTTAACCATAAAGAAAACGGGCCGAAGTGAAAAGATTGGGTAGAGAAACACTGCGGTAGAGAGTGAGTGCGGTCCGTTGAAAGAAGGGTCTGCTTTTTCTTTATCTGACCGTACGCTCACTATGAGGACAGGTCAACCAACGGCTATTCCTTTTCCACGACTTTCAGCGGAGGAAACGGAGATGATGGCGGGTTTTCTGGATGCTCTCCATACAGACGTGTGAAAACAAGACTATCAATCATTGAACATAAGCCAGGCGCGAGTTCCCTCTGACCCAAGGCTTTGTGGGACCCACCATGGTGCATGTGTTATTTCCACCCACTCCTTGAGTAATGGAAGGACTCAGACACCTGCCATTGGAACCTTACTTGGACCACAAAAGATCCACTTATTTTTTTACCATGTCCTGACATAAGCTGAAAATTCTGATAAAGGGTATGGATATCACATGATATTGCAATGGACCCTAACTGTGGGACCCACTGTGATATATTTTACTACATCCACGCTGTCCATCCTTATTGAAAACTCATTTTAGGACATGATCCAAAAAATGAAGCAGATCCAAATCCCAAATAGACCATAGTACAGGAAACAGTGGTGATTGACCATTAAAAACTTCTCGTGGGCCATATAAGCTTTGGATTAAGATGATATTTGTGTGGTCTCTTCATCTTGGCGTTTTTTTACTTTATCAACAGGTTGGATGGAAAATAAACATTCCGGTGGGGAATCCATGTAGTTTTTAATGGTGGGGAATCAATCCCGAGTGGTCCACATAAAATTCGAGTCAGCTTCATTTTTTGGATCATGCTGTCAAAATGGTTGGAAGGTGTGGATTTAAGGCACGTACATCACTGTGAATAAAGGCCCAGCTGGGCCTTAAATGTGAATAAAGACCAACGTGCCTAATAAATACACCGACCCAATCAACTTGCAGGCTCTGGTAGATTGTGACAATCCACACACATTCACATACCAAACCATGAAATGGGCCATAGTCCGTTAATCAGACTGATTTACTAATCCAATCTTCTGGCTACAAGGTCCTACCCTCCAATTAATAGACGATTGATTGTCAAATGTCGACCCCTGACAATTTCTCGTACCAACCTTTAATTTGACTACTACAAACTAGAAAATTGTGGTAGCATATTCAGTGCAATTTTTATCTACCGTACAAACTGCAATCCGTTTGGAGGGCTCAGATTGAGGTATGTGGGTCCTACCCGTGTAATGTCTGTGTGCATGGATACATATTTACATGCTCCGCCAATGTATCAAATAACGTACTCGACATAGAGATGTGAACGTATAAGGTCGTGTCGGGTACCCACCATGAAACGTACCGGCATTGCGATTTATATAAAGATTGGACGTTGCATGCGACTTGCAAATTAAACGTGCATGCATGTATGTCTGCAAATTATGTCTACGTTGTATGTTACCCGTTAAAAAACATACATACAATATTTTGTTTCTTAAAACCTTACTCATGCACGTTGAGGCACGTAATGCTTAATCTAAGACTTTCCAATAAAACCCCATTTACTTTTTCATAAGTAATCACATACCGTGGGCCCCTCAAAGTGTAACCTGTCTAGAACATTCTATCTATGTGCAGATCTACTTATACAGCTCGTTCCATGTGGCATGTATAGCTTGTCCAACTTATAGGATGGATATTGAGAAAGGCCGATGTCTTAGGGTGCCATGTCATCCAGCAAAATTCCCGAATAAGACTGAATAATCGTTTAAGGCTCATCAGCACTAGAGCATATTCTGCAGAAACATGCCACGATCAGGAAAGGAGGTAACCGCCCTCTATCAGTTGGATGCATGGATAGCACCACTGCAGTCATCAGTTATCCTCAATTTTTAGTAGGAGAGACTATAAGTAGCAAGAACGAATGCGAAGAATACCTCAACTCCAAAATCCAACAATACCGAGCACTTTTCCCAGCGCAATGCTGATGATTAGCTTACCGTATAACACCTTAGCTTAGTTGATCTCCACCACTCATCATTCGTGGACAATTAGGTTAGAGCAGCATCCGTCCGTCCTTGTGATCACATTGGACCAACTCATAGTCTTAACCCAGTAACTGTAATTCCCTTCCGTCTGTGAGCGCACAACGAATCTAAAGGAAAACATTAAGTTTAGGACCCGCCTGCCTATGTTCATATGCTGGGTTGACTTTTTAGCTGCTTGTAAATTTTGAAACTCGCTATTGCCCTGCTGACGCTGCTGCTCTCAACCAGGGTCGATGAGTCCCACATTAGTGTGGTAAGAGATTGTAATTAGTAACTTTTCACAATCCGTCTCCATTCCCTCATATTTCCACCCATTCGATTATACAATTATTGTACCTTCACAAGTTCTTGACTTACAACGCAAAAAGAGCTCATTGGAGGGGAGCCCCAGTTAGCAGTATCAATTGCTTAATTTAACAACGAGCATAATATTGTTAGCCGAATAGATGGTGGTCGATCGACATTGACCTTCTCTATCTCCACACTAGGGGTCAACAGTGATTACGGTTCAGATCGAACCCATATCGATCCTGGCACGCCCATGCACATCAAAACCCCGCATGTGTTTTGCATGGCCAAAAACCACACCAACACCATGTACATAGGTGAACAACATAATGAAGATGGGCGCCCATCTAAAAAATCATACCCATCCTCTCATAGGGTGGGCCACGCTATTTTTGGGGTCAGACCGATGGCCATCCATTGATTTCAGTGGCAGGGCCTGCCTGACAATTGATTGGCCTGGTTTTCACACCAGGCAGTCATAACTTCGCACGGTTTGCATGGATTAATTGGATGGAGGTGAATTGCGGATTGGTATTGTCGATAGCAACTTGCTACCTAGACAGTGCTCTGTGGCCCCACCATAATGTTTGTGTTTTATCCACACTGTCCATACGTTTTGCCAGCCCTAAAATGAGGTAGATCAAAATCTTTGATGGACCATGGCTCAAGAATCAGTAGTGATTGAACGCCTACCTCTAAAGCTTTTTGGGGGCCACAAAAGTTTTGAATCCAGCTGATATTTATGTTTTCCCTTCATCCAAACCTAATCAACACCATGGATGGAAAATAAACATTATAGTGAGCCTTGGGAAGTTTTTAACAGTGGGTGAACCAGCAATAATTTCTATAATGCAGTCCACCTGAGATTTGGATCTACCTCATTTTTGGGCTCCTCCCTAAAATATAAATCCAAAATGGATGAACGGCATGGATAAAAACATGTTATAGTGGGGCCACAAATCACTGTCCAGTAGCGGCCTCGCTGCTGGCAGTGTCAGTACGCAATGGGCCTGCATTGTAAGACAGCCTAATTATTTTCTCTAATTCTTGAATTTATAGGAACTTTGTAGTCGTCCATACAATTTTCTACCGCGTGTTTTGGCATGTCCGTATTTTGTGGGAAATAATTGCCGTGGCTATAGCATGCACCAGGGGCGCGGATCAGCTAGTCCCTCACTGGGACTAGCATAAGGGGTGGTTTCAAATCTCCGTGGACCCCACCATGATTATGTGTTTTATCTACGCCGTCCATCCATTTTTCCATCTTATTATAAGGCACGAGTACAAAAATGAGACAGATCCAAATCTCAGGTGGACCACACCACAGGAAAACAGTGGGAATTGAACTTCCACCATTAAAATCTTCCTATGGCCCACTGTAATGTTTATTTTCCATCCAACCTCTTAATAAGGCCACATAGATCTAGATGAAGGGAAAAACAAATACCAGCTTGATACCAAACTTCTGTGGCCCCCAAAAAGTCTTCAACATTAAGCGTCAATCCCCACTGTTTTCCTGTGGTGTGGTCCACCTGAGATTTTGATCTGTCTTGGACTCGTGCCTTATAATAAGATGTGAAAATGGATGGATGGCGTGGATACAATACATACATCATGGTGGGGCCCACGGAGATTTGAAACCACCGCTTATGCTAGTCCCAGTGGGACTAGCTGATCCGCGCCCGGCCACCAGGCGTCCGTGCGCATGATTCTCCCACACTTCGAAAAAGGTGGGTAGGAACCTTGACAAAACGTTTCAGAAATGGAATTAATTCAGAACGCTTTGATTCTGAGATTTGAATTCAGATTCTACCAACCATGATCAACTGGTGAGATATGATGGAGCACTGAGTCTCAAATACAAACGGTGCGTATTGAAGTCATGGCTTACTTCAAAACTATGGGCAGGTGTAGTGGAGAGGGGAACAGCGTCTATAGAAACTTCTCTGATGCTTGTGGAGGGGACACAATAGTGTTGTGTATGCTTTCATGGATATGGACGGACGCGATTGCATCCTGCCCTACCCGGCAGACCTGTAGAGGGGCCCACCATGATGTATCCGTTTATCCACTTCGGCCATCCATTTTATAAGATCATTTTAAGGTATTACTGGAGAAAGGAGGAAGATTGAACACTCAAGTGGGCCACACCAAACAGCGAGCAGAACCTGTTGACGTCATCGCATTGAACCTGGTGACGTCATCACATACAATGTGATGATGTCATCAGGTTCCGCCCGCTGTTTGGTGTGGCCCACTTGAGCGTTGGATCTGCCTTGTTTTGGGGCCTATAACCTAGCATGATCTCATAGAATGGATGGACGGAGTAGAAAACTGATACATCAAGGTGGGTCCCCCCACAAGTATGCTCGGCATTAATCTGTCCACGGGATGGCAGGATGCAATCCTCATCTCGACATGGACACAGCAAAAATCGAGCTCTAGTTACTACACCCACTAGGACACAGCAGAAAATGGATTGGTATGTAGCACCTCGGTATTAGTGGAGAGCAGCGTCCACACGTTGGCATTAGTGGAGTGCTGACATACCCATCACATCAACAAACTAAGGTGGGGGCCTCACCTGCTCTCCTCCAATGCCAAAGTGCCACATACCCGTCCATCTCCCACTACGTTCTGGTGGAGGTAGTACCTAATCCGAGTTCGCAAAAATCAAGCCATTCCATAACTCAGGTGGGCCACACAATGAGAATTTAGAAAATGCAGGCCTAATTTTACTTTTTCACCTTTAGCCCACCTGTGATTTAGATTAGGCCTGCCTTTTTTGGTGGAAGTGGCACCGCACTTCTAACGACTAATTTGGATTCCACACAAACATCCGAAGTAGGCCCATAGACTGTCTGCGGTCATTCTCTTTGACCCGTCTATTAAGGCCCCACTTCGAATAGTGGGGGATCGGACATAGGCGTGCCACGTGTTTAGTTGCATTGTACTCCGTAGGATGTTTTTAATCTGGACTCGGATTAGGTACTACCCCACTAGGGCACCCCGAGGTGACGGACGCCGGTGTGGCACGGGTTGTCATTGGCCAATGCGGTGGGTCCACACTCGAGTCTTGCATTGAGCTGTCAGACCGGACGCGGATTAGCTGCTGAGCCTGACAGTAGCGAATTTGGCTACTCAAGTGATGTCACCACTTTCTGTGGGGGCCATCATGATGTATGTATTGTATCCACACCGTTCATCCATTTGGAGAGATCTTTTTAGGGCATGAGTCAAAGAATGAGGTAGATCCAAAGTTCAAGTGGTCCCTACCACAGAAAACAATGGAGACAATGATGCCTACCATTGAAACCTTTCTAAGGTCCACCATAATGTTTATTTAAGATCTAACTTGTTTATAACTTAACAAAGACATGGAATGAGGGAAAACACAAATATCAGATTGATCGGAAACTTTTGTGGCCCAAATAAGTTTTAATGGTAGGCATTCAATCCCCCATTGTTTTCTTCGTTAGGTCCACTTGAACTTTGGATAAGTCTAATTCTTGGCTCATGCCTTAAAATGATCTCTCCAAATGGGTGGACGGTGTGGATATAACACATACATCATGGTGGAGTCCACAAAATGTGGTGACGTAACTTCAGTAGTAGTCTCACTACTTCCAAGTTCAGTAGCTGAGGTACTGTTAGACCCATCACATCCCACTAATACCGTGAAGCCCGCTATGCCAGCCGTCTCCTCGTGCGTCCAGGCGAGGGTAGTACCTGATCTGACGGTATAGTCACATTCCAGTACATCAAGCACCAGCAAGGAACGGTGGAGATGAGATGCCAACCATAGGTTTGTATGTGCAGCCATCAGGGTGTATATCTTTCATCAAACCCGTTAATCAGGTATAACTTATCAGGATGAAGTGAAATGACAGAAATCAGTCTGATCTAAAGGTTTTAGGAGCACTTGTACATTGTTCTCATTGGTGTGGCCCATCCCTAACTTCTTTCGTTCTGATATTTTTCATTAACAGTTTTGATACTGGTTCTCACCCGATGGACGGAATGGATTTACATATAAAATATGGTGCCCCAGCAGAACTTGGGTGTTTTACCTCTGGTGGAGTATCTGTAATTCGGAAGCGGCCTGCGTACTGAGTAAAATCTGTGGGGTCCACCATGATTTATGTATTTCATCCAATCTGTTCATCTATTTTAAAAGATAATTTTATAGTTTGAAATAAGAATGAAGCATATAAAAATCTTAAGTGGACCACATCATAGGAAAAAATGTGAATTGAACCTATACCGTTGAAAAAATTTTGGGGGCGGCGTAAGTTTTGAATCAAGCTGATATTTGTTTTTTCCCTTCATCAATGTCTGTGTGATCTTATGAACAGGTTGGATGACAAATAAACATCACTGCGGTCCCTAAAAAGGTTTCAACAGTGGAAATCATTATACCCACTGTTTTTTATGGTATGGTTCACTTGAGTTTTGGATATTATTCAATTTTTGTTTCAACTCCTTACATGATCTGATAAAGCGGATGGACGGTGTACATAAACTACATACATTTACACTGGGCCCGACTGAGTTTACTCAGTACGATAAGAGCGTACGGAGTAACTCAGGGCGGAATCCGATTTCCTGTAATTCCTCTGCAGAAAAATTCACGCCTTTTTCGCCGCCGTACATTCTCCGTTAAGATACTCTGGCAGACTATGACCATCCATACGCAGGCACACAACCATTGTACAGGTGGCATAAGTGACCCTCAATCTGAACTGTTTCATTTGTGAGATCTACAAAAAAAACTCGGTCACCATAAAATTATAGAGCAGATTATTATTATACATGTCCGTTTTGGGGGTCAAAATTTCAATGGTTGTGATGCAATATCCGCATGGTCCATGTTCAACAAAATATAATTCGTTAGTAAGAACTCCGAATTCCACTTTTGGACGGTTCAGATTGTTACATGGTTATCTCACTTGTAAAGTGTCCTGTGTGTATTAGTGTGAATGATCGGACTCTGCCAGCGTTCCAATAACTCTTACAAAAGAGAAAGAAGAAAGAAAGTGTCCCAAGAACTCTTCATCACTTGAAACCCCACCGACCGTTCACTAGCCACTGACCGATCTAACCGTTCACAGTTAGATCAGGACCTTTCGAATGTTTATAAGATGATTTCGAATGTTCATTTCCGTTGGAGAAACTTATTAAATTGAGTTCTTTTAACCTGTTGACTATGTAAACGCTAACGAGGCTGTCTATATTCAAAATAAAAAGTGAAATTATTGTAAATATATTTTATATTGTGATATATATCCCATCTAAAATGTGGACCATCAAGTAGATGGTTTGGATCATTTAAATATGATCCATATCAACTGCATAAAATCGCGATGTATCCTGTTGAGTACGTCAGTATATGTATTGTGGCAAACCCCACTCCACACATGGCCGTGTCTTTTCCTCTTCTCAACCGTTTTCAAACTCAAGCGCAAAGAGGATAGTGACGCGGATTTCCTGCGAAAGCCTTGCGCAGGGAGTTCCTGCGCTGGGAACCTAGGTGGGGCCCACATTGATGGTTTTTCATAAATCCATCCCGTTCATCCGTTTTGGGAGATCATTTTAAGATATAAGACGAAAAATGAACCGGATCCAAGACTTAAGTGTGCCGAAAACGTGAGAACTGAATGTCAACAGTTGAAATATTTGTGGGCCACAAGAATTTCTAATCAGTCTAATATTTGTGTTTTCAGTTCATCCCAGTAGTAATGACGTTATGAACGGTATGGATGTCATACAAACATCACTGTGGACTCAGGGAGGTTTCAACGGTAGTAATTTCCCTACCCACCTTTTCCTTTAGTGAGGCCCACTTGAGTCTTGGATCTGGCAAATGTTTTGTTTAACGCCCTAAAATGAGCTCTCAAAACGGATGGACAGGGTGGATTTATCATAGGGCTCTCAATGGGTCGGATTTGTATGGAATCCGATCCGGCTCCAAGCCCATGTATATGTAGACAGGACTCAGATCGGACTCGGATGCAAAAGGTGATATCCATATCCGATCCAATTATAAATTGTTAGATCCATTTCTTATTCGAAAATTCATATAACCATCGGATTCGGTCGGATCTAAGTCTGAATCCAACTCTATTACAAATCTAAAAGAATATATGATATAAAATATATAATATAATATATTTAATATAGTAGAAAAATGATGCAAATCCTACTATTTATTATGGTAGAGTCAACATGGCCTAAAATAATTTGTAAAATAGATGGTCAGCATGAATATAATATATACATTAAGGTGACAATGAGGTGAGATTTTAATCGGATTCGGATCGAACTCAGATATATTCCTGTGAATCCATATCCGGTCCATTTAAGTAATCAAAATTATTTTAAGATCCAAATCCGGTTCATTTAACCTGATCGGACCTATTTTAAGATCCAAATCCGCATTATATGTATTCGGAGTAAATCATATCTGGGATCTGACCCGCTCCATTGAGAGCCCTAATTTATCAAAATGACTGTGGCCCCACCGAGGTTCCCAGCGCATGGAACTCATTGGCCCACCATATGATGATCCGGGCGGTTCATCTTTAATCCCATCCGCATAAGATCATTTTGTCTTCTTCTGAAAACTCATCCGAGATCCATTTGGGTTGTTGAATAGAACGGACGAGCAGATTGGGGGAGCCTCTGGGGATGACTCGCGGCTGATCCAGATCGTTCATCTAAAAGGGTCCACATTACAGATATGCCACGTGTCAAAACTCCCTGATAAGAAATCCTAATGCACTTATAATGTCGAGTTAAAAACAACGGTCCATATTTGACATAGTGGATTAGGATCTCTAATCACTGAGACTTTGACATTCAAGCCATCTTCCGTGGGACCCACTACATGAACTTCCTAGAACACCATCCCAACGCCGTCCGACGGAATTACATAGCATTCATCTCCTCTTTATTTATTTATTTATAATTCTTTCAAGGAGCCTTGCCTTCTCTATAAATAGACTATTCAGCTCCGCAGCTTCTTCCAAATTCTCTCTCGTCTGTTTTTCAGAACCCACATTGTCATTTTCATCCTCCTCAAATCCTCTGCTGTATCAAGAGGCTCTTTGCAGAGGATCAATGCCTTTTTCTTCTGAGTTCTAGAGCCTCTTTTCCCCATTAGAACCTTTTTCTGCAACAGAAGAGACCTGGGTTTCCTTCCATCTTCTCTGTCTTGAGTGTTTTGTTGGGTTCGTGTTGGATTCTTCAATGGCTTCTCTTTTGTTGATGTTGCTGCATTCTCTGCTGTTTTTGCTGCCATTCGCTTCTGCTGGCCATGACTATGGCCAAGCTCTGAGTAAGAGCATTCTCTTCTTTGAAGCTCAGAGATCCGGGTTTCTCCCCAACAATCAAAGAGTCACTTGGAGAGCTGATTCCGGCCTAAATGATGGGAAGGCTAGTGGGGTAATTTTCTCTTTTCTTATTGACCGTCCATTCTCCTCCTTTTTTTCCCTCATTTTTGCTGTTTTTCCTCCTTTTCAATCTTTCCCTTTTTTGCTTTCATTTTCTGTTTTCCCTTGTTAGTTACTGAAATATTATGGCAGGAAAATGCCCATTGCATGAATTTCTTTAAGATATTGATTTAATCATATGAAATTTCCATCTGATATTTGCATCAATTGCATGAATTTCTTCTGGAAGTTGTGTTTGCTGAAACTTATTTGGTAATGAAGATTTTACAGTGCAATTTCAACTTTCAATTACTTCATTCTAGATTCTACAACCCATTTTCCATTTTTTATTTTTTTCTTAGAAATTTTTCGTAGCTTGATTTTATTTTCATTTTACCAAAATTTTCTTTTATATGGATTATTTTTTATTTCAAATTCTAATTTTTGATTTGTTGTTTATTGCAGGTTGATCTTATAGG
The DNA here is from genome assembly GCA_003013855.2 of Liriodendron chinense. Lineage (NCBI taxonomy): Eukaryota > Viridiplantae > Streptophyta > Magnoliopsida > Magnoliales > Magnoliaceae > Liriodendron > Liriodendron chinense. The sequence goes on along the minus strand of PVNU02003569.1, from coordinate 95,226 downwards.
AGGATACTATGATGCAGGGGACAATGTGAAATTTGGGCTGCCCATGGCATTCACCGTAACCATGATGTCATGGAGCATTGTGGAATATGGGAAGCAGATGGCTGCAAGTGGGGAACTGGGCCATGCCATGGATGCTGTGAAATGGGGCACAGATTATCTCATCAAAGCTCATCCAGAGCCCAATGTCTTATATGGAGAGGTAGGATTTCTTTGGTTTGGTTTTTGCTCTGATATCATGGTACAACATATATGGAATGTTTGGTATATATTCTTTTAGACGGCTTGGTACTGTCTCCACTTCCAAAAGCATATACATGGAGAGTTTGGTGTAGAGTTCTTTTGAAGAACACATGAACAATCAGTCAAGATTCTGAAGAATTTCAACCGCAGATTGGGCGGGTTGGGGGACCCATTTAATAATCGGGTCCTAATTTTGGCACCATATAAAATCCATTAAAATTCTGGTCGGGTCAGAGCTGGATCTAATGGGTTCATTTTAGGGTAGGCCCAAATCAGACCCATTTGAAAATCGGGTCCAACTTTTGTACCCCAGACCCGCATGATGGGTCTCATTTATAGGTGGGTGTCATCCCACGATCCTTCTACCCGACTGGACCCGACCCGATAGTTTGCCCCTTTGTAAAATCTCACTATACAAACGGCTGATTTTTTTATTGCATTTTTTTTCCTTCTGAATACAACCCATTATTTAAGTTATTTTGGGGTAACGGTGGTTTTATGTCGCCTCATCTGATTTGTATCCATTTGCCAAAGAGTCAGGATCTGGTAGTCTGCGGACTACCAAAGTGAAATTGCATTCAGTCCTTGGGCAATGTGTAGGGATGATCGGAACCCTTCAAAAGGTAGAGCCTATCATGGTCCATGTGAAAATTATGATTTTCTACAAACGGCTCTGTACATTCGATGTATGGACAGATAAGTTTCAAGAATGATCAACGGTTTACATTCAGGGCTTATACTGATCTACTTGGCCTAGCTGGCAGATTATGATTTCTTTTGAGTAGTCCGCGGACCACCTGGGTTTTACCTCTGCAGGATTTATGAAATTAAACGGTTAGGATTCAATATCTTATTCGAAGAGATTTGAATTTTATAGTTATTTCTTTGTCCTTTTGTGTCTGTTTGGATTTTAGAATTGCAATTCAGCTCAATTAAATTCCAATTCACGTCAGTTTCACAATCTAATCCGTTCTAATTGTATTTTGGTTTTTGGAGCAGGTGGGGGATGGAACTAACGATCATAACTGCTGGCAACGGCCCGAAGACATGACCACAGACCGTCGAGCTTACCGCGTCGATGCCAGCAATCCCGGGTCCGATATCGCCGGAGAAACTGCAGCCGCAATGGCCGCCGCTTCGCTCGTCTTCCGGCAATCGAATCCGGCTTATGCTAACGAGCTGCTCAGCCACGCCAAGCAGGTATTTATCTCCGCATGGTAATTTAAGCACCATGCTCTATCGGCGCATTTTAGCACGATCCGGTACATTTTAGCATGATGTTCTACGAAAGCTAGCATGCGGATGGGGATTGGGAATTTAGTCCCTTGATCGTTTTGGTGCGCTGGTAGCAACGCGATCGTGGCCGTACAAACCCGAGGGTCGATGGGATGGCCCATACAGCGCATGTTAGAAAAGTTCGGGTCCTTTTTTTTAACTTACCCCGGCCTGTGGTGAACTTCACCGGCATTCGTCGGTTCCTAGCCAGAACAAGGGCAAATTCGGTATTGCTGAAAAATACTCTCAGCACCCTTTGATTACCTTATCCCATGCTTTGAAACTTTCAGTCCTTTTCTTGTTTCAGTGTCTGTAAATCACGACCGTTCAGTCTTGAAGACCCTGAACTCCTTTAGATCCCGATCGTCCGTTCCGATCCCTTGGACACGTTGCATAGGCACGTGACTGATTGTGTGTCGGTGGATCGGAAGCCGACCCTCCAGGACCAGGAGAGAACGTCCTTTTACTCAATTTACAAAACTACTCTCCGTTCAGGAGAAGATGTCCTCTTTACTCAAATGTACAAAGCTACTCTCTTTCGTTACTAAATTGCTTCTAATTCCCTCAGTCTCTCCCCAACAAAGCTTTGTTAGGTTAAGCTTCAACTACAAAACAATTTGTGGGGCCCACTTTGATGTATAAATGACATCAAATCCATCCATCTTGTGTGCTCCCTAATGTTCTCCTTGGTGCCCAAAAATCAGGCTGAGCCAAAAGTCAGGTGGGCCACGCTATAGGGAACAGTTGGGTCGTGGACAACTATCAGTAAAACCTTCTAGATGCCGTGTGGGGCCCACTATGTTTAGTATATGCCATCTAATCCATTCAGGTTTACAGTCCATGGTGTACAAAAAATTATAGTCCCTACATTTAACTGGGCCGACTTGTGCCAACCTTCGCCCGTGCCGATCCCAGTGTATTAACAGTCCTGTCCAAGTCCCAACTCCAGCATTACACAATTCATAACATGTTGTTACATATTGTATTAGGAATGCATCAATATCAAAATTTCGCCAGCCCATTAATTTACAGTACTACAGTTCATGGTGGGCAGAACCCAAATGTATCATCAAACATTTGAATGCAAGCACCACCGAATCCGAACGAATGACACAACTGGAATTTAATTTCTTTGTTTTTGTAGATTTCCTCTTTTCACTATTTTATTGCTAATTATGATACTATTTATGGGTTTGTGTTTTCCTGTAATTCTTAAAACCATTTTTCATTCTCCTTTGAATCTTTTGAATTAATGAATAAAAGAATTCAAAGAAAAACAAAGGCAAAGATATCAAGCAATGTACCATGTGTATAGTAGTGGATCCATCGTGTTGTCCATGGTCTTGATACAATATGCTCACACAATATCTTCTTCTTCTTTCTTTTTTTTTCAGCTTTTTGAATTTGCCGACAAGTACCGTGGGAAATATGACCGCAGCATTTCAGTAGCACAGAAATACTACGCATCCTTTAGCGGATACGCTGTAAGTTTCAAATCCTAACTGATGTATGCTGCACGCCACTTGAATACATGAATGCTGTGTATTTATGATAGTTTGATATATGATATGTAATTTCTTGGCCATTTTTTATTGTAGGATGAATTGCTTTGGGCCGCCACGTGGCTTTATCAGGCGACCAATGATGAGTATTATTTGAACTATCTTGCCAATAATGGTGATTCGTTGGGTGGGACGGGTTGGGCCATGACAGAGTTTGGTTGGGATGTTAAATATGCTGGGGCTCAAGTTCTCGTCTCGAAGGTAAACTACACATCTGACGATTTTATTTTATTTTTTCCTACTATGAAATGTGTGTGATTTTCAGTCCAATTCTCTATTAAAATTTGAAATTGAGATCAGCTGTTATTGCTTTTGGCTATCCAAAACTGATTGATTGTTTTTTTTTTCTTTTCACTTCTACGTAATGCAGTTTCTAATGCAAGGGAAGGGAGCTCATTACTCATCAGTCTTCGAAAGATATGAGCAAAAGGCAGAGTTCTTCATGTGTTCATGCCTCGGAAAAGGCAGCCGGAATGTGCAGAGAACACCTGGAGGACTACTCTACCGCCAGAGGTGGAACAACTTGCAGTTTGTAACGAGCGCTTCCTTCCTACTGTCTGTCTACTCCGACTATCTCTCATCTGCCGGTAGAAGTATAAGCTGCCCTGCAGGAACCGTTGCACCCTCTGAACTCCTGGCATTCGCCAAATCTCAGGTAATTTTATACATTTTACTGTTATAGTTGTCATATATTTAACTTAACTTGCCTTATAAATACGCTTGTTTGTGTTGATTACATTTTCATTTTGTTATATAGTTTTTATTATGCATCTTTATAAGCTAGTATGGATGCAAGAAATGTTGCAATTTGCTTTCAAAATCATAAACATATTTATAGACGTTTTGTTGTAGGTTTTTTTTTTTGGCCTCCTGTTCATGCCCACCACCATTTCTAAATAACATAAAAGTGAATCAAATATCAGAAATTTCTTATGTATAAATTTTCATATCGAATGTCCCATTTAAAATGATCTGTTCAATTGAATGCTATCTCAGGTGGACTACATACTCGGAGACAACCCAAGAGCTACAAGCTACATGGTGGGATATGGAAGCAATTTCCCACAACAGGTTCACCATCGCGGTTCGTCCATTGTCTCCATCAAGGCCGATCCTTCATTCGTGAGTTGCAGAGGAGGTTACAACACTTGGTATTCTAGGAAGGCCAGTGATCCAAATCTCCTTGTGGGTGCGATTGTTGGTGGGCCTGATGCCTATGACAATTTTGCCGATGAGAGGGACAATTATGAACAGACAGAGCCCGCAACTTATAACAATGCACCACTTCTTGGTGTATTGGCTCGTCTTAATAGCGGAAATAGCGGACTTAACCAACTCCTTCCAGGTATGGTTTCTTTCTGTTCTCTTTTATTTTGCCAATTCATGAATAACTTCTTTGATTCTTGTTCTTGAAAAGATTGTATTACTTGCTAAGCTTTATATTGAGATTTCTATGGTTGGTCTGTTTTTCAGTGGCTGTTCCAAGTCCTAGACCAGTGAGCCATCGATCAAATCCCACGACTCAACCCAAACCATCTCCGCCTAGAGGTATTTTCTACATATCTACTGTAATTCTGTTCTTCTAGACTTGTTCCCATTGATATTAGGTTTGCAAACTCTATTTATATTTGAAAAACATTGCCTAGTCGACCTCATAAATGTCTGGTTCAGTTAGCATATCATATGTCATTTTTACAAAGAACAGAAGCTATAGAGGCTTGCTCATATCCAGAATCTCCGTCTTATACTTTTGCTCATGTGGAGCATTGCTTCTTTTTTACCAAATTTTTTTTAACATCCAGATAGAGGTTACTAATACAATGGTGAAGATACTCAGCTCATAGGGGTTTTTTTTTTTAGGGGCCGTTTGGACTCACCCTCTGAAAGGGTAAAAACATGCACAAAAGAAAAACTTAAAAGTCGTTGTTTTATTTTCTTATCTATGGCCATAGAGGTTTGGGACGATGTACAAAAATTCTTTTCAAAAGGTAATCATGCATGTGTCTACCAACTTGAGCCATAGATTGCCACCATGAAGCTGGGAGATGGCATTGTATCTGCTTTCAAAACCAAAGCTTTTCAATCTCAACACCTCCATGAAAACCAATGCCGAATGCCACAATTTAGTTTCCTATAAAATCTTCTTGTAGAATCTGCTAATCGAGTGACTAATCCTGTGTAGCTCAATCTTACTCTCCGGTCGTCATCGAGCAAAAGATGACAGCATCATGGAATGCCAAGGGAAGAACTTACTATAGATATTCCACAGTGGTCACGAACAAATCTGCAAAAACAGTCAGGGACATTAAGCTCTCGATCGGAAAGCTATACGGCCCACTGTGGGGACTTTCGAGGTCAGGTGGTGCCTACATGTTCCCAGCATGGCTAGATTCTTTGTCTGCCGGAAAGAGCCTAGAGTTCGTCTACATTCACGCTGCTCCTCCAGCCGACATCAGAGTATCCAGCTACACTGTTGCTTAAAGAAGAGAAGTTTGCTCGAATGGGGTCATTGCAATGTAAGAGATGTGCAGATATACAGTACATGGTTTTCTTTTTTCACTTTTTGCCAAGTGGGTTTTATTATTATTATTTTTTTTTTTTTTGTTGGGGGGGGAGAAAGGAGTGAAGAGATAAAAAGGAGTGCTCATCCTCTTTCTCATCCCTTATTAGATTTTCTTTCTTTTCTAATAGAGAGAGAGAGAGAGAGAGAGAGAGAGAGAGATTGGAAGCGGGGATAGTGAATTAAGGGGCCTCCCCCAGATGATTTTACAAGTTTCGTATCTTGTATTGATGTTTGTAAGGTCTTTGAGAGAGAGAGAGAGAGAGAGAGAGAGAGAGAGAGATTTTACAAGTTTTGTATCTTGTATTGATGTTTGTAAGGTCTTTCAGAGAGAGAGAGAGAGAGAGATTGGAAGTTGGGAGGGTGAATTAAGGGACCTCCCCCAACTGATTTTACAAGTTTTGCATCTTGTATCGATGTTTGTAAGATTGTCGCATTTTTCTATTCCTCTCTTTGCTCTCTTACAGGTATACATTTGTGTAATGGAACTAAATTTCTACTTTGAATCGTCTTCAAGGAAATCTCTCTTCTCAAACAAACCATGGACAGCTTGTCTCCCTTAGAATCGTCTGTGCTGGACACAACTTTTCTTGCATCCAAACTGCCCCTTAGCAATCACGTCCTTATGCACCATCTATGAGATTTGTATAGTTCATTGCTTGGGCCCTACCTTGAATGTGCCATGTGGTGAACTGCACATGATCAGATGATGTTGCTAGGAAACTGGAGGGCTATAATTTATTCGATTTATTTGACCGTTTGGTGGACTTTTACCATTTAAAGTCTTCCAACCAATGGCTAGGATGAGCCAATTGGTATGATTCTTTATTTATCCCTGCCCTTGAGTGTGGTCTGAACTATTGATTTACCTAATTGAAAGTGAAGCTGTTGTAGTAAAACTCATTTTAATTCTAGAATCTATATGGTGTTTCGATCACACGTGAGTTCCATGTAATGTGCGGGATGCGGCTTTGATGCAAAATCTAAAATGGCTGACTCATTGGGTGGGACACTGATCCAGTCAATGGCTAGGATGGTCCATATTGATTATGGTAGAAAAGGTTTCAGCCACCTTTTCACTGCCCATCCATCTCAAAAGCTACTTAAGTCGGATGATGCTAATCCGAGTTGCTGCTGAACGGGTCTACTCATTCACATGTGTGACTATGACAAGGAACCGCAGACCCACCACTCATTTATGCGCTCAATTGTCTGGGCATCAACGTCAGGAACCAACTTGGGTTTTGTTTGGACAACATTCCACCGCACAAAAAATCAGTGCCTTAACTGTACATCAAAAAGATTTGAGGGCCATATGGATTCTTCATCAAGGCCTCGAAATCTCAGATGGATTTCAAAATGGCCCTCAAAATCAATGTTTCCAATCGAAATGGGGGTTTCATATCTGAACCCATTTTGGGCTCTAGCTTGCATATGGAGGATGCCATCCAATTCATATCTGAACACATTTTAAAAGGTAGTGATTGACCACCTCACACACGTCACAATGTTTGAATCCAAGGGTCAGTATGCTTCCGAGAGGCAGTGGCACAAGAAACACACCCTTAATTATCTCAACAATCCTCAGACATCCAAGTGGATTAAAAAAAAAAAAAAAAAAAAAACAGGTATGCAGGGATAGAAGAAACACATCATTGCAAGAAATAAAGCATCACAAAGTAAAAACCTACATTACATTAATTAACACATCCCAACCAACAAGTAAACCACATATACCCAAGAAAGTGCCCACTCCATAGGGGCTTTGAAGACAACTTGAATTTCATACACATCAAACCTACAGATCAAGAGCTTTCAGTTGCTTCAAGGGCCCAGTCTTAAAAGTCTGGCTTCATGGATCAATGCCAAGCAAGGTTTAAAGTATCAACTACATCAATATGTACCGGTATCTGGTATCATCCATGAATGATACGTGCCTATTGGCCCCAAACAGTCTGATACAGGGCAATATCCAGCGGTATCAGTGGTTAACAATACGTTTACATAACACCAATTTCAAACCTTGATCACAAACTAGACTGATCTGAGATAGAGATAGAGCTGCACACAAGCCAACCTTGGCCCTGCTCGAGCTTGGCTTGATCAGTGGCCCACTGAGCTTGAGATTGGCTTCGCTTGAGCATCGAGCTCAAAACAGCTGCTCGAGCTTGGCTTGCTGGTTGAGCCAAGCCAAGCTTTTTCTTCTTTTTCCCAACCTAACCCACTGACCTAACTTGACCCGACCCTACCAGCTAACCCAACCCAACCCGCTGTCCTGAGTCACCTGACCCGACCCCAATCTGACCCAAAAAATCTCCAAAACTAGCCTCATTTTAGAGTATTCCCTATTTGGGAAGAATGAAACCTGGGGTGGGTGCGTGCGGGCTCGTGCGAGCAGACTGGGTGACTGGTCTGGGTCAGGCGTTCGCTACTTGGGTGCAGTGTAAGGTCGTGCAGTGCCAGTGGCGAGGGAGGAAGCCGGAACGAATAGAGAGAGAGAGAGAGAGAGAGAGAGAGAGAGGAAAAGGGGCAAGAGTGCGACGAGCTGGGTGGGAGTGAAAATGAAATGAAAAGGGGATGTGTGGGGTCAGGTAAGGTTAGGTTTTGTTTTATTTTAATATATATATATATATATATATATATATATATATATATATATATATATATATATATATATATATATATATATATATCGAGCTCAAGCAAGCTGAGCTTTTTCCAAGCTTTGAGCCAAGCTCACTCATGCTCGAGCTTGGCTTGTTTTCAAACAAGCCTTCAAAATCAAGCTCGAGCTTGATTGAACTGCCTACAAGCCAAGCCAAGCCAAGCTTTTCGAGCTAGCTTGGCTTATGTGCCGCCCTAGATAGAGACACATCAAGGGCTTTTCTTTTTCTTTTTTTACACACCCACCCGCACTCAAGCCATAGTGGGATTTCACCACCTACGAATACTCGAACCCTAGACCTCATGTTGAAACTCCTAGGAGTCTACCTCTGAGGCAAGGATAAGGACCCATAGGTGGTGAAATCCCACTACGTAGAGATGGACATGAGCCAAGCTAGCTTGGTTAACTCGCTCGACTCGGCTAGGATCAAAGTTAGGTTCGAGCCGAGCTAAGTTTTTGAGCTTGAAATAATTTCAAGCTGAGTTCAAGTTGACCTGAGCTTGACTCGGTTCGACTCGGCTTGACTTGGCCAGTTTTAAATACCTGAAATGTATATAATATACATCAAATTCGAGCACCCTAATCTCTACCCTTTCAAAAAAAAAAAATCACCTGAACCTCTGTTTTTGTTTTTTCACCCAAGCCGATCTAAACTTAGCTCAAAAGCTTGAACTTGGCTCGAGCTAGCCCAAGCTGCTGACCAAACCAAGTCGAGCTCGCCAATCAGGCTTAAGGACCGAGCTGAGGTAGGCTATTGACCAAACTGAACCGAGCCGAGCTGCGCCAAGCTCAACTCGGTTTGGTTCGTGCACAACTCTACCACTATGGCGTGAGTGCAGGGGTCGTACACCACAAAATTTTCCCATAAGGGGGTACCTACAAATGTGGAAAACCTCAAAAATGAAATCGGTTTCGGTGGAAAAATAACTTCTCCTCCATTTTGAGAGGGGAAAAGAACAAAAAAAAAAAAAAAAGTAACCTAGAAAACAAAATTCCATCTTCCAACTTTTCAAAAAATTATGGGCATTCATTTCTCCCAAATAAAGATATTAAGCGATTTTTTTTTTTTTTTTTTACACAAAAGACACATGAGTCCATGGAATCCAAAACAAACAACAGATTCAAAATTCAGAATCAATGAATTTTTTTTTTGTTTTTTCCCTTCATTTCACCAGGTTTTAGCTTTCCTCCATCCCAACAACCCCTAAAGAAGAAGAACAAATTATTCCACCTGTTGTTTAATTAGTTGGTTCTATTTACGCAAGAAGCTTTGCTAAAATATATTCCCGTGGGACTTAATCGTTGGATTTGGACTTTCCTCAATGACCCAAACCGTTAGCGTGGCAGGGCTCCCATTGGATGGGGATGCCTGAAAAACTCTCAGATTGAGTAATTTCAATTGTTAGTGACCGTCCATGTTGAAAGCAAAAGAGAGCCAAATTATTGAAGGGTTGAAAAAAATCCAATTTAGAGTGTTTACTTGTTGTATCATATAAAATCATACAAAGTGAGAATCATCACACAAATGGTTTTCAATCATTGGAAGATGACCCAGATTCAAAGGCTATAAAGTCCCAACGTATCTAATTGCAATAAATGAGGATGTATTCTACCAAACCTCTTTAAGAAAAGAGTTTTAATGGTTGTTCTCCTTCAGAACTTCAATGTAACTAAGAATTATGTGAGGAGGGAGCTAAAAGGTATGACAGGAACTCTATGGCCCTTTTGCAGTTTTTTCTTTCCCCTGATACAAACATGTTCCTTTAGGACCTAGATCAGGATTTGTCGACAGAGATAATTTCTTTCTATCAAGTGAGTGATGTTTTGGTAAAATAGTAATAATAATAACAATAATTTTCAAATTAAACAATGTGCATCAGTGTTCTAAGCTTTGTATGTCAAGCTTAAGAAACAATACGGGTCTCAATGTCCTCAGTTAAGGCTTAACATCCAGATCGTGCCAAGTTGTAACGTACATATTGTGCCAATGTGTGTTCATCTCTTCTAAGCAACAAAATTTAATTAATTTAGCTGGAGGGATAGAATAAATAGCAAGAGCCGATCAGCTAGAACCTTCTAACACTAAAGTTTCGGCTTAAGTCATTTGACTCTCCCCTCACATAAGTAAACAAAATGTTTAATCTAGAGGCAAGGGTCCTAATTTCATTAAAAGATGAAGCGGAGCCCCAACGTTCTACTCCTGATTTTTACCAATGGATGATGTTTGCCAGCAAAACCTTCAATGATGATGGACTTCATAATTCCTCTGAAACACATAGAAGCCAGGGTTCAGCAGGCACACCCCACCAAAGTTCATCTTCCACCCCACCCTCGAGAGGAGAAATCCATTTGACCGAAAGCTGGGGTTTTGAAGGCCAACCAGCATCACCTGGTTCCATTCTCTGCTTATATCAGATGCAGACAGGTCCTTGAACTTACTGGAGAGGTAAGCCCACTCGATATAAGTGTCCGATATTGTCATGAAGCATTTGTATCATCCCCTGATTATCCCTAAAGATCTGATTGTTTCTCTCTTTCCAGGTTTCCCAATACAAAGCACTTGGAGGGGGGGAGAGAGAGAGAGAGAGAGAGAGAGAGAGAGAGAGAGAGAGAGAGAGAGAGAGAGAGAGAGAGAGATTGTACTTTCGCTTTAAGGGCCCACTAACGTAACTGATGAATTCCCCACTTATCAAGTGCCTCTTTATGCAATTGATGTGAAACAGCACAAAAAACAACTCCAAATAGCAGATGCCACAGTACAGTAAAAGAAGAGGTGGATACCATTCTTCTCTTCCCATTTGCACATGACACATCTGTTGGGTAATACCATACCCCTGTTCTTCAGTTGGTCCACCATTAAGACTTTGTTTAGAACAGCAAGCCAAACTCTGGGAAGGGTCGCCGATCTCCACAAGGGTGCAACAAATCGAACAATACCTAAGGCATGCAGGTTGTGGAAAAATGACCTTGCTGAAAAACTACCAGTTGCATCCCGCTTCCACATTCTAACATCCAAGATAGACCTCCAAGATGTGAAAGCAGATGCTGAAAGGCTTCTGTCCAATCTTTGAGCATCACACTGAAGAAACTTGAGAGTCATCCATGAGAATCACTCCCAAACAGAGAAGGAGAAAAAAAGGTGGAGGTGCTCAATTCCAAGTGAAGCAGGTGACCTATTTGAGGAGGGAACACAGTTTTGTGGTGGGAAGAGGAGACTGGATACGCTTTTAGAAAGATGAATGGATTAGGGACCCCCCCTTGGCAAGATCTTCCCCCTCTTTGTTCACTCTTGCCGTGAACAAGGAGGCGAAGGTGGAAGAATGTCACGTTTCTTTGGGAGGTTCTTTAGTGCGGAATATAACACTTGGAAGAAATCTTAGAGATGATGAAGCAAGAGACTACATGGCCTGTGAACAACCTTTTTTTGGGTGGGGGGATTCTAAACTACGTCATTAGGTTATTTAAAGAAAAAAAAAAGACTTTAGGTTAATAAAAAGACTGATACATGTCCCATAAAATTCTTTCCTACATGGGACAACTAAATCCCTCCTTACTCTCTACATTTATATGCCAACACATCCTAAACCTAGTTGAACACTTTCAGGTGAAAGAAGCTACTTACCAAATCAATTGAAACACCTAAGACATCTAACAATGAAACCATTGCCAGACATCCAAAAACACTGACCTGAAAATCATGCTCCTTCAAAAGCTCTTTCATGCTTTCTACACCTAATTTCAATGAAAGAATGCGGGACCCACAAACTCCACATTTTATTGTTGAATCCCCCCTTTTACTTTTCTTTCTTACTCTTTATACCTTGTAGCTGCACCAATATCCACACTTATATATCATTATAGGTAGCAACAGAAGTTCAGTCTGCAGCATGTTAAATCTTGCCACCCCTGCCTCACAGTTGTGTTTCAGAGTCAAGTAGCTGGGCGCAAAGTAGCAAAGCAATTTATTGACCAATATCACTAGTCCACATGGGGCAGGGGGGAAAGCCATCTCTAACAGAACTTGTAAAATTGAGTTCTGAAGCCATGATCACCACTCCAACAGAGCTTGTACCTTGGGTTCTAAAGCCACAATCATCACTCCGACAGAACTTGTAATTGGGTTCTAAAACCATAATCCTCATGCCAACAGAGCTTGTAAATTGGGTTCTAAAGCCATAACCCCACCCCAACAGAGCTGGTAAAATTGGGTTCTAGAAAGCCATAATCTGCACCCAGCAGAGCTTGTAAAATTGGATTCTAAAGCCATGATCCCCACTCCAACAGAGCTTGTAAATTGGGTTCTAAACCCATAATCCCCACTCCCAAGTTCTAACAGAGCTTGTAAATTGGGTTCTAAACCCATATAATTCCCACTCCAACAGAACTTGTAAATTGGGTTCTAAACCCATAATCCCCACTCCAATAGAACTTGCAAACTGGATACTAAAGCCATAATCCCCACTCCAACAAAACTTGTAAATTAGGTTCTAAAACCATAATCCCCAATCCAACAGAGCTTGCAAATTGGGTTCTGGAAGAATAAAGCCTGGATCAGAAAATTATCACTAAGGGCTTGTTTGGATTGATGGAAAAAAAAGGTGTAGTGATTATCCAATGATGTATTCTCATGGATTCCATGAGTACCACTGAAAAAGGGATTCAATTTTTGGGTGTCTTGTTTAGATAGCAAGTAGAAAACTCACATTCCTCTCACAATTTTTACTTCATATCTTGTGTGTGAAAATTTGACTACAGTAAGGGTTAATGATTGCTATTTCCAATCTCACGATTTCCTTTGCCATCCAAAGAAAGCAAAGGTCCAAACAAAGTCAAACCCTTGAGTTTTTTTTTTCTTTTCCAATCCAAACAGTCCCTAAGGGCTAACTGCTGTTAGTCTAGCAGAACAAAGTTTCAACCTGAATATAAAAAATAAAAAGAAGACATGGGAACCAGGAAAGTTGTGGCGAAGAGCAAACTACAACCAATACGACTCCACAAATAGAAGTAAGATCATAGTGACAAATCCTGCCCTTGGCAATTTCTCAGCCTGGGAATCTCTGGGGAGATTTTCAGATTTTGACGTTTTTCTCAGGAGATCATCAGCAAAATTCACTGAAAATAAAATATTTAAAATATTTATTATAAATCACTAAAAATTTTACTTTTCAATAAACAAATAAATTACTAAATATTTTTAAAAACTGAATCTAAACATACAAACTGAATTATTTTGACTTCTAAATACTTTTTTCCATTATAATCGCAATAACCATAAAATCACGATAAATAAAAAACTTCCAAGATTTTGAAATTCTCACACTATTAGCGCTTCACGATAATATCATTTAATCAAAAGTCCATGATACTATCACAATATTTGTCCTGAAGGCTGCAATTTCTAAGATCTAGGATGGCATAAAGTATCTATTGTTTATAGAAAGGTAGGCCTTGAACAATCATGTGCAGCTCAAAGACCATGGGTCACAAGTCTTGAAGAGCAAATAAAACAAAGATCCCAATAATAATTCTAACACACCCCAACCATTCATGTATCCAAAAAAAGGTTATTGTTATGCAAGCAATGTTGATAAGCCGCAATAAAACTGTGTTTCTATAACGACAAAGGAGATATTACGGTACAAGAGTATCAAAAGATCCCCAGTTAACAGGCAAAAACAATCCATATCATCAAAGCAAATGCTTAACGTTCAAGTGAAACAGGAAATCCATACATTTAAAACCAAAATCATAATAGATTTTAAAAACCATTCGCTATTAACAAACCAATAGAAAATGCTCTTTATTTATTTCCCTGCCAATAAGGAAACCGGAATTGATCTTAAAGGATGTCTAGAATTTCATTTTCAGTAGGAGATCTTTCCAATGATTATTAACTACAAAAGCAGCTCATGGGAATTAGTTAAGTGTAAGATTTGAATTAGCCATAAAATGGCCATCATTGGTGAAGAACCTAATTAAACCCAAGCAAAGACACAATTGTAAAAAAGAAAATGCAGTTCCAATAGATTAAAACAAAAACTTTATTAGGAGTAAAACTACTTGGCAGGTACAAAATTGCCAACCACAGGAGATAATTGTCCCTCTGAACTCCATTTTCCTCTGAAACCCATGATTAAACCCGATCCTCATAGAAGGAAAAACATCACAAGTTTCATCGGTAGATGTAGTCATGGCCCAAGCTTTTCTTTGACACCGAATTGGTAGCTATTCCTCACACCCTCCACAACTAGGCCCTCAAACCAAAGAACCCTTGAATAGTTTCAATCCTCAGTAATGACTTAGCCCACCATGTTAGAGCAATGTTTTCAAAAACAGTTACATAACAGCCGTTACACAACGGTTATGGTGGGGACGGGGGAAGAGTTATGTGTTGCAGGACTGTAAAGGCCATTATAGAAAAAATGGCCTGTAACAGCCTTGACAGGACCCCGATACTAGTTTCTTCCCCAAAAAAGGTCATAATGGCCATTATGACCCATATCATAATGGTAACGGCGGTGACCATTACAGCCACCTTTATTGAATGCCTTGTCTTAAGAGTCTTTTACCTCAGTGAACAAGAGAATATGAGCTTAACAACCCTTTTATCTCTAAGCACACCAACTAGGCCAAACAATCCCAGGTCAGGCCCTCAATGAACTACCATCAAAATTCAATGACACTGACCCACAGGGCAACCATCTTCACAGGAGCTTTATTCGTCCATTAACATCCATCAATTAATGCCATCTAATCAACTTGACAATTCACACCCACAAGTCTCCTCTACAAAGAGCCTAATGGATGGTTGTCCTCAGAAACCCTCTCCACCACTTTCCAAATGACAAGAACTTATATCTCTGAAGTTTTATTTCTCTCCTCTCATTCCAAATGCCCCATCATATAGTCTAAGGAAACAGTCTCCAAAAGATTCTCACCCTTCATCAAGTTGAATAAAGACCCAATCAAGTCTTTGAGTTGCCCCTACTTGGCTAGTTATTGACTTGAGTCAAGTATTTAAACTAAACCATGATGTGAGGACTGAAAAAATTGCCCATTGCTTTGGGAAAAGAAAATGATCTTATATCATTGTTTATTTTAGGATTGTAACTTGGGTTCAGGTCAACCCAAAGACAATTGATCCAAACCTAGTTCAGATTGGGTTGTCAAGGTCCTCAGGTTGGGTTCTGGGTTGGAAAACACCAACCTAATTAGAATTCAGGTTGGATCCAGGTTAAGCAAATTCGGGTCAGGTTAGGTCAGTTGAGAATAATCACATATATTTGGGTTGGGTTGAGGTCCGGTCCGGTCCGGTCTGATTGGGTTGAGTAAATAGGAATTCAAGTTAGATGCCATATGTTGGAATTGGGGTCAGGTCAGGTTGGGTTGGACTTGGGTTGAAACTCAACCCAACATGCCTAGTTGTTGGAGCTATAGCATATACAATGGGTAAAGAATGAGTATGAGTGGATTATTACTGTGATGGAAGAAATGACAGCCTCATTATATGATAATGAGGTATCCAATTAAACACAACAAAATGTTCTGTTTGCTCATTAAGATGGCTACTGGTAGGCTCATCCTTACCATTGTAAATGAGTATTCCGACACCTCACTTCAATGACATACCCTCAAAATTTTGAGCACAAACTATTTTACTTTCAAGCATCCATATGGTAGTATGAATTCAGGTAGAGCTTAGATTTCAAGAGAGAAGCTTGAGAGGAGTAATCAACCCACTCTTAAATTAGTATAAATTCATTATCCACAGTATCCTTATCAATCTATTATATTCATAACCAAATTTCCTTTGGAAGTTTACTCTTTTATAAGTTCACGATTTACACGATGATCTCATTGACAACAATCATCATTCAATTCATGCAGTAACAACAAACTATTATTCAAAGCTCATTTGCTGCCCCAAGTTTTACATTGACAAATGTGCAAAATGCCCCATTTTGAAAATAGGAATTGCTTACACAAACATGTCTATGCAGAACATTCAAAATGCAGCAGCAACATGAACATACACTTCAAAGTGATCCTTTCCAAGTGACCTTGTGATGGTTGAAAACCAACCCCTTTAAATGTACTCGAGCAAGGATGCAGCAGAAACATGAACAAACACTTCCGAATGAGATACATTCAAAAGTTCAAATTACCTTCGTACAAGAGTGAAAAAATACAAAGGTAAATGTAAGGACACGACTAAGTAAAAATGAAAGCAAAAATCTTTAAATGTTAGGGAGAGGATTGTCATTGGATTGGGCCCACCATCCAGGGGCTTAAAAGAAATATTCAACCCTCCATCTGGGCCTCTAATTAAAAATAAATAAAAAAATCATGGACTACAGGATGCGTCCCTTCCATTTGGGCCAGGAGATGGCATTTGAATGAGCACTCTCAACAGAAATTTGCTGCTGCTAGAACTGATAGTGGATTAACCTACTAGCCTCTGAAAGGGCCAAAGCAACAGCCTTGGGCTTAGCATCCATGTTCGGTCCTGAGAAAGCAAGAATAGGCTTCTTGATACAATCTAAGAGAAGCCCACCGAGACAAAAGGCCAGGACATCATTGCTCACATTGAAAATAAATCTCCATTCTAGGGTCCAACTGTGTCAAACAGGACCATGACGCTTGGTCCAGATCAAGTTCCTCCAGTTGTTGTGAAGATCAGCTTCCAAGATACCTTTGAAGGCTTTGAGATTGACCAGTCCATGGACAAAGGTTTGGCTTGATGATCTGCGATATTTCGATCATATCGCTAAACCGATAAGTCCTCTTCTGTATCCTTTCTGTTTTTGCTGCTCACATTTGTACTTTGATATCCTCGTATTTCTTTTAATGGAATCTTGTGGCTTGCTGAGAAAAAGGACAAGGGGGAGGAGGGACTGAAAGGATAGGAAGTCAGTCTAAAGCGACTACGTGAATGGGCGGTGTATAAGGAGATGATGGAGACAGACTCCATGGTACTCGTACAAATGACACACCTATTAGGCACAGAGAGACCTGCTTTAACAATGGTCAATGCTAAAATCTTGTCCCTACCGCAATCCACAAGAAAGCTAAGGCATGAGGGGGAGCATCCAAATACCAGATAATAGAGGGGAAAGTTGCTGAACCATTCTTCATGATCTGCCAGAAGAAAAATCTAGCAGAAAACATCCCAGAATTTGTCCACTTCTAAACTTTCACGTCTTCTTCTGATGCAGGGGCATGCGATGGTCTAACCCTAGATGCATGAATATTCAGTTGGAAGATATTCAAATAATAAAATTACAAAACTAGTTACTTTCAATCAGAGGAAACTAACAAATCTCAACACGAAGATGAGATCCGTCCGTCCGGATAATGCCCCTTCGCATAAAACCATGTAAAATCGTAAAACAGGGAGGATCTAGGGATATGAGGATATCCCGGATCTAGGGATATGAGGATATCCCAGATCTAGCATAGACCAGTCCACAGTCTAAGTTTGGATCCGGTTATCGTGGCTAGGCATCCGTCTTTTTTATCGTACCAAAAAAAATGAGGGGGGGAGGGGGGGGGGGGGGGTTCAGAAAAGGACGAGGGATGTCGAAAAACAATGGGTTTTCATGAAGTACGAATTAGGAATCAAAAGAAGCTTACCTTTCCTTACACCTTGAAGAAAAAGAGAAGAGAAAACGAAAACTCCGGGGTGGAATCCTCAACACCCGAGGGCCAATCCTGAAACCCTGATCTCTCAAACAAAGAGGAAAAAACTCACGAATTTTCTATTCATTCAATAATTTCGAGATAGGGTTTCTCACAGTATATATAAGCTACGAAAATAAAAAAAAAAGTGTACTAAAGTGCCTGAAAACCAAAGAAATAATATAAAAACGCCTAAAGTAAATAACGACACTAAAGCGCCTAGAAACAAGGAAATAAACAGAAAAGCGCTTAAATGTAAATCCGCTCCATAGTCCAGCGGTCATGATGCTCCTGCGCGATCCTGCATCTTGCGTACTTGTAACGCGTCAGAAAATGGGCCCAATGGGCCCGGCGTCCATCCACATCAACTCGTCTGCTCCAACACTCGATCTGCGACGTCGCCTCCTCTGGTAACACTCTAAAGGGTGCACCACTGATGTCCGCATCATCTTCGCAGCAAAACTTAATGATATCTTCCGAAGATTTCTTATACCAAACAAGCTTTCCTACCAAAATGATAGTGCAATCCTTCATAGAAATGTCTTTGCAAGAAGACAGTCTATAAAGCTTGGGGAAAGAGGCAGTGAGGGTGGAGTCTGCTATCCATACATCCTCCCAAAACCTGACAGTCCCCTCTGTCTACTCTGTGTCTAGTGCCAGGCACCCCATTTTGCGAATGTTCATCCAAAGTTCTGATTTTGGACAAATGTGAGAGCACTTGGGCCAACCTTTGGGCACATTAACCATTCAGCCAGGGATGCTTAACAGGGACCATTATGCATCGTAAATAACCAAGTTCTAATTGAAATGAAACATTTAGGAGGAATCAATGAAACAACTTTTCAGAGCCATACTTCCCTCCAACAACTTTTCTCCATAGAGCATTTATTTGATTATCAAAACTCCACTACCATTTACAAACCAAACTCCAATTCCTTTCTTGAATACGGCCCAACCCCAACCCCGTTCTATCTTAGATAGCAGGACTGACTTCCAACACAAATGAAATTTCCTCTGAAATCCTTTTCCTTCCCAGAGAAAGTCTCAGAATCTTCTCAAGTTTTATCACTACCGCCATTGGAATCTTGAAAACTGATGGATAATATACAAGAAGGTATGAAAACAATTGAATTGTTAAGCATGATTCTGCCTCCAATTGAGAGGCAACTCCTCCAGGCTGCTAGGCTCTTCTCAAACTTCTCGATGACCAGAATCCAAGTTTAAGCAAGCTGTATGGTGTTGAGGGAAAGAACCGATATGAGATAGGGAAGACACCATTTTTGCACCCTCAAATGGAGCTAGGTCCTGCACCTTGCTTTGGGGAATTTCCACGCCCACCATCAAGCTCTTTCCCAAGTTCAAATTAAGCACTGAGACAGCTTCAAACACCTGATGACAGATTTTAGGTACATCACCCGCTTGGCTTTAGCCCCACACTTCACTAATGTGTCATCTGAAAACTGGAGGTGGGAGATGGAAAAGGAGGGAGACGAGCCGGAAACCCTTTATGCAAATCACCTCTTCAGCTCTAGATAGCAGATGACTTAGACCTTCAGCCACAATCTGAAATAAGAAGGGGGACAGAGGATTACCTGAATTAAGGCCCTAGAGCTCGTGAAAAGCCAAAAGGAGAGCCATTGGACGCCAAGGCAACGCACTCCTTGATTCAATTGTCTGCTCATTGAAACCCAAATGTTTCAGCATCTGCATGAGAAAAACCCAGTCCACATGATCAAAGTCCTTGTCCAAGTTGATTTTACAAACTAGCCCATTCTTCTTATCTCACTTCCTCAAATGGATGCATTCATTCAATATCAGCTGTTAAGTGAGGTGCCCTCGCAAAAATATCATCTATGCTCCCTGGGAGACTGATAGGCTTGAAGTCAGGTAAGGACTCCATTCCACATTTTTTGGGGATAAGGCAGATGCAAGAACCTCCCATACTCTTTTTCAGTCTAGCTCTAGTGTTTGATTCTTTGAATACTTCTAGAAAGTCACCCTTGATCGTTTCCAATACGGCAGGAAGAATTCCATAGAGAATTCGTCCAGCCCTGGAGTTTTATCAGAGTCCATATTCGAGACCACTTTCCTCATATCCTCTTCACTGAAATTTGCTTCTATAGCTTTGGCTTTGGAGCTAGAGATTAACTGAAGGCTTAACCCTTCTAGCCAAGGTCTTGAATGTTTCTCAGTGAGGGAGGCAGTGTGTATTATCCATAACCATTTTCAACAGTTGTCTATCGCAATAGAAATCCCACACATAGGAGTGTGCTCCTGGGCATCAGGGGCTAAGAAATGTCATCGGGAAATGGATTGTATTTCTAAAAAGATTAGATTTCTGGCAGAAGGTTTAAACATTTCATTTACACCTCCCAGCGGTCATCCTAATCCCGTGGTTGTCGATCTAGCAAGATCAGGAAAAAAATTACAAATGTTCTCTAATTCATAGTGTGAAATGAAAAAAAAAATAATAATCACAAATGCTTGGTTCTCTAATTCATATTGCAAAATGAATAAAAGAAACTTCCATTTAATGGTGTCGGTGCCTAATTTCCACAAAAAACTTAAATAAACCAACATGCTGAAACACATGACTTAAAGAATCCTGAAGACTTCGACCCTTGATCTCTCCACAATTGCCTAGCATCCTACAAATATCCGACTACTAGTAAATACAAGATGGGAAGCCAGTGAAATTGCCTTCAGCAGCAGTTGCTTATGTAAATGGAAGAGCTTATCAGGTTCCACGCTCAGATAGAAATAATCTGCTCATCCAGAACTGCTCACATGCAATTGTAAGGCTGTTGAAAGCTGATGCTAGAATTAGCAATAATGAATCATAAACAATAAATTTTTGGACCAAAAATCCAAAGTCCAAACTAAAACATCTATGTTCATAGACATGAACAGTAAAGATCCATCGGCCCATAGGTAAGGCTCACATGCCCCAACTCCAATCAGAATTTTGTGTTCTATAATACTATTAGCTTAGCGAGAAACGTTTTTAGTGCCAGACACATGAAACACATTCATTGCTAAGATAAAGTAGCAACTTATTCGCAATACTCAAATGGCAGTAATGCAAGAAGAACGGCAAAATTCGAAAATGGTAGATGGAACAAAATCTGAACTAAACTGTATCTCAAAACTTCTGATTGCAAAAACGACGATAAAGAGACGAATTAAAAACTGCAACAACAAACCAATACCCAGAAAAACTTCTGCTCCATTGCATTCGCATGCGAACCGAAATCTTGTCAATCAATAACGCATCCTCATCCCTCGCTTCGGCTTCTTCACGAAACTCAACCTAAGCTTTCTAAGTTTTCTCCTCTTTCTTGCCATCTTCATTGGCAACGTTTCCCTCTGCGGCTTCTCCTTCTTGACCTTAGGCTTCTTGGCAAATCTAGGATCAACCTTATATGGTTTTGGCGTAACAGGCACCCCTTTCTTCTCTGCCTCACGGAATAGTGCATTTGCTCGGTCAACCCTCCCATGCGCGCACAGCTTCCCCATCAACAGATCGTAAGTCTTGATCCCTGGAGTGCATCCATCTTTCTTCATTTTCGCAAACACCTTCAACGCATGATCGATCCGCTCAATCCCACACAAAATTTTGATAAACCAGTAGTACGTTTTCTTATCAAGAGCCGTCCCGAACCCAGCGGACTTCATCCGATCAATCATTTCATCCCCCTCAGCAATTCTCGCCGCCTGATAAAGACTCTTCGTGAGCAAAATGAACGTTTCAGCATCCGGCGAGCAACCCCACTCACTCATTCTGTCAAACAGCTTCACTGCATCCTCCGTCTTCCGAATCTTGCACAGATTGGAGATGAGAACATTGAATGTCCCAACGTCACGTGGGACACCCACAGTTTCCATTTCGACGAGCACCTTCTCTGCCTCAAACATGAGCCGAAAAGGGTCCTTTTTGCGACATAGCTTACAGACACAATCAAGCAGTGCATTGTATGCTGACGTCCCGAGCTCAAACCCACCACGGGTGATCTCACCCACCAGCCGCCTCGCCTCATCATACTTCTCATCCACGCACCACCCTCTAACGAGCGCATCACAGATAGCCTCATCAGGGAAAATCTCGTCCGCCACCTGTTTCACAAACCGCTCGGCATGGGAAGCAAACCCATGTTCGCACAGCGCGGAAACAACAACAAACAGCGACTCGCGGTTGCGGACGAAGCCATAGTCCTTCTCCATTCTATCAAAAAAGGCAATCACATGTGTGGGCCGTCCAGCACGCACAAGACGATTAACAGCAGCTCTAAAGCATTCGGGCCCAGCGACGCCACGATTTTCAGTAAGAAACTCATCAATGGCCTTAAAATCCTTGTTGCGGCCAAGGTGTTCGACGAAATACCTAAGAGATGAGTCATCGAGTTTGACATCAGGGCGGTCTTGGGAAAGGTAGCGGTGGAGGGAGAGAACGTTACGGCCGGCGTCGGAGGAGAGATTGAGGGTTTGGAGGATTAAGAGGGGATTGAAATCGACGTGGGAGAAATGGAGAGAGAGGCGTTGTTGGAGGGAGAGAGATGGGTTTTCGGCTTCGGGTTTAAGGAGTTGGGTGGCGATGGATTGGGCTATTTCCGAGGGTGGGGTTTGGGGGAGAGAAGAGAAGGGTCTAAGGAAGGAGAGATGGTGATGGAGAAATATGGGATTGGAGATAGGAGAGAGAGGAGAAGTAGAAGGAGAAGGAGAAGAAGAAGAGAAGTAGCGGAGGAGGAGCCTTTGGAGGTGGTGATGAGAGATCGAAGGTGGGATTTTGCAGAGTTTCATTTTCAGTTGAGAAGAACGACGAACGAAGGACTGATTTGAGGCCCGCCCATTACCTAAATAGTTGGCCCAAGCTCAACTTAGGACTGTTACTGATCTAGGCCCAAACGAAGCCCAGCCTCCTATCTCAATGGAGCCAAGTTGCCAACCAACAACCCGACCTGACTCGAAATCCAAAGCTAGGTGCCCGAACCCAACTCGAAGTCTTCTATGCTCAACCCCACCTGACCCCGGACTCGGTTGCGTCCGACCAGGTCTGTGTGGGGGCCCACCGTGGTTTTATCTGTTTATCCCAGCCGTCCATCCCTTTTCTAAGAGCATGTTAATGAATTGGCCAAAAAATAAGGCAGATCCAACGCTATAGTGGACCACACCAAATAGTATGTGATTATTCCCAACTTTGACCTAACCCAACCCAAATACATTTGGCATTCCGAATTCACCTACACTGGCCCAGATTTGCTGAAGCCAAACCTAACTTAGATGCAAATCCCGTTGGATCTGAACCCATTCTCAACAAGCAAACTTCATTTTGATGGGTCACTAGTCATGGAAGGTGTAGATTCAATGAGGGTACAAAATTGATCTAAATCAAGCTATTTTTTTATTTTTAGCTTTCGCCAATGAGAAATGAGTTTTAATGCAATCTTCCTGTGATAATGAATTTCAGTGGAATGGAATATTTCTCATGATGCAAAGTTTGATAGATGGTTTGGAGTTTCAAACACATGCAGTATATGAACTCATGTGAAAGATGGTGAACTTATGTGAGATATGGTCAATCCCTGGCTAAGCTCATTACTTACATAGCACTTGTCTCCTCCAGGTAAGACTATAGGTGGCTTGCATGCGGTACTATGATGCATTTCTTAAATCCACTCTGACCACCACGTGTGTGACCAAATTTTAGGCATGGGGCTCAGAAACTATCCTCATCCATAATTCATGTGTGTCATACTAAGGGAAACAATTGGAGGGTAACGTGGACCCTTGATTTTTATGAGGCTCTCTGTAATGTGTAAATGAAATCCACTCCTACCGCTGGATGTGTCATCCAATGTTAAGGCCAGAAAATTAGGCTAACATGCGTTTCAAGTGGATCACATCAAAAGAAATTATTGGGAGAGACATCCACAGTTAATTTTTTATAGGACTAACCATGATGATTATTTGAAATCCACTCAAACCATTAGATGCCCCCACAGAAATTTATGCTTGGGGCCCAAAAATCAAGGCCTTCTGTGATTCATGTGGGTCACACCAAGGGTAATAGTTTGGAGGGTAAGTGTTGCCTTGTACATTGTTTCCAATTGGATAGTCCACCTAAATCACAGGGCCCACTTATCCAGCTGGCTCCTTTGCAAAGCAACGATTCTAGGTATATATATCTCAAGCTCTGTGGGCCTCGTCAGACATTCACCCCATCATTCAGATGCACCCTTCCATGGTAGGCTACCGGCCTAAAAACAGGTCAATCAATGACTTAGGTGGGCCACACCATATAAAAAAGTTGTGAGTAGATATCTACTCAACGAAACCTTCATAATCGTTTACAGGTCCACTGAGATGTGGTTTAGACATCTAGCCCATTTATTGTGCGTCCCACTTAGATGAGGGGTCACACCAAGTCTCAACATTACCTAAAACTTAGGTGGGCCCTAACAAGTACTTCTAGGGTTTTAAGGCATGATTTCACACAATTTCAAATGGTGTGGCCTGCTTGAGTTCCGGATACAACTGATTTTTGGCATGTCTCATAACCTAGAGGGCCCCACCAAATGCACATTGTGAATGTCCGATACGCATCATGGTGGGGTTATATATATCTTGCTAGTCTTGGAGGGCATTTTTCCTATTAGTTCTATAAGAACGTAAAACTATGAATATTCAAAGGTGTTCATAACCATTTCGATCTATAGACGGTCAACCTCAATGCACACTCTTGCCAGTGGAAAAGTGTATGTGTGCGTTAGCAAACAACAACTTTGAAGCTAACTGAAAAACTAACGTGCACACTAGTGTGTTCCACCTTAGTAAAAATTTGAAGCCATGTTGAAAAATTATTGAGCACGCTAACACGTTTTACTTCCCATGCATCCATCTAAATTAGATCCATGATAAAGTTATGGGCACGTTCCTGAAATCGAAAGTCTTTGATCCTCTCCAACTCTAACTCGACAATCAAAAACAATTTTAGTGTTAGTGGTTGGCGTTGTTGTTCTAAACCTTGCCCTAAATGAAGGAATCAATTACAGAGCAAGGGATCATGCTCAGGACATAAGCATAATGTTGGAGTTCTTCTTCAAGACATGGGAAGCCATTTGATGAAAGATAGGGTATTTTAGTAAATTATAGGCATGTAGTTGCTTAGCGACAAACTATTCATACTCTTACCTAAAAGAAGTCATTGAATAGCTTAGATTTTACTCAGAAAAGAGAGAACACTGATCCTCTCTTCATATATGGCTACATGGCCTCTCTATCTCATTCGCTCTTTTCTCTCTATGCATAGCTTGCACCCCTCCATCTCACAACTTTTCCTTCTAAATACCTCTGCTAAATATCTCTCTTTCCATGAACTAGCCATGTCCTTGATAGATTTTATTTTGAAATGAAAACTAGGTGACATTCTTTTTTATTTTTTTAACTTGTGACTCAATTAAGACATGATGGAGAGAGGGTTACTCAAGACCCAAATTCCAGAGTTTCAAATAATTTTAATGTCTAATCAATTACGAACAGGATTCGATGCTGATTAGAGAACTACTACTCAACTCAAATCACCACCTATGAGATCGCAATATCTTAACCTTGACAACAACTTGATGTAACTGTGGTTATAAAAAAAAAAAAAAAAAGGAAAAGAAACAAGTAAGGAACTAATGAATAAAAAGAATCAAATAACACTTAGTTTCTGATACATTAAGAACTGAGAACTTTGCAAAGCATACACCTAAGAGCGCTTAAGAAAGAAGTAAGGGGGCGTATGAGAAGGGAGATCAACAATATAAAGAAAGTGAAATAAAATGGACGGTTAGATCACCGCCGTGCATGTGGAGATTTGAGAGCTACGACACTCTTGAAAGAAGATCGTAGATCTCAAATCTTAATCCTACTCTGATTAACTTGGATCGTTTGAATGGCTTTGATATGGGTCTGGGTTAGATTAGATAGTTTGGATTGAATACATGAGATGGATGGATGAGGTTTATTCCCTCTCTCTTGCTCCCACTCCCCTTCCCATTCTCACCCTTTTGTTAAAAAAAAAAATGGTGTTTATAATTATAGAGAATGTGTGTTGTGTGTGAAATGAGAGGGGATGAAGGATACTTATAAATGAGGTGATGACACTTTATAGTAAGTGAGAAATTTAAGAGTAAAAGAGCAATATGGCAAGTCTGCATTGGTGGAGGGGACACGTAGCTTCTTATGGTTGGCTTGGTAAGTGGTAATATCATGCCCCGAAATTTGAGTAGCTGAGTAGGGTTACTCAAGACTCAAATTCCAAGCTTATGAACTCAACTACTCAATAGTCAATCTGACCTATATAATTCATTCAAATATGATAGCCGTTTAGAGCTAAACAAAAAAAAAAAAAAAAAAATACTGAAATAAATCTCATTAAGTACTATCCACTACTTAAGTATCTATTATTTTAGTTTATTATTACATTGGGAATCAAAATTTAACTAAACTAAGTAAACAGAATTGAATTGAAATTCAAATTAAACCTGATGAATAAAAGAGAGATTAGTAGTGGAGGCTCATTTGCTCGTAATATTCCAGCTTTATACCTGTAGAATTATTTAAAGTGGGGTAAGCATAGCAACTCAGTGGGATCATGTCCGTATCAAGTTTTAAATTTTTTGAATATCTATAATTAATGAATTTTAATTAATTTAAAGCATAAAATGGTCACATAATATAAGAGATGATATTTATGCAATGCTTTCTATGCACACTCTCTGATAATGACTAGGAAGATAAAAATTTTATTCAATCATGATGGCTTTTTGACACTTATCTTATAATGAGATCTTTTATAATGTGAAATAACTTTCTCTGTAGAGATTATGTCCAACCGTTTATCATCTTTAAAACTTGTATTAAAAGTGAAACTGATATAACTTAGCTGTGACTCCACCTCGATGCATATATTGTACATCTATGTCGCCCATCCTTTTTGCCAGCTTATTTTAGATTTGGATCACAAAATTGAAGCAGGTAAAAATTTCATTTTGACCACACCACAGGAAACAGTGGTCATTGACTATTAACAACTTTTAGTGGGCCACAAAAGTTATGAATCAAGCTGATATTTGTTTTTTCCCTTCATCCAACTCCATGTGACCTTGCCATCGGGAAATAAACATTATAGTGGACTCTATGAA
The DNA here is from genome assembly GCA_003013855.2 of Liriodendron chinense. Lineage (NCBI taxonomy): Eukaryota > Viridiplantae > Streptophyta > Magnoliopsida > Magnoliales > Magnoliaceae > Liriodendron > Liriodendron chinense. The sequence goes on along the minus strand of PVNU02003569.1, from coordinate 68,061 downwards.
TTTTTTTAATGGTGGGTGTTCAATAACCATGGTTTCCTATGGCATGGCCCACCTGTGATCTGTACGACCTTCATTTTTTATCATGTTTAAAAATAAGCTAGTAGAATGGATTGATGGCATGGATATATAATGCATACATTGAGGTGAGCCCCACGATCAGGATCCCACCCACGTCGCTGCTTCCGGACTGTCTAAGTGGTGTTTCAAGTGAAACATGAGTCTGGAACATCTAATGTTCATTGGGTAGACCACACAGTGGATGTTCCTTGCGGAAATATATCACCATTATATTTATCTGGTAGGCCACACACACATGTACAAAGAAATTCAACACACGTGTACAAAGAAATTCAATAATGTAAGGTTCAAAAATGATAACCAATGGTTTACCTTCAACATGTATGTGTTGCTCACCTGATGACTGGGCCAGCTTGATCCTGAAGATATGAAATGTCCATCGCCCTGACCACCCTTATGAACGTGGAGTATTCGACACGGTTGGCATGTGTACACTTGGGTATCGACTAGGTAAGGCACTTATTGCCCATGCTACTTTCTTACGAAAATGACTAAACGTCCATGAAATCACCTGTCGATCACGTAGTGTATTGCTAGGATGGATTTGGTCCAGCAGGGTTCTGTGATGCCACAGTAATTATGAATAGGTCAGATACAAATAAGCAATCTCTAAGCATTAGTTGCTTCATATGTTGTGGTCATCTTGATTAGGTGAGCCTCTCATCTAACAAGGTGTTGCCCTAACTGTGGGGGCTACCTTGATGTATGTATTGTACATCCATGCCGTTTGTTAAATTTTTTAATTTGTTTTAAGGCATGTGTTAAAAAATGAAGTAGATCGACGACACACAACAGAGCGTGAAATGATGAGGAAAGCATTACGGCCTTCCTCAAAGTTATTAAAACTTTAAATACACAAGGTGGTTTATTTAGTCTATAAGAAAAAAGAAATAAAATTCAAATATTTTTATTAAATAATGTCTAATATCTTTTTTTCTCAATTACACCATTAATAAAGGAAAAATAAACTCTAATTCATTATAAATATCAAAAAAGTAAAATTTTAAACTTAATAAAAATTATCCAAAATAGTAAAACTCATTTTCTTAAAATTTTATTTTTGAGCGGAAAGTGGTCCGTATTGATAGGTTATGTACCCGTAGCAATACCTAGATCAAAAGTTTTATGGTTCACCTTCTTTTAATTCAATCATACTAAGAATGCATCCATGACACGTACTGCATCAATCTAAATCTTACGTAAATCTCACCAAAGGAAACTATGATAATTGATTATTAGAAACTTTCCCAAAGTCACAAAAGATTTGGATAAACTGATATTTGCCTTTTCCCTTCATCTAGGTCTGTGTGACCTTATTAACATTTTGAACAACAAAAAAACATTGTAGTGAGCAGTATAAAGACCTAGGAGGTTTTTAAGGGTGGCTGTTCAATCCCCACTATTTCTTGTGTTGTGCTCCATGTGAGACTTGTATCTGCTTATCTTTTTAGTCATATTTTGAAATAAGCAGCCAAAATGTATGGATGGCGTGGATATATAGTGCCTACATCAAGGGGGCACAGTTAGACTGCACTATGTTGGGTGACATCACCCAATCCGCTTCCACTATTCCTTGGACTTGTGCCGACCGCACACAGTCCGCTCCCACTTATCCTTTGGATTTGCTTCCTCATGGTACTTATGCCATTAAATAATAGATGAACAGCATGTATATATAAAACACATACATTACTGGATGGGCCATCCCATAAAAATATACTTGAAAGTTGAAACCATTAAATTTATGAGGCATGGGCCACCTGAAATATTCTAGAATAGTGTGCTTTTTGGGTAATCATTATATCAGATGAGTGGATTCGCGGAGTTTATACAAAACTAGCGGTAGGCATCCCATCTAAACATTTTCCAATAATGTGGCCCATTTGGATGTAGGATCATCACGGTTTTTCTGTCCCACATTAAATATAAGGAAGCATGCGTGATGGACGGGATGGATCTTATGAAAGTTCCACCCACGCGGTTTTCAATCAGCAAAAGAAACCTAACGGGATGAAAACCTGTGGCTGCCCCGGTTCTCAAACGGGATGATAACCTAGGGCCAGAAGAATTGGAAGATGGAAAACCATATTGTCATATACCTCTAAGATAAGTATAGCTCAAATAGATCAGATAAGCACAGCCTGTAAGATCAATACATTTAAACACCGACTTAAAAATTGACGGTGAAAAAGAAGCACATATAATGACCAGGGAGATCCACTAGTTGGATGGTTCAGATTGCTGGGTAACTCACCATGTGTGACACGTGGAGAGATGACTTTACCCTGTTGTTGATTTTTGAGTGTTTGTGAAAAATGTTGCTGGCTTCAAATCAAACCAACCCAAATCAGCAGACTGAACATGTACCAGTTTTGACCATGGACTGCGTGCTTACTTGTAAGGTGGTGATCACATTTTCTAATTGAATTTTGAGGAGTTGATTAGTATGCGGTACAGTGGTAGCCGTATCCACCCATACTACAATATAAAAATAATTCAAATCGTTAATCTGGAACCCAAGGGTCTATCAATAATTGTAACTGTCCGACTAGCCTACATAAAATGGACACTTAAGATTAAGGGTCCAGATTTAATGAAAAGATGTTCATCACCATTCCATGTCTCATCTCTAACAACAGCTGAACGGTTTTGATTGATATAAATCATATAATAAACGAGAGCTGTACGTCATGCTACGCATGCGTATGGATTTTATAGTCTAGCTTATTAAATATTTTGTCTGGTAGAATTTTCGTCGTAGAAGAGAGATGATATGTTTAAGCTCGACCGACATGTTCGGGCTAGCTCGTTCTAGCTCTTGAGCAAGTTCGGGCCTGATAGGTCCAACCCAAAAGTTGATCTCAAACGGCTTAAAATTGAGCCTAAAGGCAGCCCAAAGCCCATTGATACCTTCACTTATTTTTATAGAGAGTTTCCTGCTACTTAGTCAACGTATGATGTGTGACTAAAAGTATAGTTTTTTAGTTTTTTACAAGTGAACCGGTCAAGCCTGGTCAAAGTGAGCTTTAGTCAAGTTGAATCAAACTTGAGTTAGCTTGAGCTCTGCTTGAAAATCATTTCAAACTTGAAAAAATGACTTAGCTTGGTTCAAATCTAGCATTCCAATCGGGTGGGATTTAGCTAGTTCGAGCGAGCTAATGGAGCGAGGGGAAGAACTTAGTGGGTGTTACCCCTACATGTGGCCCTTTGTGTGGCCCACATGGGTGATATTTTCTATATTCACACTGGCCATCCATTTCTCCAGTTCATTTGGGGACGGGGTTCCAAAAGTTATGCAGATCTAAATCTCAGGTGGACCATACCACTCGAAACAAAGGTGATTGAGTGCCCTACCATTAAAAATTTCAAAAAGCCCATCATAAAGTTTTAGTAATATTTACTTTCAATCCAACCTGTTGTAATGTCAAGAAGATTTGGACAAAGGGAAAATATAAATATAATGTTGATACAAAACTTTTGTGGCCAACAAAAAAGTTTTTATTAGTCACTCATCACTATTTCTAATGTTATGGTCCTTCTGAGATTTGGATGTTCTCATGGTTTGTTATAACGTCCGAGTTGGAAAAATAGATGGACAGGGTGGATATATAAAAACTACATCCAAATGGGCCCCAAACGGTAGGGGTAACACCCACGAAGCTGTTTGCTGGTAACACGTAATTTTAACGTGTAATTCGCTCTCCCAAAAAAGAGGGCGCGGATTTCCTGCAAAAGCCTTGCGCACGAATTTCCTGGGGTGGGAACCACAGTGGAGCCCACAGTTATGTTTTGTTATAAATCCACCCCGTCCATCCGTTTTGGGAGTTCATTTAAGGACATGAAAACAAAAATGAACCGGATCCAAGACTCAAGTGGGCCTCACTAAAGGAAAAGGTGGGTAGGTAAATTACCACCGTTGAAACCTCCCTGGATCCTCAGTGATGTTTATATGACATCCATACCGTTCATAACGTCACTAGTACTGGGATGAACTGGAAAAACAAATATTATCTTGATTGGAAACTCCTGCAGCTCCACAAATATTTCAACGGTGGACGTTCAAATCTCACGTTTTCGGCTCACTTGAGTCTTGGATCCTGTTCATTTTCGCGTATGTATCCTAAAATCAGCTCCCATAACGGATGGACGGTGTGGATTTATCAAAAAACATCCACCCTGCGCAAGGCTTTCGCAGGAAATTCGCGCCCCAAAAAAGATCATGAAAGACATCTCTCCACAAGACACGTGGCAGGATGATTGCAAATCGGGTGGACGCATTGACGGTGATCGGGACTGATGGCTTGCATCTTGAAAAGTAGAAGCCGTGTAATCCTCTCCGTTGTCTTTTCTTGATGTATCTTGGACCGTAGAATGCTTTTGATTTTGACCGTCATTTTTAATGGAGAAAGATAAACGAATAGGATTGATTTTTGACATATAATACATCCAAGCTAGGGCCCTATGTACGTTTGGACCTGATTTGCAGATCATAATGCCACGTGTACTGAAAGAGATATGGCTCTACCATATCCCGGATCTTCCGGCTCCACCGGCCCTCGTGGAAAACATATCGACATCCAGTGTACGAGGTCCAGGCAGCGATACGCAATTACCCGATACGACTGACACGTGTGATGCAAACCCCTTCAGAATCCCCACGAGTCAACATTCTCTGTCTAAGAAAAAAAAAGTAGGAGAGAGAGAGCTGATATCGCTGCCCACGCCACTCCCCATTCGAATCGCCACGTACCCCATCTCGAAGTCCAGGTGGGCCCCACCCACCCGCCAAAAATAAGTAAAATACACGGCCCCGCGCCCCAACGAAATATCTCTGTGCGAAACAAATCACGAGCTGGCGAGACAGCACTCCACGTGTCCCAGACTGCATCACTAGCCGTCCACGTCTCCTGCGGAAAGTAGCCTTCCCAGTACACTACTGCCGTTTGCAGTTATAAGTTGGCGAACATCCAACGGTTCGAGAGATCCAACGGCTCATAACCCTCCTCGTATTTCCTGCATGTTAGAAAGAAAGAAAGAGAGAGGAGCTTTCGAAAGCAAGAGCACTCAATGCTCTCTCATGAAAGAAGAGAGGGCAAAGCTCTGGCCATAGATACGGCAAAAATGGAGCTTCCTTTCTGCAAGAAGGCCAGAGCCGCTCGCCGTAGGAGGCTGGAGATCCGACGTTTGAGATCCGCTGATTCGATCCAAGATCTCGAAACCGATAGTCAGGATGTCACCAATTCTTCAAAGAGGACGCGGGGAGAGATAATTCCCTCGGGTTGTAGAAGGAAAGCTGAAGATCGTAACAGCAGTAGTTCGGATAGCGCTTCTTCTTCCGATTTGGACGGAATATTCTCCGAAGGGAATATTCCGATCGGAATATTGGCTACCGGCGGTGAAGTCGTCGGAGAGGATCTCGGGAACATCCCGTGCCGGTCGCACGGGTCGGTGTCGATATGTGGCCGTAGACGAGAGATGGAGGATGCTGTTACAGTGGCGCCGGCGTTCGCCGTCGCCGGCGACTCCCTGCGGTTCGATTTCTTCGCGGTTTATGATGGCCACGGCGGGAGCCCGGTGGCCTACGCCTGCCGGGATCGGCTGCACCGAATCGTCGCGAGGGAGATCGAGAGGTGGGCCCATGCCGTGGCAGCGGGGGAGTTGGATTGGAAGAAGCTGATGGAGGCTTGCTTTGCGGAGATGGACAGCGAGGTCGGGCCAGATGTTGCTGCGGCGGAGGATGGAGCGGCTACCGCTGCATCGAAGACCGTGGGGTCCACTGCAGTGGTGGCGTTGGTGGGGACGGAATGCATCGTCGTGGCGAATTGCGGGGATTCGAGGGCGGTGATCTCACGTGGCGGGGTGGCGGTCCCACTTTCGCGCGATCATAAGGTAAATAGACTTTTAATTTTTTTTCGAAAATAATATTTTAATTCCATTCCTGCCCTTAGTTCTGCTTGTATTGTGCAGCTTAAGCTTGCTTAGAACTAAAATGTGGCATTTGTAGGGTTAGGGGCATTTCGGGAAAACATGGTATAAGGTTGCAAACTCGAAGAAAAATGTGGCGTTTTTTGGGTAGGGGTATTTCGGGAAACTCGAAGGAAAAATGTGGCGTTTTTAAGGGTAGGGGCATGTCGGGAAAATGCTGTAAATTGTAGGGGTAGGTTTAAACACGGTATAAATTGAATTGCAAGCTTGAAGTTTGGTGTGGGGCCGGCATCATCAGAATAGTTGGCATTAATGTTACTTTTGAGTTTTGAATGGCAGTGAGCGCAAATTTACAATTTGGTGAGGGTATTTTGGGAAGTAAAGTAGATCTGGAACTTGCAATTGAAGTTTGGAATGTGGGGTAATTTGGGAATAATGATGCAAATTTAAATGCCACGCAGTCGATTCTGGTTGATGTTTTGTAGAGTCTGTAGATTGCTTTGTGTATGTGTATTTGTGGATCATGTCTCACATTTTAAAGGGAGCTTCCGTAGGAATAACATGATATTTGACCCATGTTGACCCATGTCTGTGGACAGTATATGCTGGTTTTCAGGTCTGGCAAGTGGGCCTATGGTTTGGGAATCTGGACCATTGGTATGTTGGAAGATCCTAGTTACTAATTTGGGGTTTTTTCAGTTGAATGTGGGCTGCTGCGGTATTTCTCTATTTGCATGCCAAAATTTGGAAGGTTAAGATTGCCTATGGACGTGTTTTTTGAGGTACTGTCCATACACGGTGGGTCATAACAAATCACGGTGACATGGCCCATGCTTCTGCTTCAAAAATTCAGGATTTCTGGTTGTTCCAGGTTTTGAAATGTTTTCAATTTTCATTTCCAGTTTCACCACCAATCATGATTATCCAGTGAGAGCTCGTTTTCGGTACTGAAGCCAGCCAAAGTAGATTGAGGTTAACTGATCAACTGGTCTTTTGCCTGATGAGAGACCTGCAAGATTGTGTCTTGAGCAGTGCTGTGACTGGGGTCTTGTTGGGTCTGGGCTTCGTTCTGAAGAATCTGGACCCTAATTCGAATGGGTAACCCATCGGTCTTTAAATCTAGGTTTCTAGTTGGGTTCAGGTCACATATCAGCCTCTGCATAGTTGGGCCGACCCAATAGATAGATGGTCTAGATCACACACGTGCCACTTTGGTACATGTGTGCTGTGTAAATGCTCTCTCTTACATGCCTGTGACTTGGGAAACCTTATGTATACATGGTGGGGCCAAGCTATTAGGAGGATTGGATGTCACAAGCACATAACTGGTTGGAAGCTATCCGCTGGGTGGACTGTAAACTGTGATCCAGCCCGTTGGACATTAGACCTACATTAGACCTTCTCGCACGCTTGCGCGTATGCATACAATATCTTTTAAAAAAAAAAAAAAACTATTAAATTAATTGGACCTGACTAGACTCAATCTGACTGGATTTTACCCACGTCCAAGTTGATCGACCTGACTAGAACTGAATTTAACAGGGTCCCAAAATAGGAGACCCGGACCCAAGCTGATTTGTTGATGGGCCAAAAAATTGGGGTAGTTCAGACCCATTAAAATCATATTGGGTCCATGTGGTACCTGTGGATCTAGGGACCCCTTTTCAGCATGTTGGTAATTTTGTTTTTTTGCCTGATGTGGGTGTCGGCAAGCACTTGCAGTGTGCTGTTCTGCTACATGCGTGGGGAAATTTTTTTTTGTGTCTCATACCGAAAAATGGTAGATTGAAATCAAGCAGACTGCAAGTAAGCGTGACACAAGGGTATAATGATTTCAATGATTACTGTGATGAATAGTTGATTAAAGTAACCAAATCCAACCAATGGAAGATCACGAAGAAAGGAAAATAAGAAAAAGTCTTGAGATGACGATTGCTTTGTGTACCTTCTTTCTTTAATGGAAAAGACATGTCTTCAGGTTTGGAGTTTCTATTCCACTAACAGCAATTGCAACTTATGATTAAAAAATTCGAAGTTTCTATTCTAAGTGAAAATATTTCTGGCAATCCCACACGCCTACACCACTGCCCATCTACGCGTGGCACTCAGGTGCGAGGTCCAACCCATCCATCAGGTCAGTCCAACCATGTAGATGCCTGGCCCAAAATGAGGCTGGTCCGCTTATCAAGTGGACCACAATTTTAGAAACAAATGGATGGCTAGGATCTTGCACCAGTGCACCTTGCTGGCACATGCGGTGGCATCCGATGTCATATGCCTATTCAGGGTTAGCAAACCTCACCATAAAAATGTCAAAAGCATTAATAAAAATCGAATGTTGGTGATAGAAAGCCAATTGGCAAGCAGTGATTTTCAACATGTTATTCTTGATGATGCAATCATGCAAAACGCATGGATTGTGCCACCAACTTTGCATGCTTTGCTTGCTTGCATTATACGTCCATCTTGCTATTGCCGCTTATGTCCGCATTGCTACCCTTTTCTGCATTTCGGCATCTTGCATCTCACCTGGAAACTCCAAAGAACATTTGCATGCCGAGTTTTTTGAATGTTAGCATGATGATTTTGTGGCTTATCAGCTTGAACTTGGAATTCTTTTGGTATCTTTCTGTTATCTTCAGGTGTGACTGCATGCCATACCTATCATTTGTATGGCTGAAACTATCCCTCAAATCTCATCAATATCTTGTGTATTTATTTACTGTAACATTTGCATGCTATATTCTTTTTCTGGTTTGCTTTTTCTTTAGATTTTACTATTGCAGTATGGTTTTATTAGAGGCACTATATGATACATGGTTCCCATCTTTCACAATGTACTCAGGTTCCAGTTTCAACAAGTGGGGCCTATGGTTTGGTAATCCCGACCATCCATGGTGGGACAACTGATCAGTGGTCTAGATTACCCAACCATGGGCTCCACTTGTCGGAACTGACAACTTGCATATACTATGCGAGTGTGCTTGACGGGCCACATATCACATGACTTCTTTTCATTAGATTAGAGCGTTACATCTGCAGTTGGAATTTGACAAGGGTCCATATTTTTGCATAGCCTGACAGGCCAGATGAGATGGAGAGAGTGGAAGCAGCTGGTGGAAGGGTCATCAATTGGGATGGTTACCGTGTCTTGGGAGTTCTTGCTACTTCTAGATCTATAGGTACATTTTTTACTCCAATCATATTAACAAGTAGAGGTTTGCTTGTGCCATATGTACACCTCCACACAGCTCTACATGTGTACGTGCTTGCCAACCTGGTGTTTATGTACCATAGGACATCCCTTCCGTGTATAAGGTAGGACCCACTTCGTAGATCAGCAGCCCAAAAATTTGCAAGCCTTTTTTCCCTGACCATCCCTACTTTTGTACATGTTTGGCCTACTCAGACAACTGTCCATGTTTGGCCTACCTGACAATTGACCTGAGTGAGTCTTTGCCTACTGGTGCGTGCACGGCTCGCTCTGATGTCTTGCCAGTGTGCTTTCACATGTAGAGGTGCAGGTGGGGCAAGCAAACCTCTTATAAGCATAAGATTCCACTACCCAACTAGAAAGCGTGCAAGTAACATTCTTTATGAGTTGTTCATCATCATTCGATTATGGTCAGACCCACCTTGGCATGGGCCTGCCAACTGCTCAAGGTGTTGTCCTGCTCGCACTCAAGCAGCTGGTGGGACGCACAGAGGAAAGCACACAGTGTGCACTATATATGGTAGCACTAGGTTGTTTTGCATGAGTGATGACTGAGGCTCCGCAGCATGTGTGCCTGCAAGGGGACCACACTCGGAGATGGTTGGAAGATCCGTACCCATTGGTTTTCAGGGTGGGCTGCAGTTCAATTATAGCATTGAAAAATGGTCCTGCTAGGGGTTTCTGGAGTTGAATGCATTCCACTGGAAATTTTATTTTCAACAGTATATGCTCAGCCATGGATATCAATGGTCGCATTCATCCTTTAATGCTGAGTTCCGGATTGTGGCGCATCCACGGTAATGCCCATCATGAGGGTGCAGATGGCACCAATAACTGAACAAGGGTCCCTAGCATTCCTTCTATGTAAGGTTCAGATAGTGGCCCATCCATGGTAATGACCATAGCCAGAATGTGGACAACTTCGTTCACCACTCACCAGACATCTCTCTGTGGGCCCCCCAATGGACTGGTGAGCTTGAGTTTGCAACTTCGGCTAATTGAACTCTCTAATGGAATTTCTGAGTATTCCTTGCATAATGAGGATAAAAAAAATAATAATAACAATAATAATGGTAATGATGATTTAATCTACGGGTAATAATAATAGCTAATATTATTATTATGAGGTCTCAAGTCCACGGTTTGGATAGTAAGTTACTGTCCACCCATTGGATACCATCCAAGCTTTTCTTAGGTTTTCTGAATTTTGAGGATCACGTTGTGCAATAAGCAGCCACATCCACCTATAGAGTGGACGGTGGACCACACTAATGTTTTATTATTTATCAATGGCCAGAAATTGTATTCTATGTTGTGGTCCCACTTGATTAGTGCATGGGCTGATTTTTGTATAGTGAGATCCCTAGGGTGGGGAAAACAGAAAACCTCTGGGATGAGTTGGATGTCACACGCAAACAAAGGTTGGAAGTTACGTGCTATAACATACAAATTTTCTTCTTGTTATTAAAAATCTACGTCCTGCTTGTCTAATGTACCATTCCAATTTACACATCAGCGGGCCCCTTGTCCAATGATCGAGATCATTGATATGGTGAAAGCTAATGCAGATGTTGATGCACAAAAAGCTTCCAGATTGGAAGATCCTAACCCTTCAATCCTTGGCGTACAAGATTGAATGGACATTTTGCTATAAAGGCCAACGTCTCATTTAATGGATATTTTGCTGCATCTGCAGTCTACAGTGGTCGATCAGATCAATGGTCTGGAATGGACTGTGGGGCCCACTTGTACCAACTGGCGGCACTGTGCATTAGGACCTGGTAGAAATTCAGTAAAAAGATTCAGAAGATGATTCCTGCGAACAAGGCTAAAGGCCAAGAAGGTTAATGCAGAAGGCACCCGTACTAAAAAAATTAGATTGTATGAATAGGCATAGTTGAACTCGGCCACGTTAAGTTGCATAATTTTGACTGTGCATTTTGTTGGGGTTAGGAGCCCCACAGCGGAAGCAATCAAAGCAGGCGAGGAACACACCACAATCGCAATCAACAAGCAAATCATCACACACAATAAAACAATCCGATTTTTACGTGGAAAAACCCCTCAAGGGTAAAAAACCACGGCACAAAGCGACACCAATTCACTATGATATCGGAAGTTACAAGAGATTACAGAAGAAAACCCTGGATCACAGCTCAGAAGAGAAATCTCAAGCTACCTGAAGCTAATTTTTACATGAGAAGGACAAACATAACTCTTTCCCTCAACCCAGAGAACTCCAAGCTTCTTCCTTAACTCTCGCTCTCACCCTAGAACCCTCTCAATCCCTTGGCCCATTGGCGGCAACCCTAATCTTGGATTACATCCTCCTTAAATAGGAGAAAAATCGGAATTAGAAACTCCTTGCGCAAAACTGCGCAAAAAACCCAGTCTAAAAAGGAAACTGTCGGCCGGACGGCCAGAAAGGTTCTAGCAACCTGCTGTCTTGCTCCATCGTGACCGACCGGCCGGCTGGTCGGCAGTCTTCATGCTTGAAGCTTTGAGGCGTCTAAGCCTAAAACATTTGACTGTCCATTTTGTGGGCCCCGCTGTTGAGATCAATGAGGTGAATGGTGATGACTCTGGTTATCCAACTGAAGGGCAGGAACATGGAACAATTGCACAGCCTTGTTTAATGGTCCATTTGCAGGGTGGCTGATCAGATAGAGAGGATGATGGAATGGTATCATTTTTAAAGGCTAGGGAATCACATGTGGGTGGTTTCAGTCTCTTGCATCTTATATTAAATTGTTTATTACACAAACCAAGATTGAAATTGGCTCCGATTCATGTGAATTTTGTCGCCTTTATTCCCAAACCTTTTTTCTTTCCCTTTCGATCCTAACAAAGAGGCTGCAGGGGATCATTACATGAAGCCTTTTGTGATATCTGAACCAGAGGTCGTCGTCAGCAAACGGACGGACAAGGATGACTTCCTCATACTGGGAAGTGATGGTCTGTGGGATGTGGTTTCGAATGAAATGGCTTGCGAGGTCACAAGGCGTTGTCTTGCTGGTCGACCAACAATGATGATGACAGCAAAGGGTTACAATGAGAGTATCGGTGGAAGGAGGGCTGCAGAGGCAGCTGCATTGTTGGCGGAGATTGCGCTGGGCCGAGGGAGTAAAGACAATGTAAGCGTTGTGGTGGTTGAGCTAAGGAAATCATGCACCGAGGACCACCTTTGATATGTATATCGTACTGCATGCATTGGTTTCTTTCATTTACATCCTTTCTTTTTTCTGCCCATTTGTTTCCTTTGTAGTTAAGCCTGTAATTGAAATGAATGTAGGGAGAATTGCCAATGGGCCGTGCTGACTCATTGGGCCATGGGTTCAAGTCACTGGTCAAGGGTTCGTCATAGTTCAGACTCACTCGTTGACTTAATGGGTCGTGGGTTCAGGTCAATAGTATGTCACGGTTTTGATTCATTGGGTCATGGGTTCAAGTATTCCAAGTCACCGGGCAAGGAGGGTGTGGTCGAGCGGTTGTCATGGTTTAGCTGATTGGTCGTGGGTTCCAAGTCACTAGGCAAGCTGGAATACTGTTACAGTTCAACCCGCTGGGTTCAGGTCAATAGTCAGGCTGGCTACTTTTGTCACGGTTCGACTCATTGGGCCAATGAGTTCAATTCACTAGGCAGTTCTGGGTGTTGGTGGTAGTGTCCTGACCCACCAGTTGATGGCTTCATATTGCGGTAGTATTCTCTCGGATAACGTATCTGATGCTAGCATCATCATCGTAGCCATATTCCAGTTATTTGTGGTTCACGCTAAGGATCTTGTTTCCCCAATCAATCTGATCATCATTCAGTGGTCCTCATTGTCAAGTGAGCTGTGTGTGACAATGATGAATATTCGTCGTTGTCATTTAGGGCCCATTTGGATCGCAAGTCCTTTTGCTTAAGCTATTTATGCCTTAAGTAGCTTATCGTGGTTGGTTTCTACTTATACTGTAGAAACATGCTTTATAAGCTGAGAAGTGAAAAAGTTTGTTTACCTTCTAACATCACATGAGTAATTTGTAAATCTCTTTTTATTAATTTCCCTTTATCCTCTCCGCTCTTTCATTTTTTTCCCCATTTTTTTCAAATATTTTAATCTCTTCCAATTTTCACTTATTCACGTGAGGTTTATGTGGGGCCAACCTTTGATGTGGACTGTTCATTATGTTGGGCTTACCTTGGCCTGGTCTTTGATGTGAACTGCCTGTAATGAAGACTGTCCACCTTATAAGGCCCACCTTTGATGTGGGCTATCCGTCATGCTGGGCTACCATGGATGTGGGTTGTGCATCATGTCGAATGTGGATGTGGGGGGTAGTCGTCCATCTGGGGCCCACCTGGATGTAGGCCATTCATCATAAGGGGCCAACCTTTGATGTAGACTTGGGGCCACCTTGATGTGGGTCATCTATCATGTAGGGTCTGCCATCAATGTTAATTTTCCATATGTAGGGGCTGTCTTCAATATCAACCACCCATCATGTGGAGACCAGCTTTGATGTGGACCACCCATCATGGGAGCCCAACTTTGATGTGGACCATCCATCTTGTGGGCCCGCCTTGGATGTGGGCTATTCATAACTATGGGTTGACCTTAGATGTGGAACGCTACTGGTTGACCTTGATTGGGCCATCCATCATGTGGGCCCACCCTCAATGCCCACTGCTCATCATGTGGAGCCCAACTTTGATGTAGACCGTCCATTGTGTGGGCCCCACTTTTGAAGTGGCTCTTGCATCCTATGGGCCCGCTTCGGATGTGGGCCATTTGTCATTAGGGGTTGATCATAAATGTGGACCGTCCATGATGAGGGCGCACCTTGACGTAGGTCATCCATAATGTAGGGCTCATCTTTGATGTGGACCGTAGATGTGTGGGTCCTACCTTTGATATGGACCATACAGCACGCAAAGAGACGAGAAAGGCGAAAGAAAAGTTAAAAAAGCTAATTTATGTAGGGTGTATCAAATAGGCCCTGGCTATCTATCGCATCCTCGTGTACGGCTATTTAATTAGTGGAATTAAAACCAATTATCAATGGTTGATAGAGATTTTTCACCTTGTGGGCTCCACTGTAGATCAAATATCATAAAAGCCTCAAAATTAAGTTGCCTTTTACTCGAAAGGGAGATTTTTGGGCCTGACCATTCAATGTGGGGATGGGCCACATGTATGCCCTATTATAGTGTGCATATCCTCAGGTGAAATATCATACAACTTGTTTAGGATGTGGCCCACCTTACTTGTGGATTGGGATTGGTTATATGGGTGTATGGCTCACGTTAGTGGAGCACAACTGATGGACGGAATAGATTTCACAAAAACAATAGTAGGGCCTCCTCAGAGATCAATTGTTGTGCGGGGTGCAGACAACGTGTATAGAGATAGTCTTGTAGAGGATCGTGTCCATGCGTTGGTGGCGGTACGAGTACTCCTAACATTGAAACTCAAGTGGGACAGAGTAGTGGGATTGAATTACCACCATTGAAATCTTTGGGAGGCCAAAGAAGTTCTCAATCTTTTCCATTCATTCGTGTGGGAATTACCTTGTGAACAGGTTTGGTGGCATATAAAGAACACAACCCCTGTACTTGAATTTTGGTTCTCCCTCATGTTTGTAAAATGAACTGGTGAAGTGGATGGACAAAAATGGATATAACACAAACATCACAGTGGGCCGCGCGCACTCAAAGACACAGAGGAGAGAACTTTCATATAATAGCAACATTTCATAACACAGCAATCACACAAGAAATGGCATACTACTTTTGGGGGAGTAGTTGAATTCTCTCCATTATTCGTACATGCGCATATAATTTTTTTTTAAGATACATGAAAGTGGATAAGGTGGTCAGCTCAAACGGACCCATCAACACAGAGCCATTGACCCACAAAGATCTTGTCACAAGCAAGGTTGGGATTGAGAGAGCTGAAGAATTCAGTGGTCAGGTTGAACAGTTGTGCGACCCCAAAGCATGTGTCGCCTGATCGCACTCCAAACACCGATTCGCACACCAGCGCGGTGTCAGCAGCCTTTCCAATCTCTGCTTTGTTACACGATCAAATCAAAATAAGATGGCGTTACTTAACAGAAAATAAAAATGCAAGAAATGAAGCTTACATGATTAGCTCAAATTTGTTAGTGAATGATCTCATGTGATACACCCGCAGTGGAAGTTCATTGTGGGTAAATGAATATTAAGCCCCAATTAATCTTACAGTAACCTTTTAATGACCCAATCTTGATGGATGGGTTCCCACCATGAAGATGACTTGACACATGACTGAAGCTAGTCTGCTCTACAGGCGGGCCATATGCACATTATTAAAAGAGAATGGCAAGTTCTGTTACACCATTTTTTTCACAAGGGTGGCCCACCTGATGAGTGGACAGTCTGGTTTTTGTGTAAGGTGATCACCTTCATTGGTGGTCCACTTCTTGTACCACTAAATGTCTTACTAAAATATGAGGTTAGCCCATTAAAAAAATAAAGCGTGGGAGAAGGTGCCAGAGGTACTAGGAAACCTCTAATTTACAGAAAGGCCTGAACTTACTGGAAAAGAATCTGGCCTCAGCAATGGAAATGATGAGAAGAAAAGAGAGCATCAAAACCAAATTGAAGAACATGACTCTTTTGTTGTTGGCCATAGCTATCCTCTCTCTCTCTCTCTCTCTCTCTCTCTAAGATAAGAAGCTCTCTCTTCTTGAATGTGGCCTCTATAAACCCCTATTATTTATAGTAGGAAAGTTGATGGACGGCTGTCATTTAAGCCAGCAAAGCCATTGTTATTACTTATGTTTTAACAAGGAGGCCGGCTTCTAAGTAACATATATAATTTATTTCTAAGTGATCCTAGAGCATTGTTAAGTTATAGTGCTCTTACTTGCATTGGAACACTCTAATAGTGCAGTTGATCAATCTGGACTGTCCATCAGGTGCAACGTAAATTTCACATGCTACTGGGCGAAAAATGATACTAATCATAAGGCTTAGATGATGATATTGATGATTGGGCTTAATGGACGACCCAGATCGATTGATTGGATTGTTCAAGTGTCCCAGTTCCACTATAAGTTAAGGTGATCTAAGAGCACCGGAGTATTTCTCAATATATGTTTTTCGCATTTTCTTTAGTTGTGTTGAGAGTGGCGTGCTCACCTAGATTTCTTTGTGTCGTTTTCCATTCAATGCGATCAGACCTTTGTAGAACTCAACTAAAATGAAATAAATCTGTGAATATCAACTAAACTAATTTTACAAAGCCGGCACCGTATGTGAAATCCAATCCATCCATCAGAGGGCACCACTGTGTAGATGCCCTGAATAAGAATTGGGTCGGTCAACTAGTCAGGTGGGCCACAATTTACAAAACAAATAGACCGCATGCACTAAAATAAACCTGGGCTGAGTTTTGCTAATTAAACTGTCTCCTGTTTCTACTATACATGATGGGCCCATTTGGTTTCATGATCGGATGATCAAAGCAGTCCATCTGGTGGATCATGGTGTCGATAATTAGTAGCTGCAAAAAGAAAAAGAAAAAGAAAAAAAACATCATATATTGTTGGACCAAGTAAAGTGTACAAATGAGTCTCATCTTGGGGGATTCACATCGCTGGTAGGGCCCATGGTGGATGGAAGACGGCCCTAGAATCTACCCACCTGATGAATGCAACCATGAGATTGGCTCCTCATAAAATATAGACCACTAGTTGCATTATCCATATTAATTACTAGATGGCTTGGATCACCTAACGGGGAGATGGCGTATCTATGATGGGGCGTACATATCACCTGCTTACGTTCCAAAAGTGGGGCCCTACAAATTACACTGAACCAAAAACCTTGATCATCTTATTGGCGCCATTAAATGGAAGGTTAGAAGGAAATGGTCATCAGTGTAATTAAATTGAAGGTTAAAAAGAAATGGTCATCCATCCAAATTCAATGGGCAGAAGCAGATGGCTAAGATCATCTGATCAATGTACTTTGCATCCAAAAAAAGGTTCATCCATCCAAATTCAATGGGCAGAAGCAGATGGCTAAGATCATCTGATCAATGTACTTTGCATCCAAAAAAAGGTTCATCCATTAGACACCGAGCTTTGTGTCGCACCCCAACGGTTATATATTATAACACTTCTAAGTGGTTCATCACGTAAGAATTTCTTTAAGGTGGGCTTAATTGATCCGGAGCGGATTGCCTGTGACCCTAGGCACAGAGATATCCCTGTGCCCGAAGCTGTGTGGGGCCTATAGAGATGTGCTTAACAAATCGAAACCATTCATCTGTTTTGAAAGACCACAGCGGGTCAGTATTATAAAAAATCAGGCAGATAGAAAACTAATGTGGGTCACACCAACAAAACAGTGGGAACAGTAACGTCCACCATTGAAACCTTTCTGGAGCTGACCATAATGGTTATATTCCATCCAAACCGTTGATCGAATTATTACTACTCAGATAAACTGTATAAACAAATATCATCCCGATACAAAACTTCTGTAACCGATAGACGTTCAATACCCACTGTTTCGTGAGTTATAGCCCACATGAATTTTGGATCTGCCTGATTTCTATAATCCTGAACTAATGTTGTCTTTAAAAACAGATGGACGGAGTGGATTTGTCACTTACATCTCTATGGGCCCCACGCAGCCCTGGGCATAGAGATGTCTCTATGCACGGGGTCACATGCAATCCACTCTCTAATTGATCAAGGGTTGGATATGATGCTTGGGCGTATACAGGTGGACTTGAGTTTGTTTAGAGTCTCTGTATCCTGACAAGACGTATTTCCAAGTAGATACGTACCCATTCCTAGTTTAGTGAAGGGTTTTGAGGTGCATTTGAAGGGGCTACAGTGCAAGTTAGAATTTATCAATGTTAACCGGAGTGTTTGGTATGCGTTGATCGATGTGGGGTTTGAGTTTGTTTGGAGTCTCCGTACCCTAACAGGACGTATTTTCAAGTTGAAACACACCCATTCTTATTTCGGTGAAGATTTCAATGTGTGTTTGAAGGGATTTCAGTGCAAGTCGGAGTCTCCATACCCTAATTTAACATCTTCTCAAGCTTTCGATCCACCTTCTTTTTGGGCTCATGTCCTAAAATGATATTTCAAAATGGATGGATGGATTAGATAAAATACATATATCATGGTGGGCTCCACAAATCCCCTTACAAGATCATACGTATCTTGTTAGGTCCCATGGGGGTGGTACCCAATCTACGCACGTATGTTCTGTGCTCTATGGACCCCACCATTAAGAACTATCCATTGGCCCACTATAAGAGTATTTGTGTCACGCCGTGGATTTCGAAACCCGAGTTTAATACTCGTTTTTCAAAATTCTGAACGTTAATTTTAAAATCCCGTTATACATTCTTATCACTAGAAGAGTTGGCATCAAAATGAAAGTGAGGTAAACCAAGCATTGAGCTAATGTTTCAAATCTGTCAACTCAAACAAATCCAAAGGTGTTTACCCAAACATGACTTATACAATTCAAATGCCAAATGTACATCAAAATAGAAGATATAAGTCTATAAGCTAGAAATGGTGCCTACATACTCCATTGGGACTTCACATAGCTCCTCAACTCCTTGATACTCTCTAGCCACCACGAGATTACCCTCATGAGTGGCGTCAACTCGCTCTACACCTGTATCAATTGTTATGTTTTGATAGCGTCAATGGCTATCACAATGAGGAATACGCTCTAAGATTATACGCCTAACATCCATGAATCAAATATAGTTCACAAAAAACTAATAGAAAATACAACAGATATATGTAACAATGAAGTGTTTGCATGACACACACGCACACATGCACAATTAATTGGCAAAACTCCGCCACTGGAAACATGTAATAGAAATCATGATGCAAATGAACCTCGGTCTCACCCAGAAATCACAATGCATGTGAACTCTGCACGATGACTAGAAAATCAACTAGTGAACTTCAGTGTCACCCGAAAATCTTACAAAACTCCACAAGATGACTAGAAAATCATAAGAGAACTTCAACTTCACCCAGAAAATCACGATGTATATGAACTCCCAAATTAACAACAACCACCCATGGCAATCCAAATCAATCTTCCAAGAGGCAATTTACACGTACCAAAGGATACCATAATGTGGCATCTCAACCACACCAATACAATCATATTCTCCCACCAATTCACCCCATTACCTAGATCCATTCACAACTCCAATGGTCCTCTTCTCAACATAAATTATCCTCAAATATTATTTCACAATTAATATTCCCACATCGACAAGTATTTACAACAATAACTTAAAATAAAGAACATTCCATTGACACCACACTAAAGATACAACATCACGTGGCACAATTTATGATTTAACTAAATCTAGCAAGTTAGAATTATAGTGACATATGAAAATCATGCTTATTTTCCATGGAGATATTGACCACGAATTATGGGTACATTAAGTTCAACAGAGTGTATATTGATGAATGAAATATAAACACGATTTAACCATCTCTAGTACATGGAATTTGTAGAAAGGTAGAATGTGTTGTATAAATATTGACATGGGTGCTCTGCCATGAATAATTCCCTAAAAGATATCACACATGAGTACTCTACTCGGGGTCACTCCCGAAAGATTGGCACGAGTACTCTGCCCTGAGTAATTCCCTAAAAGATACACACATGGTTGCGCTGCCCTAGACTAACTTCTAAAAGATGTTATGAGGTGCTATGCCCAGGGTTGTTCCCTAAAAGATATCACATGGCGCTCGGCCCAAGGTTATTCCCTAAAAGATCATCATAGTTATGTACTTTTCAATTTATTTGCAGATGAGTACATTTCTGATTTAGTAATTTACGGAGTATTTTCTTTACATTCTAAATGTGTTGGGAAAAATTCATTGTTTCCTTAAATGTTAATCTTTGAATTATTATAATGAGATTTTATTATGGTACTAACGTGTAAATCCCAGCTTGGGATGGAAGTGACCCTACGAGCCGTTGAACTCACGATGTGTTAACCATTTCAGGCATAAGTTTAGAGTATTACGAGAATACTACGTACTATTGATTGTGTATGGAGTATTGGACGTGATTACTTTTATTTAGTATTTTCTTTATTTGAGGACTAGTTAGATCTTAAACTAATGTTATTTTATGTATGAAGCTAAGTTGATGATTGAAAATTAATGTAGTGGAGAATTTAATATTATTTAAAATAGTGCTTGAGTTAATTCATGGTATGTTGGTGAGATGAAAATCTATAGAATAGAATGATGATATTACATTAAAATTTGCATATTTTTAGTTCACGGGTTTGGGATTCGGGTCCTGGATATCTTATTTGGGCACCTAAATTTTGGGGCGTGATAGTAGGAGTGGACAAAACTAGGCCTGCACACGAGTCAGGTTGGACCAATCCTAGATTGAACTTAAACATATTTTAAAGGTTCAAGTTTTGGTCCGGATTGGGCTAACCCAACCCTAACCTTAACGTACTTGCAAAAGGGTCAACCCTAACCTTACTTGACCCTACATGCTGAATCGAGTCGGGTCGGGTTAGGACTAAGTTCACATATCCTAACCCGACTCATTTTTTGTTGCATGTCCTAAAATAAGCTCACAAAATGGATAGACGGGTTAAATTTATCACAAACAACACACTGGGTCCCACCTAGGTTCCCAGTGTAAGAACTTTCTGTAAAAGGCTTTGGCAGGAAATTCACGTCTGATTTGAATGGATATAAATTATTCAATTTCATGCAGAACTTCCCTTTCCCTAGCATGCCCATAATTCATAGAGGTGGAACACATCGTTTGGTGATCTAAATCATTTAGATTGTGGTTCCAATCATCGATGGATCATGCCCAAAGAATCTCCTTGACCCAACAACAATAACCTTTCAATTCTTTGCATGCAAATGAATGGTCCACATTTAATGAAGAGTACAAGAAGGCCCAAGTCTGGGGCTTACAATTTTCCAATTTGAGACATTTTTTGGAGAGATTGTGTACTTATGATGGGGGCATCATATCAATGGCTCCAATAACCAACCATGGGCCCCACAGAAATGAACTGGAATTCCCTATCGAACCTCATGAAAAATACTCCCCTCCCTCCTAATGAGGGCGAAAACAGTTACGGGGCATTTGACAAATCTACTAATAAGAGCTTATTTGTTTATTCTAAAATAAGCTCTTATTTTGAAAATAGACCGTTTGGTAAAGCTTTCATCTAGAGCTTATTTTTTTAGAAACTAGCAACAAAGCTCTTAAATAATAAGTGATAGGGAGGTCACTTTTTCTTTAAGAGCTTATTTAGCTTAAGCGGGTAGACATTTTTAAATAATTTTTGGACAAATTTGTCCTTAAACTTTTTAAGTAATTCCCATCTTGCCCTCTTCTCTTCTTTAGAATATCTATAAGGTTGGCCCACATGACAAGCAACCCATATTGAAGGTGGGTTTCCACATCAAGGTGGGCCCACATAATGCATGGTCACATCAAAGGTGGGCCCCAAATGATGAACTCCCACATCAAGGGTGGGACCTACATGATGGATGGGGGACATTGAAGGTGGGATCACATGATAGAAGGTTAACATCAACGGTAGGGCCATATGATGAACAACCTATATTGAAGGTTGGGCCCCACATGATTGACGGTAACCACCAAAGGTGGGTCCCACATGATGAATGACCCATATTAAAATGTGGCCCCGCATGATGGATGGACTATCCACATCAAGTGGGCCACATATGATGGACAGCTCATAGCAAAGGTGGGACCCACATGATGGATGGTGGACATTGAATGTGGGACCACATGATGGAAGATTGACATTAAATGTGGGACCACATGATGAATGACCCGTATTGAGGGTTGGGCCACACATGATGGATGGTCCATAGCAAAGGTGAGACCTACATGATGGATGGTGGACATCAAAGGTGGGTCCCACATGATGGACTACCACATTAAGTGGGCCCCACATGATAGATGGTCCACAACAAAGGTGGGACCCACATGATGGATGGTCCACATCAAAGGTAGGATCCAAGTGATGGATGGTGGATATTGAATGTGGGACCATATGACAGAAGGTTGACATTAAAGGTGGATGAATGACCCATATTGAAGGTTGGACCCCACATGATGGATAGTCCATAGCCAAGGTGGGACCTACATGATGGATGGTGGACATCAAATGGGTCCCACATGATGGACTACCTACTTGATGTGGGCTCCACATGATAATGGTCTACAACAAAGGTAGGACCCACATGATGGATGGTGGACATCAAAGATGGGCCCCTCATAATGAATGACTCATATTGAAGTGGGGCCCCACATCAAGGTGGGCCCACGTAATGAAAGGTTCACATCAAAAGTAGGCCCCACATGATAGATGACCCACATCAAAGCGTGGCCCAACATGATGGAACATGCGCGCACATCAAGTAGGTCCCATTTAAATGGCAGTCTATGTCAAAGGTGGGATCCACATGATGGATTATGGTCATTGAAGGTGGGCCCACATGATGGTCAGTTGATATCAAAGATGGGCTCACATGATGAACGACCCATAATGAAGGTGGGGCGCCACACAAAGAATGGTCCACATCAAGGTGAACCTACATAATAGTCGGAGTGGGCTTCACATGATAGATGGCTCACATAAAAGTGTGGGCCCTCATAATGGACAATTGACATTAAGTGGGCCCCACCTAATGGATGGTCCATATCCAAGGTCTCTCATGATGGATGACCCATATCCAAAATGGGCCGTATGATGGATGATCCATATAGAAGGTGCACCTCACACGATGAATGGTATATCAAAACTGGGCCCCACATGACGGATAATACACTTCAAAGGTAGGGCCCACACTATGGACACATTGAATGTGGAGTCTACATGATGGTGATGGGTAGTGGACATTGAGGGGCCCCACATAAAGGTCAATTAGCATTGATGCTGGCCCCACATGATGGATGGTCCACCCAAACAACCATTTGGATCGTTCTTATATTTAAGTTGTTGTAATCTTTAAAAATGACATCAATTACCCTTAAAAAAAGCTCTTATTTGAAAGTTTTACCAAACATGCTTATTTTAAATAAGATCATTTTTTTGGTGATATTTTACCAAACGGGCTTATTTAAAACAAGAGCTAGAGCAGAAAGATCTTATTAAAGTAGCTCTTATTTAAAAAGCTCTTATTGAATTAGTGTAGAGATGCCAAACGTCCCCTTAGTACATTTGCCAGCGTATCCGCTCCCTCCCAGTTGAGAATATTCTTCCTTTTTTCAAAATGATGAAAACGCCCAATTAAAACTATAAAAGGGTGGGGAAGATTTTTGCTATGAAGCAGACCACCTGAGATCTGGATTGGATTGACTTCTACACACTGGCGAAAAGCTCGAGGGACGCACCTAATGAACCGATTGGATGTGAAGAAAGACCCATGATGTGAGACATACAACAATTTGTAGGATAAGCCTATATTACAAGCTTGTAGTGGATCCGATTCAAAATACGGAATTTTTATTGCAATAGCCCTGATCTGTGGCTATTTTTACTAAAAGTCTAATTTTTTTATTAGGCTCATCTTTTTTAGTCTTTTCACGAAAAATTGTAAAAGTTTAGGTTAGAAAAGGAATATTTATCATAATAGCCCTGAAGTGTGGCTATTTTTACTAATAGTCTAATTTTTTGTAAGGCTCATCTTTTGTAGCCTTTTCATCAGAAATCACAAAACTTTTGGTAGAAATGCCCCTCTGACCACCTGCGTACGTCTGTGAAGAGGCAGAAGGCCTATTGGGTGTGGACAGGTGGTCCACTCGTGGGAGCCACCATGAACATATGTTACATCCACACCATCCATACATTTGGAGGGATCATTATAGGGGATGATCCAAAGCTCAAGTGGACCTCACCAAAGAAAACAGTGGGGATTGATGTCCTACCGTTAAAAACTTCTTGGAGTCACAAAAGTTTTCGATCAAGCTGATATTTGTGTTTTCCCTTCTTTCGTATCTGTGTGAACTTATGAACAGTTTAGATCTAAAATAAACATCATGGTGGACCCTTAGAAGGTTTTAACAGTCACGTCACTGTACCCACTATTTTCTTTGCTGGGGTCAACTTGAGAATTAGATCTTTCTCATTCTTTAGATCATGATGTAAAATGACCTCTCCAGATGGATGGACAGTGTGGATACAACACATACATCATGGTGGGGCCCACAGAAGTAGGTGACGTCACTTAAGAAAGCCCTCTGATCACTTGCTTACGCCCATGAAGAGGCGGAAGCCCTCTTCGGCATGGACGTGGTCCACTCTTGTGACCCACCATGTTGTATATGTTTCATCCATGCCGTCCATCTTTTTTCAAGATCATTTTAGGCTTTGGGTCCCATTGAAGGCCAGATCTAGATCTCAGGTGGTCCATACCACAGTGAACAGTTGGGACCACCTTGTAGTGGATTCAGCTTAAAATTCATTACATCTATGTGTTTTGATGGGAGAGAAATGAATAACCATGAACAACATCAAGAACGAAAACAATAACAAGAAGACATTGAAAAGGAGAAGAAGAATAAGAACAAGAACAAGAAGAACAAGGAGGAGAAAATGCAGCAGCTGCTGAAACGAGATCCTTCATGCCTCAGGAAGTGCATGTGGTTCCACAGATGAAAGATATCATCTAGTACTCCACAGCTGGACAACCAACGACCGTCAACTTGCCTACATCCATTGTTGTGATTCTTGGGTCTACTCTGGGCCCTACATAATCCCCAAATAACATAAAAAAGGAGAAGGAAGAAGAAGAACAAGAACATCATAAGAAAAAGAAGAAAAAGAACAAGAATGAGGAGCAGCAATGTAAAACGAGAATTACTACTTGAATTCGATTCCTTCATGCATGAGGAAGTGAATAGTGCCACAAACGAACAACGTTATCTGCTCCACAGCTGCCAAATGTCCCCTCCAATTGCTTCGACACGTCCAGTCCTAACACCGCACCATTATGATCTGGATAGTAACTGAATATTGGGTTTGCGTACTCAATTCCATAATCCCACAGTGCTATAGAACCATGATAGGAGGAAGAGACGATCTCGTATTGCCGGTGAGGTGAGAACTTCACCTTGGAGACCCCACTGTCGTGACCCCCTTAGAGGACTTTAATGAATTGATTTTGCATTCTGATATCCCATATCCTGATATGATCTCTTCTATCAGTGTAAGACCCGTACCCTTATTTGCCCTCCGTACGCTTAATTTTCTGTGCCGGTATGTCCCGGATGGATCAGATTAGCGAGCCTTGATCGTGACGCTATTTTAGTACCGCATCGACCCAACACCTATACCCCGGCGACCGCGTAGGCGTTGCGATTCCAACGCCGCGCGGCACGCCTCATTGCGATACCCGGTGTGTAAGTTGTGTCATTTGCGTAATCCGAGGTGGGCCGCACAACGCGCGTGTGGCGTGGGCCTCACTTGCACAAATCCCAAGATCATGTCAAATCAATCAAATCCATCACCATCACCCTCACCCATACCCCTCTCATTACCCTTACTCTACTCACCCCATACCCCCCATCTCTCTCTCACCTCCAAAGTCAACCAAGACCTATACCTCCCATACCCATCTCCCGTGCTAGCCATCATCATCACCATCATCACCCCATGCTCCCTCCTCTCTATCCATACATTAACATACGTAGAGGGGGGGGGGGGGGGGGTGTGGCCTTCTCCCTTCCCATATTTGTAAGAAGAGAAAAGAGAGAGAAAGAGAGAAAGAGATTTGAGAGAGAGAGAGAAGAAGAAGAGGTTTGAGTGATCAAGAGAGAGAAAGAGAGAAGTTAGGGGAATTGAAGGAGGAGATCCAAGCTTGGAGGACCCCGATCACCGTCCGATCGTCAATCCAACCGTCCAACCATCATAGTGAGTGCAAGGGGGACATAAACCCCCCATTTTCTTAATTTCCTTTCATTTTCTTTGTTTCTTTTTGGGCCCACCTTGTGATGGACAGTTAGATGAATGGATTGGATCATCCACGAATGGGCCCCACCTACTTATAATAATAATAATAATAATAATAAAGAAAAAGGAAAGAAGGAGAGTCTAGCCGCTGGACAGTCAGCGTCCAGAGGACGCTGTTGCCCAGCAGCGCCTGCGCTGAGCCCCTTTTGGGCATTAACCGTGGGACCCACCTTGATGCTTTCGTAATATCCACACCGTCCGTTTGTTTCTCTAGCTCAGTTTAGGACTGGACACCAAAAATGAAGCTGATCCAGATCTCAGGTGGACCACACCATAGAAAACTAGTGGAGATAGGGATGTCCACTGTTGAAACTTCTTGGGCCCATTGTGATGTTTGTGAACCTTTTTACTTATCCAATATTGGGCTCTGTGGGTTCCTCACGGGCTGGGGAACCTGATGAATGGCATGGATCGTCCCAAAGTGGGCCCCACTTGAAAGAAACTAAGAAGAAGAAGAAGAAAAGAAGAAGGAGAATAGAGGACTTGGACGCTAGATGCCCTCAGCGTCAGAGACGCCGGGACGGTCCAGCATCAGGGACGCTGGAACGTGGGAATGGGTCCCCACTCGTAGGACCCACCTTGATGTTTATGTTATATCCACACCGTCCATCTGTTTTCCCAAGTCATTTTAGGGCCAGGGCCCGAATACGAACCAGATCCAAACGTCAGATGGACCGCACCGCATGAAAACAGTGAAGCTAATGATGTGCACGGCTGAAACTTCTTTGGTCAACCTTGAGGTTTCTAGACTGAATCAGGTACCCAATATAGGGCTCATTGGGCCCCCCATGAGATGGCCCAGCTGATGAATGGAGTGGATCACCCGTATGTGGGCCCCACTCGATCAAAACCTTTGATACACAAAAATAATAATAATAAGAAGAAGAAGAAGCAGGGCGTCGCTGACGCTGGGAGTACCAGCGTCCACGGACGCTGGGCTCCTGATGCCCAGCTGGTGGCCCACTCGTGGGTCCCACCATGATGCATGTGCTATATCCACACCGTCCATCCATTTGGGGAGATCATTTTAAGGCATGATCTGAAGAGTGAGTCAGATCCAAATCTTAAGAGGGCCCCACTGGAAGAAGACAGTGAGGACAGTGACCCTACTATTGAAACCTTCCTACGGCCCACCATGATGTTTATTTGAGATCCAACCTGTTCATAAGTTCACACGCATGTGAATGAAGGGAAAACAAAAATATCAGCTTGATCGAAAACTTCTATGGGCCCCACTTGATGAGAACAATAACCAAAAAGAAAAAAGAAAAAAAAAAGAAAAAAAGAAAAAGACGCTGGCAGCAACCAGCGCCGTGGGCTGGTTGGTCTGCCCAGCAGGTGGCCCACTCGTTGGGCCCACCTAGAATGTATCTGCTTTATCTATTACAGTCCATATGTTTTTCCAGCTCATTTTAAGTGGCTGAGCCCAAAATTTAAGCATATCCTAAAGTCAAGTGGACCATGCCACGGGACAATAGTGGGAATAATGATCTCTACCGTTGAAACCTTCCCAGCCCTACAGTGATGTTTAATTGTCATCCAACCTATTTCATAAGTGGCCAAGCCCAAAATTTAAGCATACCCAAATGTCAAGTGGACCCTGCCACAGGAAACAGTGGGAGATAATGATCTCCACCGTTGAAACCTTCCCAGCCCTACAGTGATATTTATTTGTCATCCAACCTGTTCATAAGATCCCATGGATATGGATGGAGGGGAAAACACAAATATTTGCTTGATTTAAAACTTCTTGGAACCCAGCTGGGTACCACGCTGCCCAGCAGGTGGCCCACCCTATGGGTCCCAACGTGATGTATCTATTAGTTCCACCATGATGTATCTATTCTATTCATGCTGCCCATCTATTTTTCCATGCCATTTTAGGATATGGCCCCAACAATGAGGCAAATCCAGATGTTAGGTAGGGCCACACTCGTAAGGAATAGTGGTCACTGATGCCCACCATTGAAAACTTCCTTGGGGCCACTTTACTGTTTATTTTTCATCCGAATAGAGGTTGTGGGCCCATATTTGGGTTACACCTTGATGGATGTATTGTGTACCATGCCACCCGTCTTGATCAACGCGTGGGGCCTGATTTGAATGGGCTTCACTTAGAAAATGGTGGTGATTGAATACCTACCACTGAAACTTCCTAAGACTGGTGATGTATATTTGCTATCCGATCAGTGGGCGGGACCCACCTTGGTCCTTCCTTTGATATATATTTTTTATCCATGCCGTACACCTATTTTGTCGGCCTATCTTGAATGCGCAGGCCCAAGTATGGGGCCGATGTGGTCTCAAGTGGGCTATGCCACGAAGACCTTTACATTTCCAATGGGGCCACAGTCTGGGTCCCACTCTCTGTATATATATTGGGCCATTTAAGGCCAACGTCACATGGTATGTTTGGTAACAATGCTAGTATACTTAGCTTGATATGTCACACTGATAACATGTTTAGTATAATGAATACCACGCTCATTCATATGCTCATACGCATCATTTGTATGCCTGTTATGGATCATGATTAACCATAGCATATGCTAGTTGGCTTGTTATACTTAGGGGACCCGTGCGAGACAGGGTCGCCCCACATGATTGCGCAGTATGCGTAAGTTTGGTGCATGACTTGGATTGTGTGACTCATGCATTTTGCATTATGTATGTCACGATCGCTTTCACACCCTAGCAGCATCGGGGTGGTGGCTACCATAGTCACATCGTGGTTGGCAGTATTGGACACCGAAAACTTGTTCTAGTACGTGGGCGCTATGGATGTCCTTGGGTGAAAGTCCCTAAACCTTGTGGTACTAGTAGGATGCTCCAGCATCAAGACCGAGTGGATAACATGAGCGCCCGTGTGCAAAATACCAGTAGGCCGCGTCTCCCACTGTGTCGAGGTCGGTTGGAAAGGGGTGTGACCTTATCCGCCCGGGTGCAGTGGGTTGTAAGCTAGTCGAGTCTGACCAGCTCATGGAATGGGTCCGCTATCGGCGAGCCGGGTGGGCATTGGCATACCACTGACGAGGCGGATAGTGAGGTCTTTTCTAGGGCTCTTAATGGAGCGGGTCAGATCCGAGATCCGATTCACTCCGAATCCGTTTAATGAGGATTTGGATCTTAAAATAGGTCCGAAGAGTTAAATGGACCGGATTTGGATCTTAAAATAGGTCCGATTACTTAAATGGACCGGATATGGATTCACATGAACATATCCGATTTCGATCCGAATCCGATTAAGATCCAACTCATTGCCACCTTACTATATATGTTATATTCATGCTAACCATCCGTTTTACAAATTATTTTAGGCCAAGTGGACCATACCATAGTAAATAGTGGGATTTGCATCATTTTTCTACTAAATTAAATATATTATATTCTATATTTTATATCATATATTTTTTTAGATTTTTAATGGGGTGGATTCGGACCTAGATCCGACCTAAATCCGATGGTTATATGGATTTTGGATCGGAAATGGATCTACCAGTTTATAAATGGATCGGATATGGATATCACCTTTTGGATCCGAGTTAGATCCGAATCTGATCCGAATCCGTCTACAGATATACGGACTTGGAGCTGGATCCAACTGGATCCGATCCAGATCCGACCCATTGAGAGCCCTAGTCTTTTCTACTCGCTTGGTTATGCGCGCGATGTGCGGTGGCCAGTATTAGAGTATACTAGACCCCGGTGATGTCCCAGATGAGAACTATTTTGATATGTGGATCAGTTGAGGTTTGACGTGTTTGCATTGCATCTCTAGCATGTAACACTCGGCCATATAGGCCCTTGCATCGCATATCCTTGGGATGGCTGATAGCATTCATGAACTTGGTAACTTAGCCCTCTACTACTTTCGCTTACTCTGATATCTGTATACTTGTCATATGCATCACACGCGCACACACGCACTCTACTGAGCTTCGTAGGAAGCTCATGCGCGTTTGTTTACACTGCAGGTACTAGGGCACATCAGCAGCGTTGAGCGCGGTGCATGTACCTAATATTTTGGACTTCTGCTACATGTTGTATTTCCCTTTCTAGCACTGTACTCAACAAACTTTATAGTGGATATTTGATGATGTTTTATGATTTTCATTATGCTCCTTTACAAAAAAAAATTTACCCTGAAAATCCTCCTGGTAGGATCCCAGGATCGGAACATGGCACATGAGAGCTAGGAGCCGAGAATAGGGTACTACGGAGGCTGTTGGCACCAAGGTCGGCGATCGGGAATTTAGTGAGCCCGGTCACCGGGTTTGGGGCGTGACAGTTAGAAGATGTGACAATGCATGTTGCCGAATGGGGGTCCCAGTCACAGGATACGAGTGGTGCGTCATTAGCTCTGATGGTGAATATAGCGTTCTGATGTTGATTACGGATATCTCTGATGCGGAGTATGTCATCGAAGGATGTGTAGGCATAAAGATCCGAAAATCCAGGATTTCATGTCACAAACAAGACATACCTATGGTGTCTTAAGGTGTATAAAGGGGTTTGTTGAGTGACGGACCAGGGGTTTAGGGATCCATCAGAAGAGGCTGAGAGGAAGCGATCACCATGTGCTTGCCAGTCCATGGATGTGGTGAAGGTCATTTGATTATCTCCAAAAAACATATGCGAGTTGCCATGATTAACGATAACACCATCATCATCTTCTTCTTCCCTTCTTCCACAACAGCACCATCATCTTCTTCTTCTTCTCTTCTTACACAACAGCTCTATAATCTTATTCTTCTTCTTCTCTTCTTCCACAACAACACCATCATCTTCTTTTTCTTTTCTTCCACACTAGCATCATCATCTCCTTCTTCTCTTACTCCTCAAACATGGTTTCTATGAAATCCATTAAATTCCACCCCAGGGATCCATCACCAGTTGCTTGCATCTCTGCACGAATGCCTTTACTTGGTGGTTCTCGTTTGTACATGTTGAAAACCATTCCATTTTTGGTTGCTCGTGGTACTCAAGCATCATCATCTCCTTCTTCTCTTTCAAGATCCGTACTATGAATTCTATGATTGCTCGTGGTACTCAGTCCGCTCTACTCACGTCATCGTGGCAACAAATGAAGGAGGATGTAGATTGTTAGACGTTAATCATGGCAACTCGCATATGTTTTTTGGAGATAATCAAATGACCTTCACCACATTCGTGGACTAGCAAGCACATGGTGATCGCTTCCTCTCAGCCTCTTCTGATGGATCCTTAAACCCCTGGTCCGTCACTCAACAAACCCCTTTATACACGTTAAGACACCATAGGTATGTCTCGTCTGTGACATGGAATCCTGGATTTTCAGGATCTTTATGCCTACACATCCTTCGATGACATACTCCCCATCAGAGATATCCGTAATCAACATCAGAACACTATATTCACCATCAGAGCTGATGACGCACCACTCGTATCCTGTGACTGGGACCCCCATTCGGTAACATGCATTGTCACATCTTCTGACAGAAGAGATCATATCAGGATATGGGATATCAAAATGCAAAATCAATTCATTAAAGTCCTCTAAGGGGGCCACGACAATGGGGTCTCCAAGGTGAAGTTCTCACCTCACCAGCAATACAAGATCGTCTCTTCCTCCTATCATGGTTCTATAGCAGTGTGGGATTATGGAATTGAGTACGCAAACCCAATAATCAGTTACTATCCAGATCATAATGGTGCGGTGTTAGGACTGGACGTGTCGAAGCAATTGGAGGGGACATTTGGCAGCTGTGGAGCAGATAGCGTTGTTCGTTTGTGGCACTATTCACTTCCTCATGCATGAAGGAATCGAATTCAAGTAGTAATTCTCGTTTTACATTGCTACTCCTCATTCTTGTTCTTTTTCTTCTTTTTCTTATGATGTTCTTGTTCTTCTTCTTCCTTCTCCTTTTTTATGTTATTTGGGGATTATGTAGGGCCCAGAGTAGACCCAAGAATCACAACAGTGGATGTAGGCAAGTTGACGGTCGTTGGTTGTCCAGCTGTGGAGTACTAGATGATATCTTTCATCTGTGGAACCACATGCACTTCCTGAGGCATGAAGGATCTCGTTTCAGCAGCTGCTGCATTTTCTCCTCCTTGTTCTTCTTGTTCTTGTTCTTATTCTTCTTCTCCTTTTCAATGTCTTCTTATTATTGTTTTCGTTCTTGATGTTGTTCATGGTTATTCATTTCTCTCCCATCAAAACACATAGATGTAATGAATTTTAAGCCAGATCCACTACAAGGTGGTCCCAATTGTTCACTGTGGTATGGACCACCTGAGATCTAGATCTGGCCTTCAATGGGACCCAAAGCCTAAAATGATCTTGAAAAAAGATGGACGGCATGGATGAAACATATACAACATGGTGGGTCACAAGAGTGGACCACGTCCATGCCGAAGAGGGCTTCCGCCTCTTCATGGGCGTAAGCAAGTGGTCAGAGGGCTTTCTTAAGTGACGTCACCAACTTCTGTGGGCCCCACCATGATGTATGTGTTGTATCCACACTGTCCATCCATCTGGAGAGGTCATTTTACGTCATGATCTAAAGAGTTAGAAAGATCCAATTCTCAAGTTGATCCCAGCAAAGAAAATAGTGGGTACAGTGACGTGACTGTTGAAACCTTCTAAGGGTCCACCATGATGTTTATTTTAGATCTAAACTGTTCATAAGTTCACACAGATACGAAAGAAGGGAAAACACAAATATCAGCTTGATCGAAAACTTTTGTGACTCCAAGAAGTTTTTAACGGTAGGACATCAATCCCCACTGTTTTCTTTGGTGAGGTCCACTTGAGCTTTGGATCATCCCCTATAATGATCCCTCCAAATGTATGGATGGTGTGGATGTAACATATGTTCATGGTGGCTCCCACGAGTGGACCACCTGTCCACACCCAATAGGTCTTCTGCCTCTTCACAGACGTACTCAGATGGTCAGAAGGGCATTTCTACCAAAAGTTTTGCGATTTCTGATGAAAATGCTACAAAAGATGAGCCTCACCAGAAATTAGACTTTTAGTAAAAATAGCCACACTTCGGGGCTATTATAGTAAATATTCCTTTTCTAACCTAAACTTTTGCAATTTTTCGTGAAAACACTATTGCAATAAAAATAACCACTCTATGTTGATGGCTCATTGGAGATCTTACTAGGATTTGAGATGAATAGCGTAGATCTGTTTCCAGCCTCTTCATCAATTCTGAAAGACTGTGTTGCACCCTATTTCTAATCGTTCCTATAACAACTAATCAGGGGTAGACACGTGGCATTGCATGGAAAGATGTAGCATGCAAAGGCTTTGCTGAGAGATCCAAATCGCTTTTTATGGAACCACAACTGGCGCCGATTTGATGTTCATGTCATCTGATGACGAGGCATGGTCTAGGCATTAAGAAGCAAGACGTGGTCAAGCGAGAAGAACAGTGAAAGGGACGCGTGTTAAGAAGAGAGAAGAAGGATATAGAAGACCAACATGACGACAAATCAACTGCTATAACCATCAAGCATAAAGAGAAACGTCTGAGAAGTAGCTGTGAGAGAGATTTATAAATAGCAAGGAATTCAGGTAAGTAGTCTCACACCAATCTAATCAAACCTATTAAATTTATCTGTCCTTACTATAATCATTAGCTTCGTTTTATCTTAGGAGTAGCATATAATGCCCCAAATTTTTAGTATTTATTTAATTAAGTTAAATTTATGAGATTTTTATCTTGCGTTGTGAATAATTGTCTAATCGTAGGTGTTTTGAAGTGAACCTCTTTATTAAAGTTGCCTAAAATAATCCCTAGAATATGATAAACAACTTAGATTTTGTCAAACTTGATATTTTAGAATAATTATGAAAATGGCATTAAGAAAACCTCATTTTTTAAAAAGAAAATCCATTTTTTGTATTCCGTACGACTCCAAGCTTTAAATGAAGCATTTATGCGATATTTTAACTGTTCTAGCTATGCTCCACTGTCCACTCTAGCACATTCAACTATCCAAGTAGGTGGATCCCTTGATGAACGATCTGGATTTCAAGTCCAGAGGAATGGCCATAAAAAAAGAAACAAAAACAGTCTCGTCGATTTGGAAAGAACTGAAATTAGAAATAAAAGATATTACGATTTCAAATTTCAAACAAGAAACATGATGTAGTCCCATTTTGCACTTTTCAGACCAGTTCATGGGGCCCACCGTGATGGGTATTGAAAATCCAGTCCATTTATGATGAAGATCAGCTCGATGCTGAAAAAATTCAAAAGTTTCACGTCGATCCGAGTTACAGATTGACTGTGGTGACCAAAGCAATACAACTGTCAGAAAGTCTCTTGATTTCCGCCAACTCAACTTGAAAATGGTCAAGGTGGCCCGCCACTCATGATATGAAGAATCTAAGCCGATCATTTTTTTGTATAAAACATCTATATTTGCAAAACCATACAATTCCATGTCAGACGAATGTGTGGATTGATTGTACTAGTTGACAAAAATGGATAATACTAAAAGATTCCAATTGCACAAATTCTAAAAAGAGTCCTAAATGTTCTGAATTTCAGACCACATTATGGAATAGTTTTGGACAATCTAAATTGTCTATCATGTAGAGGAGGAGATTTTCTACGAAGGTTCTGAATTTGAGACCAATCCGACATTTGTACACTTCGTACCGTCGATCACAAGATAATTGGTTCTACAGGTATTTAAATTGCGTGAATTAAAGAAGTGGTCATTGTTATGATTAGTGGGCCCACCCAAGAGATAATTTGAGAAATATAAACCATTCATGAGGAAGCTCATATGCCAAGGAACCTACAGTTCAAATTTCAGGCAATCTGACCATTGGTTATCCCGTATCAAGCGGAACAAAATCTGCTATGTTACTGTTTTCCTATCTGCAGAGCTCTCTACTCTTCTAGGTATCATAGGATGTGAGGAGCATCCTTTAGGGTTACTAGGGCATATCAAAACTCCCTCATTTCATCCCCAACCATCTAAAGAGAGAGAGCCTATCATTATTCCATCTTCTACACTGAGTTTACTACAATTTCATATTTCTTCTCTAAGTCGAGATTTTCTTCTAGATTAAGGCGAGAACTCCTTTAAGTTTGGCATGATTTTTGCATGAATTTTAATATATATGGATGCTATGTCTCATGTGTTGCTATGTTATTGCTCATGAATGTTTATTTTCTTTTCACATGATGATGTATTTATGATGCTATATGCTAATAAACATAAATCAACGGGAGTAGAGTTGGATATTGGTCATAGATGCTTTAGGACACCTTATTTCCATCACTTGGTGATGTGGACGTACATTGGACAATAAGAACGAATGCAATAATGAAATGTTGTTACTGACGTGGGGTAGTGTAATCATCTTCAAAAGAGCCACCATCCCTTTCATATAATATTGAAAGTTATTTTTGTAAGGCTTAATGAAGAATTCGTTATTATATATTTTGGTATTGAATGCGATGTGGATGAACCCTGATATGTGGTGGTGTATATCAGGACTGCCCGGTTAAGAGATTACCCTAACCTGAGATGATGCTATTAGACTGTCCGGTTAAGTGGTCACCCTGACTCATGGTAGTGATATCAGACTATCCGATTAAGTAGTTGGTAAATCTTTTTCTTTCTGATACTTAATTTTATTTATGGATCTTCATAAGGACAAGGGTTACATGTGTTGTCATGGACCTTAGTAGTGTAACTTGCTATCCTTGGTAGAGATGCATTGGATTCAGCTACTTTGGTGAATGATGAACCATGAGGATGGTTATGGTGGTGCCTAAGGTTGGTTGCACATTAATCGACTGTGTGTAAACTAGAATTAATAAATAGTTGGCTAATTTCATGCATACACTTGGCTTCATGTAGGTGTATGAAAATGAGAATAGGTTAGAGCGTCATACTTTTCCCGCACACTATCTCGTGAGTTTTAGGTTGTGAGCGTCCTACTTCTCACTTGGTTGGTCAAACTTCATGGGCTTGCGTGTCTCAGAAACCCTGGTGGCATGTGGTTAGGAATGACTAGTTAAGGAGTCCCATGTCAGGTCATGCATAGCATGCATTACATTAAGGACTATGATTGTTTTGATATGTTCACATGTAATTGTTATGCTAACCTTGAAAGAGTTCTTCATTATACCACTTTTGACGGTTTTTGTTGAAAAATAATTTAGAACATGCAAGTGACGATCCACAGGAACCCAAGCCAAGAGGAGATGATTACGAGGGCTCGTAGGAGCAGATGGCGAAGGATAAGGTAATGCGACCTAATATCGATTTGAAATTTCATTAGTTAGGAGATATAATTTTTATAATAAGTCCCAGTGGGTGGACATAGTTGAGTACAATGTGATATTCGAATTCTTTGGATATGGTGATATTAATTGACAACTTAGTTTAAATATAATGAAATAATACGAGTGTTTCCACCATTTTGCTCATGAATATCAATTATTATGAAATGTGTGTGATTGTGAGTATGTAGGGGGTATACCCTTTACACATTTTAAGAAACCTTTAGAAATTCGGTTGTTGTGTTATAAATAGGAGTCGAAATCTCAAGGCATTACAAGTTAGCATTAGAGCGGAAACGGGACATCTAGGCAAGAAGCCTAACCTGTAATATAATAAACTCACCTTATGTAACACCCCATTTGTACTCGAGTGTTACCTTGGAAATTTAATCTAATTTAATTGTCTACTTATACTTTAACTTTAATCTTACCATAGGTCATGATATTCATCCATTGATTTTCAAGGTGGTGGTCGGCTGTCGAGCTTAGAGAGAGAGAGAGAGAGAGAGAGAGAGAGAGAGAGAGAGGGTGGTCGGGTGGGTTAAGGTTAGAGTTAGGGAGAGAGGGGGCACTTGGGCGGGTTAAAAATAAAAGGGGGGTAAAAAAAAATTTAACTTAGGTATTTATACCTTGTAGACGAGTTAAATCGAGCCGAGTTCGAGTCAAGGAACGAACCGAGTCGAATCGAGCATGTGCCTGCTTGACGCTCGACTAAGATCTCGAGCACCCAAAATATAATTCGACTCGACTCAAACTCACTTCCGATCCGAGCCGAGTTGAGCATTTTCGAGCCGAGTCGAGTAAGTTTTTTTTAGCATACTTGACTCGTGCCTAGCTCTAGCCATCGAGCAGGGAGGAAGGGTTTGGGATTTGGGGCTCGGCCAAGAAGGGAGAGAGAAAGAGGGGAGAAATGAATTTTGAAAAGGGGGTTAGTCAATTATCGAGTGGTCTGCCAAATCAATGGTTTGGATCACCAAGCCACTGTGTCCCAGATGTACTGAATCATTGGTGTCATCAAATTGGAGAATGTTGTGATCATGTGACACCGTAGTTTCTCTTCATGTGCGATGTACCTCAATAAAAATGGGACACTGATTAGGGAAGGGGTTGCGTCCTGCTCCCATCTGGATGGTATTGGTCTAAGCAGGGGCTTTGTGGGGCTCACCATGATGTATGGGTTTTATCCACGCCATTCATCTATTTTCCACATTATTTTAGGTTAAGAGGTGCCCAAAAAATGAGGTAGAGCCAAGGCTCAAGTGGACCATATAATGGAGATTGAGTATCCACCATTAAAAACTTCTAATGGGCCGCGAAAATTTTGGATCAAGCTAACATTTGTGTTTTCCCTTCTAGGTTTATGTGACGTTATGATCAGGTTGGGTCGCAAATACATATCATGGGGGCCTGGGAAGGTTGCAATGGTGGGAGTCATTATCACTGCTACTTCCTACGGTGGGGTAAACTTAACCTTGGATCCACCTCATTTTTGGGCTCACACCTTAAAATGATCTAAATAATGGATGAACAACGTAGATAAAATTCATACATTACGTTGGGCCCCACAAATCCCTTGTTAGGATAGACTTTCGGCTTGAAGGAGCAAGGCCCAATCTGCTTTTACGAATTAGGTAATGTACCCAAATAGGATAGCTCGTGACTGAATCCTTGACTCGTGAGTTTTATTTGATCAAATTCTATTTCAACTCACCTAATTTCATCCATTCTAATAAATACTCATAGCCAATTAAAAATAATAATACTTTATTTATTCTTAATAAAGTCATGTCTATAAATCAATAATTCATCCAACATTTAATGAATTTCTTTTATATTGATATTCAAAAATCAAACTAATCCGATGTAAAAAACAATAATTTAAATATAAACTAAACTTAACTAATAAAATAGAGATCAAGAAAATGTTCAGATTGTTCAAAGTACTTTAAATATCTATATGCAAAACAATATGAGGAGGTGTAAGCGTGACAGCTTTAAGGTCCTATTATTCCCAAATTGAAAATT
This sequence comes from Liriodendron chinense, assembly GCA_003013855.2. Lineage (NCBI taxonomy): Eukaryota > Viridiplantae > Streptophyta > Magnoliopsida > Magnoliales > Magnoliaceae > Liriodendron > Liriodendron chinense. Next base: position 29,452 of record PVNU02003569.1, on the reverse strand, counting down.
TTATGTTAATATCAAGTATAAACTCAATGTAACAAACCGAATCAATCACAATAAATTGATATTAACATTTCCCATAATAATAACTTGAAATTTATAATAATGAAGAAAACTAAAATAAACAAATTAATTCTTCTTAATCCCTTTAGGGCAAAGCAATTGTTTAATATATTGATCTTTTTTAAGGGTATAACACAGATTACCAATAAAATGCAATGATCCTTTTAGGGTAGAGCACCTATAAAATGCAATGATCCTTTTAGGATGAGCATCTGTAACGTAAACATGTACCAATAATCAAATTTTCAATGAATAACATCCTCATAAGTGCCGCACAAAAATAAATTACACTTACATCCATTTTACATAGCGATACATCTAATGACTAGATTTAAATCGAAGTGTTACAACTAAAATTAAAGCATCTACAAATATCAATTGAAGAGACAATGACACACACTAACCAAATTAAATCCAATATATTCACAACATCAAGTGAAACCATAACACATGTTAAACACGATCTAAATCCACATATCTACTATATCAATCATGGTAAAAATGAATTAACCCAATATATCAACCACGTCAAAAAAAAAAAGAAGACAATATGACAACAATATCTTATATTAAACAATACTGAATCATTATACTCAACAACAACAAGTAATAAAGCATTAATACTTAAGCTCAGCATATAGTGTACACGTAAGAATCTCAAGTCAGGAAGATCACCTATCCGAAGAGATGCGCAACGATCTGATCTATTGTCGGTGGTATGTATGCTCAATTCGGGATTGGTTCTAGTTATACATGGTTCGACACACTTATATTGGAGGTGACTTGGTAGGTGTGTTGATGCAAATAAGTGGGATCTTCTAATAAGAGAGGGATTCCCACTAATAAAAAAAGAATCTTGTGCTAATTAATCTTTTAGGTGTCATGGTTAATTTTAAACTTGGCCAAGCCATTCTTACACTTGCCATGGATGTGGGCACTCCATGGACCCCGCTACATGGGGTCCATGACCAACATCCAACCTATTAATATGGTTACTTAGGGCCTGTTTGGTTGCACAACCTAGAGTCTAGAGAAAATCTAGATTCCACTGTTGGAATCCAAAATTGCAGAAACTAGAGTGGAACCAGGTTTCATCCCTAACTTGCTGTTTGGTTGAAAACAGTGTAATAGAGATTTTGCTCCAACTGTTGCTTGTGGCATGGCCCACTTAAGCATCATATCTGCCTGAGAACCTTACCCCTGGCTTGTTGTAGTCCCGTAAGATAGATGACCAGGTTGGACGGTAAATAAACATTATAGCGGGCCCTAGGCAGTTTTTAATGGTGGACGTTCAATCAACACTGTTTTCTTGTGGTGTGGCCCACTTGAAATTTAGATCTGCCTCATTTTTTGTCCAATGCACTTAATTCAGATTTCAAAACTAATGGACGGTGGGGATATAAAACACATACAAAATAGATGTACAACACATACATGGAGGTGGTGACGCTCACTACCGCCTCTTTTTCCTTCCGTTTCGCCCCCACCATTTCCACTAATCTCGATTCCACTCAATTAAGGTTTTCAGACAGAATCATATTTGGTTGGAACTTGCCACCAAACACACCAGTTAAAATCAAATAATGCTGGAATCCAGATTTTAAGCTAGAAACAGGTTTCCATATGCCAACCAAACGGACCCTTAAGAGTTATAAAGTAAAAACACAAATACTAACTAGATCCAAACTTTTGTAGTCTCCATGTAGTGTAGTTTTAATGACGGGCGTTCAATTTAATGGTGGGCATTCAATCACCACTGTTTCTTATGTTGTGTCCACATGAGTTTTACATGTGTTGCATTTTTTGGGTTCAAGCCCTAGGTATGGCCTAATGGATATAAAACACATAAATTATGTTGGCCCAGAACGCCCAACACATCCACACACCGCCCCTAGGGAGTGATGTTGGCAACACCATATGATCCAACCGTTGATCTAATTGGACAAAAAAAAAAAAAAAAAAAAAAAGGCTGTAAGAGAGAATATGAGCCTTAGTGATGAAATAATATCTAATCTGGACCAGTAACCTGAAGGGACCATTGTGGATGGGAAATCCCTGTCACAGACTGGAGTAGCCTTACTCTCCGGCCGATTGACTAAAAATAGACGGTCAATAAAAAACTGTAAAATACGTTTCGTCCTCGTCAAACAAATCGAAAAAACAAAAGAAAAGAAAGAAAGGAAAAGGTGAAGAAAAAGTGAATACTTGGGCAACACGCATGGACCATTCTTCACTCTGATTAAAGCTTTGAGTTAAGAAGATTCCAATTGCGTAAGTTTCATTTCCTTCCTCTTAGTTTACGTAGTGGACACGGCGGTGCTACGTTGGGCCCTGTTCGTCTATGTGTATGCGTGTGTTCTATATCCATGCGGTCCATCCATTTTGCCGGTTAATTTTAGGGCATGAAGCAAAAAATGAAGCAGATCCAAAGCTCAAGTAGACCACACCACAAGAAATAATGATGATTAAATGCCTATCATTAAAAACTTCTTGGGCACTTTTGTATAAGTTTAAACTTGTGTTTTTCCTTTATCGTGGTCTGTGTGGCTTTATCAACTAGTTGGATAAAAAATAAAAATTATAGTGAGCTCTAGGAAAGTTTCAAATGTTGGTTGTCATTAGTGTCTCGTCTGCTAACCCAAGTGGAAGACGCCTGGTGTGCGGGTGCATTGTGTGATTAACTGTGTGGGTGCATTGCGCAGCTAATAAGGTGGGTGCATTGCATGACTAACAAAAGAAATATTAGGTGTCATTAGTCCCACAATTTCCTATGTATGAAACGTTTTGAGATATGGATTTTCTTTAATTTTTAATCAATGAGCTAAAGCAAGCTGGAAAAATAGATAGACGGTGTGGATAAAAAATATATACACCAAGGTGGGCTGCACAGCGCCCAACACACGGTGTGGGCAACACCAACTGATCCACCTAGTCAGTACTGGCAGGTGCTTTGTGAGCTCCACCATGATGCATCATGTGTTCTATCACGCGTCCATTCATTTTTATAGCTAATTTTAAAGCATGGCCTAAAAGAGAAGCAAATCCCACATGGAATGCGCATGATAAAAAAGTGGTGATTGAAAATTTGCCCTTATGCAAATTGCCTTGCCACTGTTACAACTGATGATTTAGAGGGCAGCTCAATTTGTGAATCTGATCTTAATTATTTCATTTCAATGCGGGTACCAATGTCCAATCAAACATTGAATTGAGTATTACTTTGGCACGCTGGTACTTTCTAATGGCATACATAAACCAAATACAAATGTCGACCCTGATGTATGCATTTTGTTCATGCTGTCCATCCATTTTCCCAGCTCATTTCATGATAAGAAAATGAGAAGGGGCCAGATGAGTATGCATTTTGTTCATGCTGTCCATCCATTTTCCCAGCTCATTTCATGATAAGAAAATGAGAAGGGGCCAAATCTCATCTGGATCCGACCACAAGAAATAGCGGTGATTTAATGCCCACCATTTAAAGTTTTAGGTCTGCTCATATCTGTGTTTTCCCTTCATTTGGTCTGTGTGACCTAATCAACGGGTTGGATGGCAAATAAACATTACTATGGGCCCCAGGAAGTTTGTAATGGTGGGCGTTCAATCACGGCTCTCATGTGGTGTGGTCTACCTGAGATTTAGATCTGCCTCATTTGTGTGGCCACGCCCTATTATAATCTGATAAAATCGATGGACGGAGTGGATAAAACATATACATCATGGTGGGGTGCACAGCACCGACCAGTGCAGTGATCTCTGTACTGGAGGGATCACTACCGTGTCAGAGGACGCGAACCACAGGTGTGCGGTGGGACCACGTAACGAGGTACACGGATTCCGGAAGCCCACCAGCGGTGTAACAAAGTAAATAATAATAATAAAAAAAGAATATAGTCAGCGAAGGGAAACCATATTCGCTCCATCTCTAAAGAAAAGCATAGAAATGGAAGAGCCGTAGAAGCAGCAGCTTCGTTTCTGCAGAAAACCCTAGAAATAGAAGAGAGGAAGAAGAAGGAGACTAAGGAATGGAGGTGGAAGTGGGGTTGGTGGGTCTCTGCATCGATGCCGCGAGCGAGAGCAGAGAAAGCGTTGAGAAATGGCGGAGGCAGCGCCGGACCCTTGAGCGAATGCCCACTCAACTCGCACAAGCGCTTCTCCGACGTCTCCTCCGGCGCCGCCTCGTTACTCCTTCCTTGCTCGAGTACTCTCTCTCTCTCTCTCTCTCTCTCTAGATCTCGATCCGTGAAATGGTGGATTCTTGGTGGAATTTGATGCTTTTGTGTAAACCTTAACCCTAAATTTTCTTTTTCCTAAATTGGAGGAATTAGATCTATTTATATTGTTAGGGTTTGGAAGTCGATGTTATATCCAGTAGTTGGATACCTTGTGCTCGTGGTTTCCCTTATTTGTTGATCTGGACCGTGCATCTGGTGGGTTGGGCCATCACTGATGATTGGTTGTTTTTCCTATCATTTTCAATTAGATGATCTTTATTATCTGATTGTTGGGTCTGGAAATGGACGGTAGCATTTGCAACAGCCTACATTTGAAAAGTAAAGGACCACACTCAAATTTCTCTGCAACAGCCACTGGATATAACCTCTTCTTGAAGACTTTTCATTATTTGCGATAGAGAAATTGTAAGGTCCGGATGCATCAGAAGGTAACTAGTGTCTGGTGCATCGATTCGGGTAAATTGTGTGTGCTTGAGTGATCTAAACCGTTGATCTGATGGATCTCATCAATGCTTCTAACATCCCCCAAGTTGGAATTCTAACCATTTGATCAGTGGCCTAACAATAGGCAGTTAAAAGAAAAAATTAAAAAAATAAATACAACAGTAGTCCAGAAAATGGCCAGAGTCTGGATGGCCAGAATCTTAAGGTTAGGAATATTTTAGTGGTGTCTATTGCAGGAGCTATCAGGTCAATGGTTCTCATCACTTAACCAACCCGCCACTTGTTCCAAGTGGACACATCGGAGCACTATTTGGCGGGATCCACAATCTCTGTTCATTCGAGTCCCATCCTGCCCCAAGTGCCTGTGATTATTGATCTGAATGAGAATGAGTTAAGAGCTCTCACGGTGCAATTTGCCTCTTGCAGAGTGTTCCAGCACTGTATAGAGGAGATTGATTTGAAGGGTGAAAGCTTTGTGGATGCAGAATGGATGGCATATTTGGGCGCTTTTCGCTACCTTCGTACTCTAAATATTGCGGGTTGCAAATCTATCAATAATTCTGTTCTTTGGTCCATTACAGGTATTCACTTTTGCTGTGTGACATTGCCTAGATGTCATATCTTCATTTCTGGAATTAAGTAGCCATTTTTAGGTCATTTCTGGAATTAAGTAGCACTTTTAGGCCATGTTTGGCAGACACCTGAAAATAAGTCCATCTCATTTTAGTTAAAAGTAATTATGTATTAGAGATGAAGATCTCTAATACATAATACTGTTACCATGAACTCATTATGTATTAGAGATCAATATCTCTAGACTCTAATACATAATTACTGCTATCTAAATAAAATTAGATGAACTCAGTTTTAGGCCTGTACTGAACAGGGCCTTAGATTATTTGTGGAAAATAAGCTTCAAGTTTTTTGTAAAAAAAAGTTTCAAGTTGTCCTCTGATGAAATGATGTTTATCATTTTGGGTATTATATCATGCTTGGTTGAATGAAATGGAAGTTTTGTTCTATCAAGTGAGCATACAGGTGGGACCTGCCTTTTGGAGATCCCGACTGCTGGTGATCCATTGTGGGTGGTCCATTCCTAAAAGGATAGACTAGGTAGTCTCTGACGGATAATTTTAAGTTCCTGATCTTTTTCCTATCAACATTTGAGCTGCCTGAATTGTGGCCTGAAGTGAACAGGTTAGCTATTTGTCCACATTCATTAACTATCCACTGCCACTGGTCTTATGCTAATGTCTTCTGGTGGGTAGTTTTTCCTAACACGATCAGTGAATGATAGAAATAACCAGAAGAGCAGCTTCAATTATGGAACCGTAGGCCATGAGGATAGTTGTTAACTGTGCTAGAAATGCCATTTAGCTCGGCTGAATGTTGTATAGTTCATCTTCTAAGTTGGGCTACTTTTCACATGTACCCTTTCCCAATATAATTAGATTACATGGTACAGAAATTCTGTTTGGTGCATTTCTGGTGAAAAGAAAAAGATTCCTGTTTATTCAGTCACTTGATTTTGCGCATCTTAGTCTGTTTCCCCCACCCCCCCCTTTTTTTTTGTTTAACATCCATTACCCATATACGAGTGGTCTTGAGAATGAATAAATGATCTCATGTTACTATATCCAGATGTAGAACTGTGTTAGGAATCGGTATTTATGGTCGGTTGATGTTAAGTATAGAGGTGCTTATTTATTGCTTTTATGTTTCATCATTTCAGGAATGATGAGTTTACAAGAGCTGGATCTATCAAGGTGCTCGAAGATCACTGATGCTGGCATTGAGCATCTCTTATCCATTCCAAATTTGAAGAAACTGTGGATTTCAGAGACTGGCCTGACCACGGTTGCAGTCAAGCGCCTCTCCTCTCTTAGAAAACTCTGTGTATTGGATTTGGGGGGGTTACCCGTCACAGATCAGGCAATCTGTTCATTGCAGGTATTCAGTTTTCTATCTCTTGATTAGGGGTGCAATTCGGGCAGGTTGGTTGTGTTTAGGGGTCAACCCGAGCCCTGAACTACCTCAAGAGGACCCAACCTGCAACCTGACCTGACCCGAATTACAACCCGAGGTGCCCAACCTGAACCTAACCTGCATTTCTCTATACTCCTAAACTGTCCCAACCCGACCCAAACAAACCAGAGCTAAACACATGTGATTATTCCCAACCTGATCTGACCCAACCCAAATTTGCTCAACCTGAACCGAACCTGATTTCAAATCGGATTGGAGTTTTCCAACCCTAATTTGCCCGGGGACTCCGACAACCCGGCCTGAACTCGGGTTGGGTATTGAACCCAAGTTGCAGCTCTACTCTTGATATAGTTCTCTCTCTCACCGTTCTCCCAAGGCCTGATTTCATTTGCCTTTTTTTCTTGTCTTAATGTTTTTCTTTATTTGTGCGTTTTTGTCTGGGAATCCTTCAATGTGATTTTTTTGTAGGTTTTTACTTCTCTAGGTAGTGGAATGAATACCTTTCTTCCTTTTGTTTCTTTACTGATGCTAGATTGGATGTAATTGATGATTGATTGTCTTTTATCCATTCTAATTTCAAGTCGCGTTCTTGTAGCTGACCACCTTGACTTCTTTAACTGTTTTATTTCTAGGTACTGACACAACTGGAGTACTTGGATTTGTGGGGAAGTAAAATTTCCAACAAGGGAGCTGCCATTCTTTGCATCATTCCCCAACCTGAGTTTTCTGAATCTTGCTTGGACTAATGTCACTAAGTTACCGAAGCTGCCCTCTCTTAACTGCTTAAACATGAGTAGGTGCACCATACTAATCAATATTTGAGGGAGATGATGAAGTTAGAGCTCCTCTAACAAAGCTGCTTGTCACTGGAGCTATGTTTGTAGATGTGCGTGAAGCCTTCTCTTATATGGATGCAAGCCACCTGTCTTTCCTCGATATATCTGGCTCCCCTATTCAAGATTTCTGTTTTTTAGCAAACATGGACAGACTGGAACATTTGGATCTCAGTTTTAGCAGAATGGCAGACAATCTAATCGAATCGGTGGCAAGCATTGGAGCGAGTTTGAGAGATTTAAATCTTGCCAATACAAGAGTCAGTTCTGGGGGGATAGCTATTTTAGTGGGAAATGTTCCGAATCTTGAGATACTATCCTTATCCCATACAGCTGTTGACGACACTGCTCTCTCATATATCAGCATGATGCCTTCTTTAAGGACAATCAATTTGAGCAACACAAATATTAAAGGTATAATCTCCACCAAAGATTGCATTTTACATGTACTGACTTACAAGATAATTTATTTACTGTTGTAAATGCTGGAATGCCAGGTTATATCTATCAGGCAGGGCACAGTCCAGATAGGTTTCTCTCACTTACTGCACTCCACAATCTCGATCATTTGGAGAGCTTGGATTTGGAAGACACCCAAGTTAGAGATGACGAGTTGCATCCTCTATCCGTTCTCAGAGAGTTGAGCCATTTGTCTCTCAAAAGCGATTTTCTGTCAGACATCACTTTGCATGCTTTGTCATCTCTCCCAAAGTTAAAGTCTCTAGGATTTCGAGGTGCCGTTTTGACCAATGCCGGACTCCATTCGTTTCAGCCACCGGCAATGCTGCAGAAGCTGGACCTGAGTGAATGTTGGCTTTTATCTGCCGATGCAATTTTGGTGTTTTGTAAGAACCATCCTCAACTTGATGTGAGGCACGAACATTTCAGATGTCCTCAGTGTCTCAAAACATGGGCGATAGTCCATCCCCAGTCGCGGGGACGGCCACTGCAATCCACCCCAAAAGGGGGCAAATCATTGCGACCCCAAATAGGTTATTCCATAAAGAGAATTTCATGGGTAAGATATTCAAGGTGATTTTATTTTTAAAGATGTTGCAAACATCCACTACTATAATCTTATTTCTTGTCTAAAAATATTTTTGAAACAGATGAAAGGATAAAGTACAGCAGGGATGAATTGCTGGAGTTGCAGTTTACACTTTCGCAAGATCCATCTCTTCTGGGTATGGGTATTGTGCTGCCGACGATGCTGTTGAATGAGTAAAGGCATTCGTTCTACTCATCATGTTTATTAGGTGCATGCACTGTATTGATCGTTGTTATACACTGATAAATCAGTTCAGTTTATGTTGTTGTAACATAAATTCAAGGGGCCTTTCTTTATTTTTTGAGATGGTTGGTGAGGGTAGAAAATGGCAGGAAAGGTGAAAATGATTGGGAAAAATCCAATGCTAACCCTACTTAAAACTCATAATTTCATGTTTCAATGTGGCACAACCTGGGGTTGTTGGAGGTGGTGGGAAGCTCGGAAAAAAGATGTGGAGGCTAGGCCTGCTTGCAGCCCTGTGGGCCATCTGGTTGGAGAGAGAATCGTGCTGCTTCAACAATGTCAATAGCTTGGTCAGTGGAGTCTTGTATAAGGTGTTTCAGTCCAGTAGGGAATGGGCCCCTGGTTAAATTTTGTGGGCTGGGCTTGGGTTTGAGCCCTTTGTTCTTGTAATTTTCTGTGTTTTTTTTTTTCTTCTGTTTTTCTTTTAGCTCTTTGTTTTTTGGCCTTCCTGGCCTTTTAATAATATTCGTCACCTTCCAAAAATAAATAAATAAATAAAAAATGTGGTACAACCTGGCTGTCCATGATGCATTACTAGCATGCAGAGTAGGGTTGGCTCCTTATGGCCCAGGGTGGTGCATTGGCGGTGAGCCTGCCAATGAACAGGTTTAAGCTTGCTCATGTGACATGTTGGCATGTGAGGTGGCTGGCACTGATGAATGCAGGTGCGGACTGGGTTCATAGATCCTGTACATGGGCCAATTTGCGAGATGTTGCATTTAGGCAAACCTTGTTCTGGTGCTGAAATAATTAATATATTTGTATAGTATATGATATTATTATTAAAATTAACTAGACCCAACCTGATTTTAATTGGGTCCAAGATGGTGAATGCTGACCTGGAACTGGCCAGACCTGGTTTTAACCCGACCTATGTCTAACAGGTGGGAGAATGCTCATTCGGATGGCTGCAGATCTGCATACCTGTCGACAACCCGAGTGCAAAGTGAAACCAGGGAGAATATAAAGGGGGGAGGTCCAAGATGGGAACAGTTTTGCCAAGGCTATATCCTTGTAGAGTTCAAGATTGCCGCAAATATTGAGAAAAAGAACTGTGGAATTAAGATTTTCACACTTGAATTGCTTGCTTTCCAAAGGTCATTTGAATGCTCAAAATCTGCTAGTGCCAAATCATATTCACTTCCCTTCTCAACTTACGATGCTATATTAAGCATGAGATCATTGAAAGGAGCAGCTGTAGCACAAATCATTTACTTGAACCAACATGGACGATTTGAAAACTCTATTGTATCCATGCAAAAGGAAGAGGTTTTTTGACTCATGATTTCACTGTGACCTAGGTCGTGTTGAAGTTGATATGGATCTGTTGGCTGTGCTGTTCCCAATTTATCAATCGAGATCTTATATCAGGTGATGGGAAGGGGAGTGTGCCAAAAAATAAGAAGAAGAGGCGGATTATGACCCTGAGGCATCTAAGAATTGTGAGATTGTCGTCCCCAGTAGAAGGCTCAAGTCAACAATATTTGGGTTTTGAAAGAGAAAGGCGGTTCTCCAGATGGTCTGATACGCTGTGAATTTGAATTTAAAATCTAGAAGACGAGATTAAAAATTGTACAATAACCCAACAACTAGAAACTCATTTACCAGTACAGATATTGACGAAGATCATCAGCAAATAACACATGAATGATAAAAAGTGACATAGAAGAATTAGTAAATTAATAAGCTAATTTCACAGTGTGAAGATCCTGTACTTTGTTGATAATGGCTATGAAAGAGTTCCGAAGAGGAAGACTGGGTTATTATGCTGCTCATGTGATTTACGATAATGAGACACCTTGGGATTATAAATCCATGTTTTGGTGGTGGACTGTCCAGTGGTCGGAAGTCATCTGAGCTGTTAACAAGATCTCTGATGATTCATCACCAGAGCTTTAAGATATATATCTTGCCTTGGGTGCAAAACCTGCCATCAGGTATAGTCAGCTTTCACTTGGGCTAGAAGGTGATGTGACATCCCAGTTGATACTTTTCCATGCTTATGGAGTTCAGGTTTTAGGTTTAGAGATTGCACAGTCCCCGCCAGTTAAAAGCTTCATCATTTCACCGCCATTTCATGTATATCACCAGTAATCAGCCAGCAGGAACAGATGCCATTCTTAATATGATGAAAGCGATTCGAGTCCCTCACGATTATTTCTCGACCGGAAGACATGGAAATTAACTTAATGGCTGTGTGACAGTCTCCACAGACGCGGAGGTTCTTAAATATCCGAATCGGTTTCGGTGGTGATGTTCCAATAAGACCAAAAGCAACAGCAAGCTTCTCACTATGTTGGAACAGATACTGCTCCTTCTGTTCCTCCTCCACGTCATGTAAAACAAAATTCGTGTCAGGCACATAGCCGATCCCCTTTATTTCACCAGCCAATTGATCCAACTTCATGAAAATCTCCTGCGCCTGTGGATGAGTTAGTATCCCCTACAAAGAATCTGTGAACATTGTTGTCTATCTCCATCCAGCTGCAGCCAGCTTCTTTGCTCAGTTTCCTCTCTTTCATCCTTCTTCTGATGTCTGCAACGTTGTCCCCATTGGGCGAGTCGCAGCATACAGATTTGACAGTAGGACATATGCTGCTGGGTCATGTGGTTCCAGCTCTAAGATATGGGTTAGCTGCCAGTCCTCCAAGATCCATATTGCCATGAATACGGCAAGCTCCGAGCAACGTACGCCATACCAAAGCATCAGGCTTAATGGGCATTGAGTTGATGAACTCGTAGGCTTCCTTGAGGAAGCCTGATCGACCGAGTATGTCAACCATGCAGGCATAATGCTCCATTCTTGGGACAATGCCTGATCGGTATACATGGAATGGAAGTATTTCCATCCTTCGTCGACCAAACCCACATGGCTACACGCCGATAGAACAGCAATGTAGGTAACCTCGTTTGGCTTCAAACCCGTCCTGACCATTTCCTGAAACACCTCAAGTGCTTTTCTTGCATGCCCATGTTTAGCAAAACCTGTTATCATTGAAGTCCATGAAATTACATTCCGATTGGCCATCTCATTAAAAACTTGGGAAGCATCTTCTATGCTCCCACACCTAGAATACATGGACACAAGGGCATTACTGATGCATTGGTCTGCCTCAAATCCAGCTTTCAGTAATCGAGCATGGAGTTGCTGACCTTTTCCCATGCACCGATGCTTGCAGCTGCACTCAAAAGACTAGCGAAATGTGAAAGCACTGGCCCCAACTCCTGTGTTCTCGATTTGATGGAAGAGTTCGAAGGCTTCTTCAGAATTCGAGTTCTTCGCTATGGGTAGTTGGTAATGTAACATCCTTTAGTCTAAGAAGAGCTTGTCTTATAACTTTCGAAAGGACCGGAGAAGGTAGGATGGGCTAGCTCATATGTAGGGTTGTTTTCTTAAGGGCTACGTTAATTAACTACGTTCTGGCCTAAATTGGTGTACCCGTATTTAGACAAGCGGGTAAAGTCTTAGTCTGTCTAAACGTGTACGGAACTCTTGTGAACTCTTTCACTTTACTAAACCGACTTGAGAAGGGAAGAAGTAAAGCGTCTTCTCGAGTTAACGAAGGAATAGTGCAGGGGGTGAGACGTGTATAGGACACTATTAGCGTCAGGTTCTGTACTGTAATACATGTCCGTAGACTAGTTTCTGGGAGGAACTTAGTAGGTGACTAGGGAGGAGGCGTGTAAAATGTATGTATAGGTGGTATGACGTAGGTTGTGTTTGTAGACTTCGGTTAGGGCAAGCCTACCGAACCCTTACGTTAACAGCTGGCTCGACTTAGCTAAGGTTAAGTCGTGTACGACTTTAGTGTGACGAATCTGACTTGACTAGTCCAAGTTTGGGCGAGTTAAGGTAGAGGTTTTTGTTTGGCTGACGTAAAAAACGTTTGGGCTTGACTCTTATGGATCACTAGTAGTTACAGGTGCGTTGTCGTAAAGAGAGGCCGTAAAACAGCTTATGGTCCGCACGTACGAGGTTCGACGGTGGAACGTTTGTTAGTTAGTCACGCGTCGGTTGTTATGTAGTCTACGATTCTTTGGTCAAAAATAGTGTTTGGGTTTTTAGTGAGAGGGTTAGGTCGTACGACGTACAAACTTGTGCGGACCTAGTGTGATCGTTTCGTCTTGACTAAGCCCATGACTGGGCTAAGCTCGTAGAATTTTTATAGTTATAACGAAGTTAAAGTGCCAATTACTCGTTTTGTTCTTTAGTAGCGTAGGTACTCTGGTTTAGAAAGAACCAGGGGTATCGGAGCTTCTAGAGAAAGCGACGAAGGGTAGGGGTGTGAAGCTTATGTTCGATTACTCTCTTAAGTTCTGCTGTCTCAGCTCAAGGTCCGGCCTAAGTTCGTCCTCCCGCACCTACTCAAAAGGTGCCAGTTTTAGTGCACTTGCCTACGTGCTAAACTCCTCTTGTCTCATCCACTGATCTAGCCCCCCTTAAGGAACAACCCAGTACTCTAAATCTCAGCTCTTTCGACTAAGTTCCGCCGGTGACAGCTCCCTAGCCTAGTTTGCTACGAACTCTCCGAGCTTTAAGCCCACAAAAGCTCCCAAAACCATATTCTATAAAACCGCCCTTCCCAACCCGGTAAACTCCCCTATCCACGTTAAAAGCGCCCTTACGTCTCCCACCCTAAGTACAAGAGACGTTGCCGATGAGAGACAAAGACCTTCTAAACTTAAATATTACCGTTGGCCGATGAAGTCTAATGTCCTCGACATTTCCCGAAGAGAAGATTCTCGAACCCTCACTATACCAACAACTTCCCCCTTTCAGAAATCCTCTCGATGAAGTATTGAGTAAAAATAAGTCGAGACAAAATTAATTCGAAAAACTAGTGCAAACTAGTTTTTTTTTTTTTTTTTTTTTTTTTTTTTTTTTTTTTTTTTTCCTTTTTCAGATAGTTTTACGAATAAAAATCTATTCTCAAAAAGAGGAGAAAAAAAAAAAAAAAAAAAAAAAAAAAAAAAAAAAAAAAAAAAACTAGTTTGCACTAGTTTGTTCGAATTAATTTTGTCTCGACTTATTTTTACTCAATAACTTCATCGAGAGGATTTCTGAAAGGGGGAAGTTGTTGGTATAGTGAGGGTTCGAGAATCTTCTCTTCGGGAAATGTCGAGGACATTAGACTTCATCGGCCAACGGTAATATTTAAGTTTAGAAGGTCTTTGTCTCTCATCGGCAACGTCTCTTGTACTTAGGGTGGGAGACGTAAGGGCTTTTAACGTGGGATAGGGGAGTTTACCGGGTTGGGAAGGGCGGTTTTATAGAATATGGTTTTGGGAGCTTTTGTGGGCTTAAAGCTCGGAGAGTTCGTAGCAAACTAGGCTAGGGAGCTGTCACCGGCGGAACTTAGTCGAAAGAGCTGAGATTTAGAGTACTGGGTTGTTCCTTAAGGGGGGCTAGATCAGTGGATGAGACAAGAGGAGTTTAGCACGTAGGCAAGTGCACTAAAACTGGCACCTTTTGAGTAGGTGCGGGAGGACGAACTTAGGCCGGACCTTGAGCTGAGACAGCAGAACTTAAGAGAGTAATCGAACATAAGCTTCACACCCCTAACCCTTCGTCGCTTTCTCTAGAAGCTCCGATACCCCTGGTTCTTTCTAAACCAGAGTACCTCACGCTACTAAAGAACAAAACGAGTATTATTGGCACTTTAACTTCGTTATAACTATAAAATATTCTACGAGCTTAGCCCAGTCATGGGCTTAGTCAAGACGAAACGATCACACTAGGTCCGCACAAGTTTGTACGTCGTACGTACCTAACCCTCTCACTAAAAACCCAAACACTATTTTTGACCAAAGAATCGTAGACTACATACACAACCGACGCGTGACTAACTATACAAACGTTTCCCACCGTCGAACCTCGTACGTGCGGACCATAAGCTGTTTTACGGCCTCTCTTTACGACAACGCACCTGTAACTACTAGTGATCCATAAGAGTCAAGCCCAAACGTTTTTACGTCAGCCAAACAAAAACCTCTACCTTAACTCGCCCAAACTTGGACTAGTCAAGTCAGATTCGTCACACTAAAGTCGTACACGACTTAACCTTAGCTAAGTCGAGCCAGCTGTTAACGTAAGGGTTCGGTAGGCTTGCCCTAACCGAAGTCTACAAACACAACCTACGTCATACCACCTATACATACATTTTACACGCCTCCTCCCTAGTCACCTACTAAGTTCCTCCCAGAAACTAGTCTACGGACATGTATTACAGTACAGAACCTGACGCTAATAGTGTCCTATACACGTCTCACCCCTGCACTATTCCTTCGTTAACTCGAGAAGACGCTTTACTTCTTCCCTTCTCAAGTCGGTTTAGTAAAGTGAAAGAGTTCACAAGAGTTCCGTACACGTTTAGACAGACTAAGACTTTACCCGCTTGTCTAAATACGGGTACACCAATTTAGGCCAGAACGTAGTTAATTAACGTAGCCCTTAAGAAAACAACCCTACATATGAGCTAGCCCATCCTACCTTCTCCGGTCCTTTCGAAAGTTATAAGACAAGCTCTTCTTAGACTAAAGGATGTTACATTACCAACTACCCATACGCTTCTTGAGCTTAAGACTTCTTCGGAAGCTTGAGAAGGTAGTTTAGCTCTTGTGTCCTCAACCCCGGTCACGAAAGTGTAAGCGATCAGAAAACTCACGTCGACGTTCGTAGCCACGTTACCCTTTTCCAGTCGTTGAGGTACGAGCTAATGACTTTCGACCTAAACTCCGTCTGGTTACGTAGTCATTACGGGAACACAGGTACATAAGATCCACACCCTCGTATCTTCTACGAAGGTTCAAAAATTACTCTACCGGTTAGCCTTACATTAAAGTACCTGAAGTTACTATTGTCCAAAACGATTTGTACCCGTACGTTCTTCTTCGTGAACTCCACAAAGTCCTTTACCAGTCCTGCCCAAACTTCGGTTTGCTCCAATGGATGTAACGACAAGATAGCCGCACATCGGTACACCCAAACCAGCTGCTTCCTACCTTTATGAAGGTAAGGTACATATGGCTAGTGCCGTAACAGGGTTCTTACCTCGTAATACGGACGTACCAACTGTATGAGCCAGCTAGTCCGAAGGAGTTCCTTCGGATGCTCAAGTAGTTGAGTTACGGGTAATTCGGACTACGAAACCATACCGCATGCAACGAGCCTCGAACGGCATAAGTACCGTTATACCTAGAACCTCCTGACCGTCGATTGGTATAGAATCTCGACCTTGGTGTACTGGGTCGTCGTATACAGGATGACAGTTTAGACATACGACGCTGACGGGTTACCCTGTTGCAACGTCTGTAGTCTTCTTCCTACTTTCTCGCCTTTGACTCGTTTCTTCGACCGACGTCGACCTACCTCTATCTGTTGTTCAAGTGTCTAAGAAACATCCCCTATGATGAGTAGGTGTCCGCGTCCTCTAAAAGTACTTCAACCTAGTTAACCGACCACTTTATTTCCCCTAGCCGATACACGGACTGTGCTTAAAACAAAATGTACTGCACCTCCTCCTTGTCTTCCTCGTCATAGACAAGGTTGTATCACTCTTCGAACGACAACGAAAACCAGAATAACCTTGTAGTGGTGGCTTTGGCTAAGCCTATAAATTCTTGGAGGCGCAGACACCTCTGACAGTGTGTCGGTAATTCAATTAAAGGTACAGAAGGCCAGCTCTTTATTAGCACTCCCTGAGCTTAGCGAAAGTAGTATAATTCTTACCGTAGACAAGGACGCCACTAATGACCACTATATGTACTTTACCGCCACTTTACTACTTCGAAAATTGACCGCCCCTGACACGTTAGAGATTTGGATTTTGGACTTGAGGTATTCGTACCTTTTCATAGCTGACCCTACAGTGTAGTGGAAGATCGGGTTCACTTTGACTGATATGGACTACCGTCCAAAACGTGGGTTCCGTTCTATATATAGAATTTCGAGACCACTACTTAGTAGTCTCTAGAACAATTGTCGAGTCTACTGAAGGCTGGTGACCTGTCAGGTGGTGGTTTTGTACCTAAATATTAGGGTTCCACAGAGTAATAGCATTTAGTGTACTCGTCGTATTATTGGGCAGAAGGAGAAGCCTTGAGAAAGTATCGGTAATAGTTGTTTCATGTCCTAGAAGAGTGACACTTTAATCGAATAATTAAATGATTAAGAAGATACAGTGAAAAATAGTAAGTACACAATAAACGACTACTAGAAGCAGTTATAGACAGACCATTTACTCAAAGATCAACAACCCAATAACATGTTAAAAATTAGGGCAGAAGATCTAAAATTTAAGTTTAAGTGTCGCATAGTCTGGTAGACCTCTTGGCGGAAAGAGAAAGTTTTGGGTTTATAACAACTGAACTCGGAAGATGACCCCTGCTGTTAGAGTGTTAAGAATCTACGGAGTCCCAGTATTAGGCGGAGAAGAAGAATAAAAAACCGTGTGAGGGGAAGGGTAGTGGACTATATTCTAGAGCTAACTATTTAACCCTTGTCGTGTCGGTTGTCTAGGTATAGTTGAAGTTTGTACTGGTCCAGTGTCACTTTAGTGCTCAATTTTTTGGAGAAGGAAATCGTACCTATGTTACCTCAAAAGTTTAGCAGGTACAACCAAATTCAATTACTAAACACGATGTCGACGAGGAAAGTTACTAGAGTACGAATTATATCGTGCATTCAACTCTTCCCTTCACTTATACTAAACCGTGATCGTCTAAAACTCGTAAGTTTACTGGAAACCTTTCGTTCGTTAAGTTCACACTTTTAGAATTAAGGTGTCAAGAAAAAGAGTTATAAACGCCGTTAGAACTTGAGATGTTCCTATATCGGAACCGTTTTGACAAGGGTAGAACCTGGAGGGGGGGAAATATAAGAGGGACCAAAGTGAAACGTGAGCCCAACAGCTGTCCCTACGTCTAGACGTCGGTAGGCTTACTCGTAAGAGGGTTGGACAAGTCCAGCCCAATTTTGGTCCAGACCGGTCAAGGTCCAGTCGTAAGTGGTAGAACCTGGGTTAATTTTAGTCCAACCCAGATCAATTAAAATTATTATTATAGTATATGATGTTTATATAATTAATAAAGTCGTGGTCTGTTCCAAACGGTTCTACGTTGTAGAGCGTTTAACCGGGTACATGTACTAGATACTTGGGTCAGGGCGTGGACGTAAGTAGTCACGGTCGGTGGAGTGTACGGTTGTACAGTGTACTCGTTCGAATTTGGACAAGTAACCCGTCCGAGTGGCGGTTACGTGGTGGGACCCGGTATTCCTCGGTTGGGATAGAACGTACATCATTACGTAAGTACCTGTCGGTCCAACATGGTGTAAAAAATAAATAAATAAATAAAAACCTTCCACTGCTTATAATAATTTTCCGGTCCTTCCGGTTTTTTGTTTCTCGATTTCTTTTTGTCTTCTTTTTTTTTTGTGTCTTTTAATGTTCTTGTTTCCCGAGTTTGGGTTCGGGTCGGGTGTTTTAAATTGGTCCCCGGGTAAGGGATGACCTGACTTTGTGGAATATGTTCTGAGGTGACTGGTTCGATAACTGTAACAACTTCGTCGTGCTAAGAGAGGTTGGTCTACCGGGTGTCCCGACGTTCGTCCGGATCGGAGGTGGTGAAAAAAGGCTCGAAGGGTGGTGGAGGTTGTTGGGTCCAACACGGTGTAACTTGTACTTTAATACTCAAAATTCATCCCAATCGTAACCTAAAAAGGGTTAGTAAAAGTGGAAAGGACGGTAAAAGATGGGAGGGTTGGTAGAGTTTTTTATTCTTTCCGGGGAACTTAAATACAATGTTGTTGTATTTGACTTGACTAAATAGTCACATATTGTTGCTAGTTATGTCACGTACGTGGATTATTTGTACTACTCATCTTAGCTTACGGAAATGAGTAAGTTGTCGTAGCAGCCGTCGTGTTATGGGTATGGGTCTTCTCTACCTAGAACGCTTCACATTTGACGTTGAGGTCGTTAAGTAGGGACGACATGAAATAGGAAAGTAGACAAAGTTTTTATAAAAATCTGTCTTTATTCTAATATCATCACCTACAAACGTTGTAGAAATTTTTTATTTTTAGTGGAACTTATAGAATGGGTACTTTAAGAGAAATACCTTATGGATAAACCCCAGGCGTTACTAAACGGGGGAAAACCCCACCTAACGTCACCGGCAGGGGCGCTGCCCCTACCTGATAGCGGGTACAAAACTCTGTGACTCCTGTAGACTTTTACAAGCACGGAGTGTAGTTCAACTCCTACCAAGAATGTTTTGTGGTTTTAACGTAGCCGTCTATTTTCGGTTGTAAGTGAGTCCAGGTCGAAGACGTCGTAACGGCCACCGACTTTGCTTACCTCAGGCCGTAACCAGTTTTGCCGTGGAGCTTTAGGATCTCTGAAATTGAAACCCTCTCTACTGTTTCGTACGTTTCACTACAGACTGTCTTTTAGCGAAAACTCTCTGTTTACCGAGTTGAGAGACTCTTGCCTATCTCCTACGTTGAGCAGTAGAGATTGAACCCACAGAAGGTTTAGGTTCGAGAGGTTTACTAGCTCGAACACCTCACGTCATTCACTCTCTTTGGATAGACCTGACACGGGACGGACTATCTATATTGGACCGTAAGGTCGTAAATGTTGTCATTTATTTAATAGAACATTCAGTCATGTACATTTTACGTTAGAAACCACCTCTAATATGGAAATTATAAACACAACGAGTTTAACTAACAGGAATTTCTTCCGTAGTACGACTATATACTCTCTCGTCACAGCAGTTGTCGACATACCCTATTCCTATCATAGAGTTCTAAGCCTTGTAAAGGGTGATTTTATCGATAGGGGGGTCTTGACTGAGAACATAACCGTTCTAAATTTAGAGAGTTTGAGCGAGGTTACGAACGGTGGCTAAGCTAATCTAACAGACGGTAAGACGATTTTGACTCTAGGTTTACAAGGTCAGACAGGTACAAACGATTTTTTGTCTTTAGAACTTATTCCCTCGGTCTATATAGCTCCTTTCTGTCCACCGAACGTAGGTATATTCTCTTCCGAAGTGCGTGTAGATGTTGTATCGAGGTCACTGTTCGTCGAAACAATCTCCTCGAGATTGAAGTAGTAGAGGGAGTTTATAACTAACATACCACGTGGATGAGTACAAATTCGTCAATTCTCTCCCGTCGAAGCCATTGAATCACTGTAATCAGGTTCGTTCTAAGTCTTTTGAGTCCAACCCCTTACTACGTTCTTACCGTCGAGGGAACAACCTTTAAAATGAAGGGGTGTTTAGGTTCATGAGGTCAACACAGTCATGGATCTTTATTTTGTCAATTTCTTCAGTTCCACCAGTCGATGTTCTTGCGTGAACTTTAATCTTACCTATTTTCTGTTAGTTAGTAGTTAATGTAGGTTAGATCGTAGTCATTTCTTTGTTTTCCTTCTTTCCATAAGTAAGGTGATGGATCTCTTCATTTTTGGATGTTTTTTTAGTGTAACTTCCTAAGGGTCTGTTTTTGCGTGTTTATTTCTTTTTGTAATTCTGTTCTTTTTTCCGTTTACTTTAGTCCGGAACCCTCTTGTGCCACTCTCTCTCTTGATATAGTTCTCATCTCGACGTTGAACCCAAGTTATGGGTTGGGCTCAAGTCCGCCCAACAGCTCAGGGGCCCGTTTAATCCCAACCTTTTGAGGTTAGGCTAAACTTTAGTCCAAGCCAAGTCCAACTCGTTTAAACCCAACCCAGTCTAGTCCAACCCTTATTAGTGTACACAAATCGAGACCAAACAAACCCAGCCCAACCCTGTCAAATCCTCATATCTCTTTACGTCCAATCCAAGTCCAACCCGTGGAGCCCAACATTAAGCCCAGTCCAGTCCAACGTCCAACCCAGGAGAACTCCATCAAGTCCGAGCCCAACTGGGGATTTGTGTTGGTTGGACGGGCTTAACGTGGGGATTAGTTCTCTATCTTTTGACTTATGGACGTTACTTGTCTAACGGACTAGACACTGCCCATTGGGGGGGTTTAGGTTATGTGTCTCAAAAGATTCTCTCCTCTCCGCGAACTGACGTTGGCACCAGTCCGGTCAGAGACTTTAGGTGTCAAAGAAGTTTAAACCTTACCTATTCTCTACGAGTTACGGTCGTAGTCACTAGAAGCTCGTGGAACTATCTAGGTCGAGAACATTTGAGTAGTAAGGACTTTACTACTTTGTATTTTCGTTATTTATTCGTGGAGATATGAATTGTAGTTGGCTTGGTATTTATGGCTAAGGATTGTGTCAAGATGTAGACCTATTTCATTGTACTCTAGTAAATAAGTAAGAGTTCTGGTGAGCATATACCCATTACCTACAATTTGTTTTTTTTCCCCCCCACCCCCTTTGTCTGATTCTACGCGTTTTAGTTCACTGACTTATTTGTCCTTAGAAAAAGAAAAGTGGTCTTTACGTGGTTTGTCTTAAAGACATGGTACATTAGATTAATATAACCCTTTCCCATGTACACTTTTCATCGGGTTGAATCTTCTACTTGATATGTTGTAAGTCGGCTCGATTTACCGTAAAGATCGTGTCAATTGTTGATAGGAGTACCGGATGCCAAGGTATTAACTTCGACGAGAGACCAAAAAGATAGTAAGTGACTAGCACAATCCTTTTTGATGGGTGGTCTTCTGTAATCGTATTCTGGTCACCGTCACCTATCAATTACTTACACCTGTTTATCGATTGGACAAGTGAAGTCCGGTGTTAAGTCCGTCGAGTTTACAACTATCCTTTTTCGAGTCCTTGAATTTTAATAGGCAGTCTCTGATGGATCAGATAGGAAAATCCTTACCTGGTGGGTGTTACCTAGTGGTCGTCAGCCCTAGAGGTTTTCCGTCCAGGGTGGACATACGAGTGAACTCTTGTTTTGAAGGTAAAGTAAGTTGGTTCGTACTATATTATGGGTTTTCTATTTGTAGTAAAGTAGTCTCCTTTGAACTTTGAAAAAAAATGTTTTTTGAACTTCGAATAAAAGGTGTTTATTAGATTCCGGGACAAGTCATGTCCGGATTTTGACTCAAGTAGATTAAAATAAATCTATCGCATTAATACATAATCTCAGATCTCTATAACTAGAGATTATGTATTACTCAAGTACATTGTCATAATACATAATCTCTAGAAGTAGAGATTATGTATTAATGAAAATTGATTTTACTCTACCTGAATAAAAGTCCACAGACGGTTTGTACCGGATTTTCACGATGAATTAAGGTCTTTACTGGATTTTTACGATGAATTAAGGTCTTTACTTCTATACTGTAGATCCGTTACAGTGTGTCGTTTTCACTTATGGACATTACCTGGTTTCTTGTCTTAATAACTATCTAAACGTTGGGCGTTATAAATCTCATGCTTCCATCGCTTTTCGCGGGTTATACGGTAGGTAAGACGTAGGTGTTTCGAAAGTGGGAAGTTTAGTTAGAGGAGATATGTCACGACCTTGTGAGACGTTCTCCGTTTAACGTGGCACTCTCGAGAATTGAGTAAGAGTAAGTCTAGTTATTAGTGTCCGTGAACCCCGTCCTACCCTGAGCTTACTTGTCTCTAACACCTAGGGCGGTTTATCACGAGGCTACACAGGTGAACCTTGTTCACCGCCCAACCAATTCACTACTCTTGGTAACTGGACTATCGAGGACGTTATCTGTGGTGATTTTATAAGGATTGGAATTCTAAGACCGGTAGGTCTGAGACCGGTAAAAGACCTGATGACAACATAAATAAAAAATTAAAAAAGAAAATTGACGGATAACAATCCGGTGACTAGTTTACCAATCTTAAGGTTGAACCCCCTAAAATCTTCGTAACTACTCTAGGTAGTCTAGTTGCCAAATCTAGTGAGTTCGTGTGTTAAATGGGCTTAGCTACGTGGTCTGTGATCAATGGAAGACTACGTAGGCCTGGAATGTTAAAGAGATACCGTTTATTACTTTTCAGAAGTTCTTCTCCAATATAGGTCACCGACAACGTCTCTTTAAACTCACACCAGGAAATGGAAAGGTTACATCCGACAACGTTTACGATGGCAGGTAAAGGTCTGGGTTGTTAGTCTATATTTCTAGTAGATTAACTTTTACTATCCTTTTTTTGCTTAGTAGTCACTAGCGGGTTGGGTGGTCTACGTGCCAGGTCTAGTTGTTTATCCCTTTGGTGCTCGTGTTCCATAGGTTGATGACCTATATTGTAGCTGAAGGTTTGGGATTGTTATATTTATCTAGATTAAGGAGGTTAAATCCTTTTTCTTTTAAATCCCAATTCCAAATGTGTTTTCGTAGTTTAAGGTGGTTCTTAGGTGGTAAAGTGCCTAGCTCTAGATCTCTCTCTCTCTCTCTCTCTCTCATGAGCTCGTTCCTTCCTCATTGCTCCGCCGCGGCCTCCTCTGCAGCCTCTTCGCGAACACGCTCAACTCACCCGTAAGCGAGTTCCCAGGCCGCGACGGAGGCGGTAAAGAGTTGCGAAAGAGACGAGAGCGAGCGCCGTAGCTACGTCTCTGGGTGGTTGGGGTGAAGGTGGAGGTAAGGAATCAGAGGAAGAAGAAGGAGAGAAGATAAAGATCCCAAAAGACGTCTTTGCTTCGACGACGAAGATGCCGAGAAGGTAAAGATACGAAAAGAAATCTCTACCTCGCTTATACCAAAGGGAAGCGACTGATATAAGAAAAAAATAATAATAAATGAACAATGTGGCGACCACCCGAAGGCCTTAGGCACATGGAGCAATGCACCAGGGTGGCGTGTGGACACCAAGCGCAGGAGACTGTGCCATCACTAGGGAGGTCATGTCTCTAGTGACGTGACCAGCCACGACACGTGGGGTGGTACTACATATACAAAATAGGTGAGGCAGGTAGCTAAAATAGTCTAATATTATCCCGCACCGGTGTGTTTACTCCGTCTAGATTTAGAGTCCATCTGGTGTGGTGTACTCTGGCACTAACTTGCGGGTGGTAATGTTTGAAGGACCCCGGGTATCATTACAAATAAACGGTAGGTTGGGCAACTAATCCAGTGTGTCTGGTTTACTTCCCTTTTGTGTCTATACTCGTCTGGATTTTGAAATTTACCACCCGTAATTTAGTGGCGATAAAGAACACCAGCCTAGGTCTACTCTAAACCGGGGAAGAGTAAAAGAATAGTACTTTACTCGACCCTTTTACCTACCTGTCGTACTTGTTTTACGTATGAGTAGACCGGGGAAGAGTAAAAGAATAGTACTTTACTCGACCCTTTTACCTACCTGTCGTACTTGTTTTACGTATGTAGTCCCAGCTGTAAACATAAACCAAATACATACGGTAATCTTTCATGGTCGCACGGTTTCATTATGAGTTAAGTTACAAACTAACCTGTAACCATGGGCGTAACTTTACTTTATTAATTCTAGTCTAAGTGTTTAACTCGACGGGAGATTTAGTAGTCAACATTGTCACCGTTCCGTTAAACGTATTCCCGTTTAAAAGTTAGTGGTGAAAAAATAGTACGCGTAAGGTACACCCTAAACGAAGAGAAAATCCGGTACGAAATTTTAATCGATATTTTTTACTTACCTGCGCACTATCTTGTGTACTACGTAGTACCACCTCGAGTGTTTCGTGGACGGTCATGACTGATCCACCTAGTCAACCACAACGGGTGTGGCACACAACCCGCGACACGTCGGGTGGAACCACATATATAAAAAATAGGTGTGGCAGATAGATAAAAAGGTCGAACGAAATCGAGTAACTAATTTTTAATTTCTTTTAGGTATAGAGTTTTGCAAAGTATGTATCCTTTAACACCCTGATTACTGTGGATTATAAAGAAAACAATCAGTACGTTACGTGGGTGGAATAATCGACGCGTTACGTGGGTGTGTCAATTAGTGTGTTACGTGGGGTGTGGTCCGCAGAAGGTGAACCCATCGTCTGCTCTGTGATTACTGTTGGTTGTAAACTTTGAAAGGATCTCGAGTGATATTAAAAATAAAAAATAGGTTGATCAACTATTTCGGTGTGTCTGGTGCTATTTCCTTTTCGTGTTCAAATTTGAATATGTTTTCACGGGTTCTTCAAAAATTACTATCCGTAAATTAGTAGTAATAAAGAACACCACACCAGATGAACTCGAAACCTAGACGAAGTAAAAAACGAAGTACGGGATTTTAATTGGCCGTTTTACCTACCTGGCGTACCTATATCTTGTGTGCGTATGTGTATCTGCTTGTCCCGGGTTGCATCGTGGCGGCACAGGTGATGCATTCGATTCTCCTTCCTTTACTTTGAATGCGTTAACCTTAGAAGAATTGAGTTTCGAAATTAGTCTCACTTCTTACCAGGTACGCACAACGGGTTCATAAGTGAAAAAGAAGTGGAAAAGGAAAGAAAGAAAAGAAAACAAAAAAGCTAAACAAACTGCTCCTGCTTTGCATAAAATGTCAAAAAATAACTGGCAGATAAAAATCAGTTAGCCGGCCTCTCATTCCGATGAGGTCAGACACTGTCCCTAAAGGGTAGGTGTTACCAGGGAAGTCCAATGACCAGGTCTAATCTATAATAAAGTAGTGATTCCGAGTATAAGAGAGAATGTCGGAAAAAAAAAAAAAAAAAAAAAACAGGTTAATCTAGTTGCCAACCTAGTATACCACAACGGTTGTAGTGAGGGATCCCCGCCACACACCTACACAACCCGCAAGACCCGGTTGTATTAAATACACAAAATATAGGTAATCCGGTATGGATCCCGAACTTGGGTTTTTTACGTTGTGTACATTTTGAGTACACCTGTGTTGTATTCTTTGTCACCACTAACTTACGGGTGGTAATTTAACTTGCGGGCAGTAATTTTGATGTGATGTACCTCTGATGTTTTCGAAACCTAGATCAATCAAACACAAAAATGAAATATTGAGAATTCCCAGGCAAACCAACCGTATACCTTTGAAAAGATCGAATTTTAGACCTAAGGTCGTAATAAACTAAAATTGACCACACAAACCACCGTTCAAGGTTGGTTTATACTAAGACAGACTTTTGGAATTAACTCACCTTAGCTCTAATCACCTTTACCACCCCCACTTTGCCTTCCTTTTTCTCCGCCATCACTCGCAGTGGTGGAGGTACATACACAACATGTAGATAAAACATACACAAAATATAGGGGTGGCAGGTAATCAAAACTTTAGACTTAATTCACGTAACCTGTTTTTTACTCCGTCTAGATTTAAAGTTCACCCGGTGTGGTGTTCTTTTGTCACAACTAACTTGCAGGTGGTAATTTTTGACGGATCCCGGGCGATATTACAAATAAATGGCAGGTTGGACCAGTAGATAGAATGCCCTGATGTTGTTCGGTCCCCATTCCAAGAGTCCGTCTATACTACGAATTCACCCGGTACGGTGTTCGTTGTCAACCTCGTTTTAGAGATAATGTGACAAAAGTTGGTTTGTCGTTCAATCCCTACTTTGGACCAAGGTGAGATCAAAGACGTTAAAACCTAAGGTTGTCACCTTAGATCTAAAAGAGATCTGAGATCCAACACGTTGGTTTGTCCGGGATTCATTGGTATAATTATCCAACCTACAACCAGTACCTGGGGTACATCGCCCCAGGTACCTCACGGGTGTAGGTACCGTTCACATTCTTACCGAACCGGTTCAAATTTTAATTGGTACTGTGGATTTTCTAATTAATCGTGTTCTAAGAAAAAATAATCACCCTTAGGGAGAGAATAATCTTCTAGGGTGAATAAACGTAGTTGTGTGGATGGTTCAGTGGAGGTTATATTCACACAGCTTGGTACATATTGATCTTGGTTAGGGCTTAACTCGTATGTATGGTGGCTGTTATCTAGTCTAGCAACGCGTAGAGAAGCCTATCCACTAGAAGGACTGAACTCTAAGAATGCACATGTGATATACGACTCGAATTCATAATTACGAATAATGAACAACAACAATCATATTACTAAGTCATAACAAATTATATTCTATAACAGCAGTATAACAGAAAAAAAAAAAAAACTGCACCAACTATATAACCCAATTAAGTAAAAATGGTACTAACTATATCATCTATACACCTAAATCTAGCACAAATTGTACACAAACCAAAGTGAACTACAACACTTATATAACCTAAATTAAACCAATCACACACAGTAACAGAGAAGTTAACTATAAACATCTACGAAATTAAAATCAACATTGTGAAGCTAAATTTAGATCAGTAATCTACATAGCGATACATTTTACCTACATTCACATTAAATAAAAACACGCCGTGAATACTCCTACAATAAGTAACTTTTAAACTAATAACCATGTACAAATGCAATGTCTACGAGATAGGATTTTCCTAGTAACGTAAAATATCCACGAGATGGGATTTTCCTAGTAACGTAAAATAACCATTAGACACAATATGGGAATTTTTTCTAGTTATATAATTTGTTAACGAAACGGGATTTCCCTAATTCTTCTTAATTAAACAAATAAAATCAAAAGAAGTAATAATATTTAAAGTTCAATAATAATACCCTTTACAATTATAGTTAAATAACACTAACTAAGCCAAAAATGTAACTCAAATATGAACTATAATTGTATTTTAAAAGTTAAACCCTTATTATCCTGGAATTTCGACAGTGCGAATGTGGAGGAGTATAACAAAACGTATATCTATTTCATGAAACTTGTAAACTTGTAAAAGAACTAGAGATAAAATAATCAATTCAAATCAAATATAAATTTAATAAAAAAAATGTAGCCTAATCAAACTAAAAACTTATAGTTATATTTCTTTAAGTAATTTACAACCTACTTAATAACTAAATATCTGTACTGAAATAATTCTTGTTATTTCATAATAATAAAAATTAACCGATACTCATAAATAATCTTACCTACTTTAATCCACTCAACTTTATCTTAAACTAGTTTATTTTGAGTGCTCAGTTCCTAAGTCAGTGCTCGATAGGATAAACCCATGTAATGGATTAAGCATTTTCGTCTAACCCGGAACGAGGAAGTTCGGCTTTCAGATAGGATTGTTCCCTAAACACCCCGGGTTGCATTACATACTTAAAATAGATGCAACAAGTAGGTAATAAATCTAGTAAAATTCCACACTCGGGTTTTTACTCCACCTAGGTTCCAATTCAAATGGGGTGGCATCCTTCATCGTCACTATTACTGAGGGTGGTAACGTTGGAAGGGTCCGGGGGTACTATACATAAACGCTGGGTTGGACTAGTATTGCAGTGTATTTGGATCTTCCCTTTTGTGTTTACAATCGAACTAGGTTTTAAAAGCGCCGGGTAATCTTCAAAAATTACCACCTATGAGTTAGAGGTAACACACCAGGTGAACTCGGAACCGAGATGGAGTAAAAAACCCGTGGAGAATTGGATTTTATTACACCTTTTATCTACTTACCGCACCTATTTTGGGTATGTAGTACCACTCGGGGTGTTTCGGGGACGAATCTGGTTATGGTAGGTCTACCCTCGTCCTGCGTTGGGGAAGGGATTAGTCACAGGGTAAAAATAACTCCATGTAGCGTGTACTTCTCTTTGATGCCACAATGTACTAGTGTTGTAAGAGGTTAAACTACTGTGGTTACTAAGTCATGTAGACCCTGTGTCACCGAACCACTAGGTTGGTAACTAACCGTCTGGTGAGCTATTAACTGATTGGGGGAAAAGTTTTAAGTAAAGAGGGGGAAAGAGAGAGGGAAGAACCGGCTCGGGGTTTAGGGTTTGGGAAGGAGGACGAGCTACCGATCTCGATCCGTGCTCAGTTCATACGATTTTTTTTGAATGAGCTGAGCCGAGTTTTTACGAGTTGAGCCGAGCTAGCCTTCACTCAAACTCAGCTCAGCTCAATATAAAACCCACGAGCTCTAGAATCAGCTCGCAGCTCGTCCGGGTACGAGCTAAGCTGAGCCAAGCAAGGAACTGAGCTTGAGCCGAGCTAAATTGAGCAGATGTTCCATATTTATGGATTCAATTTAAAAAAAAATGGGGGAAAATAAAAATTGGGCGGGTTCACGGGGGAGAGAGGGATTGAGATTGGAATTGGGTGGGCTGGTGGGAGGCGAGAGGAGAGAGAGAGAGAGAGAGAGAGAGAGAGATTTCGAGCTGTCGGCTGGTGGTGGAACTTTTAGTTACCTACTTATAGTACTGGATACCATTCTAATTTCAATTTCATATTCATCTGTTAATTTAATCTAATTTAAAGGTTCCATTGTGAGCTCATGTTACCCCAATGTATTCCACTCAAATAATATAATGTCCAATCCGAAGAACGGATCTAGGGCAAAGGCGAGATTACGATTGACATTACGGAACTCTAAAGCTGAGGATACATATTGTGTTGTTGGCTTAAGATTTCCAAAGAATTTTACACATTTTCCCATATGGGGGATGTATGAGTGTTTGTGTTGTAGTATTATTAACTATAAGTACTCGTTTTACCACCTTTGTGAGCATAATAAAGTAATATAAATTTGATTCAACAGTTAATTATAGTGGTATAGGTTTCTTAAGCTTATAGTGTAACATGAGTTGATACAGGTGGGT